>JANUSC010000052.1:0-600000 GCA_025200525.1 Camellia lanceoleosa
TGAAGGTGCCTGAGATAAATTTTACATCTTTATCGGCCAATGGATAAGGCTAAGTTGTCTGTGAGACTCTGGGAACAAGCCCCGGGTGGATTAGTCTTCTCGGGAGGCTATTGCGCCGACTTTGAACTTCGAGACAAGAATTGCCGTCGGAAAGTGCTTGTAACAAACCTCTCTACATATTTGGTGGAATCAGAAAAGTGGATGCCGATTGGTATTGAAATCGACAACGGCTCCATTAATCGCGTTGCCTTATGTCATGAAACATGCTATTGGCAAGTGGCCGAGATTGTACTTACGGCCTAGGTGATATGGGCGTGCGACAATACGAGTAGAAGGTGATAAGAGCAGTCTGGTCGAGTGCGAGTTGGACCGGCTCAATGAGATAATGAGTTCCGCCTCTGAATATTTCGGCCACTTTTAACCCTCTTACTTGGGTGACCTTGAATACCCAAGTGAGGCATTTCTTGACCCTCTACCAAATATTGAAGTACCCCTATATGGAAAGGGAGTGGCCATAGTGAGAATTCATACATATATCCTCGCGAGAGATCACTACACTGTGCTAGAAATTGTGCATGGCGAAGAAGATGTTTTCATTTTTGGGTTTTACCTTGGTGGCGGGGCGGGTGGTGCAAAATATATCTTGGTTGTTGATGAGAGCCTATATGTTGAGTGCCCAATCTGTACATATCTCTTGGATTCATCTGACACGCCGTGGAATAGGATTAGGAAAAGTTCTTGGGAAGGTGTTCTTGGGTGGGCGATGTGCCCATATAACCCGCATGCCTTGGTCTTGGCTATCGCCCGCTAAAGAGGGCTGGGTGAGAAGGAAATAGATGCTTTGAAAGACGAGACAAAAGCTTTCGCGGGAAGCGCTATGAACTTGTCGTTGACCTATCTGGGGAACCTGAATGGCTATTTTGTTCGAGGTGAAGACTTCCATTACGTGGTTTCTAGAACCTGATTGACTCTGACGTGTTCTTAGGCGAGATTTTCTTAAAATTGCAGTGCAAGAGAGTGACCACGAGAGCAGTTGAACTAGCTGCTGAGTGCGAAACGCGAAAGTGATTCTAACGGCTGATGAACGGCGTAAAGCTGGCGTTGGCATGTCTCCTTTTGGGTCCTCAGATCAACTCAGAGAGGTTGGGGGATAACCTGACCATTTCCATGATCGAGAGATAGCAGAGTCGCGAACCTTCGGTGGTATCTTGGATATATTTGGCCTTCGTCCCTCGTTTAGCTTTTTGGAGGCATCTGTCGATGGATTCTGGTCAATGTGGTAGAAAATCGATTCGCGAGTACGTGGGGTCAATCGATTCGAGTTCCTCGATGCAGGTCTGGTATTCTGAGGTTGATCACCGGATCTGCGAGGTTTGTCGAGGTCAAGTCTTTTTATTTTTCTTTTAGTTGGTTGTAGCGAGGGGAACTAGATGAGCTAGATCTTTTGAATGAGAATACCACTCTGATTCGAGTACTTATACGCACCTCTTGTTTATTGCATTGATCACCTTTCAAAATTTTATGAAAACAATGGGAAGGAATTTCTTTGGTTTTGAAATATTTGATTAATTAGCAGAGGATGAGGTTTGTAAAAGCCCTTTCCGTTGATAAATCATTTCAATTAATGTAGATGCTTGAAATAATTTCGTCGGTCGGATCGGGTCCACGTTGTCTTTGGAGAAGTCTTGAGTGCTTAATGCAGCTTTATTAAAGATTTCAAAAGATGTTTTCACATGGTCACATGAAGAACATGCTTGGAATTGATCCTAAGATATGATCTGTTGGCCATATTTGACCCATCAAGTAGAAATGCGGAGGATCGCTCGGATTAGGCTTTGAAGATTAAGGAGGAGGTCACCAAACCGGATAAGAGCGCCGGGTTTTGCTTAATATTTGAGTATCAACCCAGTTTGGCCAACATTGTTCGATTAACGAAAGGTGGTAAAATTGAGTGTATCTAGTGGATTTCAGAGGAATCCCCGAGCCAGAGCCCGGTCGAAGGATGACTTTCCTTTATGCATACGTTGATGAATTGATGGGTGAGTGTGGACTTCAAGCGTGGGCCCATGCATTGCTACTCGCTTCGTGGATGGATTTTTTTAGGGTATAACCCGGATTCTGTGCAGCGGCTTTTAGAAGAGAGAAAACGCTTTCACCATGCTGCTTAGTAGGGAACCTCTTTCTGAGTGGATTGATCTTGGTTTGAGCTAAGAATGCACAGGGCTACCTATCAAGAGTGCAACCACAATTACTGCATGACATGTGATCCATAAAAAGAGGTTGAGGTGTACATGGGCCGACATGATTGTCAGAATCCAAGGAAAAGAGGGCCACTACACCATCTTGAAGAAATTCTTTCAGCGGATCGAAATCTTGATTGAGGTTAGCGAATCTACAGAAAGTCACTTTGATAACGTGAGGAAAATGTTGGGTTTCTTGATCACACATAGGGGCACCGAGGTAGATCCTTCCAAAATCAAAGGCCATCTTAGAAATACCTACAATGGTAGAAAAGGTCTGAAGCTTCTACGGTAAGTGCAATTCATAAGAGCGGTTTATTTCAAAATTAACCTATGACTTGTGAACCATTATTTGGTCTCTGAATAAAGAAAAAAAGAAATTCCAATGGGATGACCAATGTCGGGACTTGCTTTTGAAGCGAGATCAAGCGATACCTACAAAACCCCACTTTGTGTTGTCACCACTAGAGCGAAGCCCTTGATTACCGTATCTATCAGCCGCGGACACAACAATGGGATGCATGCTTGCCGGGAATCCGAGGATGGGGTGGAGAAAGCCATCTACTATTTGAGCAAGAAAATGCGGGCTGAGACTTTGTTACACCCGATGGAGAAAGGCTTGCTTAGCATGGTGTGAGCTACCGAGAAATTGAGGAACTACTTGTTAGCTCACTCAAAGTAATTACGGTTTCGATTAGATCCCATCAAATATCTCTTTGAGAAAACTAGCACTTCTGGTGAAGCTGGCCGATTGGTTGCTTCTTCTCTCGAATTTGATTTGAAGTATGTCACAAGTCTGTTAAGGAGAGTGGTAGGCGAGTTCTGGTGAGCACCTAGTAGAAGGGGATGAAGCGATGAGAATACTTATTCTAGATGAAAGCTATTATACCATCGAGGAAGAGATTTGGACAATGTACTTTTGGCGTGGCGTCCTAACCCGGTCACCGGTTATGGGATAGGGGTGTTGTTGATAGCACCTAACAATTGTAAAGCATACTGGTGCTAGGGAGAACTAAGGTTAGAGCGTCATCGGGGACTCGAACCTATATGTAGTTATGTCTCAAGCAAATAGAAACTGGAAGGTCAAAGAAAGAAAAAGATGAAGATCTATCATGAAACCACAGATGTTACGATTCCTAGGTTTGAGAAGCTAACCTTCACTCATCTACTAAGAGAGAATAGCAGATTCATGGCGGACTTTATCAACTCTATCTTCTATAATAGACATCCGTTTGGAGTCAGGATGCATCCGATCATCATTGAGCAGAGATATCACGCTTGACCTCTACGAGATTATCAACCATAATAGATGAGTGCAAGATCCAAAACCCTACGGTATTATGATATCTAGAACTTCTTGAAAAAGAGGTTTATCTCACAGGGCAAATGCCAAAGAGATAAGAGAGACATCTGGCGAATGGGCTGCTCAATTTATCATCTGTGAGCGGGTAAGTTCTATAAAGGGTCATCGAGAATGCACAAGTTGTGTGTTGATCGCGGAGAAGAATCAAAAGCGCCCTAATGGAGGCTATTCATGGGGAGAGTCACCGAAGTACACATGGGCGGAGTAATGTTAGCTTGGGAAGATTCTCATCATAAGGTTACTACTAGTCTACCATGGAGGAGGATTGCATTGGTTTTTGTTGGCGATGCTTGTAAATGCCAAGTCATGCTAATTGCATGAATATCCCATTGTCGAAAATTTGTACAACATGAAACTTCACCATAGCCTTTCTTAGTGCAGGAAATTGATGTCATTAGGCGATTACCATAGAAAAGAGTCAAATGAGCTTGCGAATACATTACGGTGGCAATTGATTATTTCCGCAGAAAGGGGGTGGAAGCTTCGATCTTATCTTGATATTGAAAGTAGTGCATGTGGCTAAGTTCATCGAGAAATAACACATCATTTGTCGATTATGGAGTCTGAATAGAGATCATTTCAGACAATGGCTCCCATTTCAAGAAAGAAGTGATCGACTTGTTGGTGAAATACAATGTGGCATTTCATAAGTCATCTACATATCGACCGCAAACCAACAAAGCTGTTGAGGCCGCCAACAAGAAAATCAAGCACATTTTTGCGAGAAAATGGTTTGAGAGACCTGAGGGGTGGCGGACAAATTGCCATTTGCTCTCTGGGGCTTCTGAGAACTTCAATTCCGAACATCTCTTTGGGAGCTACTTAAACGTATTCTCTTGTTTATGGGATGGAAGGCATTACGCCCGATATGAAATAGAGGTTAAAATCGTTGTGGGTTATGGTTGAGTGCCAAATAGCGAAGCGGACTAAGCGATTAGGTAGGTTAGAAGAAACTGATGTTTCGTTCGATGAGAGAAAGTGAACCAACCTTGTGCCATGTTCAAGGATATCAACGAGAGGATTGCGGAGGCTTTTAGCAAAGAAAGTTAAGTCTCGAGAATCTTAGAAGAGGTTTGGTATTGAAGAAGCAGGAGCTCCCATCCATGACCTAGGGAGGTAAGTTCAAACCAATTGGATGGTCCTTACATTATCAAAAACTATTTGATTAGGAATTGGAAAGTTGTTATTCTTATAGACACGGATAGCCTAGAATTTTCCCAGCCGATCCAACATGGACAAGTTGAAGAATATTATCTCTAAGAGGTGGCTAAATTTGAAACCGGAAGGGCAACCCTAGGCAAAAGTTAGAGCACAAAAAATGGAAATAAAAAGCGGGCTCATAAGATTGAAAACCCAAAAGGCGGCCTTGACAAAAAGTTAGAGCATAAAAGGAGAGAGTTAATACTACGAGAGTGAACCCGAACCGAACTACATAAGGCTTGATTTCCATCTTGGGATCGTGAGGCAACTTCATTACGAAGCTTGGCAGTAAACATGTCCAAATCAAGCATGTGTCCATGTGTTTGATCAAGGCATCCTTGTCTATTAGAATTTATTTAAAAGAGATTCGGTTGTGATACTTACTCTAAGAGAAGAGCTGACTACTGATCTTTGGCTTGAGTGCTATTCAATCAAAGGGACAATTTTTTCATTTTGGTTCGCGGTTGTACATCTCGAGGATAGATTTCATATTGTGTCAAGTTGTGATCCTTATCGAAAATGGTTTTGAAAAGTTTTAATAAAAGTTGATTTTTGTTCAAATTAATCTTTTTACAACTTAGACCATTTTTGGACAAAAAGGAAAATTTTTAGTGCCCACAACTTCAATTTCATTGATTTCAATAAAAAGTTCTCCCACTCTTGATACAAATCAAAGTTGCGTTTTATTACATGCATAAAATTTGAAAAAAATAAGATCAACCGAAAGCAATAAACTTGGGCATAAATTTGAAGGTCGGTGTTCCTCGTCCCTGCTTGTGCTTGTGGAAGCTTCTGATGCTAGAGTGGGCCCGGATTGCGCCTCGTCTCCAAGCCAAATCAAGTACTCGCCAGAAAGTGCACAGTTGAAACTAGGGGCAAGAGCCAGAAGCTCTCTCGTCCTCCAAGTAGTGGGATATCTAGCTAATTGTGAACCTCAGTTGGAAATGAGCGAGGGTACTCTACCCCTATTCACAAAAACAGAATTTGGTCGTGTTGACCCGGCCTTGCTGAGCAAAGACGGAAAGTAGAGAGCACAATGTGTCAAGCCAATGGTGAAGATGTCGAGGATTCTTGAGTTATCTTGTAGCTCATCTCGGGAAGATCAAACTAGGAGCAATGCTTAGAAGCAATATCATTAATGAGACTGTTGCACATCAATAACAACCTAGCCTTGTTTGGAAATCCACTAGTATTTGTTGGCGAAAGAAATTGCCCCATTTGAATATGTGAGGCAAAGAATCCACTACCTTCAATCTGTCCAAGAGGCATATCTGGGGAGGGATGAAAGAAAAGAGAGATTAAAGAATAGAGAGGTGTATGTTGTGAGAAAAGAGTGAGAAAAGGGCTTTGAGAAAAAAATAGAGCATGAGTGCCGAGAGATATGAGAAACACATATTAGAAAGGGTGGGAAACATTACGAAAGAAAGTAGTGGACTTCATGAATTTGGTTGTCTCTAAGCCAATGAAAGGCGTCTAAGCCCATCGAGTCTCGACGGCGCCAAGCATGCGACCAATGCAACTCTTGCTCTCTTTCAAACCTTGGGCTACTTCAACTAGCGGGATGCTAGAACTTGCGAAACTAGGGGCAAGAAGAAAGTGTGCTAGCCATACCTGAACAAAGGGGCGTATTAGAAAACCCAGCCAAAGAAGATCGCCTCGGTCCCAGGCGTGAAAATCGATGAATCAAGCGGGGATGTCTAGCTCTCCATTGTGAGACCAAGGATCGAGCCTCATACAAAGTGAGCCCACACATCCTTCCCAAAGCTTGGATGTGACCAAAAAGCAGGAATTTGGCCCGAGGCAAGATTTCATCATCGTCTTGGGGACTCCAATTTTCTAGCACTTGAAATTCTTTGATTGGCCGAGGTTATATCTCTTGTTCCCGAAGCTAAAGGCGTCATGTCCGGGTTCCAAAATCTAACTGCGGCGTGAAGAAAGAAAACAAGGCTCATGGCGTGACGACTCACTTTGGGAATAATGCATTTATCACGAAACCCTAGAAATTTAGCTTTTAGAGCTATCTAAAGAGTTGCAATCAATTCGAGAGTTTTTCGACCAAGAATGGCTCCATTTGTGAAGAATTTCCGGCTGAAATGAAGAAACTACAAAGGTCCAAACTTTTTGTAGAAGATAAAGGCGTTGAGTGGAAGCGGTGTCCAACGATACGGAGGTTCCTACGCATTGATGTTGGCCGACCCGGCCTGCTTGATGGTGGCAACCTCTATTTATGGCCGACATTCTCCCACCCTAGCACATATCCTAACCACTATTTGGAAAATCTTTGTAACTAGCCTGAGCCTTGTTTTGTTCTCGGTATTGTGTTTTGGACTGTTGTTTTCAGTCTTTTCAGGCCTTGGCAAGGTTGTTGAGGTCTATTTGTTTTCTTTACTATAGTTCGTTGAGTTGTATTTGTCTAGTTTTGCTCATGAAGTTCAGTTCTAGTTGTTTTGTTATATATCGAGTTGTCTAGTTTTGTTTGCTCGAAATTGTTATTTTGCTATTATCGAGTTGTATGTTGTGTTTTAGAATTTCGGTTGTTGAATTGGAGTTCGTTACGATTGGGCTGTTCTTGTTAATGCAAGTGTTCATTTCATTATCAAATTCAATCTCGTTTTTATGTGATCGCGGATTGCTCATGATGCAAATACAACACTCTTTCAAATGAAAATCTAGTTGTCATTCGATCATTAGTTGTTTATAAAGGTGTAGTACAAGTTTTTAAAGAGAAATAAAACGTAGAAAGTACGTACAATGTGATAACACTACTAACAAAAGAAACTAAGCAAAAAAAACTATAGAAAATGGAGTCTTTGGTTGCCTTAGAGGCTCGAGAAGCCCTCTTACCGTTTTTCTTTTGGAGGAGGAAGACTTCTGAGAATGTCTTGTCTTTGCTCGGCGCTCTTTGTCTAAGCAGGCCGTCTCCACTCTCTGCCTCGGGCCCCTCACCGGCGCTCGGCACCCCTACTCTCGAGGCTTCGAGCTAAGCGTCATCATCTCACTCTCAAATGATTTAACACTCTTGACTTCATTGCCTCGTGAGCCTCGCTAGTCTCAACCTCATCATCACTTTCGAGAATGGGCTCACGAAGGGCCACTCTACCTTTCGGGTGCCTTACTAGCTCATCCTCACGGTACGCGTCTTTGGAGCCTATCTCTCTTTCTACTCTTGCCCATACGGATGAGCACTCTTTGCAGTCTGTTCTTTTTAACAGGAGCTGTTTGGGAGCTGGTACACAGTATGGATGGGACTGAAAAGGCCGGTTGTCATATATCGACCCACAGTATGTGTATCAGATGCAAGTATGGGGCATAAAGAGTATATGCTAAAGTCAGTCTGAAGTATGAATCTGATATGGAAGTCTGATTTGGAATGCGATTATGCTCGATGCGATTAATGGGAAGTTCTCATGTGGGTTTAGGTGTGTCGGTGAAAATTTGATGGTGGAATATAAGAAAACTAAAAATGACTTTGAATCTTGGGAGGTACGTGCTTGATGCCTCCCTCCTCGGTGTGTCTATTGCCCTCAGAAAATGAGGCTAATAGCTCCAAGTGAGATCCTTGGTGTATCACAGGGGTGCTGCAAATGCATTAGGAATGATTAATGTCGGAAAAGGAACAAATATCGGAAAAGAGATGGGAAAATTAAAAATCATAGTATGCGTCACTAGGGGTGCATCATGAGCTCGGCATATGTTGTGCTTACGCATTGCAGCAGAGGGCTTCAATTGAAATTTGAGTATACCTCCTAGTATACCTCCCAACATGTCGAGCATAGTGGCGCTGACTCCGGCCGGCCGGTCCCTGTCTCGCAAGGCCAACTTTCTCTTATGGATTTTGCCCACAGGCTGCCCTAGTCGCTCTAAACCAGCCTCATCGTGGCGGGGGCTCTCCTGCACTTCGCACATCGAACATCGTCCCGAGGTGGCATAAGGTGTGTCTAAATGAAGGCAGTATAATCGCCTCGACTTTCCGGGAAGTACTTTGCCTCCAAGCCCACCATAAATGGATAACCCCCATCAGCAGAATGGGAGTTGTCTACTAACCTCATGTGGACTCTACAGCGAGCGTCATTGGTATGAGCAAGCAGCGAGCGGAAAGCGGAAGCCGAGAAGGCTGTCGCATGACTCTCGCTAGAGTACCAAGATCGGCAAACCGGACCCTCATCTAGGAATCACGGCGTGCACCCGAAATGCCCAAGGCCGCTGGTGTCGCAGGCCTCTCACGAAACCCCTGTGTCGGTTTCATAGCCTATGGCTACCACGTGATCTGCAAATAGAAGATGAATAGATTATTATGCCAGCTTTATTAGATGCTAATTTATGAATCGAAGCTGAGAGGGCGTATGAGAGCAAAATATTGGCCGTGTTTTAGGATTTACCTCATGAAAGGCGACCTCTCTGATTGTCAAAGTAATGTCCCGAGAAGAAAGTGAAGGGCTCACCATAAGTCTTCTTGGTAGTGACCATTATTACACTGCCGAATAGGTGATTGTCAGCGGAACCTCCACTACGGGCTTTTTGGGGGGCAAGAGTCGAGGAGAGGTATGCATACACCCATAGTGCATGGAGAAAGTGTAGTGATATGTGATCGATGCTCACGGATGTTTGAGCAGATGTAGAAAATGCAAAGTAGAAAAGCTATACGGTGTTTGAGCAGAGATATAAAAAGTGCAAACTAGAAATGCGTGTGTTGAATAGATGTAAAACAGAAATCTTGACGAAAATGCAAAAGTGTAAGAGGGAACTAAGATGTGTACCTCCCGGGTTAAGCTAGTAGCCTCGATCAAGTAATCCACTCACTTGGAGGTCGAGCTCACTATAAGCGCATGCGCCAGAGTGGCGGGACGATACGCCTGCCCAATCATAGAAACTTACTCGAGGGAAGGACCACCGGTGCACTTTCGAAAAATCACAACCTTCACGATTGTTGCATACCGTTGAAAAGCAGGGTAGTATTGAGGAGGAACATTTAGAAAACGGCGTATTGCTCTATCTCCTCCTCTACTATCCTACGGCTTAGTCTCCGGGAGCTGCTCCTCGAGACAGCCATGTCGACCATAGTACATCCGAGAATTAAAAGGTGGGTAGCATCCCCGATAGCTCGAATCTAGATAGCCTCTCGGCTCTTCCATAGTCGAGGTCGGTGGAATCGGGGATCACCCTCTATGCCTAGGCCTATGATCATAAGCGAAGTCGTAAATGAGGAGTCATCATCATCTCTAGCGGTAACGATGAAATGTGGAGAGAGTTGGTGAGGTGTCTTACATCTCTCACTAGAGCTCGAAGTGGATGGCTTGCTTTATAACTTCGTGTCAATCCAAAGCGAGAATAGTAGAAAGCGGCGGTACCGCAAATCCCAACAGTATCACGCACTCTGCCCGAGAAGCTTCGTCATACCAATCTCGGCCGTCATAGCCCCATATCCCTGTATGCCACGAAAAAGTCACCCTATAGCGAGAGAACAAGTAAACCAATGTAAATCTGAGTTAGATGAAAAGGAAGTGCAAAACAAATCACGATTGGCGTTGATGAAAGTACCGGTCGAGATAGAGACAACGTAAATGCAAGTCAGAACATCGAGATGTGCAAGAGTAAGCTGGGTTTGTACCTCAAACGACAACGGCTAAAATATAGAATCTGGCTCCCTAAGTTTGGAGATCCTGCACATCATTAGCAAAATGAGTGAAGTGCCCAATGCCCTTTGAGGCCGGCGAAGAAGATATGCATCACGAGGATGATACCTACATTTGGATCAAAAAGGCCTCACTACCCGATGGTAGTGGCTCACGACTCTACCTCGAGAATCAAACTCAGCTTGAACTTTGCCTCTAGAGGAGCTCCATCATGTGGTATGTAAAGTCGCCATCTAGACTATGGGTAAGAAGTGGAGTGAAAAATATGAAAAAAATGGAGAAAAATAGAATTAAACTTTGAAAGGTCAAACCCTAGGAGAGAGAGAAAGGGGAAAAGAAAAAGTCAAAGCAGGGAAAAGGCACTAAACTCAAGAAAGAAAGCTTCGAGAGGAGCGAGGGCCTCCAAGTGGTAAGACTCCTAGAAAAAGAATGCCCGAAGCTCCAATTTTAGCTCGGTTCAAAATGGAAGTAAACTAAGAGGGTTTAGCAAAGAAAATGTGTATTATTGGGGTGTTGGAAGCGATGTATAAAGCTCGGATCAAGAGAATGAAGGCTAGAGAGAGAGATGATAGAATTTACGGCATGGAGGTGTGTGGAAATGAGGTCCCATGACCTATACTTAAAAGATTTCACGAATTGAAAAAGACCAAAATAGCCCCTAATCTGCCATCGATTGTGGCGGTCCCCTATTGGTAATATGATTCTTAAAGGGGTGGCCAAGCCGGTGGCAGTTCTTAGAAATTAGCCCAGTGTGGCGTCCGGTCATCTAAGAATGCTTCTATTTGGTGCCTTGATGCTATGGTTGTCCACTGTTTCTTGAGAAGGTGCAAGAGAAAGTCACTATTGAGTTCAAATTCTCTCTGTGGAAGCTCAAAATTGTGTTTTCGGTGATACGTTGTTAGAGTCATTTGTTGAAGCGAGGTGTATCCTTTTTTGCATGTTGTGACTCTTTTCGAGGTGAATCAAAAATTGCTATTGAACTTGTTTTTGTTAGCATACATATGCATTCCTCATTACACATGTACAAGCGTGCATTTTACATATGCTATTACTTGCCTGAGAATCACGATATTTGTCCAATGCGCGCCAGAACAAGTATTTTGCACATTATTTTGCATGGAACATCTTTGTTAATCACCCATAGAACATGCATTTTGTTATTTAGCATGGAACATCTTTGATCGCGCATGAATTATGCATTTTTTTGTACTTAGCATAGAACATGTATTCAATACTTTCATAGCATTAAGCATATCATCATGTAGCATTGAGCTTCAATTGTTTACTTTGCATAGAACATGCACCTTGAGAATATGTTGGCCACTTGTTAAGTTTTTCTTGCGGTAGCGATATTGTATTCTGGATTTCATTTAAGCGGGCTAAGCGCAATCAATGATCTTGCATATGCATAGTGCATTAGAGGAGTTAGGGTGAAGTCATTACGTGTAATCGCTGAATCACATCCTTTTACTCGCTTCTCGTTAGCGGCGTGGTAGCGTTAAGGTTACCTTCTTTTCGATTAAAAAACATTTGCATGCGTCACGATGTTCCATGCCATCGCTTAGGTTAGCTTCTTTTGGTTAAAAACATTTCGCGTGCGTCTGCGATGTTCGCCATCTTTGAGTTAAAACATTTGCGTCGCGTCACGATGTTAAATGCCATCAACCGGTTAAAAACATTGCGAGGCGTCTGATGTTCATGCCATCGCCGGTTAAAAAAACATTTGCGCGGGCGTCTGTGTTCATCTGCCATCAGCCGGTTACCTTCTTTAGAGTTAAAAGCTGTTCGCGTGCATTCGATGTTCATACCATCCTTGGTTAAAAACATTTCGCGTATGTTACGATGTTCGCCACCATCAGCCCGGTTACCTTCCTTCGCCCGGTTAAAAGCATTTCGCGTGCGTCTGATGTTCATACCATCGCTTGATTATATCTTCCTTGATTAAAAACATTTGCGTGCATCTTGATGTTCATACCATCAGCCGGATTTACCTTCGCTTCGATTAAAAACTTGTTTGGAGTGCGATCAGGGAGTGTTTACACTACTCCTTTGGTTAAAAACATTTGGGTGTGTCGGTGTTTACACTACCTCCTTTTTAGTTAAAAACATTTGGGGTGTGTCAGGTGTTTTACTACCCTCCTTTTAGTTAAAAACATTGAGGTGTGTGTCCCGATTAATGCGTACAACTCACTTTTTGGTTAAAAACTTATTTGGAGTGCGTCAGGTGTTCCACCTACACCATCTCCCTTCTGCGTGCAACGCATTAAGTTCGGTTGAGACCTTGGGTGCACCCGAAGGTGCACGGCGGTTGCTCTTAAGCGCCTTTCTGCTTGGCGTCGGCGTAGTTAAGTTTTGCATAATTTTCTTACATCATTTGCGCATGAAATGTGGTTTTGGATTAAATAATTCCCACGTGTGGGCGTGTTTACTTACTTTTTGTGTTTGAGGTTGATATATACCTTGCTTTGGTTTGAATGTGGCATTTTCTTTGCATAGCATTTGCGTTTTAAATGTTTTATTACAACCTCATTGCATGATCATAAGTTATGTTCTGCATCATGCATATCACTTGCATCTTACCCTAGAGACTATGCTAGTTTGATTCCTTGCAAAGAGGATCTCGTGGGTAACTTTCTTGTGCCCCATAACCGATTTTTGTCTTGCTTGTTTGTTTGTCCAAGTTTCGGACCCTTGTCAAAAATATAGTGCGTCTCTAGGCTTTGACATTTCCTCCCATCATTCCATGACTTAGAGGATTACGTCCAAGAGGACAATTGTAGACATCCCATTTTTCACGAGATCCTCAAAGGCTTGGGGCGTCATCATTGTGCATATGATGATTATGTTTTGTTTTGTGTTTGTTTGAAGCGCCCGAAGTCTTTACGGCGGAATGCCTACTGTCTTTGAATAGCCTTAGACCTTGTCGCTTTACATTGCCTTGTTTTTTGGATCAAAAACTTGGTGCACAGAACACTTAATGGTGATGCTGTCGGCCACCACAGTATCGACCATAAGCTTGTACTGTTGTCGAAGCCATTAAGCGTGTGATGGAAGCTGATGGTGGTGGCGGCCACCGATCTCTTTTCTAGATATGTTGTTGATATTTGTTGCTAAATGTGCGAGTTATTGCTAGCTTGGCTGCATCTTCCTACAGCGTATGGTAGGATGTTTCTAAAGCTCAAAGGCATGTTTTTGTATATATAGGGGGTTTCTCCCCCCGTTTTGAGTTAGAAAATTGAGCAAAACTCTCTTTCTCTCTCTAGATTTCTCTCTTTCTCTCTCTCTCTCCCTCTCTTAAGAATTTTATATGCCTAATTGCTTATTTTCTCTACACTTTTGCATACACATCTAAATCGATATACTTTTACCTTTGACTTTGAGGTTATTTGGGATCTTCTTGGAGCTCTTCAAAAGGTGGTTTTAAGCTTGGTTTTGTGCCTAGAATTACCCTTTGCTTCAAAAAAGGTAGTTTACTTGCCTTGTCTACTTTTGTTTTACCAAGCTTGTTTTGCCATCTTTTTCTTACTATTTTGGGGGCTAGTTTTGAACAAAGCAAAAACTCTATTTTTGTGGCCTAAAAGTCTTCTTTGGTTTTGGGCCTTTTTTTAGTTAAAGTGGATTCGACCTTCTTGCCCATTAGTTTGTAAAAGCTTTTTGTGCCTCTATTCATCACTTTCAAATCAACTTTTATGGGCCTTTTAACCCTTTGAATTTCGGAGATTTTTAGTGGCCAAAAACTTATTTTGAAGTCCAAATTTGAAGGGTAGCCTCTTTCTCCTTGTGTCTTGTTTGCATGCATAGTTAACTTCACATGTTAGCATATTTTTCTAAGCTTCAACAGCTCAAGTCCAACATGTCTTAGCCCTCACGAAATAACTTTGTTTTTGCTTCTATTTTTAAATTTTGGTTAGTTTTGTTTGAGAATCTTGTTTTGCGGGGTTGTAGTGTAACCCCGTGTATTAGCTTATGTATTTTTAGCTTTTGCATTGGCTTAAGTCCGGCATGTTTTGGAGACTATATTTAGGGCTATTTGCCTCTATTTTTGGTGGTTAAGCCATTTGAGCCTTGCATGGCATGGTTGTAGTGTTAATTCATTCACTAGCTTAGTGTTTTTAAAGGCTTTAACTATCATTGGGGTTGAGAGTTAGTTGCATGTTTTAGTGTTTTTGTCATTCATTTTCGACATTTAATCAATCTCTGCCAATCCCCCTCAATTCTTCACTTTTGATTTGCTTTGAAAGTGGTTTCAAACCATTTGTTTGCCCTAAGTGTGAAATGGAGGTGATACACCTAATGGTTTAATCCCTTAGGGGTTCATTCAGGGCAATGTAATGCCCTCTTTCATGCTTGAAAGCAACTTGTGGTTTTAAGCCCTCTTTTTCCATTAGAGGACACTCCTTCCAATGGACTTAATGGATTAGAGGAATGATTTGTTCAATTAAATGAGTAAACAAAATTTTGGCAAGTAAAAAGAGGCAAGATAAGCATTCTTTTGTGTTGCATTGCATGTGTTCATCGAGGCGTTAATTTGAACACTGTGAGGAAAAATGGGACATTTCATACTCAAAAGTGATGAAATAATGCCACTTTCATACTGGTCTCCATGCCTTTGATCATACATGATAGAGTGATGGACATTTTGGTCTTGTTTTTGCATTTATTGAACTTGCACAATGGTGGTTTCACAAGCCATCATGCAATGAAATTAGCGATTGATGGTTTAATGAACCCAAAAGCTTATCCCTATTTGATTTCCCTATAGAAAAGGAGGGGCAAAGTGTCAAACAACCCTTGAAATACCTTTGCATTTGCTCTATTTTCTCTCTACATTGCGACAAGGAAGTTCAAACCCGATGGTAGTAGTAAAGCCCGGACCATCACCGATGTGTTGGCCAGGCCACCAATGATGATAAACGCTACCATTGGTATGGCCCCGGTGGTACCCTAATCGACCACCAATGAAAAATTGGCCGGTGTATTGGTAAAAGTGGAGCAGAGGTGTTTTGGAAGTAAACCCGGCTTTATTTGGTGCTTTCGTATGTGCAATGCAGGCTTTTGTTAGCAAAGGGCTTCGATAGCAAAGGCATTGGCTTTTCGGGTGAAAAAAAATTGAGCATGCATACTTGCTAACGCCCCGAAAGATTAGCTAGCTAATTAGTTTAATTAGCATTAGATCAGAAATATAATATTTGTAATTAATTAAATTTGTAGCTAATTAAGTACATGTTATGATAATTAGTTAGTTTAACTAGTTAGTCGATGGGTTAGGTTTGTAGTAATTAGTTAACTAGAATAGTTAATTAGTTTTAGGTTGTAATAATTAGTTGAAAGCTTAAGTAGCATTAACTAGTTGGTTAGCTTATTTATTAGGACCCTCCTTCATAAGGGCATAATGTTGTAATAAGTGTGCGTGCGTCGATGTGATGCGTGTATGTTTTCCAACCCCACGTCTTTTCTCCCTTTTATTTAATTGCTTTCGATGGTTAGATTAGGGACATGTTTTCGTAAACAGCATATCACACTACTTGCATCCATTCATTTGTATGTGCCATGCACAAGGTTTGGTAGCATCATTCAAACTTCATTGTCATTTCAATACTTCTTTAAATCGTGTTTAATCGCGTATTTGTTAAATCGATTCATCATCGCCATATTAGTAGTCGAGAGCCTAATATTAAGTGCATTATTGCATGTGTTGCATTAGACATCTTGTATAGTTAGGATCATGCATCTTTCTAACTAGTCTTTTGTTTTGGCTTGGGTACTAGGGGGAGTTTTACGCTTTAGCATACTTGCATTAGTGTGAATGTTGCCATGATTAGCATGCTTGTCATGAGGCTATGTGCTTAAATCTTCAAGCTGCTTGAATGCACACTACGTGGATG
Source organism: Camellia lanceoleosa (assembly GCA_025200525.1). Lineage (NCBI taxonomy): Eukaryota > Viridiplantae > Streptophyta > Magnoliopsida > Ericales > Theaceae > Camellia > Camellia lanceoleosa. Next base: position 16,322 of record JANUSC010000052.1, read on the forward strand.
AAGGCTTGTTATTTGAATTGGAATGATTCACTTGAATGTGTATTTTAAGCCCACTTTGTTGAGTGGCAAATCATGTTTTAAGCCCACTTAGTTTGGTATCAAATCCATATATTTAAAGCCCACTCGGTGGCAACTTCAAACCATTTTTGCAAATAAACATGAGGTTGAATTGTTCCCAAATTGGGCAAACTAGTCTATATACTTGCTTGTGCTCATCATCACATAGTAAAAAGCTAGTTTTAATAATCGGAATAAGAACACATAATGTTTTAAAAAAATATTGTAAAGACACCCCATTTTTTGACGCCCTTAAGACTGAGGCATATGATCACTACTTGGTGATGAAAGGTGTCTTGCGAGTGCAAAAAGTTCGATTTCCTTTGGCAAAGAGGCGTCCAAATTCCAACCTCACACCGCATTTTTTGACTAAAATGATTTTTAGACCTTAAAACCCTCTCTTTCAAAATATTTTGAAAATGATTCTACAATGTTGAGAGGCTGGCATTTTCGATTTAAATGTTCCGGCTTTTTTATTAAACCAAGCAAGGACAAAGCGAGGAATGCATAAAGAAGAGATGTGAATTTTTGAAAAAAAATCTTCCAAAACACCTTATTTAGAGGTTTGGAGTTGAAGAAAATTGAAGGGCGAGGAAAGAAACCAAGTTGAAGGAAGAAGTTGGGCATGAACTTGGATTAAAGAGAATCGAACATCCCTGCCTAAAATCGGGGCCTATCTATTTGTACACTTGGACTTCAGCTGACATAGAGGCCACCACCATTGGAAAGTGGACTTACCGGGAGCTTCATTTTTCACTCAGAAATCACCTAAAGTCGAGTCGGGATAAGGAGATACAATTGGTTGAAGTTAGGCATGAGATACTTGGTTAGCGAGCCAGCTGAGCATTCTTCACTAAAAAGTATATCTCTTTTACACAGTTGGAATTTTGATGTGAGGCTACCACCATTGGAAAAGAAGACTTCTGGGGCTTGAATTTAGGCACAAGAATGACCTGCAAAGGAGTCCAAAGCCAGCGATATGACCATTTGAAGTTGGACACGGAGGCGGATTTTTCTTTGTCGGCCACCCGATGAGTGGCCGATTCGGCGAAGTGAGGTTGTCGATATTATAATATGTAATTGAGTAACTTAGCAAGTCGGCCATTGGTGTCCCAAAACTTCGGATATTTTGTGATATTTCCTTCCAATTGTTTTCATTGCTCGGTATCCCTAGATGAGATATTTTGACCTAAAAGCTCATATATTGCTATATATAGAGGCTATATCTCTCATATTGGAAGGTTATCAAATTTTGGGACCCTCTCTCTAAAAGTCCTCTCTCTCTACAATTTCTCTCTCTCTCTTGCCCTTTTGTGCATACAAGTAGAGATACACTTTTCTGCCTAGACATCCTTAACCAAAAGTTGCTTATCTTTAAATTTGAGATTCCATGGGACCTTATTTGAGCTTTAGAAGGTGATTTTAGCTTGATTTGAAGTGCCTCATTTGTGCCTAAAAGTGTGCTTGGCTTCAAGAGAGTATAAGACTCACCTTTAAAACTTGTTTTGCATAACTTGTTTTACCATCTTTTTGTACTGTTTTTGGCCTGGTTTTCAATTACAAAAACTTCTATTTTTATGGCCTAAAAATGGTGGTTTGAGCCTATTTTGAGTTAGGGGGTGGTCCACCCTTCTTGTCTCTTCTTGTTAGCTTTTTTTGTGCCATATTTTCATCACGTTCAAAAATAACTTTTTTGGCCTTTTAACCCTTGAATTTGAGAGTTTTTTTCGATTGAGTGGAAAGCATGTTTTCAGAAGTCCAAAATTGGAGGTTAGCCTCCCTCATACTGATATCATTACTTGCAAGCCTAGATAACAACATGTGAGCATGTTTTCTAGCATTTTGTACATTTCATTTCAGCATGTTTTAGGCTCCTATTTTGGCATGTTTTCGGCTTTATTTTGGGTTGGTTAGAGCACTTGAGGCTTGCTTTATTGTGCTTGTGAGTGCAATTGATGCTTGTTAGCCTAGCTTGTACTATGTTTTGGCCTCTTATTCTAGTTATCTTTAGCTTAATTCAAGCATGTTTTTGGGACTCATTTTTTAGATTGTCTTAGGACTTTTTTGAAGTGTTTTGTACCTTTTGAGCTTTTGAATTGCATGCCTATAGTGTAATGGTCTTCAGCAGCTCATTGTTTCAAAGCTTTAGCATGAGAGGCTTGAGGTGCTTGCATGTTGTAGTGTTAATGCGCTTTAAAATCTTAGCATCATCTGCGCAATCTCCTCTATTCTTCACTCTTTTCGATTTGTTTAAGTGACTTGAACCTTGGGTGTGGAATTGTGCAATGCACAGTGGTTTGATTCCTTCGAGTTCATTTGACCATGAGGCATCTTTCATGCTCAAGGTACTTATGGTTTAAGCCTACTTTCAGATGTCAGGGGACTCGCCTTGGACTTATATCGATTAAAGGATTGTCGGTAATGTAAAATGAGTAAACAAATGAACAAAGTAAAAGAGGCAAGATTAAGCATCTTTGTGTTGCATTGCATGTGTTTGGATCGGACATTAATCCGAACACGAGAAAAATGGGGCGTTTCATACTCAAAGTGATGAAGCGATGCCGCACCTAACAGTCACCGTCACCACCGATCATGCATGATAAGATTGTGGTGGTCCTTCGAGTCTTATTTGTGCATTCATTAAACTTGTACAAGCTTGGCTCTCTAGCCATCATGCATTGAAAATGCTTGATTGATAGGTTTGAAGGCCAAGAGTTACCTTCTCTCTTTGAGTTTGTGACTTAATGATAAGGAGATACTTGATTACACATTCTTGAAAATACATTGTTTTGTCTTTGTTTGCTCTACTGTTGTAGCAAAGGAGAAAGTCGAGGATGTGGTATGTGCTTAGGCCAGTTTTAGTATTGACGACTACTTAAGGTGGTCGATCGACCGGTTGTAGTAATGTGGCGGCCACTGGCGGCTGGCCACACCGGTCAATTTTAATGTAAATGTGCTCCTAAGTTGGAAGCGAGAGGCGATACGAGGTTGGCACAATTTTCGGTGATCACGCAACAAGCGAGAGCATCCGATGGCAAGGCAATGGCATTTTAGGTGGAACAGCAGAACATGCATGCATCCCTACCGCCCACCGAGGCCATTTAATCCTTTTGTTAACTTATAATAAGTTAGCTATTCGTTCATACAAGTGTTGTAATTAATTAGCTTAATTACGTTTTGCAATATTTAGCTAGCTTAGACTAGTTGGATTAATTTACTTCAAGTGTTGTAATAATTAGCTTAGAATAGTTAATTAATTTTTTGGTTTGTAATAATTAAGCATGACTAGTTAGCTTTTCATTAGGATCCTCCTTCAGTGAGGTGCTATGTTGTAATAAGTGTCGCGTCGCGATGTGTGCATGTCTTCTAACCCCCATATCTTTGTCCTTTTTATTTAGCCGCTTTCGATGGTTAGATTAGTTGGTCATGTTTCAATTAGCATACCTTATGCTTGCATGTTTGCATTCATTCATTTGTCTTGCATGCACCGAGGCTTAAAGCGCATCATTAGCGCATTGTCAATTCAATACCTTTTGAATATGTGTTTCAAAGCATGTTATCCGTCGATCATGATGCCATATTAGTAAGCCCAGGAAACTATTAATTTCATATTGCATGTATTTGCATTAGGCATCTTATATTGTTAGAATCATGCATTTTTCTAACTAGTTTTTGTTTTGGCTTGGAGTACTCGGTGAGTTTATGCTTTAGCATACTTGCATGAGTGTGATTTTTCATGTTGCCATGATAGCATGCTTGCCATGAAAATTTATTGTAACTTAAATAGATTAAGCGCATGAATGCCTATGGATGAAAGAGCTTGTTGTTTGAATGGCGGAATGATTCAGCGAATGTAAGATTTAAGCCCCTTTCTTGATGGCAAAATCATGTTTTAAGCCCACATCATGTTTGATGGCAAATGCACATTTTATAGCCCACTTGCCGAGGGGTATGGCAAATTCAAACCATTTTTGAAAGCTTAAACATCTAGGTTGAATTAGTTTCCAGTCTTCGACTTAGTCTATACTTGCTTGTGTGCGTCACATAGTAAAATTAACTAATAATCTTGGAATAAGAAAACATGAGTGTTTATAAAAGAGACATATCATGATTAGTAGAGGCCAATCTTTGATCGAGGACCAAGCGGGGGTGTTCATTTGGGACCTTCCCCTCTACCCATTTTGAGCTTAAACACGACAACTTTGGTGATAGCGGACCGTGGCCTTTGTACGAGTCAAGGTTTCTAAATTTTCCAAAAAACAAAATATTTAGGTGGCGACTGTCAGCAAGTAGTCCAATTTTAGTATTATTTGGTTTAAATCGATTTTCAAGATGATTTGCCGGATTGGACTCTTTAGTGTTTATCGATTTCACATTGCACTTTGTGAGATTAGATTGAGAAGCAGTGGCGAAGTGAAAAGGACGTGACACAGGGATTTAGAGAGACAGCTCAAGCTCATGATATGTTGTTTTTATCTATACTTATGTATTTCTTTCCATTGCATTTACATCGGTGCACCTAAGTCACGGTGTTTGCCATCTACTATTCTGGCCGGTTTCTTGGGGAGAGCTTGCTTGGAAAAACTTAAAAAATTTGTGGGGTTCGACTTTACCATTATAGGAACACAACCCTTGGATCTGGACTACCCATTTGTCTTAGTTTGATCCTCCTTTAAACTTCTCGGTGATAGGTCACGAGGTATATTAGGTAGTCTTCTTTGAGGTACCCTTTTTGACCAATCGACCTAGTTGCATATCTCGAAGCCATAAGTGCAAAAAACAAGGACAGTTGCTTACACGAATGTAGGATTGTGTAAAGCCACTTGTTGTGTATAGTGAATCCCTAGTTCCTATGAAACTAGGATAAATAACCCTACCCATCATAGGGTGTTTTGGCTCTCAATTAAGCGGTATGTGCTTTCTGATGAAACTATATAGGGATGTCGTGTCGATTGCAAAGTTAGTTTTTTCGATTTTGGGGCAAAATACGATAAAAGATCATTCGGCTATGCTCATATACGATACAGTGAAATCAAACTGAGAGTCTTTGTCACATTTTCTCTTTTGCAAGGTAGTCCTGGAACCATAACCCGAAGGCTCCAATATCCCCTAGGTACATTGGACTTGTGTTGATAGACTTTGTCAGGTCAGGAGTGTAGACACCCCATTTTTGACCGTCCTCAAGACTTGGACGTCGCCGCTTGAACACTCGGTGATTATCCATGTTTGTGTTTGTTTGGAGTTCGCGGAGTTCTCGCTCTGGCATACTGCCTCAGGACCTCGAACTTGACCGTTTGTGTCACGGTTTTGCACCAAACACTTGTGTTTTGCCTTTGAGGCGGGAATGCCTTCGGTAACCCCACATACCACCGCATTTGTGGCTAGAGGCCACCGGTGGCTTTAGTTTCCACAAGCACTATATTGTGCGGTCGGCACTCTTTGTGCGGTCGGCCTCTTTTGGCAAAAAAATGACCATTTGCCCAGTAAGCTCACTTCTGTTGCTTTTAGAGATATTTTTAGGCAATTTGTTTGGCTCTTGTTTCCCCTCCATACTGCGTGTATGGAGGGATGAACTCACTGAATGACTTAGTTTGTAAGTCTTTGTTGCCCTATAAGAGGAAGGCTCTTCTTCTTGACTTCGGGTTGGACTTTTGAGAAGTTTTCAGCCATTTTAGACAGAGAGGAAGTTCTGGTTTAGGTTAGAGAATATATATCTATCCTATATCTATCCTTCTCTTGTAAAACTAGGTGTTTTGTGCCTTACTTTTGCACACTAGCACCTAGTATTTCACCTTTTCTTTTAGGGCCGAGAGGTTCTAGAGGTTGGTTTTGGTGATTCTTGGTTGGTTTTGAGCTCAAAGAAGCCCTGACACCAAGCTTTGTGAAAGAGGTCTACAAGGGTGAGCCACTAGTCCTCTTTTCCTCATTTTTTGTACCTTGTTTTTTGCTTGCTTTAAAACAGTTTTTGTGCTTAGTCCACAACACATAAAAGTTCTGTTTTTAGGCCCTCTTTATTGTTCATTAAGAGTGTTTTGTGGTTTGAGCAAGTTTGATCACTCCTAGACCTTGAAAAGGGCACTTTTTGTGCTATTTTGTGAGAGATCCGAGATTTTGGTGATAGGGTCTCTTCACCACTGAAATCTTGAGGATTTGGTGGTGGCATCTGTAAAGTCTCAAAGGGAGGGCCACCCCTCTCATGATGTCCTTGAAAAGGGCAAGTTTGCCTCTTGAGAGAGCACCATGCTTGAGTGTGTGTTGAGTATGCTTGAGTTGTTTCCATGCTTATATTGCCATGATATAACATGCCTCTAAGTTGGTTTTGGTCTCCTATGCATGCTTAGTATAGTTGCCTTGTAATGCCTCTTATTGCTTTAACATGCCTAGGTTGTGTGCCTCCATTTCTAGCATGTTTTAGGCTCACATCCATGAAGCTTGTATGCTTATTTTGCCATGTATGAGGTCTGTCCATGGTCATTTTGGTCGACCATGACTTGTGTTCCATGTCCTCTTTATGTTTGGTTTGTTGGCTTTAAGGGTACAAGTGTATAGCATGCCTTGCTTGCATTGTCTTTGATGGTTTGGAACCACTTCATATGCTATTTCAGTCCTTAGAAGTGCTTGTATGTTTACATTGCATGCTTCTTTGTGACTTCTTAAGCTTTCGCATGCTCCATGTTTGAGCCTTATCGCATGCCTTTGAATTTAAGCTTCTTAGATGCCATCAAAGTGGTCCTTTGGACCCTATTTTGACATGCTAAAAAAATCTGTTTTGGGTAGATCAATGCATGCCATAATTGCTTTGTCTTGGTTTGGTTCAAACACCCATTGACTAGCCTTAAGCCTAGGCCATTTGCATGCCGTTTGGCATGCTTCATTGCATGATTTGGCATCATGTTTAACTTGAATTTCAGAGCTTTAAGTGCATACTAGTTGCCCATGTTTGGCCTCTTCAAGTGTGCATAAGAGTTGCTTTTGTATGCCTAAGTCTTGTGCCTTAACACTTGCATGTGTGTGTGTGCATTTGTTCTCATTTTCTAGGCACTTTAGCCCTTGATTTTAGGCCCATTTTGAGTTGCCTAATTCATGTATAAGTCCATCCCTCTTGTGGTTTGCATGCTTGCATTATATGCTTGTTTGTATGCTTGCATAGACACATGACATTGTACATCTTGCATGCCTAGATGACATGCTTAGGTTTGCACCACATTGACATGCATGCCAAGCCTCTTGAAGTGAGTTTGATAGAGGTTTGGCACCCTTTTGTGCCTATGTGTCTTACATGCATTTGAAAGTGAAGTTGCACTCTTGGTTCTTAGGGCCATCATGCATGGAAATGCGCGATTGGTGGTCCGGGAATCGAACACATGCCCTATGAGTCAATGACATGATAGGAAATGTGTTTGGTGCATAAATAGCTTGGATTGTATTGCCATGCTTGTTGTTGTCCTCTAACGTGGTCTGCGAGTTCTGAGAATTTTGTCTTTGGCGTAGGCACTATTTAGTCTGACCGGCCAATTGGCAACCCGATAGCTTCATTTAGTGCAGTGGCCATATCTTTAGCCGGTGGTTCTCTGCTGACGGTGGTACTCCCCAATGCTGAGAGGCACTCTGGGATTTTGGCAATTTCTAAGAAGGATAGCGAGGAAAGCGAGCACACTTGCATGACGGTGCGATTCGGCGAGTCGAACGCAGCGTGCATCGGACCCTCATCCGAGGCCATTCTTTGCTTAATTAGATTAATTAATTTATTTAATTAATTTAGTTAATTGTAATATTTAATTAGCTTGTGTAGTTAATTAGTTATTCGTTGGTGTATTATTCTTTTGGTCCCTCGGCGAGGCAAAAATGTAATGAGTGTGCGTGAGTGGGTGTATGTCTTCCAACCCCCATTTCTTTCTAACCCTTTTATTTACACCTTATGGTAGATTAGGGCACATTCAAATTAGCATACCTTATGCGATGCATGCGTGCATACATGCATTTGTTTACATGCAGGGCTCGGTACATCATACAAAGCGCATTGTATTTTCAATTCCAAATTGAATATATGCTATCGATCGCATTTCACAATGCCATGTTTAGGGTTAGTTGAGCCTACTCTAGATTACATCTCGTGTGTGGTGCATTAGCCATTACCATGAACTAGGACATGCATGTTTTTGCTAACTAGTTCCTTTGTTTTTGGCGTAGTCACGATGTAAGTTTTATGGCTTTAGCATATCGCATGCGTGTGAATGCTTACCATGACGATATGCTTACCATGCGGCTAAGCGCTTACATGATAAAGCTGTTTGAATGCTGTGGGTGGAGGTTGGGTTGCTGAGTTGGAACAACTTCGTTGAAATCGGTACAGCCTACATGCGGTAGCAAAAAACAACCGTTTTTGAGACAAAAGCGGATATGCAATGTTTATTTCCAAATTAGGCAATCTAGTCTATACTTTTGTGTTGTCGCATCACATAGTAATTCTAGATTAATAATTGGGATAAACGCATAAAGTTTTCAAAAGCGGATATCACGGTTAGTAGAGGCGGTCTTGAACGGGCGAAAAGTGCTCATGACCTTCCCGTCGTACCCAAGCTCGAGCCAAGACCACTTTGGTGATGGCGGACATGTGGCCTTGACGCAGTCGGTTTCCTAAATTTCCCATTTTAAAAAATATTTAGGTGGCGACTCTGTGTCTAACCGCGATCCACGTTTGGCACTACTTTTCCATCTGTTTTCTCAAAGCGATTTGCGGTTGAACTCTTTGGTTCGGATTTAGAACCGACACAAATCGACTCGGCGTAGAGTGAAGCCCGGTAGCGTCTTCTACGTGGCGACTTTTAGAGGATTTGAGCTTGACTCGAACTTCGTGATATCTGTTTGACTACACTTATGTGTTTCTTTGCATTGCATGTGCATTAGTGCGCCTAGGACACCGTGTTGGCCATCTGCTATTCTGGCCCGGTTTCTTGGAGGCTTGTCTTGTCAAGGCATGTCCATAAAAGTGACGGTTCGCGAACTCTGCCGATATGGGAACACAAACCCCGATTTTACGGGGCACCCTTCGACCATTCGACCTAGTGCATATCGAAATCCGTAGTGACCATTCCAAACTAGGGCGGGTTGCTCACCCGATATTAGGTTGTTTGAAACATTTGCGTGTAGTGAAACCCTAGCTCGACAAAAATAGGGCGAAACCCTACTGACATAGGGTGTATTGGCTCTCTTTTACATTATGTGCTTTTAGAGTGTATCTCTCTGAGGAATGCATATCGGTTTGCAAAATTTGAGTATCGAGCTGAGGGCACCGATGTCGGTGTTGTTGTGGATCGGTATATCTGCGGGTGTCAGTTGATTTGGGGCGGTGACTTGAGGAGCAGTGTTGATAGTAGAGTCTTGATTGTTCAAATACACGTGTTTGATCTGTTTGGTGAAATCTTGCTTGTTTTCCGTTTGATTCGAGAGATTCAAGAGTTGGTCGAACGACTAGTGTCTTCTCCTCGGCGGGACCGAACATGATCTGAGAACTTCGGAAGAGATTGTGGTCATAATGACATGAGTCAAGAACCACCCATAAGATGAAGCCTCTTTGTTGAAATGCCGCACCGCCTAGGTCGCCCACACAATCTGGACCTCGGTTCTATCGGGCTCATGAGCCCACTACATTGAGTTAATGGGGATGATAGGTGATCTCCGGAGGTCGTGGCGGATCTCACTACGGAATGTCAACCTCATCACCGGTTGCACCGTATCTTTGAAATTCGAACCCAAGAGCCCCTTCTTTGGGCGGATTGTGTCGAGCTTAATCGATCGGAAATGACCTCCGCCCTATGATGATGTACCAATACCAACCCAAACCTCTCATCGGTGAGGCCAAAGCGAAGACAAAGTGAAGGCCGAGGCCGACCTATTGAACAAGCTTCGTAGGCGATCCGGGCTTTGGCGGGAATGAGCAAACAACGGTATCATGATTGTAACCAAAATTGTGGATGATGTTCTCCCCACCCTACCGAGGTAGTCAAGTCGGTCGAAAATCGGAATGAGCCCGTCATGCTAGAATAGCTCCTCTCCTCCCAATCTGCACCGGGAAAGGATCGAAATCGAATCCACGCTGCCGATCCGTTCGCCCGGTCGTCAAGCAAACGTTAAATTCCAAATACCACCAGGGGCATAGGGCCTTCATGCTCTCTACATGCCCTTGTCTGGCGCTTCTCATTTTAGCCAAGAAGGGGCATCTTCGCCTTTGGACGCGACCTCTAAGAATCTCCCGGTGGCCATGGCCTTCCTTGTCGCGTACCATCGGCAGACCGGTCATGCCGCGATAATTATACGCCTCCGTCATGAGGTCTGAGTTTGATTGATAACAAGGTCATCCTCCGCCTACCTCGGCCATCGATCCTCTGAGTTTTTGGATTGTGAGGACACGGATCTGAGGACACGATCTTGCTAGTATATAATTGGGATTCAAGCACTGCGGGCAATATGGTACATTTTTGGATATGGCGTTTGGCGCGCATTTTGAGCACTGCCGATGCTAATTTTGTAAAACGACTTGGGTGTCGAGTCGATCTTTTGATTGTCTTGAGTCTGTCTCATTGTTTTGGTCGATCCTTTTTGTTTAAAGTGCATCTAATTGTAATGAGTCAATCCCCTTTGTATAAGAATACCGGGTGACTTGAGTTGTCGTCTCAAGCACCGTTTATAATTACTTCTTTTGCTTTCTTTTTGGGTCCCCCTCATTTGTGGAACAGTTTACACAGAAATCTGAATAAACAGCCTAGTAGCTCTGAAATATTTCCATGTTTATTGATCATGTTGGACTAGTTGTGCCAGAAAATTCGAATGGGGTGAGAGTGCATCCCACCTGCTCTTTTGTGCCTTAAAAATCATTGCAATGACCTAAGTTTTTCAAAACCTTTTGAACAACTGCGGTAAAAACAAGAGGAGAATTCCTCGGGATTTACAAAACTTTGATTATTTGAGAGAAAGAGACATACTAAGCCCTTAATGAATGAAATCATGCTTGTCGGCGTAGTCTTGAGAAGGACCACAGCTTGACCCAGTTGGTTCCACTTGTCTTGTACGAGCAAATTATCGCCTTCTTAAAAATTTTCAAAAAAACAAAATGTTTTCTTGATCTTGCGAAGACATGTGGAATCGCTCTCGAGATTTATGACCTAGGATCGCTCTCGGCCTCGAGACTCGACCCTCATTTTCAAACCGCGAACTTTGACTCAGAAAGTTCAGCAGTCAACTTCTAACCACAGTGCAGTAGCTAGATCGAAGCACCCCTCGAACTAGGGGCAAAAATATCCGATGTTCGAAAAACCAAGGGTAAATCTTTACGCAAATCAATACAATGGCCACTCTCACGGATCTGAGAGGGCTTCAATCTCAAAACCATGTGGCATGGACTTGTTACACTTTTACCCTTTGAGAGGCTCATTTGGGCGAAAACTTAGGAAAAAGCGACCGGGCAAAAGTTAGAGCAAAACAAGATATAAAAAAAAAAAGAAAAAAAAGCAAAAAAGAAAATTCAAAAAGAAGAAGAAAAAGAAATGCAAAAAAGAAAAAAAGAATGAAAAGCGAAAAACATAGCTCGCAAGGTCGAAAACCGCATTGGGCACCTTGGCAAAAGTTAGAGCCTAAAAATAGTGAAGGTTAAAAAATACGAGTGTACCTTAGGAACTCGTGAAGCTTGATTCCCATGTTTGGGATCGTAGGCAACTTCATCGAAGTCCGGCCACTAGCTTCCATAAGCGTCTCGATCCATGTCATGGTTTGATCACTTTTGCCTCTCCAAATCAATGTCCCGATTGCGACAATCCGAATTACGTGATTAACTTCCTCTTGAAGCCAAACCACCAACACCTTCGGTGTTGTGTCCATATATTGATTCAAGCCATCTTGACTTCTCCGCGTCCGAGGTCGATCGTCATCGACAAAGGCGGCTTACAACATGCCGCGGCATCATCCAAACAAGGGGCAACTTTCCGTTGCCATCCATTGCCATAAGTTGCCCTGAGTTACGTTCAAACCTGGGGCAATTTTCCATTGCCTCCGATCCGAGGTTGCATATCTCGAGGTAAGTTCGCTTCGTTGAGCATTGGTACATTTGCAAAAATAGTTTTTGAAAATTTTTACTGAGGTTGACTTATTTTCTCGAAAACTATTTCGTTTTCAAAATTGGACCATGTTTGGACCCAAAAAGGAGAATTTTCAGTGCTCACAGCCTGATTCGCATGATTTTCAAATCAAAAATTGAATAAGTATGTTAATCCAACTCTCATTTTGGTCAAAACCGTTTTAGGAAGAAAACAAAAATGGTCGAAATGACGAACTAAGGGCACGATTGAGTCGGGTCCTCTGTCTTCCCCCCGCTAATATGCTTTCCAACAGGGCGCTCTATCCGCTAGAAGGAATAATCGTGAGCTAACAGCGTCGGGTGTGAACCCGTGACTTCCTATTCATCTGTCATTCACCTTGGGGAGGGATGCAAAATGAGAGAATAAAGAATAGAGAGGAGTAAGTTGAGAGAAAAGTGAGAAAAGGGTTTTTGAGAGAAAAAAAAAACCGAGCCTGAGGGCCGAGTGATGTGAGTATCACAAATGAGAAAAGGGTGGGAGGTATACCCGGAGGAACTGGCTCCTCGAAATTTGAGGTCTCTTCTTGTAAACACGTCCGTGTGTCGTGTCTTTCGATTTGTCGGTCTCAATTTTCGCTTTGAGTCTTTTCCAAGTGTGTCTCGTTTTGTTTGGTCACGTGCCTTTTGTTTCTTTGTTTGAACCTGTCTCGTCGTGTTCTGTGGTAGGCTCGACACACTAGTTCAAAACCCATCCTCTTCCAAAAAGTAATCTCTTGTGCTCAGAATGCCGTGCCTTTCTCTACATCCGTGTAAAGCAGAAAAAAATTTTTTTTTGGAACATCTGAATGTGTTTATTTAGCAAGTGTCGATTTAAGTGATCCGTCTTGTCAGTTGGACCTATTTGTTCGGGGTTTTCTTGTGTGCGAGAATGAACCAAATCTTTGTGTTATGGGTATGCAAATCAATCCCAGATTAGTCCCTAGCAGTATGGGTTGTGAACCCGATTTTGGCGGTGATTTGTATGAAATTTGTTTTGCCGTTTAGTTGGTTGGTTATTTGATTATCACAGTGCAAGTGTTCAATTGTCAGACAACAAATCAATATCATTTACATTTGAGGTGTAATATGATGCAATGCAGTGCAGGATATGAAATATCTGAATCTGAGACCAATGTAACACTTTCTTTTCAGATAAAAAGTTTGTTCCATTTCATATCATCTTTGTCAAGTACATAATTTGAGAAAAGCAAAAACACACTGCTTGACGATACATAATACTCTATCTATCAAAAGAAAAGTACAAAAGAAATAAAAGAAAAAGCGACAAAAATCATCATCATCGTGATAGGCCTCATGTCTAATTCGATCCTCGCCCTCTTCAGGCGAGAAGCACAAAAAGCATCGTCGGGCCGTCCTTTGTCGAGCAGAGCGAGCTATCCTGGCCTCCTCATAAATATTTCGATCCTCGCCTCCAGGCTCACCGTCTCACAGGCTGGAGCTCGTGGTGCTCCCACATGACCCGTCCCCTCAGTGCGAGAATATCCTGCCATCCGGGTAGAGGGAGGCCCGGTGGGCAGCGCCACCCTGGAGGATCGGGAAAGGAGGTGAAAATATAAAGAACAAACACATCGAAGGCGTGGCGGTTTATCGATATAGAATCACGATGTATGAGTCAGTGTGTGAATCTGAATGCGATTTATCGGTGCAAGAATCACGATGTATGAAATGATTAATGTGAATCTGGTGGCGATTTATCGATATAGAAAGCGGTGTATGAATACGGTGTATGAAAGCGTGGCAGTTCATGATTCTTGTGCGATATAGCGGTTGTGCGAAAGCAGTATGATTTGAGGCGTAGTCGATGGGAACATACCGGCAAACCGTAGGCGGCCAAAAGCGTCGAAGTCATTGCGGCATCCCATCGAGGCATTGACTCCTGATAGCGGGTATACTCGGAGGAAGCTTTGCAAAAGTATTAAATACATCGATGATACATTGGATATCTGAATAGTGAAATGACAATGCAAGATCTTGAGAATAAAGTAATACATACGGAGGTAAGTCGAGAATACCGGCCAACTTCGTGACCAGTAGGAGGACAAGCGGGATCTGGTAGGTCTCCCACTCTGTCCCTGTAAGTCAACATGGTGGCGAAGCGGGCTAGCCCGTCCCTCGTCCCTCTGCCTCCCCTCTGCCTTGAGCTCGAGCCCTCTGCGGCGACCCCCTCCTCTGCCTCTGCCGGGCTGGCGCCCTTGGTCTCATTGGATCGGCTCGGGAGCCCTGCTCAAAGGCCACATCAAGAAGGTCAGGGCGTGCTACGATGTCGCCCTCGCTGTCGGCATCTCGTCCACGGCCGGTCAAGGTGTAATCCTCCATCTGCTGGAAGCTGTACCCTCGATCTCCCTCACGCTTTTCGGGAGGATGGATCGAAACTATCTGCTCCGGCAATCCTAAGTCTGGCGAAAGCGCTCACCAGTGTACCGGGCAAACAGTGGGCCCTCGGGAGAATCCGTGCGAGGTCTCGATGGCGCGACATATCGCTCTCGTATCACCGTGGTAGTGGAGCCCACGGTGACTGAAATGAAATCTGATTGATTATCTCGATTTAGGAATATGCGGCAAGCAAAGCTTAAGCGGTGTAAGTAAAACATACCTCGGTGGGAGTGATGGTGTCGAAAAGCGGCGGAAGAAGCTAAAGTGTCCGGGGCCTCGGACGCATCGCCCGTCGTGGCGGCGAAGAAGGGAGACGACGGAGGGTCCCCCTCTCCGGCACTGGCTCTAGTATGGGGAAGTAGGCGTATACCCACAGCTGCAAAACAGACGTCAGTATGATTATCAGAAAAGTAGAATACAGAATAAAACAGAAATAACAGAGCCGTGTGTTGTGTATTGTGTTGTGCAGAGTGAACAGTGTCGCGTCGATTATAGCGATATGTGTGTGCGTGGAGTGATTATCTGAACTACAATGTGTGCGATGTCTGAGAATCTGAAAGTCTGAGCGAAATGTAAGCGGAGGAAGACATACCTCGGGCTTGCCAATAACCTCCGGCCTTTGTCCGCGCCCACGGTGAGCTCATATAACCGTAAAAAATTGGCCAAAGCCGCGCCCCGATCATCTTGCACAATCCTCGACATCCACTAAAAGCGGCGAGCGGAGAACCTTGTGTTCGCCGTCGGCAAAGCAGGTGGTCCCGGCAAAAACATGAAAGCGGCGTGCATATCTCTCGGCCTCTGAGGTCATCGGGCTGCGTCCACCGGCATGGTCCGCTTTTCAGCGCACCTCGAACCGGGAGTAGCGGGCGAACCTGGGCGAACAAGTGGCGGCGCCTCGCCGAACAAGTGAACTGGCGGCAATCCACTGCGTCCATATCGTATCAAAGGGATCGGATCATCCCCACCCGATCTTGGTGAGCATCGAGAAGTCATAAGGGTCATCGTCATGTCCCCGATCGATAAATGAAAAGAATCGGTGGTGTCCACCACCTCTCTGCAAGCGGCAAGAAGAGGTCTGGCAGAGAGCACGGAGAGTCCCTGCGAAGGTGCAAGCGGCCCGATCCTGTCTGACTATGGCGTCGAGCGACTCGGCGTATGTCGCGGCGATAGCGTTCCCCATACCCGGAGTATGGGAGTCTCCTGTAGTCGAAATTGCAAAAGCCATATGAAGATATCACGGTCGGTACAAATCGGTATCGTCTGATTTTTAAAATTTAAATAAAAAAAACCGGGTGTCGGTGTGCTTCTGATGAACTGGCGTGTGATCGTCGGTGTGTTTTAGATGCTCGGTGTAAACTTAATGCGTATATGCGTGTCTCGAATGCAAGCAAATGTCGGGTTTGACATACCCGGTGGGTGGGCTCTGACTGTGATATGTCGGTGCTCCTATGAGGATCGGTGTAAGCGGCATGTGTCGTGTTTTCAAAGTTCAAATAAAGCGGTCTCGATATGTTTGATGAACTTCTAGCGTGTGATGTGTCCGTGTTAGTGCGATTTTGTGCAAATCTAGCATGCGTCGAGTTTTGATTCAAATAAAGCGGGTGTCGGCGAATTGGTAGTCTGATAATGCTGTGTTAGTGTGTTTGAGGTGATTGAGACTAGTGCGGTGTGTGTGCATGTCGTCGGTCTGAGCAGATGTCGATAGTGAGTTTGTCTACAATCGACTTCTGATGCATACGCCGAACTAGCGATTAAGGGTTCGATTAGCTACGGCAATTGTGAAAATCTACATTGCGGAAAATAAAAAGCGAGAATGTTACCTCTCGGCGCCAAAAGATAAGTGGGAGGCGGCTCGCGTGAAAACTCGGGTCAAAGCCTATCAAAGCAGCGGAAGTGGCGAGTCCGTCGGGTGGTATACGTGGATGGCGAGCGATAGGTCGCCCGGATCGAATGGGCGCTTCGCTCAGCGGGAGAGCTCGACCGGGGTCCATCTCATGGTCGGGAGTCAGACATAAGGAACATCGTCTGCCATGGGTAATGGTGGTGAACGACGGAAAATGAAAAATGGGCGAATCACGAAAAGTCAACCGACAAAGTCAACCCGAGAGGGTCGGAAATGGCAGGAAAGTCGGAAGATGAGAATACGAAATGTAGAGAATATCAAAGGAACAAGTCGAAAAAATGGCGAAAAAATGCGCGAAACAAAGTTTTGATCGGTCGAAAATGTCAAAACACGAAGAATATCGCGAATCCAGAAGCGAGTGTAAGCGAAAGAAATCGTGAAAAATCAAAGGAAAAACACTCTAGAGAGGAGGAGTTTTTGGCGGAAGAAAGTGAAATAGGGTTTAAAACCCTATTTTAAAAGACGAACAAATTAGCAAAAGCGCCCCGATCGGCCATTTTTGGCGGTCGGCACTATTTTGTGCGGTCGGCACATTATTGTGCGATGGAGAAGTTTAAGCGCGATGGCGACGGTGACCTCCCCACCGGACGGTGGTGTTCCCAAGCCTGTTTAGGCAAATTGAGGAGTTTTGGGTCTTCATAGCTCAAAGTGCAAGAAAATGCACCCCGATGTTCAGCAGGCCTCCGTTTCGACTACTGATGTGTCTCTTGTGAGTGGCACTCAAATTCAAGCAAAGATTGTATCCTTTTGTATCCTTTTATGCGTTCTGAGAGATTCAAAAAGTTGCCCGTGTCGTCCGCATAACCATCACATTGTCCGGCGCATCGTATCGCGCCATCTTACCGCGTCCCTTGCGACTTGCACCGTTTTACGTGTCGTATGGCATCGTGTCATACTCTCTCATCTTGCATTTCATTTTGATCCGCGTGAGGTGTACTACCTCCGTGCTTCATGCATCTCATTTTGATCCGTGAGGTGTACTACCTCCGTGTTTCATTCGCATTTCGCATCTCGAGTGCGTGTGCCTCGTTTTGCATTCATTTTCCATCAAATGAGGTATCGTGCCTCATTTGCATTTCATTGCATCTCGATGCGTGTGCCTCGTTTTGCATTCATTTTGATCCGTGAGGTGTACTACTTCCGTGTTTCATTGCATTTCATTTTGATCCACGTGAAGTGTACTACTTCCGTGCTTCATTACATTTCATTTTGATCCACGTGAGGTGTACTACTTCATGTGTTTCATTTTGCATTTCATTTTGATCCACGTGAGGTGTACTACTTCCGTGTTTCATTGCATTTCATTTTGATCACGTGAGGTGTACTACTTCCGTGCTTCATTGCATGTCATTTTGATCCCGTGAGGTGTACTACTTCCGTGCTTCATTTGCATTTCATTTTGATCACGTGGGGTGTACTACCTCGCGTGCTTCATCTTCATTTCGCATTCCATCGCGCTATTGCGCACCTCGGAAGTTGGCGGAATGCAGCGAGACCTTAATCGTCACGGTCCGGAGACCTTAAATCGCCGAAGGTGCAAAACCTTTGGCGCATGCATTGTCATGTATCATCATCTCAACGACCCGTGGCGTTGCGCGCATCTTGAACACGCCATCCGGATGCAGCGAGACCTTAAGCTCGCACGGTCTGGAGACCATAAATCCTCGGGATGCAAAACCTTGGCGCATTGAGGTGTGCACCTCATCGCATTTGGCATGCATCGTATCACCTTGTCTTGTGCACTCGCGTTGTCTAACGCATCGCGCTATTTCGCATCTCGTTGCATTGGCATGCATTCTATCACGCCAATCCTCATCGTCTTGTCTTGTGCACGCATCTCAATTCATGCAATGCCCCATCCGATCTGGCGAGACCTTAAACACGCCTGATCTAGGAGACCTTAAATCCTCGGGAGGTGCAAGACCTTGATGCACTAAAGTTGCCCCTCATTGCATTTTGACATGCATTTCATCGCGTCGTTTAGCGCACCCTCATTGCACTCCATTTTCCATCTTTTGAGACACGCGCGCGTCTCATTACCCCATTGCATCCATGTGTGTGTCTCGTTTGCATCGCATGCGCTTAAAATGTTCGTAAGATTGCCCCCCGATCTGGCGAGACCTTAAACACGTCACGGTCTAGAGACCTTAAATCCCACTTACTAAAGCCCTTAAACCCTCACTTCATTTGCATCGGTCTAGGAGACCTTAAATCCTCTGAAGATGCAATTCGCCGGTGTTTGTATGCGTGCGAACGACTTTTCGGTGTCTGGTAAAAGCCACACCATACGTGTTCTTGGTGAGTTCTAGGAGACCAAAGGGGGCGGTGAAGATTAGAGTTTGAGCGGCTTAGGCCTAGAAGCATAAGGTTAGATTTAGAGACTAAAGTCTGGTTTAAATACCCAGGGGAGGTACCCTCGGCTTGAAATCTGTATGGAAGCCCCATAGGTTGAGGCGGTATGTTTACGCCTCAATTCTGGATACTGAACCAACCTAGTATATCACCCCCTTGGTAGAATAGGGAAAACTGCAATCGCAGCCATTGCATCAACATGCATCCCACGCATCATTTGTAAATATTGCATGTGTCATGCATTTTCAAAAAACAACAAAAAAAAAACATGCATCCCATGCATCATTAATACTATTGCATATGTCATGCATTTCAAAAAAAAAAAACATGCATCCCATGCATCATTAATACTATTGCATATGTCATGCATTTCAAAAAAATTCAAAAAAAAAAAACCATGCATATGTCATGCATTCCATTGTAGTATAGCGCATGTGTCATGCATTTCTGTAAATATCCATTTCCATTGTATTGTAGTTGCATGCATTCACTGCATTATCTTCCATCTATGGCTTGCGCCTTTCCTTGTTGAGCTTAGTCTGGTATGTGCCCTTACTTTTCACGTTGAAGCACGGTTCATGTGTATCGCGCCTATTCCTTGATGAACTTGGTTTGAGGTTGCGGCACCTTTTCTGTGTTAGACATGGTTTGTACGTGTGCATGCCTTTCCTAGGCAAAAAATCGGTTTGGCCGCGTGCCATATCCATTGTATCCATTTCCATTACATTGTAGTGTAGTCATTGCGTCCGGCATTAGGATCATTATTCTCCCCCGGTAGTCGTTTCCCCTTATGTCATTCCACCCAATACTTGTTCTTGTGTCGTCGAAGTCCTCATAGACCAGACATCGTTCTATGGCAGACGGGCTTGTTACTTCCATCAATCTATCTGACATTTGTGTTGTTTCGAACCGCACATGATTGAATCATGATTCAATTGCCCTGCATGTAGTTCGCATTAGTTTTAATTGCACTACATTTTCATTTGCATTATTCATACATAGTTTTGTATATATTGCATATCATTCATCATTCGCATTTGCATACGTCATGCATTTGCTAACAATATTGCACTGCTAAAGTTTACTTTCTTTTGCGAGCCGCGATATTGTATGTACGGCTCATTGAGGCGGTGCAAGCCGGACGAGCGCCGCGGTATTGTATCCTCCGCGTGAAACGTTTCGAGAATTTCATAATTCTCTTACATCCTTTCTGCATTGTAGTGTAGTTTGGTGCGTGTTAGCTTATAACTGTCGCATGTGTGCTTCATTATAGCTTTCTTTGCATGATCATAAGTTATGCCCGGCTTCTTGCATTTTCAGTTGCATTTTGCCCCTGCCTTCGGGCGCATATCTTACTTGTTTTGCATGATTGTCTAAGTCTTCGGCCTTGTCAAAAATGGGTCGTCTCGGGCTTTGACATTCACTCCGTCATTCTTATGACTTAGAGTTACATCAAGAGAACGGCTGTAGACACCCCATTTTGACCGTCCTCAAGACTTGGGCGTCGTACGCTTGAACACTCGGTGATTATCCATGTTTGTGTTTGTTTGGAGTTCGGAGTTCTCGACTCGGCCTGCCTCAAGACCTCCGAACTTGACGGTTTTGTGACTAGTTTTGAACCAAACACTTGTGTTTTGCGTTTGAGGGGCAGGGAATGCCTACTGAGGTATCCCCACATACCGCCGGCTGTGGCTAGAGGCCCTTGGTGGTAGTTTCCGGCACTATATTGTGCCGGTCGGCACTCTTTGTGCGGTCGGCACTCTTTTGGCAAAATGACCATTTTGCCCGGCCATTCACTTCTGTTGCTACGAGATATTTTTTAGGCAATTTGTTTAGCTCTTGTTTCCCCTCCATACGTGTATGGAGGGATGAACTGAATGACTTAGTTTGTAAGTCTTTGTTGCCCTATAAGAGGAAGGCTCTTCTTCTTGACTTAGGGTTGGACTTTTGAGAGGTTTTGACCATTTTAGGCAGAGAGGAAGTTGGTTTAGGTTGAGAATATATATCTATCCTATATCTATTCTTCTCTTGTAAAACTAGGTGTTTTGTGCCTTACTTTTGCACACTAGCACCTAGTGTTTCACCTTCTTTTGCAACGAGGTTCTAGAGGTTGGTTTTTGGTGATTCTTGGTTGGTTTTGAGCTCAAAAGCCACAACACCAAGCTTTGTGAAGAAGTCTACAAGGGTGAGCCACTAGTCCTCTTTTTCCTCATTTTTTGTACCTTGTTTTTGCTTGCTTTAAAATAGTTTTTGTGCTTAGTCCACAACACATAAAAGTTCTGTTTTAGGCCCTCTTTATTGTTCATTAAGAGTGTTTTGTGGTTTGAGCAAGTTTGATCACTCCTAGACCTTGAAAAGGGCACTTTTTGTGCTATTTTGTGAGAGATCCGAGATTTTGGTGATAGGATCTCTTCACCACTGAAATCTTGAGGATTTCGGTGGTGGCTTTCTGTGAAGTCTCAAAGGGAGGGCCACCCCTCTCCTTGATGTCCTTGAAAAGGACAAGTTTTGCCTCTTGAGAGCACCATGCTTGAGTGTGTGTTGAGTATGCTTGAGTTGTTTTCCATGCTTATATTGCCATGATATAACATGCCTCTAAGTTGGTTTTGGTCTCCTATGCATGCTTAGTATAGTTGCCTTGTAATGCCTCTTATTGCTTTAACATGCCTAGGTTGTGTGCCTCCATTTCTAGCATGTTTTAGGCTCACATCCATGAAGCTTGTATGCTTATTTTGCCATGTATGAGGTCTGTCCATGGTCATTTTGGTCGACCATGACTTGTGTTCCATGTCCTCTTTATGTTTGGTTTGTTGGCTTTAAGGGTACAAGTGTATAGCATGCCTTGCTTGCATTGTCTTTGATGGTTTGGAACCACTTCATATGCTATTTCAGTCCCTTAGAAGTGCTTGTATGTTTACATTGCATGCTTCTTTGTGACTTCTTAAGCTTAGTATGTCTTGCATGCTCCATGTTTAGGCCTTATCGCATGCCTTTGAATTTAAGCTTCTTAGATGCCATCAAAGTGGTCCTTTGGACCTATTTTGACATGCTTAAAAATCTGTTTTGGGTCGATCAATGCATGCCATAATTGCTTTGTCTTGGTTTGGTTCAAACACCCATTGACTTGCCTTAAGCCTAGGCCATTTGCATGCTGCTTTGTTTGGCATGCTTCATTGCATGATTTGGCATCATGTTTAACTTGGATTTCAGAGCTTTAAGTGCATGCTAGTTGCCCATGTTTGGCCTCTTCAAGTGTGCATAAGAGTTGCTTTTGTATGCCTAAGTCTTGAGCCTTAACACTTGCATGTGTGTGTGTGCATTTGGTCTCATTTTCTAGGCACTTTTGGCCAGATTTTAGGCCCATTTTGAGTTGCCTAATTCATGTATAAGTCCATCCCTCTTGTGGTTTGCATGCTTGCATTATATGCTTGTTTGTATGCTTGCATAGACACATGACATTGTCCATCTTGCATGCCTAGATGACATGCTTAGGTTTGCACCACATTGACATGCATGCCAAGCCTCTTGAAGTGAGTTTGATAGAGTTTGGCACCCTTTTGTGCCTATGTGTTTTGTATGCATTTGAAAGTGAAGTTGCACTCTTGGTTCTTAGGGCCATCATGCATGGAAATCTTGCGATTGATGGTCAGGAATCGAGGCACATGCCCCTTGAGTCCATGACATGATAGGAAATGTGTTTGGTGCATAAATAGCTTGGATTGTATTGCCATGCTTGTTGTTGTCCTCTATCTTTGTAGTCTGCGGAGTTCTGCAGGAAATTTTGTCTTGACGGCACTATTTAGTGCCGGCCGGACCAATTGGCAACCGATAGCTTCATTTAGTGCGGTGGCCATATCTTTTAGCGGTGGTTCTCTGCTGACGGTGGTACTCCCCAATGCTCGAGAGGCACTCACGGGATTTTGGCAATTTTACGAGAAGGATAGCGAGGAAACAGAGGCACACTTGCATGACGGTCGATTAAGCGAGTCGAACGCAGCGCATGCATCGGACCCTCATCCGAGGCCATTCTTCGCTTAATTAGATTAATTAGTTTATTTAATTAATTTAGTTAATTTGTAATATTTAATTAGCTTGTGTAGTTAATTATTTATTAGTTTGTATTATTCTTTTGGTCCCTCGGCGAGGGCAAAAATGTAATGAGTGTCGTGAGTGGGTGTATGTCTTCCAACCCCATTTCTTTCTAACCCTTTTATTTACACCTTATGGTAGATTAGGGCACATTCAAATTAGCATACCTTATGCAATGCATGCGTGCATACATGCATTTGTTTACATGCAGGGCTCGGTACATCATACAAAGCGCATTGTATTTTCAATTCCAAATTGAATATATGCTATTGATCGCATTCCACATGCCATGTTTAGGGTTAGCGAGCCTACTCTAGATTACATCTCGTGTGTGGTGCATTAGCCATTACCATGAACTAGGACATGCATGTTTTTGCTAACTAGTTCCTTGTTTTTTGGCCGAGTACGATGTAAGTGTTTATGGCTTTAGCATATCGCATGCGTGTGATTGTTACCATGACAATATGATTGCCATGCGACTAAATGCTTACATGATAAACTATTTGAATGCTGTGGATGGAGGTTGGATTGCACGAGTTGGAATAACTCGTTGAAATCCGTATTTTAGCCTACTTGCAGTAGCAAAAAACAACACGTTTTTGAGACAAAAGCGGATATGCAATGTTTATTTCCAAATTAGGCGATCTAGTCTATACTTTTGTGTTGCGCATCACATAGTAATTCTAGATTAATAATTGGGATAAACGCATAAAGTTTTCAAAAACGGATATCACGGTTAGTAAGTAGGTCTTGAATGGCGAAGAATGCTCATAATGACCTTCCCGTCGTACCCAAGCTCGAGCCAAGACCACTTTGGTGATAGCGGACATGTGGCCTTGACCGAGTCGAGTTTCTAAATTTCCCAAAATAAAATATTTAGGTGGCGACTCATGTCTAAGCATGATCCATGTTTGGCACTACTTTTCAAAAATCTGTTTTCTCAAGCGATTTGCGGATTTGGACTCTTTGGTTCAGATTTAGAACCGACACAAAAAGTCGACTCAGTAGCGAGGTCCCGCATGGACGTCTGATTCTGGCGACTCAGGGATTTTAGAGCTTGACTCGAACTCGTGATATCTGTTTTGACTACACTTATGTGTTTCTTTGCATTGCATGTGCATTAGTGCGCCTAGGACACCGTGTTGGCCATCTGCTATTCTGGCGGTTTCTTGGGAGGCTTGTCTTGTCAAGGCATGTCCATAAGGCTGACCGGTTGCGGGCTCTGCCAGCATGGGAACACAAACCCCGGTTTTACCGGGGCACCCTTTTGGACCATTCGACCTAGTTGCATAGTCGGAATCCGTAGTGACCATTCCAAACTAGGACAGGTTGCTTACCCGATATAGGTTGTTTGAAACCGCTGCGTGCGTAGTAAAACCTTAGCTCCTGACAGAATAGGACAGGGAAACCCTACCCCAACATAGGGGCGTATTGGCTCTCATTTACTTGCTATGTGCTTTTAGAGTGTATCTCTACAGGGAATGCGTATCAGTTTGCAAAATTGGGCATCGAACTGCGGGCACCGATGCTCGATGTTGTTGTGGGTCGACTATATCTGCGGATTATCAGTTGATTTGGGACATGACTTCAGAGCAGTGTTGATAGTAGAGTGATTGTTCAACTACATCCGTGTTTGATCTGTTTAAGTGAAATGTTGCTTGTTTTCCGTTTGATTAGAGATTGAAAGAGTTAGTCGGAAACTAGTGTCTTCTCTCGCTGAGGCGGATCAACATGATCACGTAACTTCGAAGAGATTGTGGTCATAATGACGGCCATGAGTCAAGGAACCACCCCACAAGATGAAGCTACTGTTGATACGCCGCATCCGCCAAGGTCGCCCGCTGCACACCCAGTCTGGACCCCTCAATTCTATCAGGCTCGCGAGCCCACTACATTCGAGTTAATGGGAATGATAGGCGATCTCCAGAGGTCCGTGGCGGATCTCGCTTACGGAATGTCAACCTCGCCACCGGTTGCACCATATGCTGGAAACTTCGAACCCCAGGAGCCCCCGATACTGGGGCGGATTGTGATCGAGCTCAATCAATCGGAGATGACCTCCACCCACTATGATGATGTACCAGTACCACCCCAAACCTCCCACCAGGCCGAGGCCAGAGGCAAAGACAAAGTGAAGGTAGAGGCCGACCCTATTGAACAAATCGTAGGCGATCCGGGCTTTGAAGCCGGGGAATGAGCAAACAACGATATCGCGATTGTAACCAAAATTGTGGATGATGTTCTCCCACCCTACCGAGGGTAGTCCAAGTCGGTCGAGAATCGGGATAGACCCCGTCATGCCAAGAAGGTTCTTCCCACTCCCAGCCTTGCATCCGGAAAGGATCAGAAACCCAAGGTCGCACCAGCTAACCCATTCGCTAGTGCATCTAGCAAGAATACACAGAGTCCCAAGTACCTGCCCCGAGGGCGCAGGGTCTTCCATTCTCTTTACATGCCTCTGTCTAGGGCACTTCTGATTTTGGCCAAAAAGGGGCATCTCACACGCCTTTAGGCGACCTCTACCAAGGAATCTCCCTGAGCCATGATGCCTTCAATCGGTCGTCGTACCATCAGGACCGGCCATACTACGATAATTGTTCGCCTCCGGCATGAAGTCTGAGTTTGATTGATAATAAGGTCATCCTCGCCTACCTCGCCAAGTCGGTCCTCTGAGTTCTTGGATTGTGAGGACACGGATACCGAGGACACCGTCATGCTAGTATGTAATTGGGATTCAAGCGCTGCGGGCAATATCTGGTACATTTTTGGATATGGCGTTTGGCGCATTTTGAGCACCTATAGATGCTAGTTTTGTAAAACGACTTGGGTGTCGAGTCGGTCTTTTGATTTGTCTTGAGTCTGTCTCATTGTTTTGAGTCGATCCTTTTGTTTAAGTGCATCTAATTGTAATGAGTCAATCCTCTTTGTATAAGAATACTAGGTGACTTGAGTTGTTGCCTCGAGCACCATTTTGTTTTGTAATTACTTCTTTTTGCTTTCTTTTTGGGTCTACCTCATTGTGGAGCAGTTTACATCTGGGGAACCTGAATGAAACAGCCGTGGCTATCGTGATCCATGTTTATTTATGTTGGGCTAGTTGTGCGAAGAATTGAATGGGGTGACAAGCATTCCACGCTCTTTTGTGCCTTAAAAATTATTGTTTTGACCTAAGCTTTTCAAAACCTTTTGAACACCTTGCGGTAAAAACAAAGAGGAGGAATTCCTCGGGATTTGCAAAACTTTGATCAAATTGAGAGAAAGAGACATGCTAAGCCCTTAATGAATGAAATCATGCTTGTCGGCGTAGTCTTGAGAAGGACCCTAGCCTTGATCCAGTTGGTTCCACATTGTCTTCGCACGAGCAAATCGTCGCCTTCTTAAAAACTTTCAAAAACAAGATATTTTATGTAGTCTTGCGAACACTGTGTGGGACCGTTCTCGAGATTTACGCAGCCTAGGATCGCTCTCGACCTCGAGACTCGACCCTATTTTCAAACCTTGGACCAAGATCCGAATGTTCAAACGATAGCTATCACGACGTCTGCGTAGCCAGTTCGAAGCACCCCTCGAGCAAGAGGCATCAAAATATCCGATCAGTGATCGAAGCAAACCAAGCAGGTAAGTGTGATGGACTTTACGCAAATCAACACAATAGCCGTTCTCCCAGATACAGAGAGGCTTCAATCTCAAAACCATTTGGCATGGGCATGCTACACTTTACCCCTTGAGAGGCTCGCTGGGCCGAAAACCCAGAAGGGCGACCCAGGCAAAAATTAGAGCAAAGAAATAATACAAAAAAAAAAATGCAAAAAATATATATCAAAAGAAATGCAAAAGAAAAGAAAAAGAATGAAAACGAAAAACATAGCTCGCAAGGTCGAAAACCCGCATTGGGCACCTTGGCAAAAGTTAGAGCCTAAAAATAGTGAAGGTTAAAATACCCGAGTGTACCCTAACCGGAACTACGTGAAGGCTTGATTCCCATGTTTGGGATCGTAGGCAACTTCACCTTGAAGTCCAAATTTCCGCTTCCATAGCGTCTCGATCCATGTCATGGTTTTGATCACTTTTGCCCTCTCCGAATCCGATATCTTGATTGCGCAATCCGGAATTGCGTGATTAACTTCCTCTTGAAGCCAAACCACCGACATCTTCCAGGTGACTGTGTCCACATATTGATTCAAGCCGTCTTCGACTCCTCCGTGTCCGGGGATCCGACCGTCGTCAACAAAGACTGGCTTACAACTAGCCGTGGCATCAACCCAACAAGGGGCAACTTTCCGTTGCCTCCATTACCATAAGTTGCCCCTGAGTTATGTTCAAACCAGGCAACTTTCCGTTACCTTCTCCCCTTTAAGCGGGGCAATTTTCCATTGCCTTCGATCCGAGGTTGCATATCTCGAGGGTAAGTTCTCGCTCGTTGAGCATTGATTCATAGCACAAAATAGTTTTTTAAAATTTTCACCGAGGTTGACTCACTTTCTCGAAAACTATTCCATTTTCAAAATTGTTCCATGATTGGACCGAAGAGGAAAATTTTCTGCTCATGCTTGATTCGCATGATTTTCAAATCAAAAATTGAATAAGTGTGTTAATCTAACTCTCATTTTGGTCGAATGTTTTAGAAAACAAAATGGTCAAAATGACGAACTAAGGGCACGATTGAGTCAGTCCTCTGTCTTCCCCGTTAACGATTGCCGAGAGGCGCTTTATTCGCCAAGGAATAGCCGTGAGCTAATAGCGTCGGGCGTGAACCCGCTACTTCCTATTCATCTCATTCACCCCGGGAGGGATGCAAAAATGAGAGATTGAAGAATAGAGAGGAGTAAGTTGAGAGAAAAGTGAGAGAAGGGTTTTTTGAGAAAAACCGAGCTTGAAGGCCGAGTGATGTGAGAGTCACAAATCAGAGGGGGTGGGAAACTTGCCCGGAAGAATTGGCTCCTCAAGATCTTTTGTTTTCAAATGCGTCTGTGTGTCGTGTCTTTTGATTTGTCAGTCTCAACTTAGTCTTGAGTCTTTCCCGAGTATGTGTTGTTGTGTTAGGTCGTGTGCCTTTTTGTTTCTTGGTTTGAGTCTGCCTCGCCGTGTTCTGTGATTAGGCTCGGTACCCTGGTTGAAAACCCATCCTCTTTCAAAAAGTAATCGTTTGTGCTCGGAATGCTGTGCCATTCTCTAACATCCGTAAAAGCAAGAAAAGGAAATGGAAAATTTGGGGCATTTGAGTGTATTTCAACTGCAACCGTGTCAGTCTTTTGATCCGTCTTGTCAGATTGGACCTATTTGTTCAGGGTTTGCTGTGTGCAGAATGAACCAAATACTGAGTTATGGGCTAAATGCAGATCAATCCCAATGATTAGCCCTCGCAGAGTATGGGTTGTGTTCGGATTGAGCAATGGTTTGTATGAGCTGTCTTGCGTTTAGTTGGTGGTTGTTTGATTATCACCGCAAGTGTTCAAATCATCGATAACAAATTAATATCATTTACATTTGAGGTGTAGAATGATGCAAAGCAAAGGTAAAGTATGAAATACGCAAAGATAGACAAATGTAACATTCTTTTCAAACAAAAGTTCGTTTCATATCATCTTTTTCAATACATAGTTTTGAGAAAACAAAAACCACTCAAGGGCAAGACATGGTACTCTATCTATCAAAAGAGAAAAGTACAAGAAAAGAAATAAAGAAAAGAAGCGATAAAATCATCATCATCAACATGAGGCCCCATGCCTAAGGGTCGGCCTCGCCCTCTTCCCCGGGCACAAAAGCGTCGTCGAGGCCACATCCTGAGCCCGAGCTTAGCCGAGCTCCCGGCCTCCTCCATAAATGACTCGGCCTCGCCCGACTCACCGTCTCGAACTGAGCTCGAGAGCTACTCCCACATGACCACGCCCCTCAGTGCGAGGGAATATCCTTCCGTCCCCGTAGAGGCAGGAGGCCACCGAGCAAAGGTCACCCTTTGGAGGGATCGGGAAAGGAGGTCGAAATCTGAGAACAAACACATCGAGAAAATTGTGACGGTTTATTGCAAGATCACAGGTGTAGATGCAGCGAAGTGTGAATGCCGTGAGCAGTTTATCAGTACAGAATGCAGTGTATGAGTACAATGTATGAAGACCGTGAGCAGTTTATCAGATTTTTGTGCAGTATAGTAGATTGTGCGAAACAGAGTATGATTTGAGACTGTGGTCAGTAGAACATACCGGCAAGCCGTAGACGGCCAAAGCGTCGAGAGTCCGCTGCAGCATCCCCATCAGGGAGGCATTCAGCTCCACAGACTGACGGGTATACTCGGAGGAAGCCTGCAAAAGTATTAAATACATCAGTATTCTGTGGGATATCTAAATGAACTGAAATGACAATGCAAGATGCAGAAATAAAGTAATACATACCGGAGGCAACTCAGGAATGCCGGCCAACTCGTGACCAGCCTGAGGAGGAGCAAAAGGGATCTGGTAGGTCTCCCCACTCTGCCCCCTATAAGTCAACATAGTAGGTAGAGCGGGCCACCGGCCCCTCGCCCCTCTCAGACTTCTCCCGCCATGAAGCTCGAGCCCTCGTGATGGCCCCGCCTCGCTTCCTGTCCTGCCTGGCCGGGCGCCGTGGGTCTCACTGATCACTCGGAGCCCCGCCAGAGGCCGTGATCAGAAGGTCCGGACACATACTGCAATAGTCGCCTCAGAGGGCATCCACATCTATGGCCCACCAAGGGTGTAGTCCTCCATCTGCCTTGAAAAACCTCGATGTCCTCATGTGCTCGAGGCCGGATCGAACTATCTGCTTCCGGCAATCCTGTGGTCTGACGAAGAAGCGCTCACCTGTACAGTTCGACAAACCGACCCTCCAGAGAATCCCAGAGCGAGGTCTCGATGGCGCCGGATACCTATCTCGTATCACCGCCGGGAGTGGAGCCCACGGCTGCCAGGTGACCTGAAATGAAATACAGTTGATTATTCATCGATATAGAAATGTAAGCAAGCGAAGCTTAAACGGATCAGTAAGTAAAACATACCTCGATGGGGGTGATGGTGTCAAGAAACGGCGAAGAAGCTAAAGTGTCCCGGCCTCCGGACACATCGCCCGTCAGAAGCGGGCGAGAAAAGGGGACGACCAGAGGGTCTCCGCCTCCCGACCGCTCTAGCTCGAAAGTAGGCGTACCCACAACCGCAAAATGACGTCAAGATGACCATCGAAAGGTATCAGATAAAATGTAAATAAGAGAGCCGCAGGTTGTGCAAAGTGTTGAGCAAAGTGTCAATAAAGCAGTGTAATATGTGTGCCATATGTACGGTACAAGAATTGTAAAGGCATACAGCTTATGCAAAGGTGCAAGTACTGAAAGTACTGAGCAATGTAAGCAGAGGAGAAGACATACCTCCCAGGCTTGCCAGTAGCCTCCTAGCAATGTCACTACCACGAGAGATCGAGCTCATATAACCGAAGGGTGGCGAGCCGCTACCAACCATATCTTGCACAATCCTCTCGACATCCACCAAGGCGCGAAAGGTGCAGAGGGCACTGTGTTCGCCCGTCGGCAAACAGGTGGTCCCTAAAAAAAACATGAGAAAGCCGCGTGCATGCCCCTCAGTGGCCTCCTGGGTCATCGGAGCTGCGTCCACCAGCATGGTCCGCACTCGAAACTGCACCTCAAACCAGGAGTAGCGGACGAACCCTGGACGAACAAGTGGCGGCGCCGCCGAAAATGAACTCGGCGATCCACTCGTCCATGTTCGTGTCGGCGGATCGGATCACCACCCCGATGCCAGTGAGCATCGAGAAGTCGTAAGGGGTCATCGTCATGACCTCGGCCGCTGATAGATGAAAAGAATCGGTGTCCCACCACCTCTCGCCAGAGCGGCAAGAAGAGGTCTGCAAGTAGAGAGTCCGAAAGTCCTCGCAGAAGGTACCGCCGCCCGATCCACAATGCGCTTAACGGCTAAGGCCGCAAGGCGATGCGAGCATGAAGGTAATGTTCCCATACCATGAGAGTATGGAGTCCCCTCAGAGTCAAGAAATTGCAAAGCCATATGAAGATATGCAATGGTACAAATCGGTATGCGTGCAGACTTTTAAAATTCAAAAGCAGAAACCGGTGTGCTTCCATTATTGTGCTTAACGAACTACAAACGCGTAATGCATCAGTGTATTGTAGATGCTCCAGTATAAACACGGTGCATATGTGCACATTTCTCAAATGCAAGCAAATGTCGGGGTTTTCGATATCAAAGGTGTGGGTCATGGCTCATGTGATATGTCGGTGCTCTATGAGGATCGGTGTAAACAAATGTGCGTGCTTTTCAACGTTCAAATAGAAGCCGTGTCTTGGTATGTTTAGTAAACTACAACGTGATGTGTCCGCGTGTTAAGTGCGATTTGTACAAATCTAGCATGCGTCGAATTTTCAAGATTCAAATAACGCCGGTGTTGGCAAATTGGCGAAGCAATGTGTGCCGTGTGTTTGGTTGATCCAAACTAGTGCAGTGTATGTGCATGTGCGTCGGTCCTAAACAGGTGTCAGTAGTGAGTTTGTCTACAATCGACTACGGTTCAGCGCATCAGAACTAAGCAGTTAATGGGTTCAGTTAGCTATGGCAGTTGACAGGAAATCCTACATTGCGGAAAATAAAAGACCAGAATGTTACCTCAGTGGCGCCAGCAGACAAGTGGGAGGCCGGCTCAAAGAAAAGCTCGTCCAAAACTCGCCAAAGCCGCGGAAGTGGCGAGTCCATCGGTGGTAGCACGTGGATGGCCGGGCGATAGGTCGCCGGATCGAATGGGCGCTCGCTCAACGGGAGGAGCTCGACCCCGGGGTCCATCTCATGGTCCGGGGGAGTCCCGACATGTGGAACATCGTCTGCCATGGGTAATGATGGTGAAAAATAGCCGGAAAAGGAAAACCGGGTCGAATCTGAAAAGTCAACCGACAAAGTCAAACCCGAGAGGGTCGGAAATGGCCGAAGGTCGGAATGTGAAAAGGCACGAGGATGAAGACAAAATCAAGGGAACAAGTCCCGAGAAGGCGAAAATGGTGAAAAATGCACCAAACAAAGTTTTGTTCGGTCAAAATGTCCGAACGGTGAACTTGCGAATCGGACGATTTAAAATGACGAAACGCGAAGAAATCGCGAAAAATCAAAGGAAAAACACTCTAGAGAGAGAGAGGTGGATTTGGCTTGAAGTGAAGAAAATAGGGTTTGGGAACCCTATTTTATAAAAACCCGAGGCAAAATGGCAAAAAGCCGCCTCGATCATTTTTGGCCGGTCGGCCTTATTTTGGTCGGCACTATTTTGTGCCGATAGATGAGTTCATGCAGCCGGTGGAAGCGGTGACCACCCCACCCGGTGGTGTTCCCAAGGCCTGTTTAGGCAAGTTGAGGGTTTTGGGTCTTCATAGCTCAAGAAAGTACGAGAAAATGCATTCCCGATGCTCAACCGCCTCCGTTTGACTTCGACCGTCTCTCTTGTCGCGTGGCGCTCAAATTCAGCGAAGATTGTATCCTTTCGTATCCTTTTGTCGTTCTGAGGATTCAAAAGTTGCCCCATGTGCATTGTCTAAACGCATCGCGCTATCTTGCGCATCATATTGCATTTAGCATTCAATCGCTGTTTTTTATTTTGTGCGCGTTGTCTGCGCGTCGCGCTATCTTGCGCATCATATTGCATTTGGCATGCATTCAATCGCCTTTGTTTTTGTGCAATCGCGTTGTTTAACGATCGCGCCATCTTGCTCGTCTTGCGACTTGCACCATTTTGCATTATCATGCGGCATGCGTGTCGTGCTCCTTCATTTTGCATTTCACCTTGAGTCACGTGAGGCGTACTACCTCACATACTTTGTTTTGCATTTCATTCTCCATCCCGTGAGGTGGCGTGCCTCATGCGCATTTCATTTTGCCCGGTCCGGCGGACGGGATAACACGGCGATCGGGGAACAAAAACACGCGTCCAGAGACCTTAAATCCTCAAGGTAGGTGCAAGCATTAAGGTGCACCTCATTACATTCATTTCGCATTTCATTGCATCTCGAGGCACGCCTCGTTTTGCACTTCATTTTCCATCAAATGAGGTGCGTATGCCTCATTTCGCATTTCATCGCATCTCGAGGCACGACGCCTCGCTTTGCACTTCATTTTCCATCAAATGAGGCACGTGTGCCTCATTTCGCATTCATTGCATCTCGAGGCACGTGCCTCGTTTTGCACTTCATTTTCCGTCAAATGAGGTATGCGTATGCCTCATTTCGCATATCATTGCATCTCGAGGCACGACGCCTCGTTTTGCACTTCATTTTCCATCAAAATGAGGTAATGTGCCTCATTTCGCATTTCGTGCATCTCGAGGCACGTCGCCTCGTTTTGCACTTCATTTTCCATCAAATGAGGTGCGTGTGCCTCATTCGCATTTCATCGCATTTGAGGTGCCGCGTGCCTCGTTTGCATTTTATTTTCCACCTATGAGGTATGCACGCCTCATCATGGTTCATTTCATTCTCATTTGCATTGTTACGCCCTTTTGTGACACGCGTGTCACATTCAATTGCCCCATACCGTCTCTGGCGAGACCTTAAACACGCGCGGTCTAGGAGACCTTAAATCCTCCGAGGTGCAAGACCTTTGGTGCACTAGAGTTGCCCCTCATTGCATTTGGCATGCATTTCATCGCTACGCTTAGCGCGCACCATTGCACTCCATTTTCCATCTTTTGAGACATGCACGCGTCTCATTTGCCCCATTGCATCGAATACACTTAAAGTATTGTAACAGCTTGCCCCGCCGGTCCTGGCGAGACCTTAAACACGCACGGTCTAGGAGACCTTAAATCCTCGGGAGGTGCAAAACCTTCTGCATTAAGGTACACCTCATTGCATTTTGCATGCTTTCGTAGCGTTGTTTTATGATCTCATCGCATCTCATCGTTCGTCCGGGCGAGACCTTAAACACGCACGGTCTAGGAGACCTTAAGTCCTCTGAAGGTGCAATTCCTTCGGTGTCTGTCGTGCCCGAACGACTTTCGGTGGTCTGGTAAAGCCACCCGTCTGTGTTTGCGGTGAGTTCCTAGGAGACCAATGGGAACGGTGAAGACTAGAGTTTGAATGGCTTATGCCTAGAACGTAAAGGTTCGGAACTTCCGAGACTAAAGTCTGGTTTAAATACCGAGGATGTACCGGCTTGAAATCAGTATGGAAGCCCCATAGGTTGAGGCGCGTGTTTACGCCTCGATTCTCGATATCTTGAACCAACCTAGTATGTCGCCCGTTGGTAGAATAGGAAAACCGCAATCATGCCATTGCACCATACTGCATTATCATGCATCATTTGTAAATATTGCATATGTCATGCATTTTCAACACAAAAAAAAAAACAAAAACATGCATCTCATGCATCATTAATACTATTGCATATGTCATGCATTTCCAAAAAACATTCAAAACAAAAAACCCATGCATATGTCATGCATTCCATTGTAAGTTTAGTGCATATGTCATGCATTTCAGAATATCCATTTCCATTGCATTGTAGCCGCATGCATTCATCGCATCATCTTCCATCTATGGCTTGCGCCTTTCCTTGTTAAGCTTGGTGCGGTATGTGCCCTTACTCTTCACGCGTTGAAGCATAGTCCGCATGTGTATCGCGCCTACTCCACGGGTATGTTGGATTGAGGTTGCGGCACCTTTTACGTGTTAGACGCGGCTTATGCGTGCATGCCTTTCCTAGGCGAAATACGGTTTGGCTCGTATGCCATACCCATTGTATCCATTTCCATTACATTGTAGTGTAGTCATTGCGTCCGGCATTAGGATCATTATTCTCACCCCAGCGGGTCGTTTCCCACTTATGTCATTCCACTCAATACTTGTTCTTGCGTCCGTGCGTATTACTCATAGATCAGACATCGTTCTATGGGACACGGGTGTTCGTGCGTATTCCTCATAGATCAGACATCGTTCTATGGGACACGAACTTGTTACCTCCATCAATCTATTTGACATTTGTGTGGTTTCGAACCGCTCCGGTTTGAATCATGATTCAATTGCCCTGCATGTAGTTCGCATTAATTTTAATTGCACTACATTTTCATTTGCATTATTCATACATAGTTTTGTATATATTGCATATCATTCATCATTCGCATTGCATATGTCATGCATTTTGCTAACAATATTATACCTGTTAAGTTTGCTTTCTTTTCAGGCACGATATTGTATGTACGGTTCATTTACCGCCGGTGCAACCAGGCGAGCCGCACAGGTATTGTATCCTCCGTGTGAGACGTTTTGAGAATTGCGTAATTCTCTTACATCCT
Organism: Camellia lanceoleosa; assembly: GCA_025200525.1. Lineage (NCBI taxonomy): Eukaryota > Viridiplantae > Streptophyta > Magnoliopsida > Ericales > Theaceae > Camellia > Camellia lanceoleosa. The sequence continues at coordinate 51,529 of JANUSC010000052.1, forward strand.
TTCTGCATTGTAGTGTAGTCTGGTGTATGTTAGCTTATAACTGTCGCATGTGTGCTTCATTCAGGCTATCTTTGCATGATCATAAGTTATGCTCGGCTTGCATTTTCGGTTGCATTTTGCCCCGCCACGGCATATCTTATCCTTGGCATGTGTGCCTCCTGCATGAACTACGCTGGTTTGATTCCTTAGGGGATACGTAGGCAGCTTGCGAGTTCAACCATTTGCGCTTTGTATGTTTGTCCAAGTCTTCGGCCTTGTCAAAAATGGGTCGTCTCTGGGCTTTGGCATTCACTCCCGTCATTGTTATGACTTTCGAGTTCACAAAGAGGGCAATCAGAGACACCCCATTTTTGACCGTCCTCAAGACTTGGACGTCACCGTTGGAACACTCGGTGATTATCCATGTTTGTGTTCGTTTGGAGTTCCCGGAGTTCTCGGCTCGCGCGCCGTGCCTCAGGACCTCCGAACTCGACCGTTTGTGTTTGGTTTTGCACCAAACACTTGTGTTTTGCCTTGGAAGGGCAGGGAATGCATTGTGAGGCATCCCTACACACCACCGGCTGTGGCTAGAGGCCACCGGCCGGCTGTAGTTGTCACCGGCACTATATTTTGCCGGTCGGCACTATTTTGTGCCTCGGCACTATTTTGGGCTTAAATGACCATTTTGCCCACTTCTTTACTTGCTCGAGATATTTTCGCATGACTTTTGAGCATTGCTTCCCCTCCATACACGTGTATGGAGGGATGAGTCTTCTTGCTTAGCTTGTAAGTCATTACAAGTTCTATAAGAGGAAAGCTCTCCTCTTGTTTGAGGGTTAGCATTTTGAGCATTAGACATTGTTAGAGAGCCGAGCTCGATTTTTAGGGTTAAGTTAGATACATATATCATATCTCTCTTTTCTCTTAGTACACTAGGTGTTTTAGTTCACACTATTGTACTAAAACACCTAGTGTTTCACCTCCTCCTTGCAACGAGGTTCTAGAGGTCATTCTTGGAGGTTCTTGACAGATTTTGAGCTCAAGGAAGCATCAACCACAACCTTTGTGAAGAAGGCTACAAGGGTAAGCAAACTCCCTTTATTCCCCATTTCTGACTCTATTTTTACTTGCTTTAAAATAGTTTTTGAGCTTAGCATATAACACAAAAAGTTCTGATTTTGAACCCTCTTCATTGTATATTAAGAGTGTTTTGTGGTTTGGGGAGGTTTGACCCCTTTAGACCTTGAAAAAGGTCCCATTTTGTGCTATTTTGGAGAGATCCGAGACTTTGGTCTTAGGATGTCTTCACCACCAAATCTTGAGGGATTTCAGTGGTGAAGAGCATGCCTTGAAGTCTCAAGAAGGAGAGGGCCACCCTCTCCTTGATGTCCTTAAAAAGGACAAATTTTGCTTCCTTAAGGAGCTTCATGTTTGAGTGTGTGTTGAGCATGTTTGGCTTGTTTTCCATGTTTATTATGCCATGATATAACATGTTTTCAAGTTGGTTTTGGCCTCCTATACATGCTTAGTATAGTTGCCTTGTAATGCCCTTTTATGCCTTAACATGTCTAGGTTGTTTGCCCTATTTTCTAGCATGTTTTAAGCTTAGATTTGTGAAGCTTGTGCTTATTTTGCCATGATTTAGCTGTCCATAGCTATTTTGGCCAATCTTAGCATGAATTTGGTAGCCTCTTTGTATTTGGCTTGTTGGCCTCAAAAGCATGAATATGTGGTATGCTATTCTAGCTTTGTTTTTGATGATTGGAACCATCTAACATGCCATTTCAGTCCTTCATACATGCTTGTTGGATTGCCTTAGTGGCCTAGTTAATGCTTTAAGAGTATGTCTTGTATGCTCCATATTTTGGCTTCAATGCATGCCTTTAGCTTATTGACTCTTAGATGCCATCTAAGTAGCTCTTTGGCCTTGCTTGAACATGTTAAGAACCTATTTTTGGTTGTTAAGTGCATGCCATATGTGTTTGTGCCAAGTGTGGTTTAAATGCCCTATTGACTTGCCTTAGGCCTAGGCCATTTGCATGCTTTGTTTGGCATGCTTCATTGCATGATTTGGCATCATGTTTGACATGGATTTCGAGTTTTTGATGCATGCTATCGTCTATGTTTGGCCTCTTAAGTGTGCATGAGAGTTGCTTTTGAATGCCTAAGCCTTGAGCCTTAACACTTGCATGTGTGTGTGTGTATTTGGTCTCATTTTCTAGGCACTTTGGCCACCGATTTGAGCCTTTTAGAGTTGCCTAATTCATGTCTAAGTCCACTATTCCATTGGATTGTATGCTTGAATTATATGCTTGTTTGTATGCTTGCATAAATGCCATGCCATTGTCCATGTGTGCATAATAGATAACATGCTTAGGACCTCATTGCATTGGCATGTACGCTAGGCCTCTTGACTAAGTCATGATGGAGGTTTAGCACCCTTATGTGCTTGCTTGGTTTATATGCATTTTAAATCAAATTTGTACCCTTGGTTCTTAGGGTCATCACGCATGGAAATGTGTGATTGATGGCCCGGAATCGAGGCACATGCCCTCTTGAGTCCATAGCATGATGAGGATGTGCTTGGTGCATACATGCTTTGATTTGCATTGCCTTGCCTTTGGTTTCCTCTGCTTTGTCGATTCTGGTTCTGCGAGGATAAGGGCCGATCGGCACTCTTTAGTGCCGGCCATTGCCTCTTGGCAGCCGATAATGAAATTCAGAGCCGGTGGCTTCCTTCCTCAGCCGGTGGCTCCCTGCCTCAGCCGGTGGTGCTCCCCAGTGCTCTGAGGGGCACTCCTGGAGGTTTGGGAATTTTCAGAGGAGGAGAGCAGAGGGAACAGAGGCACACTTGCACTGCAGCAGCCCGATTCAAGCGAGTCCTGCACACGCGGCATCGACCCTCCTTCCGAGGCATTTATCGCTTAAATAGATTAATTAGTTTATTTATTTAATTTAGTTGATTTGTAATATTTAATTAGCTAGAATAGTTAATTATTTATTCGGTTTTGTATATTCTTTCTTTCGGTCCTCGGCGAGGGCAAAAATGTAATAAGTGTGCGTGAGTGGGTGTATGTCTTCCAATCCCCATTCCTTTCTTCCCTTTTATTTACCTGCTTATGGTAGATTAGGGCATACTTATTTTAGCATACCTTATGCAATGCATGTGTGCATTCATGCATTTGTTTACATGCACCGGGCTCGGTACATCATACAAACTGCATCGCAATTTTCAATTCCAAAATTGAATACATGCTATTTGATCGCATTCCACATGCCATGTTTAGGGTTAGCCGAGCCTACTCTAGATTGCATTTCTGCCCGTGTTGCATTAGCCACTTACCATGAACTAGGTCATGCACGTTTGCTAACCAGTTCCTTGTTTTGGCGCGGAGTACGATGTAAGTGTTTATGGCTTTAGCATATCGCACGTGTGTGATTGTTGCCATGACAATAGGATTGCCATGCGGCTAAATGCTTATGTGTTATAAACTATTTGAATGCCTGTGGATGGAGGTTGGATTGCCTGAGTTGGAATAACTCGTTGAAATCCGTATTTTAGCCTACTTAAGTAGCAAAATCCAACACGTTTTCGAGACAAAACGGATATGCAATGTTTATTTCCAAGTTAGGCGATCTAGTCTATACTTTTGTGTTGCGCATCACATAGTAATTCTAGGTTAATAACCTAATAAGAACGCATAAAGTTTTCAAAAGCGGATATCACGGTTAGTAGAGGCGGTCTTGGACCGCGAAAGGGTGCTCATAGCTGACCTTCCCCGATCGTACCCAAGCTCCCGAGCCAAGACCACTTTGGTGATGACGGACATGTTGCCTTCGGCACCGAGTCAGGGTTTCCTAAATTTCCCAAAAATAAAATATTTAGGTGGCGACTCTGTAATCTGGCAAAGCAGTCCATGTTTGGCACTACTTTTCAAAATCTGTTTTCTCACACGATTTGCCGGATTTGGACTCTTTGGTTCAGATTTAGAACCGCGACACAAAAGGGAGTCCGAACTGTAGCGCGAGGTCCCCCGCGGACGTGCTACAGCAGGAATGTAAAGACAGGAAATGTAAAACTGGAAAAGAAAATATGTAAAGTAAGACTGGTTTGTATGATCTGAGTTCGGGGGCTTTTTCTGGGGTCTTTCCCGCTATTTATACTCCTCAAGGATAACCATCGAACTGCACTTCAAATCGTCAAACTGCTCCTCCATGATCGTTGATCATGCTGCCTTATAAGTAGTTCCATTACGCCATCACTTGCAGTTAGGCTTCCCTCCTATATTTGAATTTGAATCTGAGTAACCGTTGAAGCCACGTTACCTTGCACCTCTTTATTGATCCAATGCTACTCAGATCACGTGAGAACCAATACTAACTGCCATGTGTACGATCAGGATCGAAGACTTAAATAATCTTCCTATATTACCCTTATTCTGTCACGTGTTGAATTGTAACTGGCTTGTACAAAATATGAAACCAACAAATACACACAGATTATTGTTCTAATTTTGTTTGTTTTTATTTATTTTTAAATATTTTAATCAATAGATTAAGTGCATCTAAAAAATACAAAACATTGACTAAAATATAAAAAATATTCATTAAAACTAAACCAAAACTCATTTAAAAATAATTGTTAAAAAAATCAAACTAAACACACATTATGGTGACGTTTGGTAACACTTACGTTTTCAGTTTTCTGTTTATATTTACAAAAATTTTAAAAACTCAAATAAAATCTTGTTTGGTAAATTTTTGATTTATAAATCAATGGTCTCACTTTATAAATTTGACCAAAAAATGTAAACTCAAAAAATGTGTTTCCGTTTTGAGTTTTGAGTTTTTTTTTTTTTTACCACCCAACACTAGCCACCATCCGCCACCATTTTCCACCACTGTCTTCCGCTATCACCACCCACCACCCACCACCCGCCACCACCACCCACCACCCACCCACTCGCAACCACCACCCACCCCTCCCCGCCACCACCACCACCTACTACCCGCCAGCCATCTACCCGCCACTACCATCCACCGACCGCCACCACCACCCGCCACCTACCCGCCACCACCAGCCACCCACCACCACTAGCCACTTGCCACCCACCCGTCACCACCACTACCCACCACCACCACCACCACCACCATCACCATCACCCACCACCCACCACCCACCTACCACTACCACCACCACCACCCACTCACTACCACCCACCACCTGCTACCGTCACCAACCCATCACCACCACCAGCACCATTCGCCACCTGCCTACCACCACCCACCACCACTCGCTATCCGCTACCCACCTGCCACCACCACCACCACCACCCACTCACTACCACCTGTAGATGTCCCCCGAACGCCCCGGGAGGGTGAGTCCCGTTCTGTTCGCTTTTGCGGGTCTACTACAGTTCGGACTCGATTTGTTGTCACGGTTCTAAATCTGAACCAAAGAGTCCAAATCCGGCAAATTGTTTTGAGAAAAACAGATTTTGAAAGAAGTGCCAAACATGGACTGCTTTGCCAGATACAGAGTCGCCACCTAAATATTTTTAATGGGAGAATTTAGGAAACCCTGACTCGGTGCCAAAGGCCACGTGTCCGTCATCACCAAAGTTGCCTCGGCTCGGGAACTTGGGTACGATTGGGGAAGGTCAGCTATGAGCACCCCCTCTCGCTCGGTCCGAAGACCGGCCTCTACTAATCATGATATCCAATTTTGAAAACGTTATGTGTTCTTATTCCGGTTATTAGCCTAGATTTACTATGTTACGCGCACAGCAAATAAGTATAGACTGAATCGCCCAAATTGGAACAAAACATTTCATGTTTGTTTTGAAAATGGTTTGCTACTCTCAAGTAGGCTAAAATACAGATTTTGCCACCCTCAAGTGGGCTTTAGAAAAGGTGGTTTTGCCACTATCTAGTGGGCTTAAAACTCACAGTTTAAATGCATTATTCTAATTTAGGTAATTCAACCTCTATCCACAGGCATTCAAGCAGTTATATCACATAAGCAGCTAGCCTCATGACAATCACGCTATTATGGCAACACTCACACGCATGCGGTATGCTAAAGCATAAAAGCTTACCTAGTACTCCGTGCCAAAACAGAAACTAGTTAGTAATCATGCATGATCCTAGTTCATGTTAAAAATGGCTAATGCATCATATACAGAATGTCACTAGAATAGGCTCGGCTAATCTACAATGACATGTGAAATGCTATAAATAACACGTATTCAACTTGGAATTGAAGTACAATGCAGTTAGTATGATGCGGCGAGCCTTGTATGCAAGATGAGATGAATGATGCACGCATGCATAGCATAAGGATGCTAAAATAAATATGCCCTAGTACTAACCAGCGAAAGGTGTAAGTAAAGGGAAAAAGAAGTGGGGGTTGGAAGACATGCACACACTCACCCACACTTATTACAAATTTACCCTCGCTCGGAGGGACCAAAAAAATATACAAATTAATTAACCTACAAGCTAATTAATGATTACAGACCACTTAATTAATTAACAAATTAACTAAGCTAAGGAAAGCAGTAAAAGGCCTCGGGAAGAGGGATGCACGCATGCTCGGATTGGCCTCACTCGGAAATCCATTTCCATGGCACTGTTGCCTTTGTTTACACTGCCTTGCCCCCTGAAAACTTGCACAAGTCCCAAGAATGCTTCTCTGGACACTGGGGAGCATCACCGGCCAAGTAGAAACACCACCGGCCAAAGGGAATGATCACCAGCCACCTTTTTGTCTATCGGCCAAAAATTGATGGCCGGCCGGCACTATATTTAGCCGACCGGCCAAAACTTCCTGCAGAACCTGCAATTGACAGTAGCAGAGGGCAAGCAGTGTATGGCATGGAATTTTCAGGCAAATGTATGCACGGACACACTCCCTATCATGTAATGGACTCAAGGGAGTGTGGCCCTCGACCCTCGGGCTATCAATCACGCATTTCAATGCATGATGGCCCAAAAGCCAAGTGTGCAAACTCGATATCAAATGAAATGCAAGCACAAAACACATCAAAGGGCCCCAACCCCTATCATGATTGATCAAGAGGCAAGGGATGCATGCTCAATGAAATGCAACCTAGGCATGGAGGCTAAGTATGCAACATGAACATTCAAATGAGCAATGTATACTAGGCATGCAACCTAAACATGTAAGCAAACGTGGCATGCAACATCATGCAATGATGGACTTAAACTAACATGGATAGCTTGCAAGCATGCCAAAATCAGTGACCATTAGATGAAAATGAAACAATCAAAATGTGTGCACACATGCACGCAAACCGAGAACCGAACCTAAGGCACGAATGCCACTCTACTAAGCATGGCAAGGCATGGAATATGGTATACAAACATGCAAATTTCAGCACTAAATCATGATGCTAAACAGCCTCGAAACATGGCAACATGGCGCCCGATGCATGAGAGGAGACCCGAAACTCAAAACTAGGCATATGTAATGACTTGTAGCTATACAAAGCATGCATTATTTGAACATGAAGCATGAAGACAGAGTCAAGGCAGTCCCAAAACATGGACTTTTCCAGTTTAAAGCATGGCCAAAAGATGCTAGCAAAATGGACTAAAATAGCATGTAAATTTGACTAGTAAACATGGTTTACATGGCAAGTGTATGAACCAAGTGAGAACTCATCAAACCAGCAAAAATCAGTGAACTAAACATGTGAAAATATACCCAAATAACCTCTAAAATGAAGCCAACACATGCAAAAATGATTAGCTCCTTTAGAGGGCTATACAAGGGGTTATTAAGCACATAAGAGATGAACACTCAACAAAGCCAAACCAACTCTGGAAATGGCCTATAGGGGTCTTAAAACCCATTGAAATATGCCTGAACTGAGCTCAAGAAGTGTGGAAATATAGGCCCCTTTGTAAGGCCAAAAGGGGTATCAATCAAGACAACAAGGAGAGGGGATGGCCCTCTCCTTCTTAAGACCTCAAAATACCACCCCCACCACTGAAATCCCTCTGGATTTCAGTGGTGAGAGGGCCAATACAAGGTGGTCCCGAAGCTCACAAAAAATGCACAAAAATGAGGCCAAACAAGGCCTAAGAGGGGTCAAACAACCCCAAACACCAAAGTGGTCTTAATGAAGTATCTTAAACACAAAAAAACAGAACTTTTTTATGTTATACACCAAGCTCAAATCAGTATGCAAGATAGGCTGAAAGTGTATGCAAAAATGGGGAATAAAGAGGGAAAAGTGTTACCCTTGAAGAACACCTCAAGAACAGCAAGTGCAGCCCTCTTCTTCTGATCAAAACCACCTCAAAACCTCAAGAACAAACCCTCAAGACCTCCCAAGTCGAAGTATGGTGTAATGGTGTGTGTTTTAGTGCAAAACTAAGAAGAAATCACCCTTGTAGGTCACAAAACACACACAAAAGAGGAGAGAGAGGGAAATATAGAGAGAGATGATATATATATTAGATATATATGCCCTAGGTCTGGTTTTTTGCTGAACCAAAACAATGGGGGAGGAGGCTTCCTTATATAGGCAAAGGAATGGCCAAGCTTCTAAGACAAGCTATTCAAAAAGGGTCAAGGCTTCTAAGGGAAGTCAAGCAAAGGGTGCAAGTTTCTTGAGGAAGCCAAGACAAAGGGTCAAAGTTTCCTCAAGAAGCTTTGAGCAAAGGGTGCAAAACAGCCACACACGTGCATGTGGAGCAGAGTCCGTGCATTCCAGCTGGCACAGCTGGCATCCATTCAATCTGTAGAATACTCCGGAAGGTCGTCGGCTAGCAAACTTGGTTGGTCGGCCATCTTGTCTGGCCGGTCGGCCATCTATTTGGTCGGTCGGCCATTTGTGCTGGCCGGTCGGCAAGAAAAATCTACTCTATAGGTCCAACTTCAAACGGGCATAAATTCTTCATATGAACTCCTTTTCAGGTCATTCTTGTATCAAAATTGAACCCCCGGAAGTAAGCTTTCCAATGGCACCAACCTTGCATCAAAATTCCAACTGTACAAAAAGTTATGCTTGTTTTGGTGAAAACTGCTCAGTTTCGGTCCAACCGGGATGATGCCCAACTTCAACCAATCATATCTCCGCCCTCCGAACTCGAATTTAAGAGATTCTTAAATGAAAAATGAAGCCCCAGAAGTCTTCTTTCCAACGGTGGTGGCCTCATAGTTTAACTCCAAGTGTATAGACATATAGGCTTGATTTACCCAGGACTGCTCGTCCCTCTCTTAGCGATTCTTGCCTATCTTCTTCTCCTGCTTGGTTTATTCTCTCCTTTTCCCTTTTTCTTCAACTTCAAACCCCTTAGCAAGGTGTTTTGAAAGATTTTTCAAAGATTTCATCTCTCTTTCACTCATTTCCACTTTGTCCTTGCTCGGTTTACCGAAAAGTGCAACGTTTGACAAAATGCGAGCCTCGGAACATCGCAGAAACTTTATTTCAAAAATGTTTTGAAAGAGAGGGTTTTAAGGTCTAAAAACCATTCAAAATAGCTTTGGTTCAAAATGGGGTGTAAAGTTGAGATTTGTCTCTGTCCTTGCCGAGGAAATTGAACCTTTGCCCTGCACACCTTTCATCATCGAGCAAACCATCAGTAGCACCCAAGTCTTAAGGGCGGTCAAAAATGGGGTGTCTACACCACCCACCACCGTCACCCACCCACCCACCCACCCACCACCACCACCATCTGCCACCACCCGCCATCCGCCACACACCTGCCACCACCTACCACCCGCTACCACCACCACAACCACCACCACCACCCACTTGCTACCATCTACCACCGGCCACAGTCACCCATCCACCCACCATCATCATCCGCTACCACAACCCTCCCGCCACCACCCGCCATCCGCCACCCACCTACCACTACCACCTGCTGCCACCACCACCACCACCACCAGCACCCACTCGCTACCACCCACCACCGTCACCCACCCACCCATCACCACCACCCCCCACCTACCCACCACCACCACCCACCACCACCCGACCATTCGCTACCCACCTGCCATCCCCACCCACCACTCGCTGCCACCCACCACCTGCCACCGTCACCCACCCACCCGCCACCACCCACCATCACCACTTTCCAACACCGTCTTCCGCCGCCATTTGCCACCACTTGCCATTTCTCACTCTTTTTTATATTTTTAAATTTTTTTTAAACATTTTGTCAATAACCAAACGCGTTTGTAGTTTATGATTTTCAAAAAATAACCAAAAAATAAACAAAAACCATTTTATAAAATTTTTATAAATATAAACTGAAAACGTAAATGTTACCAAATAGACCCATATGTTTTCCAAATCCCCCACTCAAAATATAATAATGTCAATGCATGAGTTTCAATTCCAAATATTTCATTGCAAAGCTAACTTTGCCTTTTGTTTTCCTCAGAAATTTTTTTGTTTTTGGCTGCATTTTCAAAAACTTCTATTTCCTCTTTATTCACACATTTATTGATTTATTTTTTTATTATAATTTTGTCTTAAAATAAAATTATTAAAGTGTTCTTATCTTTTTCACAAAAATCCTAGTTTCTTAACCCTAATCCTAGTCACCATCCACCGCTATTGCCGCCGCTGCCGCCATCAACTCCGTTATAGCTTCTTTGCTGCGAAACCCCTATCTCCTCTCTCTACTATTGCCGTCGCCGCTATCAACCCCTTCCGCTGTAACTTTTTTTCCGTGAAACACCCATCTCCTCTCTCTCTCTCTCTCTTCATCGACCTCTCTTTCTCTCTCAATTGATGTGCGCAGTAGAGTATGAAGTGTAGGCGACTAGGACAGAGATGAGACTGTAGCGATTGTGACGTGGGAGGGGTAGAAATTGCGATGGTGAGAGAAGAGGGCAATGAGAGGTTTGCTGGAGGGAAATAAGAGTTGGGGTGGTTCACCGAAGGAGGAAGAGAGTTGATGACGGTTTGTCGAAGGGAGAAGAGCTAGAGAAGGACTAGCGGAGGAGTAGAGGGAATAGCGGAGGTGGTAATAGTAGTGGAAGGGGGCTGGAACGGGATAACTCAAAGCCGTCGCCGTCGCCGTCGCCAATGCATGGTTATGGACGGCAATAGGCGGCAGATGGCAATGGTGTTGGTTTAGGGTTTGAATGTTAAAGAGATAGATATTTTTAACAAAAAAGAATATGTATTGAGTAAAATTATAAAATTTAAAATTAATTTGTGAATATTGAGTGAGAATGTGAAGTGAAAAATTTTAATGTATGAAAATAGAATTTCTCATGTAGTCCACAAATAACTAAGATCTAAAACCCAGCATGCAACTCTACTACTTGTAATCTTTCCTATTAGACCTTTTTTCCCTTCTTTTATTTATTTATTTTTTTTCTTCTTTGTGATTAGCCTTGTCCTATTAGGGTTGAGTTTGACAATTAAACATACATAGTCCAATGTGGATAAGAACAAGTTAATTATTTATATATTAGTTCCGTATTGGCACATGTCCTTTTAATGTGATCTGGAAAACTTAAATTATCACATCTTGAATGCAAACCAATTGTTGGCATAGGCCATGTAGATCCCTTTCTAATAATTTATTTTTCATTCATATAACTGTTAAATTATAGATAAAAATAATTAAATGTTTTATAAATTAAAATCATAAAAAGTAATAATGTTAAAATTGTGAAATTTATTATATTTTATTCAAATCTTAATAGAGATTGTGTAATTTATCTTTAATTTTTTGTAACTTAGAAAAAATTAAAAAAATAGTTTAAAAAAAAAAAGTTAACCCCAAACTCATCCAAAAATTGAAGAAAGGAATTAAAAGAATAAAAATAGGCTCCAAATTTGGAAACAAAAATTACACTGATTTCTCCTAAAGCTTAGAAAAAAAATACAACAAATTTCACAAATCTGGCATAATTACACTAGGCTCTATTTTTATTAAAAATTCATTAGTCCCATGAATAAAAAAATATATATTATTATCTATTTTACATTAAAATATATATTTTATATTGGATATCTTTTTGTATTTATATCATCTGCATTAATTTTGACTTATTTAACTTTATTAAAACGAAAATTAATATTAGGCTGCTATTAGCATCTACTTAAATTCTTTGAACCCCCACCCTAAACCCTAAATTTCAATAAGATTTCTTTGAACACTCCACTTAATACCAAATTTACCCATATTCATAATATTATCACACCCAAGGGCACACCCATCTAATTTTGCAAACCCTCTCTCATTTTCCTTTTGATGACTGTCTATCTTTTGTTGAAAAGAACACCGACAGTCATTGCATCAATAAACACCATTGCCTCAGTGAAGAACATTGCATCAACAGTCCATCATTGAAATTCTTGTCAACTCTCAACAAAAGGAGGAATCAATTCGACGGTGTCCAAAGAATATCATCGAAAAACTCGTCGGAAATTCTGTCTACCATTGCAGAAAATTTGTCAAAAATTCCTTTCAGGTAAAACCCTAACAAAAACACATAATTTGGTGTTGAAGATACAAAAATTGAATCGTTTGGCACAATAGTACTGACTATCTGCATTACTGTTCGGAACCTATATATTGAACTAAATATTTGTGTTCAGTAATGTGTTATTGAACATAATCTGAATAGTCAGCAAACCAGTATCAAATAGGTCGAACAAAACAATAATGATTGAAAACGACTAAGAATGTTAATGCAAGACAAATAAATTTATCAATGGAATGCCAACCTCATCAAAAATATTGTTATCTTCCTCTATTGCTCTACAAAGTGAAATAACTGATGAAGAGCAATATGTTGAACTTGAAAAGTGTTGTTAGGGAAAATATATGATTCCCCACAAGTAAATCAATCAATGGGAATAAAAACTAATGTGGAAAAATGAAATCAAAAGCAACACAAAAATTTTATGTGGTTCCCTCAATGTGAGGTATGCCCATAGGATCGAAATCCGATTCTATTATCAACCAAATAAGTTTTCAAACGATTACAAACGAGATAGAATGGTCTTACAAATCACCCTTAGGTGAATTCCAAATAATCACAAATAAATAAGAGGAAAGACCTCACCAAATAGATGAACCAAAATCTTCGGAACTAGAGTTAAAGAAGACCCAAAAATAACAACCCAAATCCATCAAAAAACCTTGGAATTTTCCTTTACACCACCAAATTGACTGCTGCTCCACAAAGTAATTCCAAAGCCACGAACTAATTGATTAAATATGGTATAGCAACCGCAACTGTAACACCCCGAAATTTTCACACTAGAATATGCCCAAACAAATTCAACAATATACCCAAATAGTCTACCTTCTCATTAAACTAAGAGATAAAAGGTTACAATTCACCATATACATTCCCATAATGTTTAGAAGTCGTATTCCTGTTCAATGAACTAGTTGGCCTTACAAAATATAAGCCTCCAGGGTATACAATTACAATAAAATACATAAATAGTCTTGTTACAAAAATCTTAATTCGAAATAACACAATACACATGGACCAACTTCTCAAAAGGGGCTATTGTCGGACCTATCCTTCAAGGAGGTGGAATTCCATCATTTCCTGAAAAAAAATAAAGTAGGGTTGAGCTATATGCCCAGTAGGAACACATTTAACGAAGTATTTAATTCTTTGAATAAGATTATAGTATCTTCGCGACCAAACATTTCATGGAAATTTTTCTTTACATGTAATCCTTAACAAACATACAAATCCTTGACAACCAAATAATCACAGTGCCTATTCATGTCATCAAACACAACAATCAAGCATTCATAACCATAGAATGCAAACCATGAGTCCACCTGTAAGAGTCCAATTTCAAACACCCTTTACTTTTGTTTTTAAAATCAACTCCCATATTTGCCGGCGATTAAACGGCAGGAAGTGGGCACCTAAAGAAAACCGTCCGTTTTTCCACTTTTGCCGGCTATCATACGGCAGGACTGTGTGGACACCCAAAAACATTTTTCCCACATTCGTCCAACGATAAGCCTAGAAAGAGCATTTGGGCACCTTTTTAAACTCCCCACGCGGGTACCAACACAACACCACACTTGGAACACCGACTCTTACTCGAACTCATGCACAATTAATAATTCATTCATATTTTATTCCATCAACACCCATCCAACATTACCCAAGAGTTAAACACAACACAAGATTCAAAGAAAACAAATAACATTCAAGCCACAATTCATTTACTATATCAACATCCAAATCCTTCATCTGTTTTATTTCACAATATTTCATGAATCAAGGAAATTCCCTATTCAATGTGGTGTTTTTAACTCAAGTGAAGAATGAAGGGTTTTTACCAAATTTGGGGATTTTTCTCCTCTATTATAGATATGGCTTGTAATAACTTTTATATACATGCTTTGAAAGAAATCTCAAGCAAAAGTCAAGTAAATGGTTTATTTATGTAAAACATGAAATTAATTCAACAATACTCCCTAATTAATTTCAAATCACAACCATACCATGAAATCCCTTCAAAATAAAGAAATACTAAGGTAAAAGTGTCCCTACCTCAAGCTTGGAAGAGAAGATGAGCAAAATGGTTGAAACCCCAAAGTTATCGAAACCAACTTCTACTTGGATCAAAACGAAGCTCTTGACGAGATCTACAATCTTTCTCAAAGGAGTAAGGCAAGAAGATGCTTCCAAGAGAGTAGATCTAAAGACTTTTGAGCAAAAAGTGGTTTTAGAGAGAGAGGGAGAGACCCACGGTTTAGAGGGAGAAAAGAGAGAAAGAAAAAATAAAGAAAAGGGTCAAGTGAGGGCCTATTTATAGGACTAGGTAAAATTAGAAATAAGCCCCAAAGTCAACCCAAAATATCAAGTCAAAACCCCTAAAAAGTAGGGCCAAAAGTTGGACTAAAATCTGAAAAAAAACTCTACAGGGGTCGACCCCCGCAACAGTGGTGTCGACACCAAAGAGGAAAATCTGGGAAAACTAAGCTTGACTGCACTGCTGGTGTTGACCTTACCCTAGACTGGTGTCTACCCTATGTTCCAGCAACCAACACACAGACAGAAGAGGCTCAACCCTCTCCCAGTCTGGTGTCTACCCTATTTTCCAGCTACTCCTCCAGAACTTCACCAACAGGTAAGGGTCGACCCTAGGAAGGCTGGTGTCGACCCTAGAATGGAATTTCTAAGTCTCCAAGAAACTTTTGACAAGAATAAGCGCGAACAACCAAACCCAACAAGTCTAATTCGGATTATACTCCTCCAAAACCAACCCATAACAACACCAAAGGTTTTCAAAACATAATAATGATTCAAATACACTTCCTAAAAGTCTTAAAAAGGGTGTAAGTGCTACAGCAACACTATTCCACCGAATTGAATTGCCAAAATAATTCTGCCGCAGCCTCACAAAAACATATATATATATATATGTTTGATTCTAGGGCTTTTTATTCAAATCCTAATTATTACCAAACAAATATTAAATACCCATTGGTCTCCAAAAATTAGATATAATATATAAATATATTATGCCTAAACCAAACCAAATTAAAATTCTTTTAACAAACCAATTGGGTCTCAAACTCCAATAAAGAGATATACCCCAACAATTTTCCCCCTATCGACTTAAGTGGAGACATCAACCATACCCGCCAAAATTCGATACTTCAAATGTTTGTCCCTCGACAAAGTCTTTGTCAACATATCTGAAATATTATCATCCGTGTGAACTTTTTTGAATTGCAACAATTTCGAATCTAACATGTCACGAATCCAATGGTATCTCACATTAATGTGTTTCGATCTCGAATGAAAAGTAGAATTTTTACTTAAGTGAATAGCACTTTGACTATCACAATAAAGCACATACCTTTCTTGTTTCAAACCCAACTTTTGCAAAAAATTCTTCAACCATAACTCTTCTTTGCAAGCTTCTGAAATGGCAATAAATTTTGCTTCGGTAGTTAAAAGAGCAACACATTTTTGTAATTTAGATTGTCATGCCACAGCTCCCCCTACAAATGTTATCAAATACCCCGAAGTAGATTTTCTAGAATTAACATCATCGGCCATATCAGAATCCGTGAACCCATCAAGTATCGGCTTACCATCCCCAAAACACAAACACACCTTCGAAGTCCCTCAAAGATACCTTAGAATTCATTTTACCGCTGCCTAATGTTTCTTGACCCGGATTAGAGAGAAATCGACTCATCACACCAACGGCGTGAGCAATATCCGGCCTTGTACAAACCATGGCATACATCAAAGAACCAACTGCTGAAACATAAGGAATTTTCAACATCTCTTCTTTGTCTTTCTCACTTGTAGGACATTGATTCGAACTAAGCTTGAAGTGACCCGCAAGTGGACAATCAACCAGCTTTGCTTTATCCATGTTAAACCTTTCAAGAACTTTCTCAATATAGCTTTCTTGAGACAACCAAATCAGCCCCTCTTTGCGATCACGAACAATTTTCATATCAAGTATTTGCTTTGCCGGTCCCAAATCTTTTATAGCAAAAGACTTGCCCAACTCCAATTTAAAACTATTAATCATGGCAGAATCATGACCCACAATTAACATGTCATCTACATAAAACAAAAGAATAATAAATTTGCCATCCGGAGAATTTTTCACCAACACACAATAGTTCGAAGTGGTTTTAGAAAAACCATTATTCATCATGAAAGAATCAAATTTTTTGTACCATTGCCGCGAGGCTTGCTTGAGGCCATACAAACATTTCTTTAATTTGCAAACAAATTTCTCTTTCCCTTTTTTCACAAAACCTTCTGCTTGCTCCAAAGAAATGCGGTCTTCACATCAAGTTGTTCAACTTCAAGGTTCATATTTGTAGCTATGCCAAGTACAATCCAAATAGAAGACATCCTCATAATCGGCAAAAAAATTTCATCAAAGTCAATACCTTTATTTTGCCCAAAGCCTTTCACAACAAGACGTGCTTTGTACCTCAGATTCTTGCTATCAATCTTCAATTTGAAAACCCACTTGTTTTTTAGAATTTTTCTCCCCTTAGGCAACTTCACTAAATCATAAGTGTAATTTTCAAGTAAGGAATTCATCTCTTCTTCCATGGCCTTTTTTCAATCACTTTTCTTTGCATGCTCAATTGCTTTTTTATAACTCTCAGGTTTCCCTTGATCGGATACCAATACAAATTCATTGGAATGATACTTTCTTGAAGGTTGTCGGTCCCTTGTAGATTTCTTCAACTCAAGTTGTGGTGGCGGTTCTTGAGTTGGATGCTCTTCCTCAATTTCTGGCTCAACTTCATTAGGATTAGCATCATCCTCTACATTTTCAATGGGTGGCTGCACATCTCCCTCATTTTCATCATCAACTAAAGATAAAGGAGATAGATCCATGTCAATGAGATCACTAGTTTTTGGCTCCAGTTGATCACCTTTACCAAAGTCTTCAATTGTTTGGTCTTCAAGAAACACAACATCACAGCTTCGAATGATTTTCTTGTCGACCGGATCCCACAATCTATACCCGAATTCATCACTCTTATAGCCAAGAAAAATACATTGTCTTGACTTACTATCAAGATTGGACCTCTCATCTTTTGGAATGTGAACAAAGGCTCGGCAACCAAACACTCTCAAGTGCTCATAAGACACATCTTTACCAATCCAAACTCTTTCAGGAACATCACTATTCAAAAGATAGGAATGAGATAAATTGATCACGTCAACCACTGTCCTCATTGCCTCACCCTAAAAGGATCTTGGCAATTTAGCTTGTTCAAGCAAACACCTTGTTCTTTCCACAATGGTGCGGTTCATCTTCTCGGCAACGCCATTTTGTTGAGGAGTCTTCTTAACTGTCTTTTGGTGCCGAATACCTTGGCTGCAACAATACTTATCAAATGGCCCAATGTATTCACCACCACTGTTTGATCGGATGCACTTTAATTTTTGCCCTATTTCTTTTTCAACCATGGCCTAAAAATGCTTAAATACTGCAGAACTTGATCTTTGGTTTTTAGTATAAAAACCCAAACTTTCCTTGAATAATCATCAATGAAAGTAACAAAATAAAGTGCACCACTATGTGTTCTAACTTTTAAAGGACCACAAACATCTAAATGAATTAACTCAAAAACATTTTTTTTCCTAGAAGCAACATTTTTATGAAAAGAAACTCTATGTTGTTTATCCGCCAAATAACGAACACAAGTTTTGAGATGTCTACCTTTTAAACAGGGTAGAAGCATTTTCTTGAACAAAACTTGTAGCCTCATTTCACTCATGTGCCCAAGTCGCTCATGCCACAATTCAATAGAAGTATCATCTTCAAGTGCATTAATAACACTTTTACAAATTTTTCCTTGCACCGAACAAAGTGTATGAGTTTTCTTGCACTTAGCCACCACCAAAGAACCCTTTGTGAACTTCCATATTCAATCACCATATTTGTTGTTGAAGCCTTCATCATTTAGCTAGAGATCAAATTGAGGGTAATGTCGGGAACATGTCTCACATCTTTAAGCAACAACTTACAGCCCACATTTGTTTCCAAGCAAACATCACCCATGCCAATAATCTTGGACAAACCTTCATTACCCATTCGATCAGAACCATAATCTCCTTTGGTGTAGGTAGTGAAAAAATCAACTTGAGAAGTCACATGAAAAGAAGCATCGGAATCAATTACCCAATTGCTCTCTTGGCCCACAAAATTAATACAATCATGTTCACAAACGACCATGAGATCACCATTGGTAGTAACTGTTGTTGTGTCTTTTTGCTTCTTATCCACACTTTTGTCACACCTTTTCTCCTTATTCTTGAGCTTTCGGCATTCTCACTTCATGTGTCCTTTCTCATGGCAATAATAGCACTCAATGTCTTTCTTTGAAAAAGCACCATCTTTTGATTTATCACGGCTTTGATCATGACCATGAGGAGTCTTACTCCTCTCCTTTGTTTTGCTTCGTTCTCTTACAACAAATGCTTCTGAATGGGCGGAACCCGCTAATTTTCTTCTAGTTTCTTCATTTAACAAGATACCAGTGACTTGGCTCATTGTGATAACTCCATCGAGCGCTGAATTACTAACTGTCACAACCAAAGTCTCTCAATTTTTGGGTAAAGAACTAAGTAGCATCAAAGCCTATAACTCATTATCAAAAACAATTTTCATAGAAGCAATTTGACTAACAATACTCTTTATTTCATTCAGATGTTCTGAAGTTGGGCTACCCTTATTATATTTTAAATTAACCAACTTACGAAACAGAAAAACTTTATTTGTGGCTGATTTCTTATCATAAAGGTCTTCTAATTTTTTTTTCATAAATCCTATGCTGAAGTTTTAATAGCAACATGATGAAACACGTTGTCATCAATCCATTGACGGATAACACTAACGACTTTTCGATTAAGCCTCTTCCATTCATCATCTTTCATATCATCAGACTTGCCACTATCACCCTCAATAGGCCCATACAAATCTTTACAAAATAATAGGTCCTCTATTTTAGTTTTCCAAGTTACCCAATTCCATTGAAGCTAGACATATGACCCGCATTTCCTTCTATTGATTTAGACAAATAAATAAATCCAAATAAACCGTAAGCCCTGATACCAGTTGTCAGGGAAAATATATGATTCCCCACATGTAAATCAATTAATGGAAATAAAACTAATGCGAAAAAATTAAATCAAAAGCAACACAAGAATTTTATGTGGTTCCCTCAATGTGAGGTACGTCCACGGGATCGAAATTCGATTCCACTATCAACCAAATAAGTTTCCAAACGATTACAAACGAGACACGAATGGTCTCACAAACCACCCTTAGGTGAATTCAAAATAATCACAAATAAATAAGAGGAAAGACCTCACCAAATAGATGAACCAAAATCTTCGGAACTAGAGTTGAAGAAGACCCAAAAATAACAACCCAAATCAATTAAAAAACCTTGGAATTTTCCTTTACACCGTCGAATTGACTGCTGCTCCACAAAGTAATTCCAAAGCTACGAACTAATTGATTAAGGGGTAAATTACACTGACATCCCTTGAGGTTTATGTTTATTACAGTTCCTCTCTCACCTTTTGAAAATTACATCTCCACTCCTGAGATTTAAAATTTCATTACAGATTCTTCCCTTTAGCAATTTAATTTTTTTAAATATCAATTTTGTCCTCATTGGGTAAATTACATTGACACCCCCCACATTTTAAAAATTACTATCCCCTCCCTAAGGTTTAAAGTAGCATTACCAATTGCCTCCGTGGTCAGTATTATTTGGAAAAAAAATTCATTGAAAAAAAAATTAATTGGAAAAAAAAATTATTTGAGAAAAAAATTAATTGAAAATTTTTTTTGTTAGTAAAGTTTTTAAATTTCTATTTAAAAACCAACGTAAGCTCATTTTTCGAATTTACGTTTTTTCCTCAAATTTACAAATTGAGACAACCATTTATAAACCAAAAAATTATTAAACAAGTTTTTATGACAGTTTTTAAAATTTTTATAAATATAAATTGGAAACTGAAAACGAAATGGTTACCAAACAGGCTTGATGGTAAAAATGTTGTAAAATTAACAAATAATTAAATAAGTTACCAATGTAAGAAATGACTTATTAAAATATTCTTAGGCTATGTATGGTTTGATTTTTAGATTTTTTTTAAATTAAAAATTAATTTGGTTAAGAAATAAAAAATAAAAAATAATTATCACTAGGAATACCAAGACAAGGAAGAGACTTGACATATTGTTTGACTTGTTTAACAATAACAGTATGTGTAGAAGACCAAGGAGGATTTTAACCGATCAAATAGAGATTGACAAGTTTTTTGAAGGTCTTTGTAAAATTCTGCAATATACTTCAGTGATCCTAAAAAACGTTGTAACTGTGTTTTATCTAAGATTTCATCAGGAAATTTAGAAGTCAATTCAATAGAGCGACTAATTGGTAGAATTGTATTCTGGTGAATATTATATCCTAAAAATCGGACTTTAGTTTGGAACAACTTAATCTTAGGAGCAGATATGACTACACCATGACTTTTAATAGTGTAAAAGAAAGCAGTAAGATGTTTCTAATGTTCACTAATTGATTTTGAAAAAATGAGAATATCATCTATATAAAGTATGGAAAAATGACTAAATGGATTGAAAATATCATTCATTATATTTTGAAATTCACGAGGGGCATTTTTTAATCCAAAAGGCATGGCATTCCATTCATAGTGACCAAAGGGTGTAGTAAAAACAGTTTTATATCTATCTTTATGGTGAATTTGTATTTGCCAAAAATTACTTTTTAAATCAAATTTACTAAAAATAACAGCTTGACTAAATCTTTTGATTAAGTCTTTTTTATTAGGAATAAGATAGCGAATCCAATCTAAAACTTTATTTAATGGTTTATAATTGATGACTAAACGAGGTACGCCTCGTTCTAATTCAGCATTTTTATTAACATAAAAAGCAGGACAAAACCATGGTGATTTACTAGGACTAATAATTCGATTTTTTAATAGTTCATTGGTTTCTTTTTTACACATTTCAACTAATTCATGGTTCATTTGAATAGGTCGAGATTTAGTAGGAATTTGTCTTTCATTAAAATTCTTAATGTATGGTAAAGTGACTACATGTTTTTTCCTATGCCCAAAGGCAGTTGGTAAAGTAGAACAAACAGTTGTTTCTAATTTTAATTTAAATTCTTCAATTTGAGATATAACAACAGCATCAGTTAATTGTTATTCAATGCGTTTATAATGGACTTCTTCTTTGAGAAAACGAATCGAAAGTTAATCGATTAATAGATTGGGAAATAGAATAATCTTTTAATTGATTTAATTCCAATACTTCAGGTGGTGATAAGAATTTAAAAGTAACTGTTTGACCAAAAGTTTGAGTTGATATTACTTCACTAGATGTAGTAAATGGATATAATAGGAATATAAATAGTGTTCCTAAAATAACTTTATCAGTCATATTTCTAACTAAAACAAATGAGGTTTTGAAACAGACATTATGTTGACATATATGAACTTTAGGTAATTTATAGTTAATACGCATTTTACTACCATTAGCAGAAGTTAATTTTTCATTTATTTTTTCGTAATATTTAGTAGGGATTAATCCTTCTTGAATACAATTAAGATCAGCACCAGTATCAATAAGAGCAATAACTTCTAATTCAGAATCATTGATTACTATTTTGACTTTTGAATACCATTTTTGGATATGAATTTTATTAATAAGATTTAATCGTTTATCTTCATGATTGGATTGGTGTGATCGATTATCAAACAAAAGATTATCAGGATTAGTATGTTCAGATTCATGTTCTGACTCATTAGGTGATTCATCATTGGTTTGGAAATTATCTAAACTTTTATTAAGTTTTAATGTAATAATTTCATCTTCTAAAACCCTATCTTTACTTTGTAAATCGTTAATGATTTGTTTAATCTGATTAATTTCATGTTGTAAATCCTAACTTCTTTTTGTTTATTTTTAAATCTTTCTAAAGTTTTGAACAGACTAATAATAGGTTTATCAAATTTAGGTTTCTTGTCATGATTGGTTAATAAAGATTTCAATTTATCAATATATTTCCTTTTTAATTCTGGATCGTCCAATCGACTAATTAATTTAATAAGAGTAGTTTCTTCTTGATTTTGTTTAGTAAGAACAGTGATTTGTTTAACAGGTTTACAACAGACATCATTACAGCCTAATTCAATATTATTATCAGAATCATCACTAGGTGAATGGTAATCAGATGAAGTAGGAGGATTTTCGGAGGAAGAATTACTAATATATTGGTTTAATTGAAAGATTTCATATAATTGATTTTTTGATTCATCATTAATTTGAAGTTGATTAACTCTTTCTTTTAATTTTTGTTTTTCTTTACACTTATTAGAATAATGACATTTTTGACCACAATTGTAACATGTAGCATCTTTATAGATTTAGATTTTGAATGTGATTTCTTATAATATTTCTTTTTGGGTTTAGTACAGAATTTATCATTTGATTTTGAAGGTGTGTAATTCTTTTTATATTTAGTAGAATATTTGTAAGATGACTTATGTTTAGCATTTTTATGTTTTTAACGTTGAGAGGGTGCTACAGGAGGTAAACCATATTTTTCACAGAAATTACCTAATTCATATTTAGCCTTATGTTTATCTTTAGTAGCCTTTTGATTAAGTTTAAGATCAATACACATTCTTAATCCTTCTTTTTGAATAGTGCTAATTATATCACCATAAGTTAAATTATCATATTCAATTACACCAGTAGGTTGACTAAGTACATCTCTAATCTTATGAGCAAAAAGACTAGGTAATCCATTAATAAATTTTTCTTTCCAAAAAGATTTAGTACAATCTTTTCTTAACATAACTTTAAAAGTAAAGACATCTTTATACCATCTAAAATCGCTTAATGTTGGACAGGTAAGGTTACTAAGTTGATCATGTATGCGAGAATATTTATTAGTAGGCGTTTCCATAAAATGTCTGACGATGGTATAGATTAGAGTATTAATACCATCAGGGTGATAATAACCAATAGTTTCATCAAAGATAGGTAAATCATTTTCATCCTTTTGATTAGCATGTAAAATGGATTCTCATTGATCTTTAGTAAGGTATTTTTCCTACCAAGATTTGAGCATACCGGTAAAACCAGAAGTAATTAAGGAAACAATTTCAGGTTGTGAATAATCAGGGTAGTTACTAAGATAACTATTGGAAACCATAGATAAATGATTTAATTTTTGAAGGATTTGATCTTCACTAAGACCATCAATATTCCATTCGTATAATTTTTTAGCAGATACAGAAAATGGATTATTAAGATTTGTTTCTTCATATTGGAGATCAGGTGGAGTAGGTCGTGAATACCAATTTTTTGTGGGTGAGGTAGGATTAGGTTTAGGATAATGAAGTTTATTCAGATTAGAGGATTGAAATTATTGGGCTAAGTGGTGAATTTAATTATCAGTTGTATCCAGTTGTATCGGGGTCGAATTGACTAGAAACAGATTCAAGAGGAGGTTGTTGATTTAATACAGTAAGACCTTTTTCATTAGATGGAGAAGCTTTTTCAGAAGTGGTTAACTTAGTAAATAATTGTTCAATAGCTTTGACAGTAGAATGATCTTGAGTAACTAAACTATTTCTTTTGGAACGATTACTAGGTAAATTAATCAATGGTTGGCCTAAAGATTGTTTAGTAGATGTATTATTAGCCGAATAATCATCTAAATTAGTTTCTATTTTATCTAATTGTTTACCAATTGTTTTAAGACATTGATTAGTATAATTGTTTTGTTCAATAATTTTTTTGATTTCAGGGTCAGTGCCAGGCAACTTAAAAGGAAAGGCTGGGACATCGGATCCTTGGTGTTCAATAATGATATTAGATAAAGGAGGATGACTAAAACTAACAGAAGTATTGGGTGAAGTTTTCCATTTATGTTTTGTGATTGTATTGACCTTTTTGTAATAATTTTCTAAGTATTCAAAGAAAGGAATTTCCATACTATATTCAATCATAAAAGCATACCATTTTCGAGTAATTTTAAATTGTTGATTAGAATCATATTTGGCACGATAAGCATGTCTTTTAGTTCTATTTTCATTAGATTCGAATTCAATATGTAATTGATCAAGATCAGGAGCAAAGGATTTACTAATTGTCATTAATTGAGGATTTATTGAAGGTATAACTTCAAAATCAGTTTTGAATGTCATCATCAAGAAGATGTGTGTGAGTTGAATAAACATGTTTACTAATTTGAGAAGTTGTGGAGTTGTTGACTCCTTGCATTTTACTATAGGAAGATTAACCAAGATTTATTTGACTATTTTTCTAAACAAAGGTGTATTAAATATTTCGTTGATATCTTGAATATCTTGGCAAGTAGATTGGCGTTGATTATGTTTGTAATTTTCATTAACTTAATCAACGCCAATCTACGCCAATCTACTTGTGAAGATATTCAAGATATCCAACAACTTATTGATGGATCTGTTAGGATTAAATTTAATCGATCTCAATCTTCTTGTCATAGTACTTCTAGTATACCTACTGATACTGAAACTGAAGATGAAATATTTAATATACCTTTGTTTAGAAAAAATAGTCAAATCAATCTTAGTCAATCTTCCCATAGTAAAATGAAAGGAGTCGACAACTCCACAACTTCTCAAATTAGTAAACATGTTTATTCAACTCACACACATCTTCCTGATGATATTTAGCCTTATGTTTACTCTCCCCGACCAATAGATTACAGTTAATGAAAATTACAAACATAATCAACGCCAATGTACGTGTCAAGATATTCAAGATATCCAACAATTTATTGATGGATCTGTTAGGATTAAATTTAATCGATCTCAATCTTCTCGTCATAGTACTTCTAGTATACCTACTGATACTGAAATTGAAGACGAAATATTTAATACACCTTCATTTAGAAAAAATAGTCAAATCAATCTTGGTCAATCTTCCCATAGTAAAATGAAAGGAGTCGACAACTCCACAACTTCTCAAATTAGTAAGCATGTTTATTCAACTCACACACATCTTCCTGATGATATTTAGCCTTATGTTTATCTTTAGCAACCTTTTGACTAAGTTTAAGATCAATACACATTCTTAATCTTTTTTTTTGAATAGTGCTAATTATATCACCATAAGTTAAATTATCATATTCAATTACACCAGTAGGTTGACTAAGTACATCTCTAATCTTATGAGCAAAAAGTCTAGGTAATCCATTAATAAATTTTTCTTTTCAAAAAGATTTAGTACAATATTGAACAACAATTAACTGATCCTGCTGTTTCCTCTTCTCCTTCCTGCTTCCGTTTCCTTATGGTATCAGAGGCATGTTATGTTGCCTTCTGTTTCTAACTGAACCATTATTTCAGTGTCTACTTATTCTTTTGTGTTGAAATTGTTTACAGTCTTTTGTCTTAATCTGTCAAAATTTTATTCATGTCTTTCCACTTTGCCATTAGCCACCCATCCCTCATCCGAAGTCCTAGATAAGTCCTTTGGTTAAGCAGAGTTGGATCTTTGGGGTTTTCCTGAACTGGGTATGTGTGAAAACATAGTATGTGAAAACATGATAAAATTAAACAATGTATTGAGATCACTGTAAACTATTTCAAGATAAAATGAGTCAATTATTTAGAAGTAATTCTTCGGTTAGTTCTAGGTCAACAACTTTGCCTTCTATATCTAATCAAGGTTTAGTAATCAATGAAGAAGATGTAGAAATACAAAATGATAAAATTAATTTAAGTTGGAATATACCACATTTACCAATTAAAGAAATTTATAAAACTACTTTTATACAAAATACATGTAATGTTAATCTTTATGTTAAAACTTTAGAACAAGTCTATGTTAGTATATTATATGTATTATATGTTAGTGCATATATATATTAGCTATAAAATACCAACTAGCTTTAATAATGTTGTCCCCTTAGTGCATGCTTTCCTGTTTCTTCTTTCGGCCACCTTTGGCCCCTTTGTAACACTCTCTCATCTATAAAAGGGAGTCATCTAAACATTGTAATATAACATTCAATACAGATTATATCAATCAATTGAATACATACAATTTATTCTCTCTATATTTCTCTCTTTATACATTGAATTTAACATGGTATCAAAGCTATAAGATTTAGGCCTATATTTCTTTCCTCCCGGCGGGCAGCCGGCCGGCAACCTTGCCTTCGCTGCCTGCTGGAGGTTTTCAACACATACTAGAAACTCTTCTTCTTTGGCATTTTTCTTCTTATAACGCTCACGGGATGCATACCCACCAGATCCAACTGCAGCCTCAGCTGCTATCTCTTCCTTTATCTTATGCTTGTGGGCATGCTTTGGGTTTTTCTTTGACTAAGAGCTTGGTGCTGTTGCTGTTGGCACGTTTGCCTTGTATAAGAAGCATCAGTACTCTCACTATACTTACTCCCTCCGCTTCCATAGGCGTTGGTGGTCTCACCATAGGTGGTCACTTCTTTAACGCCACACCATAACTGGTGGTGGTGCTTCTCTTCGGCCATTGTGAGGTCTGAGCACTCTGAACATTATCAAAGAACATCATAATGGAGCATTCCGTCCAGATCTGAGGGGATGTGTTACTCAGATACTCACCTTGGCCATCCAAACCCAGAGCTCTCTCTGCTATCACCAATATTTTTGCTTTCAATCGGCTTAGAGCCTTGATCTTGTTCGCTGGTTGGGATCTCTCTTATGTGCAGCGAAGAGTAACGCCAGTGGGGATATGGGTAATTCGGATAGCAGTTTCAACGTTATTCACATTCTGAACATGTCTTTCATCTCTGGTTTATGGTAATATCAACGAAGCTCTCTCTCTCAAAGGCAAAAGGCAGCATCTTCTCCCAAATCACACCCAGACACCAACTTTTGTCCCCATCTTTTCGTTTATTTTTATTTTAATATTATCCACCCACTCTTCTTTTATTTAAACATAAAACCCTCTCTCTACTTTTAATATTATCCACCCACTCTTCTTTTATTTAAAGATAAAACCCTCTCTTCACTCATTCATTTTATTATTATTATTATGCACAAACTTATAATCCATAATCCATGTGCTCTTTGACCCCTTTTATCAACCCTTACCACCCATACACACACACACACACATACATATATATATATTTTGATTACTTTTCCATTAGTGGTAGGACCCGCCCAAACAAAACACTCTCACAATTTTTTACAAATTTGAATCTCACCATTCCTTTTTTATTTTTTTATTACTTCAACATTCACACACTTCTCTTCGACTTTATTTTCTTTTATACTTTATTTCTCCCACTACCTCTCTGTTTCTGTTAGTGCGATACATAGCCTTCCCTCCGGAGAACATGGGTATGAGTAAAAAAAAAACAAAAAAAACAAAACAAAAACAAAAAAAAGAAGAAGAAGAACTGCACACCAAACTCATTTTATTCATGTCGGGGCTCACCCTGATCCACATTTTACACCACAACCACAACCACAACAACCAAAAAAAAAATAAATAAAATAAATAAAATAAAATAAAAAACAACAAAGGATTTTTCTTTTCCTTCTCTACTCTGCAGTCTTTTCTTCTTACTTTTATCTTGGGTGTCCTGTGCAAAGATCGCCTCCGTGTTTCCCACGCCGAAAGCACGCTCACTTCCGTTGTTCTCAACTGCCACATATGGCGGACCTCCGAATCGGAACATAACAGTGGCTTTTCGCTTTAGCTCTTTGTTTTCCGCCTTCAACACACATATCTCTGCTCGCGCATCCTTATATATGCGATGGGCCAGAGCCAGTTGGGTATTTAACTACTGCACCTCATTTGTCCTACTCTGAAGCCGGTGCGACAAGTTTGTGACCGCAGTCATGGTCTTAACACATGACTTCAATGTATAATGATTGGCCTCAATATCTTATTGCGCTGCCATTATTTGCTCCATAGATAGCATAGGAAAGTTCAATGGAGCAAAACCAGGGGCTCTTGGTTGAGGTTCAAGGGCAACTGCCCCGGTTATCTCTCTTGTGGACTCGTTGAGGCCTGGAAAGAGAGTGAGCGGATCACCGGAAGAAGAGGCCATGTTATGGGTTGTTGAACGGGAAGAAGAGGCCATGTTTTGGGTTGCAAAGTGTTTTCAGAACAAAGATGTGCAGAGGTTTCAGACTAGTTTGGTTTGCAGAATGGTTAGCTTACAAGCCTCAGCCTTCACCTCGATTTATATAGACAATGACGAAGAGGACGACATGACGCTCTGTCGGTCACGTACATCGCCGCGTGTCCGGCGCGACTTTTGATGACTCGCTGCTCGACGATTTCTGTCAGGCACGACTTTTGATTTTGGACGCGCTTTTTGAGGGCACGACTTTTGAGGGCTCGATATATATATATACATGTATATCTTTTGGGCAGCCTTTATACACAAACATAGAGTGTATTTTACATGGGGTCCGGCAAGACTCTGTAAACTGTCCCGAAATTGATTCCGGTTAACTTCTACAAGGGTCCGGCAAGACTTTGTAAACTGTCCCGACATTGATTCCGGTTAGCTTCTACATGGGTCCGCCAAGACTCCGTAAACTGTCCCGATATTGATTCCGGTTGGTTTCTACATGGGTCCGGCAAGACTCCGTAAACTGTCCCGACATTGATTCCGGTTGGCTTCTATATGGGTCTGGTAAGACTCCGTAAACTGTTCCCACATTAATTCCGGTTAGCTGCTACAACGGTCCGACACGACCATACAGTGTCTTTACCAACGGTCTAACACGACCATACAGTGTCTCCTATCCTATTTTATTTTATTTTATTTTATTTTATTTTTCTGTTTTGTTACTCTCTCCAAACTCAAGTTGGTTGGTTCCTATCCTCCTTAAGTTTGAGGGGGGCTATTAGTATATTATATGTATTATATGTTAGTGCATATATATATTAGCTGTAAAATACCAACTAGCTTTAATAATGTTGTCTCCTTAGTGCATGCTTTCCTGTTTCTTCTTTCGGCCACCTTTGACCCCTTTGTAACACTCTCTCCTCTATAAAAGAGAGTCATCTGAACATTGTAATATAACATTCAATACAAATTATATCAATCAATTGAATACATACAATTTATTCTTTATGTATTTCTCTCTTTATACATTGAATTTAACAGTCTATACGTTAGAAAAACCTAGAGAAACATGTCAATTATTGGATGTTAATACTATTAAACGTCATTTAAAAACTGGTCACAATTTTATTCATTTCGGCTTAATTTAGGTTAGAATCAAACCATTAACACAACAAGGTAAAAATACTTTTGTTTTACTATGCTTAAGAGATGCTCGTTTTCTTGATTATAATGATAGCTTAATAGGTATGGTGGAAACTAGTCTTCACAAAGGACCCGACCATTTTAATTGTTTTCCTGATTTCACTCGTAGTCTTAGAGACCCTCATATACTAGATGCTTTAACTCTAAATATTCAATTACATGGCTCATTTACAAATATGAAAGAAAAGATTCATAATATTGCTTTAATTTATCGTGTTCATTACAAATGTATAAAAACCAATTTAAATGTTCAAGCCTTACATAAAAGTCTTAAAGACAAAACCTTAGTAATCCAAAGTAGTAATAATGATACTAATATAAATATTCCTTGAATGATTGAATGGAAAAATATTACTCTCCCCGACCAATGGATTACAGTTAATGAAAATTACAAACATAATCAACGCCAATCTACTTGTCAAGATATTCAAGATATCCAACAATTTATTGATGGATCTGTTATGATTAAATTTAATCAATCTCAATCTTCTTGTCATAGTACTTCTAGTATACCTACTGATACTGAAACTGAAGACGAAATATTTAATACACCATTGTTTAGAAAAAAACAATGAAATCAATCTTGGTCAATCTTCCCATAGTAAAATGAAAGGAGTCGACAACTCCACAACTTCTCAAATTAGTAAACATGTTTATTCAACTCACACATATCTTCCTGATGATGACATTGAGTCTCAGGATTCCCCAACTCAAACTGATTTTGAAGTTATACCTCCAATAAATCCTCAATTAATGACAATTAGTAAATCCTTTGCTCCTGATCTTGATCAATTACATATTGAATTCAAACCTAACAAAAATAGAACTAAAAGACATGCTTATCGTGCTAAATATGATTCTAATCAACAATCTAAAATTACTCAAAAATGGTATGCTTTTATGATTGAATATAGTATGGAAATTCCTTTCTTTGAATACTTATAAAATTATTACAAAAAGGTCAATACAATCACAAAACATAAATGGAAAACTTCTCCCAATACTTCTGTTAGTTCTAGTCATCTTCCTTTATCTACTATCATTATTGAACACCAAGGATCTGATGTCCCAGCCTTTCCTTTTAAGTTGCCTGGCACTGTGTCACGACCTAAACCCGCCCCTATGGGTTTAGCATCAGAATCGCCAAGAATCCGAGATTACCAAGGCCCGCTAACAAAGAAGACAAGATAACAGTAGCACAGGCATGGCGGAAGCCAATACAGTAAATAAACAATGTCCAATGAGTTGTGACAATCTGTATGCCAAAAATATTTTTCATGCATATAAACATTCAGTACAGAACAGTTATGCACAATATTTACAATCATTTAGTACAGGGACTTAATCCTTACTAAACAGTACAGCACAGTTTATACGGTAATACAAAACGGTACAGAGACAGACGGGGCAATAAAAACACCCCTAAGCCATAGCTTGGCAGGTTCAGAACCTCGCAGTGAGGCATGGTGGTTGGCTTGACAAAACAGGAGTTTACCCCGACGCTTCTAGCTTTGATCCGGTGCCTGTACACTAACATATATATATGAGCAGTGAGCTAAAGCCCAGTGAATAACATAATGCGTAAAGGGGTTTAGAATGAATGTCCTTACAATAATGAAAACGGTTCATTTCAATCAAGATATCGCTTGTTCAAGATAAAGAAATATATGTGGTACATCCATTAGCATAACAAGAAATGAAGAGGGTCTTAAAAGACCAACAAGAATGATGGCCATCAATCAAGAAACATGAGTGGTTTCAACGAGGAACCGACAGAGATCTCTCAGAATAAAGAATAAAGAGGGTGCTAAGGATGCCACAAGATGCAGTAAATAAAGGACATACATTCATTCAGTAATCAATATCAGTCAAGAAATACCAAGATTCGATTCAAGATAATCATTTTGAACATATCTTTACACAATTGTTACTCACAGAGTTCTGGGCTACAGTGAACTAGAACGTCTCCTCGGAATGCCAACCCTATATAGTTAACAGATTAAACACTCACTAAGTTTCACAGTTGGGAAAGATAATAACTAAATCCCTAAATTTGCCTCGGTGTGTTCTACATCCATATCCTCCTTAAGATGCCTTAAACTAGGCCTAAGAATGCCCAGGATGGGATGAGGATGCAAAGATGCACTTAGAAAACATTTTACAAAATTTGCTGAAAACAGGGGTCTCGCTCAAGCGAGGATTCTTTTGCTCGAGCGGACATGCAGACAAAAGATCTCCGCTCGAGCGTGAATTCCGTCGCTCGAGCGGACTGTGTGCTACAGTAAAAATACTGGATGCTCAAAATTTACGCTCGATGTTCGCTCGATGCTCGCTCGAGTGTGAGACACAGCTCTTCGCTCGAGTGTAGGTCCCTTCGCTCGAGTGTACGCCTGGGCGCATCAAGATTCTGAGAGCTTGAAATTTACGCTCGAGCCACCATTCTGTCGCTGGAGCGTGGCTCAGAGTAAATGGTGGTTGCTCGAGCGTAGAATCCTTCGCTCCAGCGTAGAAGCCAAATTCTGGAATTTCTAAATTTGCCTCCCAAGCTCAAACCAAGCATTCCTAAGCTCAAAACTCGACCTCTTGGGCCCAAATCTTGGAAAACACATCTAAACTCAATATTCAACAAGTTTCAAAGCTCAATTTGTGAATTTAAAGCTCAAGGGTGAGTCAATTAAATCCAATTTCAAGCCCAACTTCATGAACATGAAGAACATGCAAACATGCATGAATTCAAATCATTTCAAAGCTTCAATTTGATGCTCTAGTGAGCCAATTATTCCAAAAACAAGTTGAAAACATGGACCATTGCAAAATTATGAACATGCATGTACCATTTCATGAAAGACAACTTCAAAACTTCAAATTAAAGGCATGCATGCATGTGTTAGGGCTCCAATTTGACATATATGGACCAATTCAAGGCTCAAATCACTAAGGATACAAGAATTAGGCATGAACAAGCTTAAACACAACAATGAGAGGTTAAATTCCTTACCTAGAGCTTCAATTACAAGGTTAGAGGTTCAATTTGCCAATTCACACTTCAATTCCTTCACTTCTACCAAGTTCCAAGCCAATTAGAGATGAAAACACACTCTCTCCTTACTCTCTCTCTCTCTAGTTCGGTTGGCTCAACAAGAAGGCTAATGAAATGTTGTATAATGCAAGACCAAGTCTTGGACAAGGCTTGGTGTAGTGGTCCACTAGTTGGCATGATTGTAATTAAACTAACTCTCGTAATTGGCTTATTTTAATCTAATTGAATTGTACCAAAACACATTTTAACTAAATACACTATAAAATCACATAAATTATGATGGTCCTAAAACACCAATCAATTTCTGGTTCGGCCGCCGATAAGGCCTTCAATTAACAATTTAAACATAACAACATGAACAGATAATCAAATAGTCAAACAGATAGAATGCAAATTAACATATATGCTCACCAATTCAGCCCAGCTTTTAGTCAATTCAAAGATTTCGATTACTTCAGTTATCATTCATAATCAGTCTCGGTTTGGCGGTAATCAACAGTTTATCGGTAAACAGTGGTGAGGGTTGTTACATACTGATCCTGAAATCAAAAAAGTTATTGAACAAAATAATTATACTAATCAATATCTTAAAACAATTGGTAAACAATTAAATAAAATAGAAACTAATTTAGATGATTATTCGGCTAATAATACATCTACTAAACAATCTTTAGACCAACCATTGATTAATTTATCTAGTAATCGTTCCAAAAGAAATAGTTTAGTTACTCAAGATCATTCTACTGTCAAAGCTATTGAACAATTATTTACTAAGTTAACCACTTCTGAAAAAGCTTCTCCATCTAATGAAAAAGGTCTTATCAGATTAAATCAACAACCTCCTCTTGAATTGCTTTCTAGTCAATTCGATTCCGATACAATTGATAATTAAATTCACCACTTAGCCCAATAATTTCAATCCTCTAATCTGAATAAACTTCATTATCGTAAACCTAATCCTACCTCACTCACAAAAAATTGGTATTCACGACCTACTCTACCTGATCTCCAATATGAAGAAATAAATCTTAATAATCAATTTTCTGTATCTGCTAAAAAA
This sequence comes from Camellia lanceoleosa, assembly GCA_025200525.1. NCBI lineage: Eukaryota > Viridiplantae > Streptophyta > Magnoliopsida > Ericales > Theaceae > Camellia > Camellia lanceoleosa. The sequence goes on from JANUSC010000052.1 coordinate 85,470, forward strand.
TTATGCGAATGGAATATTGATGGTCTTAGTGAAGATCAAATCCTTCAAAAATTAAATCATTTATCTATGGTTTCCAATAGTTATCTTAGTAACTACCCTGATTATTCACAACCTGAAATTATTTCCTTAATTACTTCTGGTTTTACCGGTATGCTCAAATCTTGGTAGGAAAAATACCTTACTGAAGATCAATGAGAATCCATTTTACATGCTAATCAAAAAGATGAAAATGATTTACCTATCTTTGATGAAACTATTGGTTATTATCACCCTGATGGTATTAATACTCTAATCTATACCATAGTCAGACATTTTATGGGAACGCCTACTAATATATATTCTCGCATACATGATCAACTTAGTAACCTTATTTGTCCAACATTAAGCGATTTTAGATGGTATAAAGATGTCATTACCTTTAAAGTTATGTTAAGAGAAGATTGTACTAAATCTTTTTGGAAAGAAAAATTTATTAATGGATTACCTAGTCTTTTTGCTCATAAGATTAGAGATGTACTTAGTCAACCTACTGGTGTAATTGAATACGATAATTTAACTTATGGTGATATAATTAGCACTATTTAAAAAGAAGGATTAAGAATGTGTATTGATCTTAAACTTAATCAAAAGGCTGCTAAAGATAAACATAAGGCTAAATATGAATTAGGTAATTTCTGTGAACAATATGGTTTACCTCCTGTAGCACCCTCTCAACGTAAAAAACATGAAAATGCTAAACATAAGTCATCTTACAAATATTCTACTAAATATAAAAAGAATTACACACCTTCAAAATCAAATGATAAATTCTATGCTAAACCCAAAAAGAAATATTATAAGAAATCACATCCAAAATCTAAATCTAATAAAGATGTTACATGTTACAATTGTGGTAAAAAATGTCATTATTCTAATAAGTGTAAAGAAAAACAAAAATTAAAAGAAAGAGTTAATCAACTTCAAATTAATGATGAATAAAAAAATCAATTATATGAAATCTTTCAATTAAACCAATCTATTAGTAATTCTTCCTCCGAAAATCCTCCTACTTCATCTGATTACCATTCACCTAGTGATGATTCTGATAATAATATTGAATTAGGCTGTAATGATGTCTGTTGTAAACCTGTTAAACAAATCACTGTTCTTACTAAACAAAATCAAGAAGAAACTACTCTTATTAAATTAATTAGTCGATTGGACGATCCAGAATTAAAAAGGAAATATATTGATAAATTGAAATCTTTATTAACCAATCATGACAAGAAACCTAAATTTGATAAACCTATTATTAGTCTGTCCAAAACTTTAGAAAGATTTAAAAATAAGCAAAAAGAAGTTATGATTTACAACATAAAATTAATCAGATTAAACAAATCATTAACGATTTACAAAGTAAAGATAGGGTTTTAGAAGATGAAATTATTACATTAAAACTTAATAAAAGTTTAGATAATTTCCAAACCAATGATGAATCACCTAATGAGTCAGAACATGAATCTGAACATACTAATCCTGATAATCTTTTGTTTGATAATCGATCACACCAATTCAATCATGAAGATAAACGATTAAATCTTATTAATAAAATTCATATCCAAAAATGGTATTCAAAAGTCAAAATAGTAATCAATGATTCTGAATTAGAAGTTATTGCTCTTATTGATCGGTCGATCTTAATTGTATTCAAGAAGGATTAATCCCTACTAAATATTATGAAAAAAAAAATGAAAAATTAACTTCTGCTAATGGTAGTAAGATGCGTATTAAGTATAAATTACCTAATGTTCATATATGTCAGCATAATGTCTGTTTCAAAACCTCATTTGTTTTAGTTAGAAATATGATTGATAAAGTTATTTTAGGAACACTATTTATATTCCTATTATATCCATTTACTACATCTAGTGAAGTAATATCAACTCAAACTTTTGGTCAAACAGTTACTTTTAAATTCTTATCACCACCTGAAGTATTGGAATTAAATCAATTAAAAGATTATTCTATTTCCCAATCTATTAATCGATTAACTCGTCAGTTACGTTTTCTCAAAGAAGAAGTCCATTATAAACGCATTGAATAACAATTAACTGATGCTGTTGTTATATCTCAAATTGAAGAATTTAAATTAAAATTAGAAACAACTGTTTGTTCTACTTTACCAACTGCCTTTGGGCATAGGAAAAAACATGTAGTCACTTTACCATACATTAAGAATTTTAATGAAAGATAAATTCCTACTAAATCTCGACCTATTCAAATGAACCATGAATTAGTTGAAATGTATAAAAAAGAAACCAATGAACTATTAAAAAATCGAATTATTAGTCATAGTAAATCACCATGATTTTGTCCTGCTTTTTATGTTAATAAAAATGCTGAATTAGAACGAGGCGTCCCTCGTTTAGTCATCAATTATAAACCATTAAATAAAGTTTTAGATTGGATTCGCTATCTTATTCCTAATAAAAAAGACTTAATCAAAAGACTTAGTCAAGCTGTTATTTTTAGTAAATTTGATTTAAAAAGTAATTTTTGGCAAATACAAATTCACCATAAAGATAGATATAAAACTGTTTTTACTACACCCTTTGGTCACTATGAATGGAATGCCATGCCTTTTGGATTAAAAAATGCCCCTAGTGAATTTCAAAATATAATGAATGATATTTTCAATCCATTTAGTCATTTTTCCATACTTTATATAGATGATATTCTCATTTTTTCAAAATCAATTAGTGAACATTAAAAACATCTTACTGCTTTCTTTTATACTATTAAAAGTCATGGTGTAGTCATATCTGCTCCTAAGATTAAATTGTTCCAAACTAAAGTCCGATTTTTAGGATGTGATATTCACCAGAATACAATTTTACCAATTAGTCGCTCTATTGAATTGGCTTCTAAATTTCCTGATGAAATCTTATATAAAACACAATTACAACGTTTTTTAGGATCACTGAATTATATTGCTGAATTTTACAAAGACCTTTGAAAAACTTGTCAACCTCTGTTTGATCGGTTAAAAGACAATCCTCCTCCTTAGTCTTCTACCCATACTGCTATTGTTAATCAAGTCAAAAAATATGTCCAGTCTCTTCCTATTCTTGGTATTCCTTCTGAAAATTCATTCAAAATTTTTCAGACTGATGCCTCTGATATTGGTTGTGGTGGCATTCTTCTCCAGAAAATTACTCCTCAGTCATCTGAACAAATTGGTCGTTATCACTCTGGTGTTTGGAATAAAGCACAAAAGAATTATAGTATTATTAAACAATAAATTTTATCTACTGTTTCATGTATTAGTAAATTTTAAGATGATATTTTAAATCAAAAATTTTTATTTCGTATTGATTGTAAATTTGCTAAGTATGTTTTAGAAAAAGATGTTCAAAATCTTACTAGTAGGCAAATTTTTGTCCAATGGCAATCTATTCTAAGTATTTTTAATTTTGACATTGAATATATTCCTGGTTGTCAAAATTCTATTTATGATTTTCTTACCCGAGAATTTTTATAGGGTGGATAATAATGCCTATTCCTTCTATTTCATCCCAGAAACAGAAAATTAAATACTACAAATCCCTGATTAAGCATACTGCTTGTCGCCTTGCCTTTCTCAAATCAACCCATTTACCTACTCAAAGAGCCCAGTACATACAATTTCATCGGATTAAAGCTTAAAAACAACAACTTGCTCATTATATTAACTGTTTACATGAACATACTGATCAATTAGATATCCTCAGTGGATGTTAATTTATCTTCTCGATTTCACAGATGTCTCGTCCACGGCCTCCTTCCAAAGCCTTGGTCCCATCTAGTCAACCGTTTATTCCTCCTCCATTGGAGTTAGTCACCAAATATCATCCTGCTGAATTGGTTAACCTATATATATATATATATTTGATTCTAGGGCTTTTTATTCGAATCCTAATTATTACCAAACAAATTTTGTTTGGGGTGCCCTAAATAAGTGTACTTTTTGACTTTTTAGACTAAAAAGTTGAAGAAAAAAATATGGTTGTTTGGGTTAACTTTTTGACTTTTTATAAAAAAAAATGTGTATTAAAAAATTGTATAAATTAGTGTGTAAGAAAAAATTTGTTTTTGGGTTGTATGGCTGTCCTTCATGCGTAGATTGAATAGATGGTAAGAAATAATTGTCTACTTTTCAGGCATTTCACTGGACGGTGCTTTTCGGCTGGTGGGGGCCATCACGGGTTCTGTTTTGATAATCTAAACCGTTCAATGTGCAGCACTCATCGAGTACTACATACCTGTAAAAAATCACGTTGATCGGATATCGATAGCTATCTGATCAGATTTGTTTTTTTTCAACCGTTAATTATAACACCATCATTTTTTTTTATACAAAGCTGATTTGATCATGTAGTTATCGATATCCGATCAACGTGATATTTATCAGACATATAGTACTCGGCGAGTTTTACACATTGAACGGTTTTGATTATCAAAACAGGATCCGTGATGGACCCCCATGGACCGAACAACAGTGTGTTAAAATTGCATCCCAACTGTGCAATTTTCCTTTTGAACCGCAGCACAGATCTGACTTGGTGAGTTGATGAGTTGTATTTTTGTGTGTAAAATTAATTTTTTAATATTTTTTTTTGGTGAATAGTGATAACTTTTTAACTTTTTGACTTTTTATCTTTTTTGATACATGCCAAACTTGGCCTGTTTTACCCATTAGTCTCCAAAAATAAGTTTAGGTATAATATATATATTATACTAAAACTAAACCAAATTAAAATTCTTTTAACAAATCAATTGGGTCTCAAACCCCAATAAAGAGATATATCCCAACAAAAAGAGTTTTCTAGTTCATGAGGGTTTATGATCGTTATAAAGAGGATATATTCAGGGTTTAAGATGGTTATGAAGAGTAACAGATTTAGAATTTATGTTGATTGGTTATGAAAAATAACAAGTTTCGGGTTTAGAAATATGGAATACATATAACTGGAGGTGGACGTGGGGTATATAATATTGCAGAGTGTTAGTTTTTATTTGGTAGGTAAATGTTCCATTAAATGATATTTTTAATGTAATTTTACTTCAAAGTATAATTGTAATACAAAAAATTAGAAATTAAGGGTTCAAAGAATTTAAACAAGTGCTTCTAGTAATTCTAAAAAAAAAAAAGCAATGATAGGTGACCTAAAAATTTATGGTTCGAAACATCCAAAACGACGTCATTTTGAGTGCAAAACGACATTATTTTGACACATTCGAATCATTTGAGCCACACAAATTCGAACCACCAAATATTATTTTTAAAAAAATTCATACATAATTTTCAAATATAATAATATCACTTGAACCTTTCGCTTCATTCTTATCAAATTTTATGTATCAATAAATTTTTTATCAATGTTATTAGATCATCTCCAACGGTTCATCAAACTCAGTATCAAATTCAAAATTTGATGAAAAAGTTATCGCTCATCGCCCAATGCTGCACCAAATCGATATCAAAATGAGATTTCACCAAACATTTCATCAAACCGAGAACAGTGAAGATTTCACCAAATCATCAAGTTCGATCAAGTTAGGTTATAACAACCTATTGACCAAGAAAGATTCAAACAGCTCGAAAAAAGTTCAAACCGTTAAAAAAAAAAAAAATTTTTAGTTTAACCGTCAACCGGGTCGACCCGACGCCAACCACCCAATGCCCAAAAAAGTTTAGAAAGTTCAAAAAAAAAGTTCAAACAATTCAAAAAAAAAAACATTAAATTTTTTTTGCCTAACCGGTCAACCGACCGGTTGACCATCTGATTGTCCCAAAATAGATTTAGTGAAAGATGAATCGTTAAAATATATGATATCAAATTTGATAAAATAAATTATTTTTAATTCAAATTTAATGAAAAATCTGATTCACCCGTTAGAGATGCTCCTCTATGAAAACCGTAGGACTTAATATATTTGTTCTGGAATATGAAGGAGCTTAATTCACCCGAAACAAAAACAAAGTGGACCGACAGTCCAAGCTCAACCGAATATTAGTTCGGAAGTGTGACTGTCGGTGGTCCACACTCTTTCCTTCTTCCCATCTCTCGCTCAGACACACACATTCTCTCTCTCTCTCTCTCTCCCCTTCTGTTGCTGCATCTCCTTCCCATCTCTGCCCATTCATGCATTGAGGGTATCTGATCTCCTCCATCCTTCAAGGTCAGCCAATCTCTCTCTCTCTACATTAATTGCAGTGTGCATTGCTACAGATTGCTAATGGTATGCTTTGTCAATTGATTCTAATGTTAAGCGCCATTGCTTTTTCCTTTGGTAGTGCAATCGTGCATTTATAGCCCCTGTATTCAATTGAATTTTGATCAAAGCTAGAGTTTTGATATCAAGAGGTGTCGATCTACTGTTCTACTAAGCAAATTGTGTGGAATTCAGTTGAATCTCTTTTGAATTGAGCTTCTAGTCGGAATTGGGTGTCAAATGAAGTTATATTAGCATAATTCGTATAGATGAATTGGATTTTGATGTGTAATAGTACAGTTGCTATTGAGAATCTTGGCATTTTTTTTTTGTAATTTGAATTTGATCCACAACTGTTCGTGTGTTTGGATTAATTTCTAGCAAATGAATTGGATTCTTGTCCTTGTTTTGAAGTGATTTTTTTATTTTATTCAATCGATGTTGACAAATTGGTAATTACAAAATGGTTGGCTTTCAGAGGAGGCTTTTACCTTTTGACTGTGTCTTGGAGGTGGATCTGAAGATCTCAAATCACAGCAAAGCTGGCGGCAACACTAGCTTGGAGGGTTGCTGCCAACAATGGTGGCAACCTTGCAACTAATGATCTGGTACTGCTCTACTTATTGCTAAATAGGTTGAATGGTTTGCTGTTTTGAGACTTAAATGTTGGAGCAGTTTGGTTGAATAGTGGATGAGCAGTCTTATTCTCACACATTAGGCTGAATCATAGATGTCAAATTGGGATTTGAATTGTGAATTGAAATGGACTTGTACCGAATTGTGAATCATTAGGATTTGGTCACTTTTTAAAATTACATAGAAAAATATATCTACACGTTTAGATATTAAATATATCTAATAAATATGAAATATTTAGACTTAAATCAATGAAAATGTTGTTTTGAATGATGATCATGTGGTTTAGGTAAAAAGTTAAGACAGATTCCCATGTTCACCACTATACCTTTTCCTTTTTAGATACTATTTCTTATCAACCATTCTTAATAAAGAAGGCAAGCAAAAACAAACTTTCAATTTCCAAGTAACAATAACTCAACAACAATGTTTTTAACTTTTTACAAAGTTAAGAAACCAATATCTTCAAACTGAATCACTTTGGTGTTATTACTCTTGTTTCTTCATTCTTCTTGATCAGAATCTTTTGGGTTATCAGCACCTATTTTCTGATGTATAAGTGCCGAGACCAATTTATTTGCTCCTATATCTAGTGGTGATGTCGCAACTATCTCATTCTTTTTGATTTCAGGAGAAAAATGTGGATGCTAGACCTCAAGATTTAGAGCCTCCAACTCCTCATTCACTTATAAAGATGGGTTCAAGGTTAGTTCAATCTTTATTATGCAAGGCATCAACACATTACGTAGTGGGTTATGATTTTCTTATATATGACCTGCAATTAGGAGCCAAAATGCCAGTTGATTTTTCAAATTTGCAACTTTAATGGGAACCACATTAGCATTCTTTCTTGGATTTTTCTGTTTTAGTTGCTTGTAAAACTCGTTCATACAGTTTAGAATGCACTTTGTTCTGCAATTTGGCGAGCATGTTTCATTCTTTAGTTGAAAACTGTCTACTCACTGTAGATGTTGGCTGACAATGATTAGGTCCTCCCTTTGGGGAAAGCCCCTTTGGAATTCTGGTTTTGCTTGATTCTGCTCAAACTAAATATCTTAAACCATGTGTTTCCAAAGTTCTCTTTCATGGTATGAACTATAGACCTGCAATACTGCTTCAATTTATCTCATTTAGTACAGCTTTCTAACTGAAGTGTTGCATTTGCTCTGCACAATTATCCTGGATTCAACTTTATGAAGCACTTGCTGCTATTGTGGCATCCAGCTTTACTAGATTACACATGATTCAACTCGTCATTCCCTTCAAAGCAAAAAAAAGGTGTAAAAAATGTGAGAAAGATCTAAGGGGATAACTCTGGATGTGGAGATACCTGCCGATGTGAAGTTTCGATGTTTTGCTATAATGGAATGTCTCTTATTCAGAAGGGAATTCATTATAGTATTTTACCATTTGCCAATTCTCTTTTGAATGCTGATACAAATTAGTTACCCAAAAAGGAAAAAAAGTTAAAAGATTTACATTTATTAACTAAAATTCTACTAAAATCGTAATTTCATAAAAGCCTTACCTTGACAACATGGGTTTAGTTAAAATTAGTCTTTGTTTTATTTCTGCTCTGTTGGGGGCTTCCTTTGGGTAGGCTGTCATATAGTTTGTCGCGGTCTCAAGAGTCTTAATCCACATCCTCATTGAACTCATTATGCTCCTTGCTGTGCTTTCAACTCAAACTGTGGATCTTCATTTTTCATTAACTATGCAGCCATTAGGCCATACGTTTTTCTTGTCCCTGGAAATACAGATGTTATTAAAAAAACATTAAGCATTTCCCTTGTATAGGTTTTATGTGGTACCTGTAACAGTATATTGTTTCCCCACATCAGTTTAATGGTGTTGCAATAGTAAAAGTTGATGAAAATCGCAGATTATCTTACTTCGCCCAATTACCTGCAGAGAGCGTAGTAGCATGGAAGACCCAGATGGGATATTGTCAAGTGTTGCCCAATGCATTGAACAGTTGCGGCAGAATTCGTCATCTGTACAAGAAAAAGAGTATTCATTGAAGCAGTTGCTTGAGCTTATTGATACTCGTGAAAGTGCTTTCAGTGCTGTTGGATCTCATTCTCAGGCAGTTCCTGTACTCGTGTCTCTTCTTCGATCAGGATCACTTGGGGTGAAGATGCAGGCTGCTTCTGTTTTAGGCTCTTTATGTAAGGAGAATGAACTAAGGGTTAAAGTATTGCTTGGGGGTTGCATTCCGCCATTGCTTGGTCTTCTTAGGTCCAGCTCAGCAGAAGGTCAAATAGCTGCCGCTAAGACTATTTATGCTGTTTCCCAGGGCGGCGCAAGGGATCATGTTGGATCAAAAATATTTTCAACTGAAGGAGTTGTGCCGGTGTTGTGGAAGCAATTAGAAAAGGGGCTGAAGGCTGGAAACTTAGTTGATAACTTACTGACAGGAGCTTTAAGAAACCTTTCAAGCAGCACTGAGGGATTCTGGTCTGCAACAATACAAGCTGGAGGGGTCGATATACTTGTGAAGTTGCTTACAAGCGGACAGTCAAGCACTCAAGCTAATGTGTGCTTTCTTCTTGCATGTTTGATGATGGAGGATGCATCTGTTTGTCCCAAGGTATTGGATGCGGAGGCTACAAAACAACTCCTTAAGCTATTAGGCCCTGGTAATGAACCTCCTGTCAGAGCAGAAGCCGCAGGTGCTCTTAAATCGCTCTCTGCTCAATGCAAAGAAGCAAAGCGAGAGGTAGCCAATTCTAATGGTATACCTGCTTTGATAAATGCTACAATAGCTCCTTCAAAAGAATTCATGCAAGGTGAGTACGCCCAAGCTTTGCAGGAGAATGCAATGTGTGCTCTTGCAAACATTTCTGGTGGTTTGTCCTATGTCATCTCAAGCCTTGGTCAAAGCCTTGAGTCCTGCACTTCTCCTGCACAGATTGCTGATACATTAGGGGCTTTAGCTTCGGCTCTTATGATATATGATAGCAAAGCAGAAACTACCAGAGCATCGGATCCTCTGGATATCGAGCAGACACTAATTAAGCAAATTAAGTCTCGCTCACCATTTCTTGTGCAGGAACGGACCATAGAAGCCCTAGCCAGCCTGTATGGTAATGCTGTACTCTCAAACAAACTTGCAAATTCTGATGCAAAACGACTCCTGGTTGGTTTGATCACAATGGCAACCAATGAAGTTCAGGATGAGCTAATCAGGTCCCTGCTCATGCTTTGCAACAATGAAGGTAGTCTGTGGCGTGCTCTTCAAGGTCGTGAGGGGATTCAGTTATTGATTTCTCTTCTTGGGCTTTCATCGGAACAACAGCAAGAATGTGCTGTTGCATTACTTTGCCTTCTATCTAACGAGAATGATGAAAGTAAATGGGCTATCACAGCTGCTGGTGGCATACCTCCACTTGTTCAAATTCTAGAGACTGGGTCGGCAAAAGCTAAGGAAGATTCAGCAACAATCCTTGGGAATCTCTGTAATCACAGTGAAGATATACGTGCATGCGTTGAAAGTGCTGATGCTGTTCCTGCTTTATTATGGCTACTGAAGAATGGTAGCTCGAATGGGAAAGAAATTGCTGCAAAGACATTGAACCATTTGATCCACAAATCAGATACATCAACTATTAGCCAACTTGCTGCATTATTAATCAGTGACAGTCCTGAATCTAAAGTTTATGTTTTGGATGCATTAAAAAGTATGCTTTCTGTTGTCCCTCTTAATGATATGCTGCGGGAAGGAAGTGCCGCAAATGATGTAGTAGAGACAATGATAAAAATTTTAAGCTGTACCAGAGAAGAGACTCAGGCCAAGTCTGCAGCGGCTTTGGCTGGAATTTTTGATTTCAGAAAGGACTTGCGTGAAACTGTCATTGCTGTAAAGACTCTTTCAGCAGCCATGAAGCTTCTAAATGTTGACTCTGAAAGCATCTTAGTAGAGTCCTCGCGTTGCCTTGCTGCAATATTTCTATCAATTAAAGAGAACAAGGATGTTGCTGTTGTTGCTAGAGATGCATTGCCTTTGTTGGTGGTGCTAGCTAACTCTTCAGTTCTGCAAGTTGCAGAGCAGGCAACATGCGCTTTGGCAAATCTTCTTCTGGATAATGAAGTTTCAGAGAAAGCCATTTCTGAAGAAATTATTTTACCTGCAACTAGGGTTTTGCGTGAAGGCACAGTTGATGGAAAGACCCATGCTGCAGCAGCAATTGCTCGGCTACTTCATTCTCACCGAATTGATTCTGCCTTGACTGATTGTGTGAATCATGCTGGAACTTTTCTTGCTTTAGTTGCTTTCTTGGAATCTGCTGATAATGGATCTGCTGCCATGTCAAAGGCACTAGATGCACTTGCCTTTCTGTCAAGGTCAGAAGGTGGTAGTGAGCATATCAAACCTGCATGGGCAGTTCTAGTTGAATTTCCAAACAGTATAACTCCAATAGTCTTGTGTATTGCCGATGCATCAGCCTTGTTGCAGGACAAAGCTATAGAAATATTGTCACGACTTTGCTGGGCTCAGCCTGTTGTCCTAGGAAGCACAATTGCCTTTGCCTCTGGATGTATTTCATCAATTGCTAGAAGGGTTATCAGTGCCTCAAACCAAAGGGTAAAATTTGGGGGAACTGCACTTCTTATTTGTGCTGCAAAAGTAAATCGCCAGAGAGTTGTGGATGCTTTGAATCAATCAAATTCATGCAGCCTTCTTATTCAATCTCTTGTTGGAATGCTTAATTCAGTGGAGTCTTCTCATTTAGGAGATGAGAGGGATAAGGAGGCCATAAGCATTTGTAGGAATACTGAAGAGGGGAGGAATGGTGAAACTGACAAAAGCACAGTAGTTATTTCTGGTGCCAACATGGTCATATGGCTGCTCTCTGTCCTTGCTAGTTACGATGACAAAAGTAAAATTGAGATTATGGAGTCCGGAGCAGTTGAAGTCCTTACTGAGAGAATATCTCAATGTTCATCAGAGTACGCTCAGGTATTGAACTTGTTCCAAGATTTTGCTTCACACAGAATATAAATCTTATATTTCATCTCGTGATTTGGAAAAAAACGTAGATATTAGCACAAGCATTTTGAACATTTTAACTTTGTTTCCTCTTTATATGTTCACTCATCTATGCCATAATGAAATTTGCTCAGGCATTTACAAGATACTTTTATTGAGACCTTTGTTTGTACTATTTGGTAATCCATGCAGATTGATTCTAAAGAGGACAGTAGCATATGGATTTGTGCATTACTACTAGCAATTCTGTTCCAAGATAGAGACATTATACGAGCAAATGCAACCATGAAATCTATACCAGTGCTTGCAAATTTGTTGAAGTCAGAGGAGTCTGCAAACAGATACTTTGCTGCACAAGCTGTGGCCAGTCTAGTCTGTAATGGTAGCAGGGGAACTCTTCTGTCTGTTGCAAATTCTGGGGCTGCTGGTGGGCTCATTTCCTTGATTGGCTGTGCTGATGTTGATATATATGATCTTCTGGAGCTGTCAGAGGAATTTGGTTTGGTGCGTTATCCTGAACAAGTTGCTCTTGAGAGGTTGTTTAGGGTTGATGACATTCGGGTTGGTGCTACTTCTCGGAAAGCAATACCTGCCCTTGTTGACCTACTTAAACCAATTCCAGATCGTCCAGGGGCACCTTTTCTATCACTTGGGCTTCTTACTCAGCTTGCGAAAGACTGTCCACCCAATAAGATTGTTATGGTAGAAGCAGGGGCTCTGGAAGCACTTACCAAGTATCTTTCACTTGGCCCACAAGATGCAACCGAGGAAGCTGCTACTGATCTGTTGGGGTTCCTATTTAGCAGTGCTGAATCACGGAGACACGAATCTGCATTTGGTGCTGTTGGCCAACTTGTAGCTGTCTTGCTTAGGTGGAAGGGGTGCAAGGTACAGTGCTGCTAAAGCATTGGAAAACTTATTTTCTGCTGACCATATTAGGAATGCAGAAAGTGCCAGGCAAGCTGTTCAACCATTGGTAGAAATTCTAAATACTGGTTTGGAGAAAGAGCAACATGCTGCTATAGCTGCATTGGTTAGGTTATTGAGTGAAAACCCATCAAGAGCCCTTGCTGTTGCAGATGTTGAGATGAATGCAATGGATGTCCTTTGCAGGATTCTTTTCATCAAATTGTTCAATGGAATTGAAGGGGGATGCTGCTGAGTTGTGTTGTGTTCTTTTTGGGAATATGAGAATCAGGTCTACAATGGCTGCAGCTCGCTGTGTCGAGCCTCTGGTCTCCTTACTTGTAACTGAGTTCAGTCCTGCTCAGCATTCAGTTGTCTGTGCATTGGATAAGCTCTTGGATGATGAGCAACTGGCAGAACTAGTTGCTGCACATGGTGCAGTTATTCCTCTTGTTGGCCTTCTCTATGGTAGGAATTACATGCTTCATGAGGCTATTTCCAGAGCTCTTGTGAAGTTGGGGAAAGACAGGCCTTCTTGTAAGATGGAAATGGTGAAAGCTGGAGTAATTGAGAGTCTCCTTGATATTCTCCATGAAGCTCCGGATTTTCTTTCTGCTGCCTTTGCCGAATTGCTCCGAATATTGACAAATAATGCTACCATTGCCAAGGGTCCATCTGCTGCAAAAGTGGTTGAGCCCCTTTTCCTGTTGCTAACAAGACCTGAATTTGGGCCTGATGGACAGCATAGTGCTCTACAGGTTCTTGTTAATATTTTGGAGCATCCACAGTGTCGTGCTAACTATAACTTGACGCCCCATCAAGCTATTGAACCACTTATTCCTCTGTTGGATTCTCCAGCTCCAGCAGTGCAACAGTTGGCAGCTGAGCTTCTATCTCATCTACTATTGGAAGAACATCTTCAGAAGGATTCAGTGACGCAGCAAGTGATTGGCCCTCTAATATGTGCGCTTGGTTCTGGAATACACATTTTGCAGCAAAGAGCTGTGAAGGCTCTCGTTGGTATTGCACTAACTTGGCCAAATGAAATTGCGAAAGAGGGTGGTGTCGGTGAGCTGTCCAAAGTGATATTACAAGCTGATCCTTCACTTCCTCATGCCTTGTGGGAGTCAGCTGCCTCTGTTTTATCTAGTATTCTTCAATTTAGTTCTGAATTTTACTTGGAAGTACCTGTTGTTGTGTTGGTGAGGTTGCTTCGTTCCGGCTTGGAAAGTACGGTAACTGGTGCGCTGAATGCTCTACTGGTGTTGGAAAGTGATGATGGTACAAGTGCAGAAGCAATGGCAGAAAGTGGTGCAATTGAGGCTCTTCTAGAACTTCTCAGATGTCATCAGTGTGAGGAAGCTGCTGCGAGACTTCTGGAGGTGTTGCTGAACAATGTAAAGGTCAGGGCATCAAAAGCTACCAAGTCAGCAATTGTACCTTTATCCCAGTACCTTTTGGATCCACAAACTCAAGGTCAACAGGCAAGGTTACTGGCAACTCTTGCTCTTGGCGATCTATTCCAGAATGAGGCTCTTGCTCGAACTACGGATGCTGTTTCAGCCTGCAGGGCTCTAGTGAATCTGCTGGAGGATCAACCAACTGAAGAAATGAAAGTGGTAGCTATATGTGCCTTGCAAAATCTTGTAATGTATAGTCGGTCAAATAAAAGAGCAGTTGCAGAAGCTGGTGGTGTTCAGGTTGTATTGGATATTATTAGTTCAAGTGATCCAGAAACATCAGTGCAGGCTGCCATGTTTGTTAAACTTCTCTTCTCTACCAACACCATTCAAGAGTATGCTTCCAGTGAAACAGTCAGAGCTATTACTGGTAAATCCTCTTCATCTCTTTCGTGTCGAATTTACCTAGTTCTGGTTTATTGAGCAGTATGTCTCTGTTGTCATTGGCATAAATGCAGATATCACTTATATAATGTGTGCCTCTTGATTCATTGCAAATTTCTTGCCTGTTACTAATAGACTTGTCCATAGAAACTTTCTATTCCAACATTGGTTCAGTATCATCATTTTGTTGTTATTATTATTGTTGTTGTTGTTGTTGTTATTGTTTCATTGGCTGTGTGAGCTTTGTTGTGTCAATCTTTTATATTCCGAGCCACATTCTCTTTTGGTGCATAGATGTTGAATTGAATCCCTTTCCAGTCCTACTGTTTCCCTATGATGCCCTTGTGTGCACCCTATTTAGGCCTTAACCTATGCTAGTGGGGTTCTTTTCTGTTTACGATTAACCTCTAGTGCTCACATTAGTTTACCTGGTGGATCTCCTTTTTTATACAATTATTATCTAATGGGTTTTAATATAACTATATATAAGATTTTTGTATACATACCGTTGTCTGCAATGCTATGATAACTAGTAATATTTGCAATTGTTGACGGTCCTCTAGTGCCCGTTTACCTTTCATGTGCAATATTGGAATAGTTGAAAATGTACAAATAAAAGTTGTCGAATTTCCTCTACTAACAGTTCATTACTGCATTGTGCTCTACGTGAGCTCCAGGTGGCCTTTGTACTTAAGTGCACCTCATGGTTTCACCAACATTGTCTTCATCTCATCTACACTCATGAGCATGAATCCTTGTTTTCCTACTGTCAATTGAAAAGAATAGAGGAAAGATGAAACTTAATTCATCACTCAGGCTAATTTCAAGTGCACTGCATCTGATAGAGCTAGGTTGAACATTTTGCAGCTAAAACAAAAGTAAAATGTACAAGGTTGGCTGTTAATATAATATGACTGAGGATGCTTCTTGTTAGGGTCAGGCACAAACATAAAATTTGTTTAGAGGGGACCAATGAAAGTTTTGGTCGAAGATAATTTCTGATATAAATCTTGTAAAAAAATCTAATGAAAAAGAAAAATCAATATATCTATACGTGTCTTTCCTTAATAGTTATTTCAATACTTCATATTGTTTGTGAACTATATTATTAGAATCTTAGTGTAAAATTGATTAGACCATCTGATGCAGGGCGGTTATTAAGAAATCCATCATGTTTTCCAATTGATTCAAAATCTGAAAATATGGAGAATGGTTCTAAAAGAAAAGAACCAAGAAGAAAGAATTTTCGAGAGAAGAAGAACATGGGCCACAACCCTACATACAAAAGGAACAGCTTCTCTCAACTCAAATTCATTAATCAACTCTGACCAATTACAATGTCAAAGTCTTTATTTATCGGCTAAAAGAAACCTTAATAAAAATAAGGAAACTAAAATTCTTGATGGCTAAGAAACATACTAAAAGGAAACAAATAGACGGCAAATAAAATAAAAAAGGGAAAAATTTACATGGTCATCCATATAAATTATAGAAATATTGATAAATACAGTTTTTAGAAGAATTTTTAGGGGGCACCGTGCCCCTATCTAGCTTTTTCCTTACTCAGGATGGCATTTCAGTGTTTTAATCAGATTTTATGGTCATGCAGGTGCAATAGAAAAGGATTTATGGGCCACTGGAACGGTGAATGAAGAGTATCTGAAAGCTCTAAATGCGCTGTTTAGCAACTTCCGCCTGAGAGCCACTGAACCTGCAACACTTAGTATTCCCCATCTAGTCACATCCCTCAAGACTGGCTCAGAAGCAACTCAAGAAGCTGCCTTGGACTCACTGTGTCTTCTCAGGCAAGCTTGGTCAGCATGCCCAGCTGAAGTCTCTAGAGCACAATCAGTTGCTACAGCAGATGCAATTCCTTTGCTGCAATATTTAATTCAGTCAGGCCCACCTCGGTTTCAGGAGAAGGCAGAATTTCTTTTGCAGTGTTTACCAGGGACATTGATGGTAATAATTAAATGTGGCAACAATATGAAGCAATCAGTTGGAAACCCAAGCGTATATTGTAAGCTTATGCTTGGCAACACTTCGCCTAGGCAAACGAAGGTATGATGCCTATATTATGCTTCTTCAATACCTTGTTCTCCTTTCTCTCTTATAGTTTCCTCAGTTCAATCATCTTGCCTAGTTATCAGACATTATAATTGTCCTGGTTGGTTGATGACAAAATCATTTAGCAAAGTCTTTTAAGGTTACTGCAACTTGTTTTAATAACTGCCTAAAAAATTAAAAATTTGTATCAAAATTGAAAAATGTCTACTAAAGACAAAAAAAAAATACTACTTTTATTGGTAAAAAAACCCGAGAAAATCAGCTTTTTTTGTTTTTAGTGGACTTTTTTCAAATTTGCTCCATTTTTTTTTTCTTTTTGGGTTTGTGGTCTAGAAGAGTAAAAACAATTGATGACAAGATGAAAAAGTTCACTAAGTTACATAAAAATTGGGGAAAAAAAATGAGGGCTTAAAAATTGTTTCTTTTTACACAATGGCTGTAGAATGGAATGAATAGACTCCATTTCAGAACAATAATTCAAGTTGTCCATTTGTTCCCAGTGTTGTTCATTGTTGAGTGTGATGCCTAGTTAAGAAGTGCATATAGCATTATTCCTTTTAAATAGGGGTGTGTTCATGTTGGAGACGTGTCAGACCAAGTGTCAAAATCGACATTTAATGGATAATATTAATTGTCAAACACCTATTGATACATGTTTTGGACACTTATTGATTAATAATATGACAATGGTGGAGTGACCAACTAATTATATAACATTTAAACATATTTTATATATTAGAGTAATGCTATACATAAACAGACTTCTCACTTTGTGCTTTAGGAGTGCTTAAATGCGTTTGTACTAACTTTGATTAAAGTATGTTTAGACCAATCTAAGGAAGAATAGGTTCTAATGTTGTTAAAGTTCTTTATTGCAAGTCTCTTGGCTATCGTGTGGCTATTTCACTGCACATTTGCTTGAATTGAATATTATGATTGAAGTGCTTCATATAAATGAGCATGTGGTCCCACTTTTATAGAAGTTGGAAAACTTTTTTCTCTAGGATTGCAGGACAAGTGTGTCGTGGGAGACTACCTGAGATATAGGGACTCATCATGTTCTTCATTCATCGATCCATTCTTTAAGTGCAAACCAAAACAGCAGTCTCCTATGTATATCACTGAAAATACCAAATTCTTTCAGACTAATATGTTGTTGGTTATTTGAAAATATAAATATGTATTAAATTAGGAGTAACGCTATGATGACCAAATATTTGCATTAAATTTGCTTACCAAATGATGTGGCACCTTACATGTCATCTATGCATTGTACCAATACAAGGAAGGAGGGGTTCATTCCACCAATGTAGTGATGACACATCATTTGATAAGCAAATTTGGCTATCACAATATTACTACTAAATAAATTAACAATATAAATAAGAGAATGACAAAAAAGTGATTGCAGAGGATATATGTCCAAATTTAAGCTATAAGACACTTAATCTAATGTGTATATTATGCACAAGTAACCTACTGTGCTTGTATTTGAGAACAAATGGAGGCTGTATCACATCTAATGCAAGGATCAGTCTTTGAATACTGAGTTATTTGCTTTCAGCATGAATGGTCCAAAGTGATCATAGTGGAATATTGGTTTCAGATATTTCTTACGACGAATAATCTTTTTGGATTTTCTGCTCAGTTTATTGATTCCTCGTTTATTTTCTGCTCAGTTTATTGACTCCTCGTTTTTGCAATTCAATGGTGGAGGAAATTTATTTTTCTTCTTTTCCGGGGAAAAGAATGTTTTTTCTTCTCATTATTTTATTTTTCATGTATGACTTTCTGAAGAATGTATAGGTATTCTCTACTCGTTTCTCTTTCGCTGCCTTAAATTTAAATCTGGTGTAACAAATGCTTTCTGTTGATATGGCAATCAGGTGGTGTCAACTGGTCCTAATCCAGAGTGGGATGAGAGCTTTGCGTGGTCATTTGAAAGTCCACCAAAAGGCCAGAAGCTTAATATCTCATGCAAGAATAAGAGCAAAATGGGGAAGGTAAATCAACCAGACCAGCTAAGTGAATACAAAGGGGATTTAAAGGCACTTGCCATATTTTCTGCTGTAGGTTTTTATTTAATTCATTATTTTCTTCGTCATCTAATTGGCAGAGCTCATTTGGAAAAGTAACGATCCAGATTGACCGTGTGGTGATGCTCGGGTCTGTTGCTGGGGAATACACTCTGGTACCCGAAAGCAAAAGTGGGCCACGGAATCTGGAAATAGAATTCCAGTGGTCTAACAAGTAAGGGCCCAATACTGAGAGGTTCTTGTAACTCAGCTTCACAAAGTTCTTAGGAACATGATATAATTCTTTATTGTTTTTGAGTTTGTTTATATCAGTGTATATAGATAGTCTTCCGGAGATGATTTACATTTTCTAGTATCGATTTACAGTCTTGAAAAAGTCAATTTGTTGAAGTGAAGTATTCTTTTGTAACCTGATTTGTTTCTACCCCCTAAGAAGGAAGGAGGTTTTGGACTGAAAAGATTTCCCTCCCTTGTCTTTTTTTGTATTGATATTTGTGTGTTGTGCCTTCTCAATCTCACAAGAAAATAAAGAGCTGTTTGGCTAGGCATCTCTGAGTGTAATTATTATTATTATTTTGAGAACATTATTCAGTGTGTTTGGTTTGAGTTTTCTGGATTAAGTTTTTTGAAAATTGAATTTTTTGGTTTTCCGTATTCTTTTGTTTTTAGTGAATATTTTTTAAAATTTAAACATTTTTTTTATTTTTTTAGATGCACCTTGGTTAGATGTATCTAAAAAGTAAAAAAATTGTGAAAAAATATTTTAAAAAATTAATAAATACATAAAAATATAAAAAATATACTGAATTCTTGTATTTTTGGTATTTAGTGAATTTATAAAAGATTTTTTTTACAATTTTTTTTTTATTTCTTAGGTGTATTTATGTTAGGTGTGTTTAAAAAGTAAAAAAATTGTTTAAAATATTAAAAAAATTCAGTAAAAACAAAAAAATACAAAAAATAAGAATGTAGAATTTTTTGAAAAGTGTTTTTCTGAAAAATGAAAACAAGCAAGTTGATATTATTTTTTATCTTGGTAAATATGAGAGCGTGTTTGGTACGATGGAATGGATTGAAATGAAATGTTCATTCTACCTTTTCATTTCCTTTTCCTTATTTGGTACGACTTATTTAAGTGGGAATAGTCATTACATTGGAATAGCTATTCAAACAAAATGTGGGAATGTCTATTCCTTTTTCTAACTTAAGGAATGGCCATTTCATTCCATCGTGAAATTACCATAAAATTTTATTATTATTATTTTTTGTTGGTACGTAAAAAAAATTCTTATTATTTAACTACTACAATTATTTTGTTCTTTTACCACCCTATCGCCACCGTCGCCGCCATTACCACTATCACAGTTGCCGCCACAACCACCACATCACCATACTACCACCACCATACTACTAATGTCGCCACTACTATCACCACCATTACCGTTGGCCGCTACAACTGCCACTACGACCACCATTGCAACCACAATACTACATTTCCATCACCACTAAGGTCACAACAATCTACTATCACCATCTTATTATCATTACTATCACCACCATCGATGCCGTTGTTGCCGCCGCCATCACCACTACTATGACTCACACTATCACTTTTATAATTATTAATATTATCATAATTTATATAGATTTTTAATTTATTTTGTTAACAAGCTTGTTAACAAAATAAATAAATAAATAATAAAAATTTCTTCCATTCCATGAGTTTAATATGTATAACCAAACATGATCATCCTATTCCTATATCATTTCATATTAACAACTAAATAATGAAACGAGAATGGACATTCCATTCTATTTAATCTTGTATTTTATTTTTTTTCACATTCAATTCCACTCTATTGCATTTTGTTGTACCAAACATGCTGCAAAAATAATCCAACGTCAACATTGGTATTAAGATT
The DNA here is from genome assembly GCA_025200525.1 of Camellia lanceoleosa. Taxonomy (NCBI): domain Eukaryota; kingdom Viridiplantae; phylum Streptophyta; class Magnoliopsida; order Ericales; family Theaceae; genus Camellia; species Camellia lanceoleosa. The sequence continues at coordinate 106,105 of JANUSC010000052.1, forward strand.
TGTCAACAAGACATGTGAAACTATATTTATATAAATAAATAAAAAAACAGAACATATGAAACTATTTGTTTTTAGTTATCTTTTCAAACACTTAAAAGAAATTAAGGTTCCGTTTGTTTGGTAAGCCTGGAAGGAGTTTTGAATCCACTTTTTTTAAATAACGCGAGATTACACCAAAATGATTGAAAATTATATCCAAACATCTTTTAAACACAAAAATCTTGTATAATATTTATTTGTAATGATTACAAATTTTATTTCTTTTTGTTTGTTGTTTGTTGTATGATATTGTTTATATGAGAATCCCTTTATGGTTTTGTACTATAGTGCAAACCAACTTTGTTAATAACAGGGACAAAATTATTTAATACCCTTATGCCATATTTTCTTTCTTCCTTCTCTAATACATATAATTTCCTATCTTAATTATATATTTAACAAATTAAATCATAAATTAACCTAAACACCCTAATTTATTATTATAAAATTACCTTAATCTAATTTGTAACCCAATTTCTTATTTTATAATATTTTAAATTAAACATACATATTATATATATAACAAATTAAATCATAAATTAATCTAAACACCTTATTTCATTACCATAAAATTAAATCATGAAACTACTTTAATCAATTTTTTAATTTTTAACTCGATTTTTTATTTAATAAAATTTAAAAATAAACATAAATACACACACACACACATATTTATAATTAAAATATAAATTAAACTGAACACCCTAATTAATTATCATAAAATTACCTTATTTTATAACATTTTTAATTAAACATATACATATATATAACAAATTGAATAATAAATTAACCTAAATAACTTAATTTATTACCATAAAATTAAATCATAAAAGTACATTAATCAAATATTAATTTTTTAAAACCCAATTTATTGTTTAAACAAATTAAATCATAAATTAACCTAAATAACTTAATTTATTGCCATTAAATTAAATCACAAAAGTACCTTAATCAAATTTTTATATTTTAACCCAATTTATTATTTAATAGCAGTTTAAATTAAACACACACACACATTTAACAAATTAAATCATAAATTAACTTGAATATCTTAATTTATTACTATAGAGTTATCTTAATCTAACTTTTACTTTTAAACTAATTTCTCATTTAATAACATTTTAAATTAAATTAAATTGTTGATATAAGAGAATATTTAGGATTGGGATTTGTTTAGGAATATGATTTAATTTGGAGAAGAAGATGAAGATGAGGGTATTTTTAACATTTGATCTAATTTTTTACTTTGCCTTGAGATTTTTGCATTGCCCACCCTCAGTTTGGGAGATTGTGGTACAATTTTTTTTTTTTTTTCGATCAGCAAAAGAGAAGGAAATTTTATTGATAAACTAAGAGAATATTACATCAATAAATAAAAGGAATAAGTGCAAAAAAATAAATCAATCCCAACTAGGTTAGTACCAATAAGTCTGTCCAATCATATGCTAGCATAATATTAAGAGTTGGTAAGTAACCAATCACAAACATAGAAGCCAACCACACCCAAATAATAGCTAAACAAAACCATAAACAACAGAAACAGAAAAACAGAAAATTACAGAGCAAAAATTTTCTCTGCTCCACAGATCTCTGCCCAAACAGACCAAAACCAGTAAACAGCAGCAAAAAGACCAGCAACAAACATCAGTAGCAGCAACAGCCACCCTCAAATGGATCTCTGTCCAAACAGACCAACAACAAATAGCGGAGGCAACAACGATCTTCAGTAGATCACCTCTGCTCACAACTCCACCTTAAACCAACACCTAACAGATACTCCTTTTCACCTTACACAATGTCATTGACAGAGTAAATGCAATCAACATCCACAGCTTTCAACTAGTTTGCCATCCTCACTTCAATAAGATCAGCAAGGCCGCAGTGTTTGGTTGAGTACCAGAAAAAATACACTCATTCCTATACCTCCATACCGACCAAATTACAGCTACCGGTAAAGTTCTCCAAATCTGCCTCTCTTTCTTTCTGAATTTCCGACCCATCCATCATTGCATCAAACACTGCACATATCCAGGTAAAACCCAGCACAGTCCCCACCAATCCAGAATACTTGACCAAACTTTCCACACTAAGGGGCACCAAAGCAGAATATGATTTAATGACTCTGGTTCATATTTATAGAAAACACAGGACATATCAACATTACCTCTTAGCACTCTAATTTTATGCAGGAAATTCAATGTTTTCATCTTGCCTATCCAAGCTAACCATGTTATAAACTTAGCTTTGGGTGGGGAAAAATTATGCTAAATCAAAGATGCTGACCCTATTTTAGGTCCTAAAGACAATTCACAACTCTTATACACATTACACACCTTAAACACCCCAGCTTGATCTGCTTTCTATCTTGGAGTGTCCACCAGATTCATAATCAACCTTGGCCGTTCACTTTCCATCACTTGGAGATTGTGGCACACTTTCCATCACTTTTAACAGAAAAATTAACAGTAGCACTTTAATATAAAATCATATAATGAGGTTCTCTATATATATTTGAACCATAGATGGATAAAGTGTTCCGAAGCAAAATCATAAGGGATAAAGTAAATTTTGTCCTAAAAAAATAAAAATAAGAGGTATAATGAGCTACAAGTGTTGCAAGTAGACCATCCCGTAACAAAATTGACAATATTGGTCATATTAACTATAAAGAGTCGTAATTAATTATTTTTTTCTTACTGTATACCCTTTATAATTAAGACTACAAAAATTCATAATTTTCTTACAGTAGTGAAAGTGTGCATAATAGCATTTTCCAATAACTTATCTTAATTTTATTGTTTGAAGATGAGTTCGCATGGTGTAATTGGTGAAGGTTCAAAGAAGCATTTAGTTAGATGAGATGGCATTTGTAGAGAAGAGCGCGGGGAACTAGGAACTGGTCAACCAGAGAAATTGGAAACGGGTTAAAGAGAAGTGGGGAAAGAAAGAAAGATAGAAAGAAAGAAACGGGAGTAAATCTCTCTCGCTCATTCACCACCTCTCGAAACAAAACCAAACTTGTCTACTCTTCAAGAATGGGTCTTTCTCTTTCTCTTTCTCTTTCTCTTTGGCCCCATTTAAAAACAAGTTATTTTAATAATATTTTATTTTTTTGACAAAAATTATGAGATAATTTTTTAATATGCAAAAGGTAGAGAGAATTTTTGATTTTTTTTATAATTTTTTTAACTTTTTAGTGACTTTTTGATTTTTAAACTAAAATCTAATATTCCTAAACTAGGCTAGAGAGCCTCCAATTTTTCAAAAAGCCCCCATGATCTTCTCTTCTTTTCCTATTATCTTTCTTTGCCTCTCATTCTCATTTCTACTTATTAATAGCCAATAATCTTGTTCTAAAATGGTTTGGAGTTTTTAATTCTTTGTTTTCTTTCTTCTAATTCTATTTCTAATAGAAAGATCAAATAGATAGACAAGATATATTGGAAAAATAAAATAAAAAATGGGTCGTGTTAAACTTCAAATTAAGAGAATAGAAAACAACACAAACCGGCAAGTTACTTTCTCCAAACGTAGAAATGGACTCATCAAGAAGGCTTATGAATTATCGGTTCTTTGTGACATTGATATAGCTCTCATCATGTTCTCTCCCTCTGGTCGTCTCAGTCATTTCTCTGGCAAGCGAAGGTGCATTGCAAGCACACTATATATCTTTGATACCTATCTCCATCTCTATCTATACAGATGTCAAGAAACCAAGCCATGCATTATGCATACCTTTTTTTTTTTTTTTTTTTTTAAATTCCTACTCGGTTGCCACCTTTTCTTGAATATATATGTGATGTTGTTTAATAGGTATTTTGTTTTAGTGTTTTATATGTCATATTACATTCTTACATTGTACTCTCTTTTTGTTTGTTTGTTTTGTTTTGTTTTGTTTTGTTTTTTTTTTTTTTTCTGTTTTTTGTATTTACTATATTGCTAATATAGTTTTTCTTTTATAGAATTGAAGATGCACTTAGCCGTTACGTGAATCTGGCAGATCACGATAGAGGAGGGTATGATCTTTTTTAGTTTTCCATTGATTTTGATCTTCTAGTTGTGTTTACAACTTTGTTTTATTTATATATATACACGAAAAATTGATCTCAACATTTGTTGTTATTCGCAGCATTCTTCAAAATAGAGAGGTATGATGATACGCTCATTTCATGTTGAATTGATTTTTTGATAAATTGAAATACTAAAAAAAAAAAAATAATAATAAAAATTGTCCATATATATTTTTGTAGTACTTGATCAGCACACTACACAAAATAAAAAATGAAGATGACATGGCCCTTGAATTTGCCAGGTTTCTCTCTCTCTCTCTCCCCACCAAATTATCTATTAGTATTCATTGATGTTTCTAACCATGTAAATTTTATTTTTGATCAGTCCAGCCGAACTTAACTCAAATTTGGAGGTAAAACAATGATTTCCCTCCATCATGGAGAGCTTAATTTGGGAATAAAACCATTTCTTGAGGGTTTCATTTTATATTATTCGTTTTATGACTAAATTCCCATTTTCTTATAGGATTTCCAACAAGAAATCAACAATTTGCAACAACAGCTCCAGATGGCTGAGGATCAACTAAGGTTAGAGACCTTTATTTAAAAACATTACAATTTAGAACAAAATATGCTTGAATCACATGCTATTAATGATGTCTTATGTGTGATGAATTTTAGTGGATTGTCAAAAGTAAAACGAATGACATGTTTGGTGTGTGTTTTCATGGATTCAAAGTATATTTGAGCCGCATGTATTAGGGTTTACATCTATGGAGGAACTTGAGTCATGTGAAAAGAACCTCTTGGAGTCAATGAACCGTGTCATGCAAAGAAAGGTATCAATCATGGCCATCAAGCTAATTAATGAACAATATCTCAAGAACTAATTAATACATTTCTTTTTTCTTTTCTCTTTTTTATGACCCTTTTGTCTCTTATTACAGAAATATTTAATGGGCGATCATTTGTCCACATTTGATATGCAGGTAATAATGGCAAGAAAATTGTTGAGTAGACTTCAATACGAAAAATAACAAAATTTTATGAATTTTGTAATTTGATAATTAATCTGATTTATATGTTATTAATTACAATTTGAGAAAACAGATGAATTCAATGGGGCAGATGTTCTTTGATACAGAAGAGGAGGGGATGCCAACAGCCTCATTCCAGAATGAATTAGTTTGTTGGCTGCCAGAGAATAACAATGGAGGAGACAATCAAAACCATATTTTTGGTGCTTCTACTTCTGATCATTCTTGTATTCGTCTAGGGTGTGTAGTTTATTTCTCTTTTAAATAGAAATAAAAAAGAAAACAAAAATAAAGAACTTCGATTGATTAACTTATATTTAGGTATTGGGTGGTATGATCCACGCTGTGTACATATAAAGATATGAAGTGTTTGTTGTGCTATATATACATAATTTCAGGAGCAATTCGGCAGCAACAATTTACAATGAAATACCGAATAATGCATCAGCAGGGGGTGTAAATGGGGAGGCAAACAGCATCGGAAGTGGAGGTTACCCAAGTGATGATCACAACAGCCTTTCACACCAGTGGCACCATGCCTCTACTTCAACTCATGATCTCTTCTCATCACTCATTCCACCAACCTCCTTCCCTCAAGTAACTCTCTTGAAATCTTTAACATTCACTTTTTTTTTTTTTATCAGCAAAAAAGACCTTTATTGATGAAAACAATATACAATATATGTGAAATTACATCAATAAAGGAAGGCAAGAGCAGAGAACATCACAGTGAACTCACCTAAACTCAACTAGGCTGGCACCAGGGAGGACACCCAATCATGTGCTAGGTCAAGCCAAGAGGTAGGTGAGAGACCAACAAAATTACAAACAACACAAAACAAGCCCCCAACAGGCACCAAGCAGCAACCAAACAACAATACACCACTAGCAAGAGACCAGCAGAAGCATCTTCAACCTCTGAACTAGCCTACCAAGATGACTCACCTGCTAATTTTCAATCCAACCTGATCTCACCCTCACAATACCTGATTTGATTCAAATTGGACACAATGTCCTGCACAGAGTTATTCACCCCTTTTAAATTGTGTTTTTCCCATAGAGCAACCCCACTTTCACCAGTTCATTTAACTCCTCAAAATCAGGCTGACTTTCATTAAAAAGGTAGTCCTTTCTTATCTTCCTGCTCGTAAAAAATTATTCTTATTTCCAATCGACAAGAATTAAACAATAATTCACACAAATAATTGGACAAATAGGTCAAACGACTGTGTATTTGATTCAAATTGCCTTAAAAGTACAAGGAGTTCTTTGAAACAAATTACAATTGACAAGGAAAATTAAGTTAACAAAAGATAATTTCCAAATGAAAACTATCAAAGTTCACCAGGTTACAACTTACAAATTACAAAGAAACAACTCCTAAATTACAAAACTAATTCTAAGTCTAAAAGCTAAGTGTTATTGAGTTGATGATGTCCCTTCTCTCTGCAAACGTTCAGCTTTTATATTTTCCCTTGAAACTCTAGTCCATGATCCAACCTACCTTGAAATTTGCTGGCCAATCCTTTCCTAATTGCTGCAACTGCTTCTTCATCTTTCTCCAATACTTCACACAGACCTGCCACATGTCCCCCATGATCTCTAGCACAACCTTCGACATAGGAAAACATCTTTACTAAGGCTCATAACTACTTGCAAAACCTCCTTTACTTCTTTAAACTTTTTATCTTTGATCAACTCCACTTTTAAAACTCCAGCCACATCATCACATAATTTCCCTTCAATCAACGAGCATGATCAACAGAGGAAAGCTTTCCAATTCACGAATATGGTCTTCTATAAATCAGTCCACCAAGCCAATTAACCAATTGATAACTAGCTCATGACCTTCTCAGCCAATTGATGCACATGATCAATTCCTTCACACCACGTAGCCCCTTGATTACTGAAAGACTTCATTTTGACTTCATCGCCACGTGTTATCATCCGATTAACCCAACTATTGGTAGGAATTTTACGAAAATGGGTGCAAACACTTCCAAACAGACCACATAACAGCAAGGGGAACAATCCTCCAAATGCTCATAACTGACTTCTTGAATTTGGCACATGACCACCATAAAAGAAAGTTCTCAATGATCCAGGTATAGCCCACTTCAAACCCCACTAATTGACTACACCAGACCATAGTTTCCAAACCAAAGGGCAAAACAACAAGATATGATTTACTGATTCCTCCTCTGGTTTACAGAATAAGCACAAAGTGTTAGCAAAGCTTGTTAATAATCTAATGCTCTGCAAAAAGACAGGTTTTGTTACTCACTCATGTTGATAAGTACCTGAAAATATTTGTACATGTACTAATTACATTAACGGTTACACTTTAATTTGTCTGATTGAACTCTAAATCACTAATGGAATACAATGATTCCTAATGTATACGCAATTAGATAATGGGAGGCCATTTGTGTAATCAGTGTAGTGGATATTATTAAATACCATTTGTTTCGTTACTCATTTATATAGGCCACTAAAGTACATATTTAATATTTGAGAGACAAAATTGACACAATTACGACATCAGATGTCAAAAAATACCACAAAGCCTAAATTGACGCAATTAGAACAAGAGAGATCAAAATACAACAAACTTTTAGTTCATTATGAGTTGATGATATGAGTGTTTGAAAAACCAACAGCCACAGGCACTTGAACAATAACTATAACAGGCTATATTCTGTAAAAAGCCACTGTGACCTTAAAATTTTTACTCTTTTTTTCAATTTTATTTTAATGAGAGGAATTACAAACAAAACAATACCAAAAATTGATGCCAAAATTAGTATTAATGTTCTAATATCATTTAATTATGATGGATGCATATGGCAGAATGATATGGCGAGTCCAGACGTAGGAGCAGTGGAGCAACTTCAACAGGTAGAGGCCACGCAGAGCTGCCCGGGTTCCCTGGAGGCGGAGTTGGAGGTGGAGCTGCCATCTATTGAACAAGATGCAAAATTTTGAGACACAAAAAATACTTCCTTAGCAGTCCATACACAACCAGCCTTATAGTGTATATTCATGTATACCATGTCCAAGCAAAAACTTTTGTCAGTTATCATTTTGTTCAATTTATTAAGTCATTTCTAAACCCCATGAACAAATTTCCAACTGTAATTAAATTTTGAATGAGATCATGGAACCAATGGCAACGCTTGCTTATAATTTCTAACTCGTGATTATTTTTTGTTGTTGTTGTCGTTCTTCTTTTATTTTTATTTTTTTGTTTGTTAATGATGAAACAAATTTCTCTTTTATTAATAGGAATTACATAATTAGTGAAATATGTTCTGTCCAGAAGAAAAGGATTTACTTATTTTGACGTATGTATTTTGATTTTACTATACTTTCTCCTTCTCAAAACTACTGATGTATACATTTCGTCCATTGCATTTTTCAGAATGCAGCGATCGATCATTTAAGTGATCACTTCATTGAACTTTTTTTTGAAAATTTTAGCGAATGTAGCAATTGATAGGGGATTGATCATATTTGAGAGCGATAGATTGCTCTTTAAGGATGATCGATCGCCAATAGAGGTCAATTATCCAGCTTTTCTTTCTCTCTCTCCTCATTCGCTTCTCTTCTCGTGTAGTTGAGATTTGACTTTGTAACCCTAAATAATAACTAGGAAGATTTGATTTTGTAATTATAATTAGTATAATATTAATTTGAGGTTTAATATAGCACAGGACTTTAAGAATAGAAAGTGAATAAGACTTGCTATGGTATAGAAGTTTGATTAAAAACTCCTTTATTCCCTCAAAGCATAAAAATAATACTAGTTCACTCTTTACCTCAACATGTTAGAAATAGTTTTGGAAAAAAATAGAATTTTTGCTTAACTTTGATCTAATTTTTAGGTGAAACTTATATGTCAAAGTTGGCAGGTCTAAGTGGTAACATGTTCTATACTACGTTGTGATTCATGTAGTATATTTGGTTGTTTAAAACTATTATCGGGTGAATGAAAAATTGAAGCCAAAGTGAGTTCTATGGAAATGGAGTGTTCGGTGGAAATTCCATAAAGTTTGAATAAAGGCTTGTCCCACATTGGTTTGATGGGAAAACTTTTATGGGTTTATAAGGCTTGAATTTTTGACTTAGGGAGGGCCCCAAGGGGCACCCAAAGTTTGTAGAAGGAAGAGGTTATGGACAAATTGGGCTAGACCTCTTGAACTAAAAAATAAACACGCCCACCATCGTCTGTTCGGGCAGGCTGGGCGCGGGTGCGTGGTGTGAGGTTGGGTTGGGCTTGTCCAGCACAATACCTATCTTTTTGGACAAAAAATATTTGAATTTAATTTTAGTTTTTGGTAAAATAAGATTTGTCCAGAATTCGAAATTAATTATGAAAGTTTGTCCAGCTTAATTTTAATTTTTGAATTCAAATCTATTTGCACCTCTTCAGAATTTCTATACAGGTTTCTATCTGTTTGAACAGACTCAGTTCAAACCCATATTTGTTCAAAATTCAAACTGAACAGGTTTGTATCTGTTTATTTAAACCAAACAGGTCTGGTACCTGTTCAAACAGGTTTGTTACCTGTTTAATTTAAACTAAAAGGCCACCATTCCATCTATAAATAGGTAGTCTCTCATTTGGTTTTTTCACTAAATTTTCGTCTAAAAAATCTGATTTTCCTCTCTGCAATTTGTTGGAAAAAAAAAAAATCTGATTTTCATCTCTGCATTTTGCTTCATTATTTTTTTGAGAGAAAGAGTGTAAACACAAAATGTGTTCGTTGTGCGAATAATTTGTAATACTGCTATTATTCGTAATTGATCATTTTATCCTGGGAGATAAACGTCTACAATCTGAAAGTACCGTGGAGATGACGAATCTGTCTTAAGGACATAGTGTTAAACATTGGACTTGATCAAAAAATTTGTTCAAGAAATTAATTTGGTAAGTAATTAATTTACTTTCTATTTTATTATTTTCCTGTTTCAGATTTTGATTTTATTTTTATAATAAAATAAAAATCTGTTATTTATTTATTTATTTATTTATTTATTTTATATTTTGGTTTGATTTTTGTAATAAAACAATCTCTCCCCTTTTCTTATTTCTTCTATTTGTTGTTAAGTACACAAACATAATTTATTCATAATATAGTGAAGATTGTCCGACAATCTTAAGATAGACTATTTTTTGGTGTTTTCATTGTATTAATTTTCTATACTTTTTACAAAGTGATATTCTGGTTTGAAAATACAAATAGTAGTCATATACTATTTGACAAATAGTAGTAATATATTGTTTATTTTATTTGACAACTAGTAGTAATATACTGGTGTCATTAACAATTTAGAATATTATTTTGTGTAATAGTGTTACAGAAAATTATTGTGTAGTAATTTATTTTCCTGGTTTTAGTAACTAGAAAAATAAAATTATTTTGTGTTATAATTTATTTTTTGGTTTTAGTAACTAGAAAATTAATTTGTGTTTTGATTTTTTTGATTTTTGTAATCAGATATTATGGTCGCTGAAAGTAGTACTCCAAATCTGATTGTTACAACGACTCCGGTTCCTATCCAGAACCATGTTCAAGTTCCAATAAATCATAGAGAAAAACAAGAAAAATTTAATGGCATCGAGTTTAAGAGATAACAGCAGAAAATATTGTTTTATCTTACAACTCTACATCTGATCCGGTTTCTCCATGAAGAGGCTCCAGTACTAAGAGAGGATGAAAGTGATCGGCAAGTTGTTGCCGCTGTAGACATTTGGAAACATTTTGATTTTCTGTGCAGAAAATACATGCTTAATGGCCTTGACAATATGCTGTATAATGTTTATAGCCCTCTAAAAACAGCAAAAGAATTGTGGGATTCTTTGGAGAAAAAATATATGACAGAGGATGTCGGCATAAAGAAATTTGTTGTTGGTAAATTTCTAAACTTTGTTATGGTAGACTCCCAAACGGTAATTTCTTAAGTTCAAAATTTTCAATTAACTTTGCATGATATTCATGCTGAGGGTATGTCTTTGAGCGAGTCTTTCCAAGTCGTTGCATTAGTGGAAAAATTACCACCAGCTTAAAAAGATTTCAAAAATTATTTTAAACATAAACGCAAGGAGATGACCATGGATGAATTGATTGTAAGACTAAGAATTGAGGAAGATAATCATAAGGCTGAAAAGAGGAATGGTAAAAATCCCATTGAGTCCAAGGCTAATGTGGTTGAACAAGTGCATAAATCATATAAGAAAAAGAGGAAGTTTGCTGGAGATGGTCCTAAACAAGGTGACAACAATGGCAATAAAAAATTCAAAGGAAAATGCTATAATTGTGGCAAGACCGGATATTGAGTTTTTGATTGTCGCCGCCCTAAAAAGGATCACGGAAGTAAAAACAAGAAGACCACCAATCAAGCCAATGTGACAGAATTAGATTACATCTCTGGCGAGGTAAATGTCACGCCCCACCTGTAATTTAGGTCCATTTTTTTTTATTTTATTTACAAATATCTATTACTCTTGAGTAATAGAAACATAATAATACTTGTTTTCTCTAATAATGAATACAACAATAGTAATAGTACATGCCAAGCTTTCGCTACGGAGTTACAAATAAATAAATACAAACATCCATGCTCAATGAGATTGCACATAAGAGATACATGAACTTCTTAACTCGCTAACCAATCAATCCAAATTCTCTTCCTGTAAGAAAATGAAATAACGAGGGGTGAGCACAATTGCCCAGTAAGAATCTCATAGTTCTAAAATAATAACCATCCTATGGATAGAAATGATCATACATGCAGGGTGATACCATATAGTACGGTGATGTTTTGTAATTTCAAAATATCATACGTAAAGTATCTTTTTCTCAAAATTTATTTGAACATTTAAGAAAAACCTTCAACATCAAAACTATCCATTTTCATCAGAAAATCATAAATCCCTTTTGAAAACAAACATGTTTAAGGAACCACATCATTTTATATTTATTAACCAATTTCAAAATATTCCTCATTTAATTTCCATCTTAACATTTCTCTTTTTATTTTCATTCTCTCCTTTTACTAGTTACATTTATTATAAAATCATAACCTCAAGTTCAAGTTCTCTTAATACTCCAAAACATCCTACATACATGCTATTCCCACCAATCTATTCATATTTGTTGTAACTCCTCAATGTAGAAATCCAAATTTCCTTTATATTCAATAATTGTTATCCTACACTCAACTCTAACTTATCTAACAACAACATCACATCCACACTTGCATTATCCACTATAATGCAATATATCACAACTACATCATATCTACATGTGTGTTATCAATCATAATTCAACAAATCACAAAGATAATAAATCCGTTTAATTCAATTTTTTCAGATAATTTCTATATGCATTCCTTATTTCCATGCCAAATTACACATCAATTTTCACACATATTATTATCGACTCAACACATTCCACCTTTTGCCAACTTGATATGGCTGGACAGCGGGCACCCAATCCATAACACTTTCTACCTTTTGCTGGCTATTATACGGTGGGAAATGAACTCCCAAAAATCATTTTCTCAAAAGCTATTTTCTTCTAAAAACCACATTTTTCCAAAAACTATTTTTCAACTTTTTAAAACCATCCCCAACATTTGTTGGCTATTAAATGGCAGGACGTGGGCACCCAACTCATTTTTGAAAACCATTTGTTTTTCCACTTTTGCCGACTATTATATGGCAAGACTGTGTGGACACCCAAAAGCATTTTTTCCACATTCGTCTAGCGATAAGTCTAAACATGGCAATTAGGCACCTTGAATTTAAACCATCCCCACATTTACCGGCTATTATACGAACAACCGTGAGCATCGAAAAATTATTTTTCAATTTTAAAACCATCCCTCACATTTGTTGGCTATTATACGGCGAGACGTGGGCCCCAAAAAATCTTTTTGACTCCCCACGTGGGTACCAACCATAACACGACCCAACACAACTTAACTCCACACAACCTAACTCAACCAAACTCAACACAACCCAACTCAACTCAACGCAACATAACCCAATACAATTTACATAACACACAACAAAATTCAACACAACCATTTCACCACAAAGTTCATATCATTCATATCATTAGTAATTTCTTTTCCCCCCAAGTTTGGTTTCATATTATAACATAATTTAAAACATCAACATTAAAAGTTCAATCTCAAATTTTACCTAAAATTTTCAAACTATTCAACATTTCAATTAAACTTGTACATGTGTAATTTAACACATCAATTTCATAATTCTACTATCAATTGAAGCAAAACCATTAACCATCTTCATGAGCCAAACTAGGTTTTTTTAAGAGAAATTAAAGCTTTTCACAAAAACACATTTTATTCTAACCCTTCTATTACTTTTACACCCAAACTCATGACCCAAGATTATAACCTAACAAGTAAACCCAACTCTCTTCAAACCCTAACCCCCAATCTCATGATTTATCATAATATGCATAAAATATAAACTTTTGTATTTACATAAAGAAAAAATCACAAATCTATCTATAAATGAGGGTATTGAAAGAGAACTAGAAACCTCTACCTCTTGAAGCAAGGAGATGACAACCCAAAATTCACCGGCGATGAAACCACGAATTATTCGGATCAAAATAAAGCCCTTGACGAGATCTACACTTTTTCTCAAAGGACTAAGGTGAAAAGATCACACTAGGTGAGTAGATCTAGAGATTTAAGTAAAAAAGTTTGAGTTTTAGAGAGAGAGAGAACTCACGGTTTGAGAGAGAAGAAAGAGGAGAAAAAGTGAAATGAAAATATGTTTGGAGCCTATTTATAATGGCAAGGTAATAATAGAATAATAGCCCCAAAGTCAAATGAAAAGAACAAGTCAAAAACCCCTACAAAGTAGGGCCAAACCAGCCCAAAAAGCTGAAAATTACACGTAGGTGTCAACCCTTCGAGCAGAGGTGTCGACCCTTATAAAGAAATGTTTAGACACCAATGTGTGTAGCAGACAAGGGTCAACCCTTGCAACCAGAGGTGTTGACCCTTGCATTCCAGAATGCAACCCAGAACAAGACAACAAGGGAAGGGTCGACCCTACTCATGTGTCGACCCCAAAAACCAGTAGAGGTACTAAGAACAAGGAAACAAGGTGGTGTCGACCCCCAGAAAGGTAAGTGTCGACCCTAGAACAAATTTTCCAAGTTTCCAAGGAACTTTTTGACAATAACAAGCACGAACAAACAAACCTAATGAGTTTAAATCGGATTATACTCCTCCAAAGCCAACATTCAACAATTCCAAAGACTCCCAAAAATGAAAAATAAAGGAATTAAATACACTCTCCAATGGATTAAAGAATGTGGGTGTTACAGTAAATGACATCAATCTCTCTGCTGTGGTGTCTGAGGCTAATTTGATTGGAAATCCTAAGGAATGGTGGGTTGACACTGGGGCAACTCGTTACATTTGTGCGGACAAGAAGATGTTCACTACTTGCAATGAGGTTGTGAATGGTGAATTACTTTTCATGGAAAATTCTTCTACTTCTATTGTGGCTGGACAAGGAAAGGTGATCTTGAAGATGACATTAGGGAAGGAACTTACCCTCAACAATGTACTGCATGTACCAGACATTCGGAAGAATTTAATTTCTGGTTATTTGTTAAGTAAAAATGGTTTTAGGCTTGTATTTGAGTATGATAAATTTGTATTAACAAAGAGTGGTATGTATGTTGGTAAGGGATACATGAGTGATGGTCTCTTCAAGTTGAATGTAATGACGGTTGTACCAAAATTTGCTATTAATAAGAATAACACATCTTTTGCTTATATTTTTGAGTTAAATTTATGGCATGGTAGATTAGGACATGTGAATTTTGATGTTTTGCGTAGATTAATTGTTTTGGATTATATATCAAAGTTTAAAATTGATCATAATCACAAATGTGAGATTTGTGTAGAAGCGAAACTAACTAAGGCTCTATTTAAATCGGTTGAAAGAAGAACCGAACCTCTAGAATTAATTCATACTGATATGTGTGATCTTAAATTTGTTCAAACTAGAGGAGGCAAGAAGTATTTCATAACATTTATCGATGATTGCACAAGATATTGTTATGTATACTTATTTAGAAGTAAAGATGAAGCCTTAGAAATGTTTAAACTTTACAAAACTAAAGTTGAAAATCAACTTGGTAAAACCCTTAAAATGGTTAAAAGTGATAGGGGTGGTGAATATGATGCACCATTAAATGAATTTTGTGCACAACATGGCATTATTCACCAAACTACAGCACCCTATTCTCCATGGCAAAATAGAACTGCTGAAAGGAAGAATAGAACCCTTAAAGAAATGATGAATACCATGTTACTAAGTTCAGGCTTATCGCAAAACTTGTGGGGGGAAGTAATTTTGTCTGGTAATTATGTTCTTAACAGAATACCCCACAGGAAAACCAACAGCACTCCTTATGAATTGTGGAAAGGTCGACCACCTTCTTACAAATACTTAAAAGTGTGCCAGTGTTTGGTGAAGGTAGAAGTTTCTATTCCTAAAAAAACTATGATAGGACCAAAAACCGTGGATAGTGTGTTTATTAGTTATGCTCAGAATAGTAGTGTATATCGGTTTTTGACTTGTAAATTAGAAATACCTTATATAAATGTGAACACTATTATAGAGTCAAGGAATGCTGTGTTTTTTGAACATGATTTTCCTTACAAGAGAGAACAAGAATTAAGTTCATAGAAGAGAACTTACGATTGTATACAAAGTCAATAGACTAATGACAATCAAACACAAGAGACTAGTAATAGTCTCGACCAACAAGATTTAACTGATGATGAACCAAGACAAAGTAAGAGAGCACAAACATCAAATCCATTGGTCCAAATTTTTTGACAAACCTGTTAGAAAATGAATCTCAAAGCTGTAAGGAAGCAATGACAGGTCCTAAAGCCCATTTGTGGAAAGAGGCTGTTAATAATGAAATTGAATCCATTATGCAAAATCATACTTGGGAATTAGTGGATCTTCTACCTGGTTCTAAACCTCTTGGATATAAGTGGATATTCAAGAGAAAAATGAAAGCAGATGGTTCACTAGAAAAGTATAAAGTAAGACTTGTAGTAAAAGGTTACAGATAAAAGGAAGATTTGGACTATTTTGACACATATTCTCCTGTGACAAGAATAACATCCATTTGCATGCTTATTGCCATAGCAGAGTTGTATAATTTAGAGATACATCAAATAGATATTAAGACAGCTTTCTTAAATGGTGATCTAAATGAAAATATCTATATGGCACAACCTGAAGGGGTTGTAGTGCCAGGACAAGAAAAGAAAGTTTGTCGGTTTGTAAAATCTCTTTATGGATTAAAACAACACCTAAGCAATGGAATGAAAAATTTGATCATGCTAAGCTTACTAATAGGTTTAAGATAAACGAATATGACAAGTGCGTCTATGTTAAGAACATTGATAAATGTTATGTCATCATTTGTCTTTATGTAGATGACATGCTTATCATTGGAAGCAGTCAAAACATGATCAAATCAACTAAGCAAATACTAAATAGAAGATTTGATATGAAAGATATGGGGGTCGCAGATGTAATATTAGGAATGAAAATTACTAAAACATCTGATGGATATGTATTATCTCAATCACATTATATTGAGAAAATTCTTGGTAAATTTATCAAGGATGATATGAATGTAGCTAGAATACCTGTAGACATCAGTATTTATTTATCGAAAAATAAAAGTGATGCGGTGTCTCAGTTAATATACTCCCAAATCATTGGAAGCCTAATGTATCTAATGAATTGTACTCGTCTTGATATAGCTTATGTTGTCAGTAAATTGAGTAGGTACACTAGTAACCCCGGTGAAGACCATTGAAAAACGATCATTCGGGTTCTTAGATATCTAAGATTTACCCGTGATCATGGTTTGAACTTTACTTGATATCTGGCAGTACTCGAAGGTTATTGTGATGCCAATTGGATATCAGGTACTAAAGATTCAAAATCCACTAGCGGATATGTCTTTACTCTGGGAAGCACTGCTGTTTCTTGGAAATCCACGAAACAAACATGCATCGCACAATCCACAATGGAATCTGAGTTCATTGCTTTAGACAAAGCAGGAGAAGAAGCAGAATGGCTTCGTTATTTCTTAGAAGACATTCCAATGTGGCCAAAACCTGTGCCAGCTATTTGCATTCATTGTGATAGTCAATCTGCAATAGGCAGGGCATAGAATCATATGTATAATGGTAAGTCACGACATATTTGTTGTCGACATAATACCATAAGACAATTGCTCTCAAATGGAATAATCTCAATAGATTATATAAAATTTAAAGAGAATATTGCGGATCCATTAACAAAAGGTTTGACTAAAGAGCAAGTTTATAGTTCATCAAAGGGGATTGGATTAAAGCCTATTATATAAGAGTCATCATAATGGTAACCCTACTTAAATGACTGGAGATCCCAAGAACTAAGTTCAAAGGGACAACTAAGTTATGTGTGGCTTGCTAGAAATCATCAAGGGATTAAAATTCCCTACCCATTCCTATGGTGAGAGTGATATCTACAACATGTGTTGTATGCAGGGGTTTAAGGATAAGCTTTGCTTTTAATGATTACTTATATCTGGATTTAGGCATAAAAATCAAGACGAGTATAAAGGAGATACTCATAATAATAATCACCTATATGAGTGTCGAATTGGGGCTGGTTCTATGAGAATGAAGAGGCTAAATTCTCTAGAAGCACTTATGAACAACTAGGAGTGCTCAAGGCCAAAATGAACACAACCATGAGAACCACGATTTGTCAGAAGATATTTTGTGTGAAATCTATTGTCTTGGCTTACACAAACAGCTGAACAATTCAAGACATCGCTTCCATTGGTTAGCTAGTAAGTCCGATAGGTTATCACTAAGGAAGGTTCAAGACCGGAAGCTACCTATCCTAATGCAAGATATTTTCGATTTATACTCTTTCGATAAATTCTACATGTTATTGTATTTTCATTGTCATCAAATTTCATTCATGTAGGGGATTGTTAAAAACAATTTTGGAAAAAAACAAAATTTTTCCTCAACTTTGGTGTAATTTTTAGGTGAGAACCATGAGCTAAAGTTGGCGGGTCTAAGTGGTAACGCATTCTATGCCGCGTTATGATTTACGTAGTGTATTTGGTTGCTTAAAACCACTATCGGGTGAATGAAAAATTGAAGCCAAAGTGAGCTCCATGGAAATGGAGTATTTGGTTGAAATTCCTTAAGATTTGAATAAGACTTGTCCCACATTGGTTTGGTGGGAAAACTTTTATGGGTTTATAAGGCTTGAGTTTGTAACTTAGGGAGGGCCTCAAAGGGCGCCCCAAGTTTGTAGAAGGGAGAGGTTATGGACAAATTGGGTTAGACCCAGTAGACCCAAAAATAAACACACGAGTGCTGTTGCAGTCGTCCGTTGGGGCGGGTTGGGCGCGGGTGCGTGGTGTGAGGTTGGGCTGGGCTTGTCCGGCTCAATACCTATTTTTTTGGGCAAAAAACATTTGAATTTAATTCTATTTTTTGGTAAAATAAAATCTGTCCCGAATTCAAAATTAATTATGAAAATCTGTCTAGTTTGATTTCAATTTTTGAATTCAAATATGTTTGCACCTCTTCAAAATTTCTGTACAGGTTTCTATCTGTCCGAACAGATTCAGTTCAAACCCATATTTGTTTAAAATTCAAACTGAACAAATTTGTATCTGTTCATTTAAATCGAACAGGTCTGGTACTTGTTCAAGGAGGTTTGCTACCTGTTTAATTCGAACTGAAAGGCCACCATTCCATTTATAAATAGACAGTCTCTCATTTGGTTTTTTCATTGAATTTTTGTCCAAAAAATTTGATTTTCCTCTCTGCATTTTGCTGTATTATTTTCTTGTGAGAAAGAGTGTAAACACAGAGTGTGTTCGTTGTGCGAATAATTTGTAGTGCTGCTATTATTCGTAGTTGATCATTTTATCCTGGGAGATAGACATCCACAATCTGAAAGCATCATGGAGAGGACAAATTTGTCTTAAGAACACAGTGTCAAACACTGAACTTGATCAAAAAATTTGTTCAAGAAAATAATTTGGTAAGTAATTAATTTACTTTCTGTTTTATTATTTTCTTGTTTCAGATTTTGATTTTGTTTTTGTAACAAAATAAAAATCTGTTTTTATTTATTTATTTTATATTTTGGTTTGATTTTTGTAATCAAACAATCTATCTCATTTTCTTATTTCTTTTGTTTGTTGTTAAGTACACAAACATAATTTATTCATAATTCAGTGAAGTTTGTCTGACACAACAAACTTGTTGGTAATGAAAAGAATTTTACAATTAAAAAATATATTTGATAGAAAGGAATAGGGTTAATTATATCAAAACTTCTCAAATTATTAGTGCATATCACTTTATCTTATCATCTATGAATCTATACATTTTGACTCCTTTAACTATAAAAATATATTGCCTTCACTTCCTAGAATGCGACACTTGTATGATTTTTATAATTGAAGAGTCAAAATGTGTGAATTTATAGATTAGGGATAAGAGATGATATTCACTAACTAACAATTGAGGAAATTTTGATGCAATTAGCCCAAAAAAATATCCACTACATACAAAATGATCCACAATTTAATTTTTTTTTTAATAAAAAAAATGTGTCAATGGTTTTGTGGAAGGAACTATGGCCTATGGAGGAAGGCTTTGGTTTCACCATAACCCATAATAAATAATGGCAATCGTCTCACTTTGTCTACCCCTTCTTCAAAAGCTAGCCCCATTCCCATATAGAAGTGAGACTTTATGTGGCAATGGAATGCCCACACACCAGGATTATCTGCCTAGAACCTCAAAGCTGTCCATTCATAAGCTGCACAACCACTGTATTCTTCATGATTGGATAAACCAAATTGTACTTTTTTGGATCTGTAGACATGTTGAACTTGCTTGTCCCGTAACCCATGACCGAAAAATCGTGCCCGTGTAGATTCCAAAGATGTATCTCGCCGTTGTTCTTGGTCATTGTATTGGCATTTTGAAGTATAATGTCCACTGTTGAATTGAATTTCAACCTACAGATGGAGTCACTTGAAGTGGCATTTGTATTGTTGGTTACACTGTAAATGTCATACTTGGCAAAGTCGTAACCATCCGAAAGAGAATTTTGGTTGAATGTGTGCTATAAATTTTGTTTAAGGGCAATTAGATATAGGGTATGGGGAAAGTTGAAGGAGACATTGTCGATGGACCAGCGTACGTGACCATTGATGGTATTTTGAGTGCTGAGCATCACAATTACTCTGTCTGATGTTTAGGGAGGAGGTATGATGTAACCTTGTTGGGCCTTGATCTTTACGCTTTGATTCACCCTAGCTTATACATCGTTCCAAAGAGGGCTAGTGGGTGGAACTGTTGGGGGAGATCTTTTAGGATGGGTCGGGTAGTAATTGAGAATGGCTAAACCATTTGGAGTTGTGCTATTCCAGCTAACCACTTTTGAACTTGCCCAGTAATTTCTTGAAGGGTCTTGATCAGCTTTTATTAGGATAGAGTATGTCTCACCAGAGTAGATGAATAAATTTTTCACTACAAATGGCTCAACATAGTGCCCATCCGCTTCAACAACATTCATATTATGTCCCTGCATTACAAATATAATACTATTTCATTACCAATTAATGACTAGAAGATAAAAAAGAAGAAGAAATGGTTTAGAATGTGGTTGTTCAAATCTATGTTAAAAAAAATAAATTACCTCTATTTCAAAACTGAGGGCTGTTAAAGCAGTCAAGCTACCAATCTGTAGTTGGTATGTTTTTCTAGGAATAACCCTGAGAACATAAGGAGAGCATTCAGGATTTGTAGCATTACAAAGACTGGCTTGTATACTAGGAGTAGAGCAATCGAACTGTCCTTTTCCTTGTATCAGAAGTGAGTGCAAATTTAAAATGGGTTTGTTTTGTTCTAATAACTGAATTAATTGAAATGGGAAGTGTGGGGACATATTTTGTGAATGACAGCATGTGGCTGAGGTGACGCCGATGTGCCAGCCAGAGTGCCATGTGGCTTGGTCTTGTGTTAAGATGATTTCGGCTAGGCCGAGGTTGTCTGCGGAGATACCGGAATCCGAGGTGAGCGGATAAGGGACAAGGGTCTTAGAATGGGAGAGGACCTTAGTCTGGATAAAGATAAAACTCTTAGGGAGTTTATTTCTATCAAGTTGAGAGTCCCAGATAAACATTGCGCTAGAGTCCATTGAAGCTAGGTTTCTGTCGGATCAGGTTAGTGCTGGCTATAAAAGTGAGGCACCCTCGTGGGTCTAAGGTACGCTTTTTGTATTCTGGCTAGTGAGTTAAGCATTATTTGCTATTTTTGAGAGATAATTGAGTACAGACTTGATTGTCGGAGTGCTCCCGAGTGGATGAACCATCGCCAGAGTTTTTTTTCTATGACAGGTTGTTCGGGCGTAATCTGTTTTGCCTGTGCTCTCCAGCTAGGTATCTGTTTTGCAGTGTAATTGGAAATCAGCACACACAATTTGGCGCCGTCTATGGGAAACGTAAGAAGAATAGATGGTCAACGATGGGTAGCAAGAAAAGATTGGGGGCGACATCCCTAGTGGGAGCGGTAAAAATACTGATCTTAACATAGAAGTAGACAACTGTAATGAAGAACCTCGGGATAAGAATCTCGGAGAAAAAGATGTCGGCTAAGAGGGAGACATATTGAAGAAAGCATGTTAGGACGGGTATTACAGTGAAAGTGACCTCCAGGTATGGAAAGACAGATGCCTAAGGAACGATAGCGAGATGAAGAGGATGGTAAACAAATTGGCAAACTTGCAATCGGTTGTCAATTTCATGATGTAGAACAATGTCATGTAGCCACCTTTCCCATTGGAGGACACACCGATTCCAGCGGCTAAGAATGCTGCCCAGAAAGGGGGGCACAAAGCAATCCTCGCAGTCCCTTAGTATGATAGGGCAAGGGAGCATTCGCATTGGCCTTCATGGAAGGTCGGGCGAGGAGAATCGATGAGAGGAGAATCTCAGAAGACACATCGTGCCAAAGAAACCTACATCAAAGAACATTGGCATGTTCAAGGAAATGAGCTTTGTTTTGATACGATGAATAGAGGGAGGTCTAAGAGGACTCATAACAACCTCGGGAGCATCGCACCAAAAAGGATAAAATTCATTGACAATAAGGAGGATTTGAGGGATTACCTCTAGAGGAAGCAATAAGATGCCGAGGTAACATCTCCGGTTAAGCCGAGAACGCCGTTCTCAGTAGAATTAGACAAGTTTGAGACCCCAAAACGGTTCGACATGCCGAGATTCCAGATATACGACGGTAAGTCTGATCCCAACTTTCATGTCGGCTTATATTTGAACTCAATGGCATTATATACCGAGAACGAGTCGTTGCTTTGCAAGGTGTTCCCTTTATCCTTTGGGGAAATCGCGTCAGATTGGTTTCACAAGTTGCTGAAAGGAACTGTGAAAAGTTGGGAAGGCCTGGCCGAGATGTTTGTGGCCAGGTTTGTTACAAACAAACTGCAGTCGTTGATGATAGACTCCCTAATGGCTTTGAGAATTGACGAGGATAAAAGCCTCAGGGCTTATGCCAAAATGTATTATGAGGTGTTTAACCGAATACCAGGGTGTAACCAAAAGGTAGCGGTCATATCTTTTAAGAACGGCCTGAACATTGACTGTCTGCTTCGAAAGTCGCTAGCAAAGACATTGCCAAAAAGTATAGAGGAACTTATGGCCAGAATTGAGAAATATGCAAGAGTAGAGGAAGACACGCCAGGAACAAAGCCGTCAAAGCAAGAAAATAGGAACGGCTCGCCGAAATGAGGCCGAGGTAATATAAACTTTAATAGACAAGAAACGGGATTGAGGGATGCAGGCAGTCACCACAGTGTTCTGGATCTTGGTTTACAAAGTCCTGGAAAGGATCAAGAACCAGCCTTACTATAGAGCACCATAGAAGATTCCTGGTGAATTTATGGAAAGAAGCCTTGGGAAGCACTGTGCCTACTACAATGAGGATGGGCATCTGACTTAAGGGTGCAGAGCCCTAAAGACATATCTAGAAGATCTGGTAAGACAAGGTCACTTAAGGGACCTAGTAGATGAGGCCAGAACAAGGGAAGAGCAAGGCTGCCCTAGGCACCAATAGCACCACCTCCACTAGTACCACAACCGTAAGCAGATGGACCTTGAGTGATTAATGTGATTCACTCGAAAATCAATGAGAATGATGTATGTGGAGAGACTTAGAAGGTGAAACACTTACAGCATGTGTATCAGGTCCAACAAAAGAAGCCTAGGGCAGACGAGTACCAGGGACCAATGGTGTCCTTTACTGAAGCCGACCTAGACATAGTACAGCATCCACGCAACGATGCTCTGGTAATATCCCTCAAGATTGGAGAGTGCCAAGTAAGACGCATTCTGGTTGACCAATGTAGCTCTTGTGACATCATGTATATCAGACGTTACAAGGAGCTCGGCCTTTACCAAGATGATATAGAGCAGTCTAACAGTTGAATGGTTGGGTTCAATGGAACGCCGACATGGCCCCTGGAAGCAATAAGTTTGGAGGTACAGGCAGGCACCAAGAAGGTAAGCACGGAGTTCACAGTAATTGACACCCCCTCCTCTTACAATGCTATCTTAGGAAGGCCATGGTTGCATACAATAAGGGATGTTCCCTCAACACTGCACCAGCTGTTGTGGTTCCCAATAGAGCATGGAATTGAAGAGGTCAGAGGGGATCAGGTGCAGGCAAAGAATTGCTCCATGACAGCAGTAAAATCCACCTACAATGTGCGAGAGGCAGAGACAGTGGAAATTGAAGACGAGGACATGGAGGTCTTGGATGACGTCGGCAAAAAGTCGGCCAACAAAAGCGAGAAAGCCTTGAACAAAATCTTGGTCCAGTAAGGAGATGAAGAACGCTTTTTCCTCTTCGGCTCAGGCTTGGCCTAGAAATAGAAAAATGAGTTAGAAGCGTTCTTACGAGCAAACATAAAGGTGTTTGCCTGGACACCATACGAGATGCCTGGCATTGACCCCGAGGTTACATGCCACAGACTGAACATAGACAGGTTGGCAAAACCCGTTATTCAGTGAGCGAGGAGGCCGACATTGGTTCATATGGAGGCAGTAGAGGAGGAAGTGGACAAATTATTAGAGGCTAGAGCCATCCGAGAGGTAAACTACCCTACCTGGCTAGCCAACACAGTTGTTATGAAAAAGAAAAATGGGAAGTGGAGGGTCTGTGTGGACTTTACCAGCCTGAATAAGGCTTATCCCAAAGATAGCTCCCTACTCTCCAAGATCGATTAATTAGTGGATGCCATTTCAAGGCACGAAAGGATAAGCTTCCTAGACGCTTACAGGGGGTACCATTAGATAGCCATGTACCCCCCTAATGAGGAGAAGATTGCATTTATTACCCCAAAAGGGCTGTATTGTTACAGAGTGATGCTTATTGGGTTGAATAATGTAGGAGCAACCTACCAAAGATTAGTGACCAAGATGTTTAGACATCTGATTGGTAGAACAGTGAAAATGTACATTGATGACATGGTCGTGGAGACAAAAGAACCTGAGGGTCATCTGGCCGACTTGAAGGCAGTGTTTGACATCCTTAGAACATATCAGCTCCAACTCAATGCTTTGAAATGTGCATTTGGAGTGGGGTTTGGCAAGTTCTTTGGATACTTGGTTACTAGAAGGGACATTGAGGCAAGCTCAGATCAAATTATGGCCATTCTGGATTTGAAAAGCCTGACGTCGGCAAAACAAGTACAAATGTTGACTGGAAGGGCCACAGCCCTGAACAGATTTATAAGCAGAAGTTCAGACAAGTGTAAACCATTTTTTAGTCTGTTGAAAAAGACCACAGATTTCATGTGGATAAAGGAATGTGAAGTCGCCTTGGCCGACTTGAAAAGATACTTGACCACAGCTTCAGTTCTTTCAAATCCGGTACCTAGAGAGGAACTGTTCTTATACTTGGCGGTTTCAGAGTATGCAGTAAGTGCAGTGATGATCAGAGAAGAGAAGGGGGAACAAAGGGCAGTATACTATGTGAGTAAAACCCTAACAGACGCAGAGACTAGGTATTTAGCCCTGGAGAAATTAACATTGGCCTTAATGATGGCCTCCAAAAAGTTGAACCATTATTTCCAAGCCCACAAGATTGTGGTATTGATTGAGCACCCCTTGAAGTCCCTACTACAGGAAGGAAATTTAACAGGTAGGGTGGCCAGATAGGCAGTGGTATTAGGCTAATACGATTTAGAGTTCAGATCTAGAACAGTAATCAAAGGCCAGGTTCTAGTCGACTTCGTGGCCGAGTTCACACCTGGTGCTATACTACGTTGGGCTCCGGTGAGCCGCGGCTTAGGATGTCCAAGAAAATAAGAAGAGACCCAGCTGGGAATGAAAAATCCCACAGCAGAGCAGAAGAAAGAAGAGAAACTCAAGCCCTGTGATATTTACATTAGCTACTCCTTTCGCTTGTTTGTTGATAAGAGTTCGAACCGTCAAGGAGCGGGGGCAGGAGTAGTGCTAGTATCACCAGATGGGCGGATGCTAGAACAATCTATTCGACTAGAGTTTAAAGCCTCAAACAATGAAGTAGAATATGAAGCACTGATCGTAGGATTAAAGTTGGTAGCAACAATGGAAGTCGACGAGGTGGTGGTTTTCTATGACTCCCAACTTATTGTGAACCAAGCAATAAGTGAGTATACAGCCCGAGATGAAAGAATGATAGCCTATGTCAAAGAGGTTGTTAGACTACTAGCCTTGTTTCAGGACTGTCAACTACAGCAGGTTAGCCGAGGTGACAACAACCATGCCGATGCCTTGGCTAACTTGGCTAGTGCAATGAAATCGGGAGAGGCAAGGACAATAATGGTTGATTATTTGTCAGGCCCAAGTGTGGAACCACTGATCACAAAGTACGAAGCAATGTGTGTGGAGATGGGACTAAGTTGGATGGATGTAATAGTAATATTCCTTAGAGATGGGAAGCTGCCAGATGATCGCAAAGAAGCACACAAGGCCAGACTGAAGTCGGCTAGGTTTAGTCTGACAACAGAAGGACATTTCTACAGAAGGTCTTTTACTGGTTCCCTTTTGAGATGTGTGCATCCTTCACAAGTTGAAGACTTCTTGTATGAAGTACACGAAGGAGTATGTGGAAGTCACGCTGGGGGCAGATCACTTGCTCATAGGGCTATTACTTAGGGGTACTAGTGGCCCTACATATAGAAGGATGCTGAAGCTTATGTTAGAAAGTGTGAGAAGTGTCAGAGGTTCGTACCTTTGATACATCAACCAGCAGCATATTTAAACCCAGTGTCTAGCCCTTGGCCATTTGCCCAGTGGCACATGGATCTTGTTGGATATATAACTACCCCAAGCGACTAGACAAAGGAAGTTCCTATTGGCAGCAACTGACTATTTCACAAAGTGGGTAGAAGTTGAACCCCTTGCGAAGATTCGGGACATTGATGTGAGGAACTTCATATAGAAGAACATCATCACCAGGTTTGGGATCCCAAGGGCAATAATAGCAGACAATGGTACACAATTTGACAATAAGCTAATCAAAAGCTTTTGTGCAAAGTACAAAATCAAGAACTATTACTCCACTCCAAGTTTTCCTCAAAGTAATGGTCAGACAGAAGCATCCAACAAAACTATCTTGGATGATATCAAGAAGAGGCTGGAAGCAGCGAAGGGAAAATGGGTGGAAGAGTTGCCCAATGTACTCCCAATGTACTCTAGGCATATCGGACTACACCTCAACTGGGGAATCTCCATTTGCCATGGCTTATGGCACTGAAGCAATTATCCTACTAGAAGTCGGCATTTTAGGGATCAGAACCCAAGGAGTGGAAAATGGTAATAATAAGGCATTCCTAGCTTGAGATCTAGATCTACTGGAAGAAAGAAGAGAGAGAGCAGCAATTCAGCTGGGGGCATACCAATAACAACTTGCTAGGGCTTACAACAAGAACGTCAACCCAAGGGAGTTCAAAGTGGGGGACCTAGTGCTAAGGAAAGTAGTCGACAACAAGAAGGATCCTAGGGAGGGCAAGCTGGGCCCAAATTGAGAGGGGCCTTATAGAATCATCTCGGTCGTCGGCAATGGATCATATCGGCTTGAAGACAGTGAAGGCAAAGGGTTGCCAATACCCTAGAACACTTGTAACTTGAAATTTTTCTGTCATTAGATTTTTTGTTTTTCAAAATTTATGTCATAATTTTATTAGCCGAGGTAGTAATAAAACATCCTAAGTACTATGACTAATTTGTGGTTTCTCAACCTCGGATGGCGGTGTCGTATTCTGTTTGACTGCTATCTCGGCGTCTATCTCCAGCAAAGTCTGATCCAGACTCTTTTCGACACACTTGACCTCGACCTTAGATGTGGTTGGTTTGGGGGAGACGCCCTTGGAAGCCAAGTCATCCTCCTCATTCTGAGTCAGGTTTATTTCCTCATTGAGGGTGGGAGACTTGGCATCAGTGGCAGCCTCCTCCTCCACTTTGTTGGCTTCATCATCCTCGGCATCGTCTTCGGGCTCTGAAGGGAAAGGCACCTGAAGCTGGTTGATATCTCGGAGATCGGAGTCCAGGGGAACAGTTAACTTATTGAGCATTGCTGTCTAACTAAGGTAGTAACCTCGGTTGTAAGCCAAGTTGACTTGCTGTCTGTATTGATCACGGACGGCAGCCTGCCCCTCTTCAAATACTTTTTCATTAGCTGCCTTTACCTTGGCCTCCTTAGCGATGAGGGCCTCCTGAAGCTTGGCCTCCAAGTCAGCTGCCTTGGCCTTGGCAGCTTCAAGGTCGACTCTTGCGGCCTCGGCTTCGTCATTGGCCATTTTGGCTTTTTCCTTAACCAAATTCTGAGCAACTTTGACATCCTTGGCCTGGTCTATTAGAGCTCGATTGTTGGCCTTGGCTTTGTTGAGTGAGGATAGGAGTTTGGCTGCTTCTTTTGTCTTTCTTTCCAACTTCTTCCTCATCATCTCAGTTTTGACAGCATATGAGTGAGCATGCTGAATAGCCTGCAAGAAGTAAAATAGATTAGTGAGATTTTTTCTATGTATAGAAAGAACTGTAAAGAAATAAGTATAAAAGGATTACCAAAACCGAGTGTTGCATCATGAGAGAAAAGCTTTCATACTCATGTAACTTGGCCATACGATTCATGTTTTTAGGCAGAAGAACAGTCGTTGACAGGGTTGCCCCGACTTCAAGATTTGCCGCACTATCACCGGCAGTAGGGGATCTGTCATTGACCATAACCTCGGGCGCCCAGGTCATGGTGCGGTAATAGCTGGTGCCTTATGGGTGGTCGGATCTCGGCTTTTTGGCCAGTGCAGTTTCGGATGATGGTGCCTTGGCTGGCCTTTTGTCAGCAGAAGGGGCACTCTTTTCGGCCTCGGCTAGTTTCAAAATAGGCACAATGTCCTCATAATCGATCTGAGTCACTGTGGCCTTTGCTTTGGCCTTCTTCATCCGTTTTGGCTTTGGAATTGGTTGGGAAGGGGAGGACGAGGATTGCACCATCACAACCCTAGGGATATTAGCGAGTAGGTCTTTAATAACTGCCGGTTTGCGCCCCATCTCTTCAGCAGTGGAGGCTACAGTTACTTTGGTGGCAAGGTGGATAGCTGGAAGTGTAGTAGGTGGGTTGTCTGGGTCGTAGGCCGATGACTCAGAAAGTCAACGTTTGCGGCTGTGGATTCTACCAGCTGGAGCGTTGGTAGGAACTCGACGACGACGTTGGCGCTGGTGTGGAGGAATTAATTAGGAAGCAGAGGTGGATGGTTGCTCCACAAGACTAGAGGTTGATCCCTGATTTGGCCTTGATGATGATTCGGCTTGTGGAGTTGTTGTTGAAGGCGGAGATTTGCTCTTCTTGGGGATGTCGGGCAGTGCGGATTTGTACGTCGGTATATAATTGAGCAGTAGAGGGGCTTTGCGCTGGTCAACTGGCAAGTCCAGCAACTTCTTAAAGTCCTTGCTGGGGAATAAGGTTTTGCGGAAATCTTTTGATAGCTAAGGGAGAGCTGCAAGTACAAGAATCAGACATTAGAACATATAAGGGGAATAAAGTGATAAGACTTAAAAGTATGTAAAGTGACGCTTGGTTCTTACCATTACCCTCTTTAAACATTGATCAGCTCAAAGGATAGAGATAGAGGTCGTCATCAGGTGAGAACTCCCAGTTGCCCGAGATGATGAAATAATCATCTTCCACACCTTGTTGGAGTCTGGGAGGTCGGCTATGAGTTTGTAGACTGTGGATCTCGGCTTGAGGTAATAGACGTAGCCTTTTTGGATTTTTGGCCACACATGGTGTAACAGTATTAGATATCGGCTAGTGTTATCCTAGCGTTTTCTTGGCTAGCTAAAGCAATTATATCATTAATGACTCTATAGGCATTAATGACTCTATAGGAGTTAATGGCTAGTTGCATCGGGTTGAGTTTGTAGTAATGAAGGACTTGTCGGAAAAGGATGTTTAGAGGGAACCTAAGTCCACACTTTATGAAAGTAACTACGGGGAAAGGCATGGAGTCCCCATCAGGCATGATGGAGTCCTCCTCCCCTGTCAGCCTAACGTGAACATCGACTAGGATGGAGAATTCTCTCCTAAAGTACTCTAACTTAGAAGGGGTGTCGACTCTTCACTTGAACATGCCCATTATCTCGGTCAAAGTGGGTCTAATTTCAGGTTTTTTGGTAAGAGGTTTGGAAAGTGGCAAATTATCTCGACTAAACCCTAGAGAGCACTGGAGTAAAGGTTTCTGAGAATCTAAGGGGGTTTTGGTTTGGTTTTCCTAAAGAACAGAGTTCTAGATCAAATCCCAAACCTAAATCTATGCAGATACAAGAATCAAAGGCAAGAATTTAGAAATAAAGTAAGAAAAACAGAAAAGAACAATGATTTAGACTCAAGAAAACAAACAGAAATTCAAGAACATTGAATAAAGTGTGTGTAAATGTGCAAAAGCCAAGGACAGTGGCAAATTACAAAAACATCAAGTGTATGAGCAGTTCGTGTGTGCATATGTAGACTTAAAGATAGATTGGACAAACACAAAATTGCAAACAAACATGCTCAACACATGAATGATGAAATTTAAAGCACAGCCAAAGATTCAAGAACATAAACGGATTCACAATGGCAACAAACAATGCAATAGAGTTTGAAATAAATCAAAGACTGAAAAGGGGGAAAACAATGACTTACCGAAGAGAATGATGCTGGTATGAGGTATGTCGGAGTCAGACGATGACGGTGAATGGAGCAGAACGGTGAGTGCTTCGTCGGAGGAGATGAACGGAGCAAGTTGCAGAGCTCGAGAACTTGGACAATGGCGGTTTTAGAGAGAGAAAGCTTGAGCAAAATCAAAGATGTGAAGTGAAAAGATGGAAAGAGGGAAAGAATTTTTGTTAAAACACGAAAAAGCGGCAAAACCACAATCAATGTGCCTTGGATGACGTGCCTGTCAGGTGGCGTACGCAGAAGCGACGCAACCTGATGGCCCGTGTTAGGTACGGATCAATGAGAAAAGGACACATGGATAAAATGGTTGAGAAAACCGTGCGTGACAGCTCATACGCAGATGAAACTCTTGGAGTTCTTGATTTAATGAAGTAAGGACCTCAGCTAGGGGAACGGTCCTAGTTAAGGAACTTGAAGAACTTGGTTCTTGGTTCTTGGTCATTGAAAAAGTAGACTGCAAAGTCTTGGTCGTAACAAGCCGATGTGTGATGAACTCGGTCATGAATGATGGAGTAAGTCTTAGCCGACGTTTTGAGAGGACAAACAATGTAGGGTCCATCACCTCAGTGTGTCGAGGTAATAAAACCTAGGGGGTAGTTGTGAGGACATATTTTGTGAATGACAGCACGTGGTCGAGGTGACGACGACGTGTCAGCCAGAGTGCCACGTGGCTTGATCGTGTGTTAAGATGATCTCGGCTAGGCCGAGGTTATTTGCAGAGATACCGGAATCCAAGATGAGCGGATAAGGGACAAGAGTCCTAGAATGGGGGAGGACCTCAGTCTGGATAAAGATGAAGCTCTTAGGAAGTTTATCTCTATCTAGTTGAGAGTCCCAAGTAAGTATTGAGCTAGAGTCCATTAAAACTAGGCTTCTACAGGATTATGTTAGTGCTGGCTATAAAAGTGAGGCACCCTCGTGGGTCTAAAGTACTCTTTTTGTATTCTGGCTAGTGAGTTAAGCACTATTTGTTATCTTTGAGAGATAATTGAGTATTGACTTGATTGTCGGAGTGCCCCAGGGTGGACGCACCACCGTCAGAGTCTTTTCTTTCTGTGACAGATTGTTCGGGCGTAATCTGTTCTACCTGTGCTCTCCAGCTGGGTATTTGTTTGGCAATGTGGTCGGAAATCAACACACACAGGAAGGAAACTGGTATGCTTGATTGAAGTTATTGATCCTTTTTTTGATCTTTGTATATATATATATGAAGATGTGTTTATTGATTCCAGCCATGTGAAAGTCAATAAGAGTGGTTACCTCAGCTATACCTAATACATATGAATAGAATTTGGGGGGGGGGGGTGGGGGGGGGACCAAGACAAATGTTGAAACTGGGTTGCATATACGCGCATATAACAGTCCAAACAAAGAAATGTCCTGGGTGTTTCCTCCTTTGGGTTAGGGGTGTTGGGGGTGGGGAACATGGACCTAGGATATGCAATCGCAGACTAGCTGTTGCCAATAGTTCTTAAAGCGTCTTCAACTCAGATTTTTCATCAAATTTAAATTTGATAAAACCATACTCACTTTTTATGCTTCAACCATAACTTCTAATCCATATCAAATGAAGGAAGAGTTGCTTTTTTTTTTTTTTTTTTCCCATCAAATCAAGGGAGCGTTTTATCCTTTTATCAAATTTGTATGTAATCGTTGAGCCAGACGTCTTCCCGAACGTTCTCTTGGACATCCTCCCGGACAACCGGGTTTGGGATGAATTAGGATGAAAATTTGCTCTTACCAAATGACTGGCTAAATTGATGAAACTCGTTGGAGTGCATCATTTTAGATCAAGTTTTTTATTAAATTTTTATTCAAATTTGATGAAAATTTTGAGTAAGCATTGGAGATGCTCTTTGGAGAATATTTGTATTGTATGGTTTCAATTTTCATAACTTATTTTTAGACGGATTTTGTTTGTCTTTATTGATTTTTTATTTATTTATATTTTAGTCAAAATTTATTTATTTTTTTTAGACAAGGTTTTCCTCCAACCCATTATGAAGGAGTTCCTACATCCCAAGCGATGTGGCATTCTGTAATTGGTCACTTGTTATATAAATCAAAATCTATTTAATTCCTTGATAGGCTTTTGATGGTTGATGAAAGCATGTATTTAATAATTCTAAATATTTTAGGTAACTTATATAATTTTTTTATTAATTTAAATCTTTGTCTAAAATTATATTCTTTAACTTTCTAAAATAATTTTTTTATACTTGGGTTTTTAAAATCTCTAATGTATTTGTCTTTAGTTTGATTGAAAAATTACGTGGTCGATTTTTTTGTTGTTTTATGAAACTCAATTTTCAAAAAAATTCTACTCTTTTTAAGTTTTTTTTTTTACTTTTTCCAAAAACTTTTTATGGTCTCTAGATTATGAAACCAATTTAAATATTATAAATTTAATTTGTTTCAATATATCATGGTATAGAATAGGTTCTCTACTTACTTTGGTACCAATTATATATTGGTGTAAAACAAAGACCAATGGGTGCTAGATAGCCTCTTGATTCTAGTGTAATATTTTTAATAATAAATAAATAAATTCTAATGTAATATTTTTCATCATAATCATTGGACAAATTATTTTTCTTGAATAATTGAAGTATTATGGTTGCAAGAATGTGATGGTTGAGGATTTTAAAAAGATAAAAAAGTTAAATCAAGTATTTTGGATAACTTATTTTTCTCTAAATCATCTCTGTTATTATTATTATTATTATTATTATTTTGTTTGTTTAATTATTTATTTATATAGGGTTTATTTATTTATTTTATGTTGGAAAATAAGGATTTTTTGGCCACTTTAAGAAATTTTCTTTCTTTTCCTATTCATATGACCCCCCCCCCCCCCCCCCCCCCCCAAAAAAAAAAAAAAAAAAAAGAGTTGAAAAACAGAAAAATTCTTCTTTCTTCATATGAACATTTTTCTTTTGAAAGTTGAAACCAGTACATGTTTCCTTCTTCATAGAAAAACTTCTCTTTTTTTTTTTTTTTTTTTTTTTTTCTCAAAGTTTATTCTTTCTTTTCTATTCACATGAAAGAGCCAAAAAAAAAAAAAAAGTACTAATTGAAAAATTACAGCCATACAGACAGTAATAAAGTCCATGATTAAATTCTGACCATCTACTACGTGAAATCAGGGGTTTGTTGCTTGAGTAGGGCAGCCACAAACACCAAGGCACTAACATGGCAAATCAAGGGAATGCTAACACACACCATAATTGTTATTGTTATTATTATTATTATTTTTAAATAAATAAAAAAAAAGGTAGTAAAAGGTATTGCCAGGACATCACAATAATGTCATATATATCTCTTATAAAGTTAAACAAATATAATTATGCTTAATTTGTAAATTTTTATTTAAAAATTTGCATGATTTGAAAGTTTCAAACTAGACAAATATCATATGTACTCTATGCCCTTTTTTTCTTTGCAATTTTATTATTTTCCTGTATTAAAGAAGTTTCCCTTCCATCCTCGACTTGTGCTGGCTACCCATATATACTACTAAATTGAAAGTTGGACACTGATAGGTGTTTTCGTCTTTTTTGTTGGCCAAGTGTATGATATTATGAAATTTAATCTTGAATTGTCATCCCTTCCAAGAGGTGGCAGACACGTGAATGTCAACAAGATTCACCGGCTCCGAGCTTTCTGCCATAGCAACCAGACAAAGGAGGTGAGAATTCAATTCAGATAGGGTTGGATTGACCATGTGTTCTCTCTCCTGGTCGGGTCATAGGTGAGCTTTCTTGTTACTTACATTTTAGGCAAGTTAAACACCAACCAGGACTAGTTGGTTTAATAGTGTTGAAATATTCAATATTGATAAACCAAGACTATTGTGATTGAGAAGAAGCTTCAAACCGGATTTTTTTGTGATGGAGGTGATTATGATGGCTATTATGGCAGGTTCTTCCTCAATTGGTACTCTCAAGTTCTAGTTGACCATGGTGACTGGGTACTTTCTTTGGCCAAGTTAGCCTTTGAAGGCACTTGCATTGCTGC
The DNA here is from genome assembly GCA_025200525.1 of Camellia lanceoleosa. Lineage (NCBI taxonomy): Eukaryota > Viridiplantae > Streptophyta > Magnoliopsida > Ericales > Theaceae > Camellia > Camellia lanceoleosa. Next base: position 140,609 of record JANUSC010000052.1, read on the forward strand.
AAAGGTGAGTCAGCTTTAAGACTAATTTTAAGTTTGTGAAAATGAATTTTATTATCCTTATTGAGATAGCAACTGATTAGGATCTATTTTTTTCAGTTCTACTTTCTCTTCATAATACTTAAGTTCTATGTTTATTTATGATCCACTGGGATGATTTAGTTTGCAAAATTTATGTACCACAGTTTGATTTCACTAATCCTTTCTGAATTAGTAAAGTGCTAAGCATATTGGTATGTTCATACGAAGTAGGTTCCACGCCAAATTCTCATTGTAGAGTCGAAAGACCTGCTATTTCATGAGTGTAATGTTTGCATGATGTGTTTCTGCCAATTGAGCTGATTTAATTGTGCAACTTAGAATGTGCATGAAAAGGAAAGAAAATCTCATTGAAAAAAGGGATTCAATGTCTGTCTTCAATTGTACATCTATTAGCACATTCTTTTGACATGCCCCAAACCCCAATTTGTGGGGACCAATACTAATTGATGATAGGTCTAAACAACGGGAACACAACTGTTTGTGACATTGAGGATATTTTCTATAAATTATTTTGCAGGAATATGATTCCATTTTTATTCTTATTTAAGTAAAAATTTAAGTGGCAATGCAAACATTGGAAGTTTTTGGCTACATATCTACTTTAAGTTCACTTTATAATGCTGATTATTATGAAAATTTAAGTTCCAATTTTTTGCCTATTTTTATTGTGCTATTCATCTTATATTAACTGTTATAGCTAATTGATAAACTCACTCTGTTGGTCACTTTATCAGGTATATGATATCTTCAGCTAAATTTTCCATTACCTCCTCAGACTTGATTGAGTTGAAACCAGTGCTTATTTCTTTCTATACCTCACAAACTGTTTAGTCAATATTCATTCATTGCATTTTCAGTTAGCTCATCACTGATAGCTCATCTTGTGTTTCATCATTAACCGACACTACAAAAAAAACACATTTTAGTGACATCATACTAGTGGTATGTTCTTAAAAAATGTCACAAAAAGAATATTTGGTAGCATTTTTTAGAAAAATGTCATAGAGCCACAAACATACAAGGCTCTAGTGGCATTTCAATTAAAAAAAGTGTCACTTCACTACAACAAAAATGTCACTACAACAAATTTATACTTTAGTGACACTACACTAGTGGCATGTTTTTAGAAAATGCCACAAAACTAAAAATTAGCATTAAATGTTTTAGAAAAATGCCACAGAACCACAAATATATAAGGCTCTAGTGGCATTTCAATAAAGAAATGTCACATCAATTTTATGGCATTTTATAAAATAATGACACAAAAAATTATGTTCGTGACATTTACCAATAGATGCCACTAAACTTTAGTCGCAATGGCATTTTTAAAAAAATGTCAAGACACTAGGTAGGTGCAAATTACTTTTTATGGCACTTAGGTGAAAAGTGTCAAACAAATATTTTATAGCATTTTGAGAAATGTCACTAGGCCAAAAACTTTCCAAGCTTATAATGGCATTTTTGAAAAAACAAAAAATGCCAATATATTTTCTAAATTTTTAAAATGCAGTATATGATTAAAAATAAATAAATTAAACTCAATATACACTATAGGAAAAAGCACATTCGGCTACTAAATTTCGTGACCAAAACAGCATTAGTTGCCAAAAGTAAAGCTTTTTGGCAACTAAACAATTTTTGTAGCCAAAAGTCTACAATTGGCGACTAAAACTAAGTTTGGTCGCTGATTATATGAGTTTTAGTGACTAAAAAACTTTTAGTAGCCCAAAGTAAAGTTTTTTGGCAACTAAAAAAATTTAATAGCCAATAGTCTACAATTTGCGACTAAAAATAAGTTTGGTCGCTGATTATATGAGTTTTACCGACTAAAAAAATTTTAGTAGTCAAAAGTAAAGCTTTTTGGTGCCAAAAAAAATTTTAGCAGCCAAAAGTTTACAATTGGCGACTAAAAAATAAGTTTAGTCGCCAAAAGTGGTCATTTTTAGCGCAGGAGAACTAAAATCCTAAGGCGAGAATTAAATTTTTTGGCGATCAAAATTTTGGTAGCTGAAAGTGCATCTTCGGCGATCAAATCCGATTTTGGTCGGCAAAAGTTAAGTTTTTTAGCAACTAAAAAACAATTAGTAGCCAAAACTATAAAATTGGTGACTAAAAAATATTTTTAGCCGCCAAAAGTGGTCTTTTTTTATTTTGCTAGTAAATAGTTTATTTTACATAAATTATGTTCAATAAAATAATTATGTTTATACATATACTTTTATATTAATATGGATGTATGTGCTATATAAATAATATATGTTGCATATATAATCATGTGGTGCTATAGAGGTGTAATGGGAAGAGTGTAGTGTATAAGGTTTATTGTGCGGGAGGTTGGCGGTTCGAGTCTCCGTAAGAGCAGATCAAATTGTTGTACAACGAATTATCGTCACGAATGACACTTGATAGCATCACGAATAGTGCCTACCATGACATTAAAGTATCACTGAAATGTTTTAGTTTTGATGGTGTAATGACACTTATAAATGTCACTAACTCTTTTTTTAATGGCGCTTGATAGTGCAACAAATAATATCTACCATGACATCAAAATGTCATTGAAAGTTTTTAGCCATGATGGTGTAGTGACACTTGCAAGTATTTACCGTGGCACGGATACAAATGGCACTTGTTTAAAATGCCACAAGACTAAAAAATTTCATTAAACCAATAGTTTTGTGGCACTTTCAAATGTCACTAAACTAAGAAAATATTGTAGTGTGATATATTTGATTTTATTGATTGTGGTTGCTTGGACTCATTTGTAAATCAAGTAGAACACATTCTATTATTCACCCAAGTTATAAGTTCATTAATTAGTTGGTATATTTGTTGCTGTATAACTAATATTGCGTGTTATATCCTCATAAATCGTTATTTGCCTATTTTAGTTGAAATCTTTGAAATAACAATCTGTTAAGTTAAAACGAATCATTCACTGATTTTTCTTTATTTAGTCTTGCTATATCAATTGATATATTCGTTGTGTTATTCATCTCAATTCAACTGAGTTAGTTATTTAATTTTTTGTTCTCCATAAGCTAAATTACTTGTTAAATAAATTGAACCATATTCTGTTTAAACAAAAATCAAGCTCTGCATTTTTGATTAGTTACCTCACTGATTTTTGTTACAGATTGATGATGTTGCCATGGATACAGTAATGTTTTTGGGCCAGATTGATGATGTTTGCACAGGCACAATTTACATTATATTTTTGTTTATGGAAAACATGTACACCTAATATGTTTTGTTATTGAGATTTTTTTTTTTAATTTGGATTTTAATTGTTGGTTTGGATAGTATATGTATTTGTAGGATTATACTATATTTATGGATTCTTATTTTCTTTGATATGTACGGTTAGTAGTATATTGTTGAAAATTGAATGCTACCGGTTGTGGAGAAATATTTTTATTGAATGGTTGAGAATTGAATGAATGAATGAATGAATAATTTTGTATATGCACAGGTTACGGGTGGCGCAATAAATATTACAGAACAAATTATAAAAACAAAATGAGACCTTTTGGCGATTAAATAAATATCACAGGTTGGCTTTTGGCTACTAAAATTTTAGTCGCCAATTGTCAAAAAATGAAACTTTTGGCTACTAAATTTTTAGTCGCCAAAGTGAAACTTTTGGCTACCAAATAGTTAGTCACCAAACATACATGATCAATTGGGTACTAAATAATTTAGTCGCTAAAAGTAAAAATATATATATTTAATTATTTTTAAAAAATATATAGTGACTAAAGTTTTAGTCGCCGATAGATCACTTTTGGCTACTAAAAAAATTTTAGTCGCTGATTGTCTTCCCCGACGAACTATTGGTGACCAAACTGGTGACCAAATATATTAGTCGCCAAAAGTAATTGGCGACTAAAATACAGCTTTTGGTGACTAAAATTTTTGTCGCCACAAGTGAAATTTCTTGTAGTGATTAAATAAAGATCCAACTGCCGGTTAAGGTGGGTTCAACTGAGTTTGTGTTTTCTTGAGTGAAAAGGTTATAATACAAAAAAGATTGAGCTGAAACCATTAAGAATTTAATGAGAAATTGTCTCATAAAGTTTAGCTTGAAGTTTGGGCTTGGACTTAGACTTTAGTCTTGGTCTAGGTTAGGCCTATGCTTGTACTTTTGCATGTGTTGGATTTGGATTTAGACTTAGTCTTGGTCTAAATTGGACTTAGGTTTGTGCATATGCATGCAGTGTATTGGGTTGGGTTTGGACTGGATTGGTGGCCCATCATCCCTATCCATTTTGTGAACCAAAAATGTGGCTATTTGATTTTAGCACATGTTTTCAACTTGGGGTAAATTACAAATACACCTCTTGAGGTTTGATTAAAATACAAATTGTTTGTTGTAGTTTTGAAAATTACATTTCACCCATGAGGTTTCTAATTTTATAACAAATTGCCCCTTTTATGTTTCAATTAACAATTTAGGTAATTTTATTATTGTATAGGAAAACAATTATGAATTTTATTTTTTTAAATTCTGTTAAATAAAATTTTTTAACAAGGGGTTATTTATAATTTTTCAAACCACACGGGGTCCAACTGCCCGTTGAGGTGGGTCCAATTGAGTTTGTGTTTTCTTGAGTGAAAAGGTTATAATACAAAAGAGTGAGTTGAAACCATTAAGCATTTAATGAGAAATTATCTTATAAAGTTTAGCTTGAAGTTTGGGCTAAGACTTAGACTTTAGCCTTGGTCTAGGTTAGGCCTAAGCATGTACTTTTGCATGTGATGGGTTTGGATTTAGACTTAGTCTTGGTTTAAACTAGACTTAGGTTTGTGCATGTGCATGCGGTGTATTGGGTTGGGTTTAGAATGGATTGGTCCCCATCATCCCTATCCATTTTGTGAACCAAAAATGTGGCTATTTGATTTTAGCACATGTTTTCAACATGGGGTAAATTATAAATACACCCCCTTGAGATTTGATTAAAATATAAATTATTTGCTATAGTTCTGAAAATTACATTTCACCCCATGAGATTTTTAATTTCATAACAAATCATCTTTTTTATTAATAAATCATCAAATCAATTAACAGTTTTTAATGAGGTTAGAAATATATTTCAATTAACAATTTACGTAATTTTATTATTGTATAGGAGAGCAATTATGAATTTTATTTTTTTAAATTCTGTTAAATAAATTTTTTTAACAAGGGGGTATTTATAATTTTTCAAACCACAGGAGACAATTTGAACTTTAAGCTAATCTTAGAGGGTGTATCTGTATTTTACCCTTTCAACATGTGTGAGTCTTTGTAACTTGTGGGTTATTGCACAAGTTACAATAGGATTGATGACCCTATTGATGTTGGCTTTAAAGGCTTGAGGCTCCCCCATTTATATAAATAGGGGCCATCATCTCCTAGGTTGGTGATAGGAGTGTAAAAATGATCTGCGGCCTGTGGGCGGCTTGAAGTCCACTCGCGTCTGGGGTGGGCCCGAGCCCTTGGGCCTGGGCCTGGGCCATCATTTTGAAGCCCAGCCTTACCCGGCCCGTGGCCTAGTCTATCAGCCCGCTTAAGGCCTACTCAAGGCCCGGCCGAAGGCCCCGTGTTGTTTTTAGTGGAAAATAATAAAATTTTAGTAGAAAAAATTTAAAAAAACAAAAAAAAAAGGTCAAGCTCGACCCAACCCTGAGGCCAGGCCCGGGCTTGACCCACCGGCCCGCTCAAGGCCTGAATATCCCTGGGCCTAGGCCTAATTTTTTGGCCCGTGGGCCAGCTCAGCTCGGCCAGAATTTTGGCAGGAGCCCGCAAGGCCCGACATGGTCCGGGCCGGGTTATGTCGGGCCAGATTTACACCCCTAGTTGGTGAGAAGAAAATTGAGATGATTTTGGAGATGAAAAATGAGTGATGGTTTTTACACTAAAAATTCTTTTTTTTTCTTCTCTTTTTGTTAGTCTCTGTTAGAGAGGAAGAATACTACAAATATTCATGTTTGCCAGAGCTACTCTAGTGAGTGCTATTGTAGGAGATGTTTAATCGTTGTATCGTGAGAGACAGATACCAACAGACCTCCAGCACTACTAGTGAGGTAGTGAATTTATTTTAAGGACATCGGAGAAAACACGGTCTTGGTTTGCATCCTTTATCTCTTGGTTCTTCAATTTTTAGATTCAATCTATTTCTTGTTTGTGAATCTTATTTGTCATTGTTACTAATTTGTCCTAATAATTTGTTTTATGCGGAATCCGTAATCTGTTCTTGTAATTTGTTTCTTTGGATTCCATCTTGTAATATATTATAATTAATGTTGTAATTTAATTTCTAGTCTTGTATTTCTTTTAAGAATTAAGAGAGAGAGAGAGAGAGAGAGAGAGAGAGAGAGAGAGAGAGATTGTTTTATCTTATCTATTTTATTTATTTTATTTTATTTTTTCAATTATCATCAAAAATACCAACATTTTATAGGATCAAATTGTGCTACAATTGTACATTATTATTATTATTATTATTATTATTATTATTATTATTATTATTATTTTTAGAGGGTTACAATTGTACATTAGTTAATTGACCAAATATAATGAAATTCTGTTAAGAAGTTAAAGAATATATTTTTAGAAAAAGATTTAAATTTTTTTTTAAAAAAAAGTTAGCTAAAGTATTTAGGATTCCTAAACACATGTTCTCTAAAATATTTACATTAATATTAAGGTTAATCACAAAACGGTTGCTAAGGAATTAAATAGTTTTTGATTTAAGTAACAAGTGGCTAATTATAAATTGCTACATTACTTGGGATGTAGGAGCTCCTACATAAAGAGTTGGAGGAAAGCTTTTCCTTTTTTATTTTTTAATTTTTTTTAAATACTTTATAGATACATGAAGATTAATTGTATCCAAAAAGTTAAAAAACTTAACCAAAATATAAAAAAAATCATTAAAAATAAATGAAAACCCGAACAAAAACGCACACACATTTTTATTTGAATTTTCATTTGATTTTAGTGATTTTTTAAAAATATTTAAGTCAATTTATATTTATTAATATTTATATTTTTTATTTTTTTTAGATACATCTTGGTACATTTTAAAACTAAAAGGGTAAATTACAAGTACACTCCTTCAAATTTGCTTAAAATATGAATCCCCCCTTGTGGTTCTAGAAATTATATTTCACCCCTTGAGATTTCTAATTTCATAACAACTTGTCCCTTTTATTAATAAATCATCAAATTAATTAACAATTTTAATGATATTAGAAATATATTTTAATTAATAATTCAAGCAATTTTATTATTGTCTTGTTTTTGTAGTTAATTATGTTAAATAAAAAATTCTGACATGGGGATATTTGTAATTTTCTAAATCACAGTGGAAAATCTATATTTTAAGCAAATATCAACGGTGTATTCATGATTTACCCAAATGAAAAAGGTACAAAAAAATTGAATAAAATATAAATTAAAAATAAATGAAAACTTTTTGAAAAATTCAACCAAACAAACAAGGTTTAATGGCCTCTCGAAATTAATAAAAAAAACTTGATATACAAGTCCATTTTTTAGACCCACTTTATAGACTCACTGATATGTAACTGAAATGATTGACTCATACTTAGAGAAGATAGAAGAAATAGAGAAATAAAATTATAAGGGTTGTTGAATTTCTCTCAAGTTTAAATTTAAATTTCATGGATTTGTGGGGTCTATCATGGATTCTGTTTTGATGATCACAACAGTTTATTTTACACAACCCTCTATGTATCATTTATTAAAAAAATTAAGTCGATTTGATAATTATAAGTTTTTCATTTTATGATGTTTGTCTAAAAAAAAATTAGATTATTTATTTTCAAAAACAAACTTGATGTCAATTTATGAGTGGATTTGGAGTTTGATTTTTCCAATCTCATTTACGTGTAGGGTTTTATTATTATTTATTTTAATTAATGCATATTTGGTTTCTAAAATTTACTTTCCGTGTTACTTTAATGTTTTAAATTTTAATTTTGTAAATTTTTATTCTAAAATTTCAATTTGGGTTAAATTAATCTAATTTTAACACAGGTGAAGAAGATAAATCAGTCTTTTAGACGAGTTGTATTATGAAGGAGACCTATCAATAAAGTTACCCTTTGTGGAAAGATTTACGTTCAATTGCATTTCAAAATTGAAAAAAAATTAAAATTTGAAAACTAAAGTGATATGAAATGCATATTTTAAAATTAAAAATTTTAGAGACAAAATTTAGATGACCAAACACAAAAGAGACATTTTAAGAAAGATATGTGTATTTATAATTAGTTCAGAGGTTTTTGTTCTATTTGTTGTATGTTTATGGTTATGACTTCTGTTTTTCCATAATTGAATGTCCAAATTAATATGATTTTTATAATATTTGTAATTTATCTTCTACCAATAGCATTTTCCTAATTGTTTTCGTGAAATTTAACATTCAATATTAGAAGTAAACAACATCAGAGGAGAAATAAACATTACAAATATTAATTTCTTTGGTAGGAGTTGAACCCGTTATATCACACCACAAAGTGGGGTATGGAAAAAGTTGAAGGAGACATAATTGTTGATGGACTAGCGTATGTGGCCATAGATGGTATTTAGAGTGTTGAGCATCACAATATTCTATCTAATAATTATCTTCCCAAGTATAAAAATTTTACCTTATTAAAATAGCCAAAAACTAAAATAAATTACTAAAATAGCAACTTCCCAAACACCCACAGGGTATGCCTCACCAGAGTAGATGAATAAATTTTTCACTACAAATAGCTCAACATAGTGCCCATCTGCGTCAACAACGGTCATATTATGACCCTGCATACAAATATAATACTATTACATTAGCAATTAATGACTAGAAAAAAAGACAAAAAAAGAAAAAAAGAAAAAAAAAATGGTTTAGAATGTGGTTGTTCAAATCTATGTTTAAAAAAACAAAAAAAAAAATTACCTCTGTTTCGAAACTGAGGGTTGCTAAAGCAGTCAAGTTACCAATCCGTAGTCGGTATGTTTTTCCAAGAATAACCCAGAGAACATAAGGAGAGCATTCAGGATTTGTTGCATTACAAAGACTGGCTTGTATACCGAGAGTGGAGCAATCAAACTGTACTTTTCCTTGTATCAGAAGTGACTGCAAATTCAAAAAAGTGATAATAAAAATAGAGTTACAAACCAACCATTAAACATATGTAATTAATTGGGATTGTAAATACTAAATAGTATCAAGTATGTATAAACCTGAGGCTCCCCAACCCAAACAAAGGGTATGGAAGATAGTCCAGCGGCTTGTTCAAATGGGCTTTTGTGGCACCAATTGTTGAGGATGATGCTCCGATCATAATAGCAGGAAAAGGGCTCTGATTCTCCAGGAGTATAGCAATCAAACTGTCCTTTTCCTTGTATCAGAAGTGACTGCAAATTCAAAAAAGTGATGATTAAAAAAAAAAGTTACAAACCAACCATTAAACATATGTAATTAATTGGGATTGTAAATACTAAATAGTATCAAGTATGTATAAACCTGAGGCTCCCCAACCCAAACAAAGGGCATGGAAGATAGTCCAGCGGCTTGTTCAAATGGGCTTTTGTGGCACCAATAAAAGGGCTCTGATTCTCCGTCAGGATGTGCTACGCGGATGGATCCATACAGCCCACATGTTCTTTGCATTCCATAATGTGCGTGGTACATATACGTCCCAGGCTGCGAATTCCATTATGAATTGTTCAATCAGAATCTTAATAATTAAGAATCTCAACAAGGAACAGAACACATAAATAAAGCTTTTTGTGGCTAAAAAAAACTTACCCTATCCACAACAAATTGGTAGACAAAGGTGTCTCCAGGTAAAATCGGACACTGAGTTATCCCTTCTGTTCCATCAGACCAAGGTGATCCAATCTGCAAGTAATTACCATTTTCAACTCAACTCAAGTATGATCTCAATATATATAATAATATATTAATGTATCTCAAAAATAAGAAGCTATATTTATATAATATAGTGGTGTGTACCTGTCGAATACCATGCCAATGTATGGCGACATTTTCAGTTTCCAAACTGTTCTTGAGCTCTACAATGACAGCATCGCTTTGTTGAGCCAAGATTGTTGGACCTGGGGACTTCCCATTAATGGTGATGACCAGTTTGTTATAGCAATCTGGAGACTTGAACTCATGCTTTACCTCCCATTTGAAATGCCGAACTCTACTGGCCTCTGCAGATGGAACACTGATCACTAGACAAACAAGGAGGCACACAGACAACAACCTTGTCACAATTTGACAAAGCTCAACCATGTCTTCAATTCCTATCTCCTATCTCCTATCGTCAGGTACAAAATAATGGGTTTGTTATAATAACTGGTATGCTTGATTGAAGTGTTTGATCCTCTTCTTGATCTTTGTATATATATATATGAAGATGTGTTGATTGATTCCAGGCATGTGAAAGTCAATAAGAGTGGCTACCTCTGCTATACCTAAAACATATGAAAAGTGGACCCAGACCAATGTTGAAGGTGGGTTACGCATATAAAAGACACTAAAAAACAAAAGAAAAAAAAAAGAAAAAAGAAAAAAAAGAAAAACTCATGGGATATTATATTCTTAAACAAAAGTGGACCTATTGAGCTAAAAGAATTTTCATGAAATCTTTCAATAAATAAGTACTAAAAAATGAAACTTGTCTCAAATTTTTTTATAAAAAATTACAAACGCACTAAATAAGCAACAAAAAGTGTTCGTCTGGGAATTGATTTTTAATTTTTTTTTCAAAAGATATATAAAAAATAAAATAAATTAATTAACCTTTTATACTAAAATTTTAACTTTTTAATTAATTTAATCACTTAGGACTCCAGACAATTGCTCTAGGATCTGAATTGTAACAACTAATCGCTATCTTGTGCTAACAAAAAAAAAAAAAAAAAGAAAAGAAAAACTAACCCCAACACTATTAATCGATTTCCAAACAAGAAGGCTAGTCAAACTATGTTTTGTAATTGAGTAATGTTAAGAATCTTAAAAATATTATTAAAATTTCTATCAAATATTTTATATGAGTGTGAAACTTATATGATGTGAGTTTGACAACCTTATAAGATATTTGATAAAAAATTTAATAGAATTTTTAAAATTCCTACTCTTTTCGTCCTAAAATAATGGTTCTTTTTAAAGAATCCAAATTTTTTTTGATAGTATAATTATTGCATTTTAAAAAAAAATTGATTTTCTAAAATTATCATTTGATAGTACATTTTTTTGGGAAATATCAATGTCATAATTATACTTTTTATGTTGTTAATGAATTTAAAAGAAGGACAAAATAAGAAATTTATATTATTTTTATATTTGATTTTTGAAAAAAACTAATATTTTAAGATAATAAAAAATAAAATAAAAAATTAATATTTTATACCGGAGGTAGTAACATTTTTCACCGGAGGTAGTAACATTTTTCTTTGTAGTTTGAAAGGTAACGAGCACTCTAGTGAGACACCAACCAGTTCTTTGTAATTTGAAAGGTAACGAGTACTCTAGTGAGACACCAAACAGCACTATCAATTTTAAATTATTGGGCCACCACACAACTTGACTTCACCTCTATCACTACACTACAGTCAACAGACTAGATACATTGACTGAGATAAAGAGAGTCAACTGTTGGTAATAATTGCGTGTAGTGTAGAGCTTCTTTCAATTCTCCCAAATTTACACCGCCAAATTAAGATAGAAGATTCATCTCTCAGAATCAAGTTCCCGTTAATACACATTTCTCTTTTCTCAGCCAACCATAAAACTCATCAAAAGCCCTAACTCTTCATTCTTCTCAAAGGTACTTGTGCTTCTTCCTCTCCTTTTATATGTATATCTGCGTGTCGATTTCGCACTTTGTTGCTAGTTACAGTTTTTTTTTATTCCAATGTAATATTTTCAATAATAAATAAATAAATTCTAATGTAATATGGGTGCTAAATAGCCTCTTGATTCTAATGTCATATTTTCAATAAAAAATAAATAAATTCTAATGTAATATTTTTCATTATAATCATTGGACAAATTATTTTTCTTGAATAATTGAATTATTATGGTTGCCAGAATGTGATGGTTTTAAGGGAAAGGGAAAGGGAAATGGAAAAGGTAAGTGAAATGTGAATAAAATATAATATGTATATATTTCACATAGTTTCACACACCTTTTCCCTTTCCCTTTCTAAATCCCTCCCCAAATCTCTCAACCAAACACACCATTAGAGATTCTTTGGATAGGAAGTCACTAATTTATGGATATAAAATTAGTTTTAAAACATTAATCAAAGAAGTCAACAATGAACGAACATCTTGATTATTTGGAATTGAATGGGTTGAAGATATTATAATGTTTAAAGTTATGAATATTCACACTTTTTATAAATAAAATAATATAGAATTTTTTGGAAAGCGTAAAATTGTAAGGGTGAATATTCATAAAAATTTGTAAATTTAAAAATTTACATTTTTAAACACTATATCACATTTTAAAATCATTCAATTAAAAATGTGAACACTCACACTTTTTATTAAAAATTTAAATGATCAATAAAAAGTGTGAATATTTACATTTTTCTACCTTATTGGAGGTCAAATCTACTATTGCTGATACTCACTTTAATATCTTTATCTCTCTTGACTTGATTTTGTATGTATAGAAGTCGGAGTGCAACTTGGGCGGACTCAACCTGAGTAATTCGAACTCAGTTCAAATTGTTTTAGGGTTTGGATAAGATATTTTCAAATTTAGTACGGGTTTGGGAAAAATTTCAAAAGGCCAAATTAAATTTAAACAAACTTGGGCAAAGACGTCAAACAATTCGAACAACCTGAAACCCGAATTATACATATATAGATATATAAAAATATTAAATATACATATAAATTATTAGCCATTACATGATATTAAAGTAATCGAGATTATTAAATCATATTGAATATATATTATATATACAAATAACAAAAAATCTTACTTCTTTTTTTTTTTTAATTTTTATTTTCACTTATAAATTGTAAAGACTACTATAGCGGCATTTCTCTTACATTATATAAATTATTTATTTTGATGATATTAATGATTTTCTATAAAAAAAAAAATGTAAATAGAGTTAAATTTTAATAATTTAATAATGTAGCTGTCAAAAAAAAAAAAAAACTGAAATTTATTTACAATTCGGGTAATTTGGGCATCTCTAGTTTAACTCGGGTTGGGCTTGGTCAATCAATCTCGGGTTGCAATTCGGGTTTGGACGGGCTTGAACAGATCTCAGTACAACTTGGGTTGGGTTTGGACAACCTCCTAGCCCGTCCGAATCCGCCCGAGTTGCACCCCTATATAGAAGATGTGGTTGATGCGAAGGATGCAATTCAAAGAACTAAACCATATAGAAATGGTGGAAATGACCGTTGTCTTTGTTGGAACAATCTTCTGTATACAATAAACAAATTGAGACTAAATCAAACAAATAAAATAAATTACGTACCGAATTTATTTTACCGAACCAAATGAATAATAAAAAGATCAAGTCGAGTGTGTGACACTCTATCCTTAAGACAGACTCGTCCTGCTACGGTACTTACAGAAAAATGGCGTCTATCTCTCAGGATATAATAATGTTAGACTTATTTATTTTGATAATTTATTTAATTATGTTTTAATTTATTTGGAAGAGAAAAATATAATCAAAATTTATTTTGATGATTTATTTAATTATGTTTTAATTTATTTGAAAGAGAAAAATAGAATCAAAATTTATTTTGTCCCATTATTTCTCACCTAAACTTTTATCCTAAATGTTGTTAGAATATATTTAATATTTGCTTAAATCAAGAGTTCAAACAGCCCAACAATAGATGTTCAAATAGTCCACAATCAGAGTTTCAAATAGCCGAAAATAAAGGTTCAAACAGCCCAGCACAGCAGCAGGCCAAAATGTTCAAGTGGAAGATATTCAAATTAGTAACGATGGAGTGGAAGATATTCAAATGAATACAACAGCTATAAACGGCTATAAGTTTCATTATATATACCAAAGCCTCTAATGTAAATTAGTTATAAAAAAAAAAATCAGAAAATATTCTTTGATCTATAATCACTTACATCTATTCTCTGAGAAGTGTTCTTCAATTTTTGTTTACATCCTCTTTCAGAAATTATACACTGAGACGTATAGCTTTAAGCCCATCTTTCTTGTGTGAGGTTTACAGAAAAACCAGAGCTTCATTTTTATATCTATCTTTGAAAGATAATTCTTGTAGCTTTCTGTGAAAGTAAAAACACATTCTTTTCAACTTTGTAAGAGTGTAGTACACTCAGTATTCTTGACTTAGAAAGTCTGTGTAAAATCCGTGGAGGATTGCTCCATTTGTAAAGAGGTTGCTAGCACCCCCGTGAAGCTAGAGTATAGTGGAAAATCTCAAGTAAACCTTGAAGAGTGGACGTAAGCCGAGTTGAAGCTGAACCACTATAAATTTGTTTGCCTCTTTCTCCCTTATCTCTTTATTTTATTTAAATTGCTGTAACTATATTTCACATTTTTATTGTGCTAAAATAATTAACTGACACAGTTGTTAGAACACTTGTTTTAATTATTTTTATTTCATTAACTATATTTATTTATTGTGCTAGTCATAATTTCTATTAGGATATTATTAATTTTTAATTGTAAAAATCTAATTCACCCCCTCCTCTTAAGTTGTCTTTTGGGTAACAAATGATTTTCACAAATTGTAGTAGCACTCCAAATAATTTGTACGGTGGACAAAAACCTGTGTTCTTACTCTCTGAATTTTTTTCTAAAAATAATATGAAGATTATATCATGCAAGAAGGAAAAATCAAGAATTTCGGATCCCCAAACTACTGGAAATTGCTGGTATATATAGGCAAATTTGGTAACTGTTTGGACAGCCTGAACAAGTGCAAAATGAGGTCAACAGGTGCCAAATTGAAAAGAACAGATCTGCAGCAGTTTTTTTATTTGTTGGCAGTTTTAAAACTGTCTAAAACTGCTGGGCAGTTATTCAATCTGTCTAGAACACTTTGAACCTGTTGAACTTTGGTTTGAATTTGTTCAAATCTGCCTGGGTAGATTTAAATCTATTTGAAAAAAATTAGAATCTGTCTAGGTGCAATAGATACTGTTTGGAAAATTGGACTGGAGGATATCACATTTGGACAGAAAATTAAATTCAATTTTATTAAGAATTTCTGAAAAAATTCAAATAAGTTTTTGTCCAAAAAATTAATATAAGAACCGACAAGACCCACAACCGCGCTTGGTACGGCCGGACAGGCAACAGCGGTGCGAGTGTGTAGTGGTTTAGGCTAAGGTTCACTTTGTCCATAACTCCTCCCTTCTACAAACTTGGGGTGTCCCTTGGAGCCCAACCGTAGTGTTGCCATCTAGAGTTTATATACATACACAAACTCTGTTAAAGTTTCAATGTGGGATAATCATTTTAAGGAAACCCACATTTTACTTCTTTAAATGTCCATTCCACGAATTCGAAAATTGTTAGAGAAAAATGGTTTATGGTTTATAACCATTAATTTCCGGTAATTTTGAGCTTTAATTAATGTAGGTCTCACACCTCGGTTTGGGTGGGTCCGAGTGGCAATACGTTCCTTGCCATGTAGTGAACAAGAATATATACTCGGGTGGTCGAAACCATTTACGAGTGAATGAGAAATTGATACCGAAGTGAGCCTCATAAACATGAAAAATGTTTTGTGTGGTTACTTTGAATTGGTATCTAAAACCTTGTCCCACATAGGAAACTTAGAAGAGTTTCATTGTGTTTATAAGCTCTATGTTAGAGACCTTGGGTTGGGCCCCAAGGGGTACCCAAGTTTTGTAGGAGGAGGAGTTATGGACAAACCCAAAACCATCACCACACGCGCGCGCCGCCGCCGCCGTCCGTCCGGCCGGGTCGGGGCGTGTGTGGGTATGGGTCTAACCAGTCCTTTGTTTTTTGCTCCAAAATTATTTGAAATGGTTCAAATAAATTCTGCAGGAAAAATTCTAATATCGAAATTTTGAATTCAAAATTTTCGGTTATAAATCTTCTGTTATTTCCGGACAGTTGCGTCTCTTACTGGGTAACCGTTCTTCTCAAACGGTCTTCTATACTGAATGAATTCCTTTCCGCCTATATATATATATCTATCCTCCATTCCGAATTAGAAAGAGAATTTCCGTTCCAGTCTTCTCCTTTATCTGCATGTTATATACATCATTTTGCATCTTGTGAGAGTTCAGAAAATTCATTCTGGTTCGCTGTACAAACTAGTTTGCTGTGCTGCATCTGTTTGGGGTGATTGTTGAATCCTGGAGGCAGGACGTCCGTTATTCTCGAGCACCTAGGAGAGGACGAATTTCTGTCTTAAAGACACAGTGTCCAAACACTGGCCTCAATCACAAAATTTGTTCTAAGGATTGAATTTGCAGAAAGTTGTAAGTTTCTATTTTTTTTAATGATTATCTGTGTTATAATTCTGCTCTTAAATTTCTGTTCATACTTTATGACTTGTTCTGATCTCTAATTCTGTTAAGTTAATTATTTTCGAAGAATCTTTTGACAACAAAAACGACGTCAAGTTCCCATTCATTCATAAATGGTTTTGACGAACAGTCTTTACCGTGTGACTTGCTATACGGCAAGGAACACATCACCTCTTCGGACTCACTCCAAAAGACGTGTGGACCGCACTCAATTTTGGGCTCAAACATGGCCCAAAATAAGCCTATAAAAACCAATTATTCCAACAGTCTTATGTTGAGTGGCATGAGGAGGCTAGAGAGTTTTGGAAGATCTTCATGGAATTCAAAACCGTTGAAGACTTGTTTGTGATTAAATTTCTAAATTGAAGAAATTTGTGGGACAATTATTATCTCATGAAATTATGTGTCAGTAATCTCAGTCTATAAGAAAATCTAAATTATCATATATAAATGGATTGAAATTGATACATAACAAGGGTTAAAAAAAAAGCACATGAAACAACACTGAAATTAAAAAAAAAAAAAAAAAAAAACTCATGGGATATATTCTTAAACAAATAAGACAAATAAGACTTATTGAGTTAAAAGAGTTTTCATGAAATCTTTCAATAAATAAGTACTAAAAATGAAACTTGTCTCAATTTTTTTTTATAAAAAATTACAAACACACTAAAAAAGCAACAAAAAGTGTTCGTCTGGGAATTGATTTTTAATTTTTTTAAAAAGATATATAAAAAAATAAAATTAATTAATTAACCTTTTATACTAAAATTTTAACTTTTTAATTAATTTAATCACTTAGGACTCCAGACAATTGCTCCAGTGATTTGAAGGATCTGAATTGTAACAACTAATCGCTATCTTGTGCTGACAAAAAAAAAGAAAAACTATCTTGTGCTGACAAAAAAAAATAAAAACTATCTTGTGCTGACTAAAAAAAGAAAAACTAACCCCAGCACTATTAATCGATTTCCAGAAGGATAGTCAAACTCATGTTTTTATAATTGGGTAATGTTAGAAATCTTAAAAAATTTTATCAAATATTTTATATGAGTGTGAAACTTACATGATGTGAATCCGAGAACCTTATAAGATGTTTGATAAAAAATTTAATAGAATTTTTAAAATTTCTACTTCCTTTGTCCCAAAATAATAGTCTTTTTTGGGGAATCTAACTTTTTTTGGTAGTACAATTATTGTAGTTTAAAAAAAATTAATTTTTCAAAATTATCCTTTGATAGTACATTTTTTTAGGAATATCATGTTAGAACAATCTTCTGTGTAAAATAAAAAAAACTTGAAACAAATCAAACAAATAAAAATAAATTACTTACAGAATTTATTTTATTGAAATGAATAAGTAATAAAAACGATCAAGTTGAGTGTGTGACACTTTGTCCTTAAGACAAATTCGCCCCACTTTGGTGCTTACGGATGAATGGCGTCTATCTCTCAAGATAAAATGATTTTTTACACAAATTGTAGTAGCACTCCAAACAATTTGTATGGTGAACAAAACCTGTATTCTATATTCACTGAATTTTTTCTAAAACTAATATGAAGAACAATGCAAAAGAGAGCAAAAAGGGGAAGAGCAAATGAAGAGACCAACAAAATTAAAAACAACACAAAACAAGCCCCCAACAGGCACCAAGCAACAACCAAACAACAATACACCACTAACAAGAGACCAGCGGAAGCATCTTCAGCCTTTGAACTAGCCTACCAAGATGACTCACCTACTTATTTTCGATCCAACTTGATCTCACCCTCACTATACCTGATTTGATTCAAATTAGACACAATGTCCTGCACAGAGTAATTCACCACTTTTAAATTGTGATTTTCCCATAGAGCAACCCCACTTTCACTAGTTCATTTAACTCCTCAAAATCAGGCTGACTTTCATTAAAAAGGCAGTCCTTTCTTATCTTTCTATTAGTAAAAAATTATGCTTATTCCCAATCGGCAAGAATTAAACAATAATTCACACAAACAATTGGGCAAACAAATCAAGCGACTGTGTATTTGATTCAAATTGCCTTGAAAGTACAAGGAGTTATTTGAAAGAAATTACAATCGACAAGGGCTTTTAAGTAAACAAAAGATAATTTCCAAATGAAAACTATCAAAGTTCACCGAGTTACAACTTACAAATTACAAAGAAACTACTCCTAAAATACAAAACTAATTCTAAGTCTAAAAGCTAAGTGTTATTGAGTTGATGATGTCCCTTCTCTCTACCAACTTTCAGCTTTTATATTTTCCCTTGAAACTCTAGTCCATGATCCAACCTTCCTTAAAATTTGCTGGCCAATCCTTTCCCAACTGCTGTAACTGCTTTTTCATCTTTCTTCAGCACTTCACACAAACTTGCCACATGTCCCCCATGATTTCTAGCACTACATTCGACAGAGGAAAACATTTTTACTAAGGCCCATAACTGCTTGCAACCTCCTTTGCTTCTTTAAACTTTTTTTTTTTTTTTTTATCTTTGACCAACTCCATTTTTAAACCTCTAGCCACATCATCACATAATTTCCCTTCAATTAACGAGCATGATCAATAGAGGAAAGCTTTCCAATTCGCCAATATGGTCTTCTATAAATCAGTCCACCAAGCCAATTAACCAATTGATAACTAGCTCATGACCTTCTTAGCCAATTGATCCACATGATCAATTCTTTCACACTACGTAGCCCCTTAAATGATGAAAGACTTCATTTTGACTTCACTACCACGTGTCATCATCCGATTAATCTACCCGCTGGTAGGAATTTTATGAAAATAGGTGCAAACATTTCCAAACAGACCACATAACAGCAAAGGGAACAATCCTCCAAATGCTCATAACTGACTTCTTGAATTTGGCACTTGACCACCATGAAAGAAGGTTCTCAATGATTCAGGTATAGCCCATTTCAAACCCCACCAATTGACTACACCAGACCATAGTTTCCAAACCAAAGGGCAAAATAACAAGATATGATTTACTGATTCCTCCTCTGATTTACAGAATAAGCACAAAGTGTTAGCAGAGCTTGTTACTAATCCAATGCTTTGCAAAAAGACAGGTTTTGTTACTTACTCATGTTGATAAGTACCTGAAAATATTTATACATGTACTAATTACATTAATGGTTACACTTTAATTTGTCTGATTGAACTCTAAATCACTAATGGAATACAATGATTCCTAATGTATACGCAATTAGATAATGGGAGGCCATTTGTGTAATCAGTGTAGTGGTTCTTATTAAATACCATTTGTTTCGTTACTCATTTATATAGACCACTAAAGTACATATTTAATATTTTAGAGACAAAATTGACACAATTACGACATTAGATGTCAAAAAAATACCACAAAGCCTAAATTGACACAATTAGAACAAAAGAGATCAAAATACAACAAACTTTTAGTTCATTATGAGTTGATGATATGAGTGTTTGAAAAACCAACAGCCACATGCACCTGAACAATAACAATAACAGGCTATATATTGTAAAAAGCCACTGTGACCGTAAAATTTTTACTCTTTTTTTCAATTTTATTTTAGTGAGAGAAATTACAAACAAAACAATACCAAAAATTGATGCAAAAGTTAGTATTAATGTTCTAATATCATTTAATTATGATGGATGCATATCGCAGAATGGTATGTGTGGACTCGCCATTTTCCGCGCCCCGCCTTTTGGAAAGGTTTGAAAAGAAGGCCTCACAGTTCGGACTCCCGCGGTTCTGAATCTAGTCTCACAAGTGCAATGTGAAACTGATAAACACCAAAGAGTCCAAATCCAGCAAATCTTTTTGAAAAACTGATTTTAAATCAAATAATGCCAAAATTGGACTACTTAGAGTCGCCATCTAAATATTTTATTTTGGGGAAATTTAGGAAACCCTGACTTGTGCCAAAGGCCATGTGTCCGTCATCACCAAAGTTAACTCGGCTCGAGAACTCAGGTACGAGAGGGGAAGGTCCTGAAATGAGCACCCCCGCTCGTCCGATCAAAGATCAGCCTCTACTAATCATGATATGATATTTTATAAACATTATGTATTCTTATTTCGGTTATTAAACTAGCTTTACTATGTGATGCGCACAAGCAAGCATAGACTAGTTGTAAGACTTGGAACAATTCAACTCATGTTTGTTTGCGAAAAATGGTTTGAATTTGTCACCCTCAAGTGGGCTTAAAAATGCGGATTTGCCACCACACATAGTAGGCTTAAAACAGGATTTGCCACAACAAAGTAGGCTTAAAAATTACATTCGTTGAATCATTCCAATTCAAATAACAAGCCTTCATCCACAGGCGTTCATGTAGTTTAGCATTTAAGCACATAGTCTCATGGTAAGCATGCTAATCATGGCAACATTCACACTTATGCAAGTATGCTAAAGCGTAAAAACTCACCGAGTACTCCAAGTCAAAACAGAAACTAGTTAGAAAGATGCATGATCCTAACTATGTAAGATACCTAATGCAACACATGCAATATGCAATTAATAGGCTCAACTGCTAATATGACATATGAAGCAATTTGAACAACATACGATTAACCACGTATTCAAATAAGATATTAAAATTGCAATGCAATTTGAATGATGCGCCGAGCCTCGGTGCATGCAAGACGAATGAATGGATGCAAGCATGCGATATACTAATTGAAATATGTCCCTAAACTAACCATCAAAAGCGATTAAGTAAAAGGGAGAAAGATGTGAGGTTGGAAGACATACACACACGCACGCACACTTATTATAACATTATGCCCTCGTGAAGGAGGGTTTGAATAAATAAGAGCTAACCAACTAACTACGCTAATTAAGCTAACTAATTATTACAACACAATATGAATTAACTAACTATTCTAAGGTAATTAAATTAAATAATTAACTATCTAAGCTAATTAAATAGTTACAACACTTGCATGAATAAAGCGAATAAATGGCCTTAGGGCGAGGGACACATGCATGCTTGGTTAGTTTCCACCCGAAATGCCACCGCCTTGCCATTGAACACCTCCGTTTGCACATTTTTGAATACCAACAGTGCTGCCACTTCCCAGGACACCTCTGCTCCTCTCAGGAACACACTAAGCATCCTTCTTCATTGATGGCCAGTCGGCTACCATTGGTGGCCGGTCAGCTACTGCTGGTGGCCGGTCGGCTACCCCTTCCCTGAACTTCCTTTTTTCCTACAACAGAGAGCAAACAGAGACAAAACAGTGTATTCTCAAGGGTTATCTATACTATTACTCCCCTTATCATCACACAAGCTCAAAGGAGTGTAACTCTTGGCCCTTAAACCATCAACCAAGCATTTTTCATGCATGATGGCTAAGGAACCAAGCATGTACAAGCTTAATGAGTGCACAACAAGACTTAAAAAGACCACCACCCTATCATGCATGATCAAGGGTGATGGTAACCAAGGAAAGTTGCACATTTCATCACTTTAAGTATAAAATGTCCCATTTTCCTTGTGTTCGAATTAACGTCTGATTCGAACACATGCAATGCAACACGAAAGATACTTAATCTTGCCTCTTTTACTTGTCATGCTTTGTTTACTCATTTTAGCTTACCAATCCATTCTTTAACTGGTTAAGTCCAAAAGTGAGTGTCCTCTAATGGAAAGAGGGCTTAGACCACAAGTGCCTTGGGCATGAAAGAGACCTCATGCCGTTGATAATGAACCCTCGAAGGGATTAAACCATTAAGCATGAATGTTTCAATTTCACACTTAAGCAAACAAGGGGTTTAAAACCACTTTCAAAGTAAACGAAAGAGTGAAGAATAAAGGGAGATTGCAGAGATTTCAGTGCTGGAATTAGGCATGAAAAAACATTAAAACATGCAACCAAGATACACAAATGATGCTCAATGCATAGAAACACTAAGCTAGTGAAGGAAATTGCACCACAACTATATAAAACCAAGCTTAAATGAACCAAACAGCCCAAAACAAAGCTAAAACAGGCCCAAATAGAGGCAAAAATATGTTGGACCAAAGCTAAGTTAGGCTAAAAAAACATGCGAACATGTAAGGCAATCAGGCATGCAAGCAAGACAACAAGGAGGAGAGGTTAACCCCTCCAATTTTGGACTTCAAAACAAGATTTTTTCTATTGAAAAATCTCTGAAATTCAGTGGTTAAAAGGCCCAAAAAAGTTGGTTTGAAAGTGATGAAAAGATAGTACAAGAGCATAACAAGCTAAGAAGCAAAAAGGGTGGACAAGCCCTTAACTCAAAATAGCCTTAAACCACCATGTTTAGGTAATAAAAATAGAGATTTTTTCAATTGAAAACTAGGCCAAAAATAGTTTGAAAAGATGGCAAAACAAGTGTGGAAATTAAGCTAGCAACGAGAAGTTTCTACCTCTTGAAGGGAAGACACAATTTAGGCAACAATTCAAGCCAAATTCAAGCTAAAATCACCTTCTAGAGCTCAAAGATGGGCTCAAGTAACTTCAGCCCAAAGATAAGCAACTTTGGTTAAGGGTTGATAGGCAAACTAGAAGTGTATCTCTATTTGTATGTATAAAAGGGCAAGAGAGAGAGAATTGTAGAGAGAGAGAATTGTAGAGAGAGAGGATTGTAGAGAGAGAGGCTCCCAAATCTTTCTAACCTTGAAAGCAATAGAGAATGGCCTCTATATATAGAAATATAAGAGCTCAGGTCGAAAATATCAACAAAACAGACAGCTAGAGCATTTGGGAGACAACTGGAGGAAAATATCTATAAAATCTGACCTTTTTGACACCTGTGGCCGGCCGGCCACCACCGGTGGCCGAAAAAATGCACCTCTGGCCGACACATGGTCAACAAGCAAAAACTGGTTTCTGGCCCCGACTTCAAACAGGCATATCTCTTTCATCTGGACTCCTTTGCAGCTCATTCTTGAGCCTAAATTGAAGCCCTGGAAGTATTCTTTCCAATGGTGGAAGCCTCACATCAAAATTCCAAGTGTGAAAAAAATATGCCTCTTTTAGTGAAGACTGCTCAGTTTCAGTCCTAACCGGATTCATGCCTAACTTCTCCTTAGCTAGTTTTCTTCTCGCTCCTCTAATTTTCTTCAACTCCAAACCTCTAAAAAAGATATTTTAAAGATTTTTTCAAGGAGTTCACCTCTCTTTCATTTATTTCCACTTTGTCATTGCTTGGTTTACTAAAAAGCGCAACATTTAACAAAATGCGAGCCTCAGAACATCGTAGAAACTTTTTTAAATAATATTTTGAAAGAGAGGGTTTTAAGGTCTAAAATCATTTTGGCCAAAATAGTTTTGGTCCAAAAAGGGGTTGTAAGATTGGGATTCGAAACTCCTCATGCCGAAGAAATTGAACCTTTGCACAACATAGCCTTCGTCTTGCCTTCGTCCTCGAACAATCAACCTGAGGCCCCCAAGTCTTAAGGGCGGTCAAAAATGGGGTGTCTATAATATGGCGAGTCCAGACGTGGGAGCAGTGGAGCAACTTCAACATGTAGAGGCTACGCAGAGCTGTCTGGGCCTTCTGAAGGTGAAGTTAGAGGTGGAGCTGCCATCTATTGAATAAGATGCAAAATTTTGAGATAGAAAAAATACTTCCTTAATAGTCCATACACAACCAGCCTTATAATGTATATTCAAGTATACCATGTCCAAGCAAAAACTTTTGTTAGTTAGCATTTTGTTCAATTTATTAAGTCATTTCTAAACCCCATGAGAAAATTTCCAACTGTAATTAAATTTTGAATGATATCACGGAACCAATGGCAACGCTTGCTTATAATTTCTAACTCATGATTATTTTTTGTTGTTGTTCTTTTTTTTCCTTTTTTTTTTGTTAATGATGAAACAAATTTCTCTTTTATTAATTGGAATTAGATAATTAGTTAAATATTGTTGGCTTTTTGGCTTTCGAAGGTTAGTATTGTAATTTTAAGCGTGCCAGCAAGGATTAATCAGTCATTACAAAAGATTAATTGCCAACCAATTATCATACGATTGTGTTTTAGTTCTTTTCAGCCTCAATAAAGAAGACTTTTACTGGTGGCTTGTTAGGAGAATTTAGTAAACAACAATTAAATGAAGAAAATCGCAGAATTTCATTAAGTAAAAATAAAAAAATTACAATGATCTTACCCAGCCTTGTAGAGGTTTATAACAACAAGCTATTTGAAACTATTCCTATGAATGAAGTGTAATACAGGAATTTGAAGTACAGAAATGTAAAGAATTGTAAAAACTGAAAAGGAAAATAAAATAGATAAAGCTGGTTTTTGATTTGAGTCTGGATCCCTTATTTTGGAGCCTTCTCTACTATTTATACTGTCCTGTAGTAACCATCGAAGTAGGCTTCCAACCGTCGAACAATCTTCCCATGATTGCTGAACATGTTGCCTTATAGTCAGTTCCACTACGCCACTCTTTTCAGTTAGGCTTCCCTCCTTAAGCCACGTCATCTTGTATCTCTTTGCTGATCCAGTGCTATGCAGATCCACAATAACCAATGCTAACCACCACGTGTATGAATGCGATTGGAGATTTGAATTGTCTTCCCGTATTGCTTTCATCCAGCCACGTGTTGAACTGCGATTGGCCTGTACAAAATACGTAGCCAACATTACCCCCCACACTAATATACCCAATACTTGGTGATATTAGTGGATCAAAAAATTTTAATCTACGTCTTAGAACGTGTATAGGCTTTGCATCTTTTCAAAAATGCAACCGTCATTCATCAATGAAGCATTTGTATCACATTAAATTCTCTTCTATTCCTTGAATATTTCCCACTATCTAAGTATTCGAAAAGATTAATACAGCTCTCATGGCCAAGCAAACCTTTTCTTACATTGATCAAGCATACGAAGAGTCGTTTGATAATGTTGTTTGTCCTCGAAAGAACCTTCATGCATCGATTAACCACCCTTATCCGCCTCCATTTATACAAGTCATGGAAGCTTTTGCAAATCATTGACCTTCGAACCAAGAATCTATCGCTTACAATTCTTTGGAACAAAAATTTGCAACCATGGATATCGGAAGCTCTTCTTCTGCAGCAAAGCCTTCCATATGGGATGAGGCTGCTGCTGCTGCTTCTTCTTCTTCTATAACCTCTAGCTGGGGAACTTGGCCTACCCCTACTCAACCTCAGACGAGGGAACACATTCATCACCGATTCCCTGAATTCAATGACCCTTTTACAGTCCCCTTTTCCAGATGCAGTTCCGTAGTATACCCATATATCCCTTTTGACTGTATACGCAGTCTTGAGGACAATTTGCTTTTAGGATGGTATACTTCTACCTTGCCATCTCGAATGGTGCGAAGTGTCCTACGTCTTGATAAAGCTTTAGCGATCAGTCCTATGCTTTTAGCCAAAAAAAGCAAAACTTTGTTCCTCCGATTGGTTGGAATGAGTGACCAGACCTGAATTCCCAGATTCGTTCAGGGAAACTCCAACTGCTCCTCCTCTGCCTTCCAATCCAAATTGGATTGATGAATTGAGGCTCACTCTTTCTGAAAGCCAATACTTCCAGTGCCTCTAACTGCTTATTAGCAATATAGGGCTCAGACCCTGCTTGCTGTTTTCTCCCATTTATCCTTTAAAGTCCTTCAAAGTGATATTTCCCACAAAAACCTTCTATGGGCTTGCGACATTATGTCTCAAAGTCATCTTCTCAACCCTGTGGCCCAAACAGAGCTTTATACCTTTTTAGACCAACTTCCCCTCCTGCTCAACTGGCACTTCAATGCTTCTATTACCAGTGAAATTCTAGATGAAGCCTTCTCTGCTCGAATTCAGGTCCAGTATGAGGCAGAGAACCTCCTTGATGAATATGAGATCTTCAGGAGTCAGGATTCTGAGCATGGGGAGGATGCTACTATGGACGAAGTGTATGGAGAAGAGGAGATGGACTCAACAGATAAAGCCCTAAAACAGATAGAATTTGAAGTGAAGGCCCAACAACTCTTTTTTCCAATTAAGGGCTTACCAATTAGATAAACCAAACCTGGACAGGATAGAGGATAGAGTATGAAAAAAGTATTCATTTATTGAATTTTGTTGGACTAAATTCCATGATCTTGTAACTTTGTCCGTTCCATATTTTTATGAAATTAAGAATGTAATCAAATGAATCCCAATGTAAATATTACTTATCAATAAAATTGGGCTTTCTAAATTTCATTTGTCAGACTCTGACTTTATATTCCAAGTATAAACTTGACTGTATGGTTGATGTGCTTTAACTTCGCAATTTCGTCCTGAAGCCTAACTCAAACACTTCCAAAGTGTGGAATTTTCTTTTAAGAAAGACAATCATTGCCTTACATTCCAATTCTAGGATCAACATAATTTGTTCTTCTTTAGCTATCAGCTTCGAATTAAACAACTTTGCTTCGAAGCACAGTCTACGTGCTTCAAAATATAGAAACTTCCTTTAGGGATTGCACTGTTTTATTACAAAAGGTGAGTCCTTTTGTATCCTTCATTGCTTAACCAAATATTGGTTTTTTGTTACTTCGAAGTGTAGAACAAACAAACCCTAGCCGCAGAATATTTCAAATTTTGCTTCGAAGGATTTTACTTTCAACAAGAAACTTAAAAACAAGTCTGTCTTTAATCCCCTTGATGTAAACAAACACTTGAGCATTCTTGCGCTCTAAGGTATAAAATTTGCTTCGAAGTCAACTTCTAGCTTTCGAAGCCCTAGCTGGTCGTTTGTTGACTTTTGAGCCAAAGCTTGGCTTTGAAGCTAAGTATTTGATTTCGAAGTCGCTACGAGTATTTGGGGTTCGTTTCCCTCTAAATTATCAATATTGAGGAAGGCTTTTCGTATCCGTACCTTCAGTACTCCTTTATGAATTCTACCCATTTAAAACGATTGGGTATTTTTCTGACAGAAAGGTTTTAAAACCCATCCCTTTTGTTCTTTCAATTCACTTGCTTGCCTAACACACTAACCCTTCACCTCTATTGACTTCTACTCTCTTTTACTCTCTCTTTCTCAACTTCGTCTTCTTCAAACTTTTGTCAATGGCTTCTTCCTCCACGAAGATACCAATCGTAGAGCGTGTGAGTCCATCCGTAGCTTTAAAGAGGATCATTACTGAAGAGTGTGAGAAATATAAGGCTGGCGAAAAATGTGCTATCGATGGACGTATTTTCATTCCCCGTCGCCATGAGCAGCAGGAATATGTGCGAGGGCCTATTTTCAGAGAGGCTCCTACTCAGCTTCTAGTTTTGTATCCATGTTTGGAGGACCATTGCCTCCTTTATGAAGGCGGTCTTGATTGGGGCAACTGGAGAGCGAACCCCATCGTTGCTGGCCCAAGGTAAGACCAGAATGAGAGGAATGGTATGATCAGTTCGTCCCTGCTAGGACACTGGATCTTCAGGAGCTTTGCCTCTTCGACGCTCTTCGACTGTCCAGGTTCACCATTTCAGATGACCCATTTTTAATACTTGCTGCGCTCTGTTTTTGGAATTCTGCTTTCAATTTTTTTCAATTTAGATGTGGGATGATGGCTCCCACTGTTCTTGACATCTGTCATCTATTAGGATTATCCCCTATTGGTACTCCCTTTGGCCCAGACTACCCTGACCTTAAAACCCCTTTTTCTCTTCCCCCCTTGAACTCATCCTTGTAACACGTCCGCGGGGGACCTCGGCTACAGTTCGGACTCGATTTGTGTCGCGGTTCTAAATCTGAACCAAAGAGTCCAAATCCGGCAAATCGTTTGAGAAAACAGATTTTTTGAAAAGTAGTGCCAAACATGGACTGCTTTGCCAGATTACAGAGTCGCCACCTAAATATTTAAAATGGGAAATTTAGGAAACCCTGACTCGATGCCGAAGGCCACATGTCCGTCATCACCAAAGTGGTCTTGGCTCGGGAGCTTGGGTACGATTGGGGAAGGTCAGCTATGAGCACCCCCTTTCGCCCGGTCCGAAGACCGGCCTCTACTAACCGTGATATCCGTTTTTGAAAACATTACATGTTCTTATCCCAATTATTAGCCTACAATTACTATGTGATGCGCACAACACAAAAGTATAGACTAGATTGCCTAGTTTGGAAATAAACATTGCATATCCGTTTTGTCTCGAAAAACGTGTTGTTTTCTTTTGCTACTCGCAAGTAGGCTAAAATTCAGATTTCAACGAGTTGTTCCAACTCAGGCAATCCAACCTCCATCCACAGGCATTCAAACAGTTTATCATGTAAGCACTTAGCCGCATGGTAGACATGCTGTCATGTTAACATTCACACGCATGCGACATGCTAAAGCGTAAAAAACTTACATCGTACTCCGCGCCAAAACAGTAAACTAGTTAGCAAACATGCATGACCTGGTTCATGTTAAGTGGCTAATGCAACACAGGCATAGATGCAATCTAGAGTAGGCTCGGCTAACCCTAAACATGGCATGTGAAATGCGATCAAATAGCACGTATTCAATTTGGAATTTGAAAATACAATGCAGTTTGTATGATGTACCGAGCCCGGTGCATGTAAACAAAATGCATGAATGCACACATGCATTGCATAAGGTATGCTAAGATAGACGTGCCCTAATCTACCATAAGCAGGTAAATAAAAGGGTTAGAAAGAAATGGGGGTTGGAAGACATACACCCACTCACGCACACTTATTACATTTTTGCCCTCGCTCGGAGGGACCAAAAGAATAATATACAGTCCAAAAATAAATGAATAAATATATTACAAAACTCTAATTATCAAAATAAATTAAACAAATGAAATAAACGGAGCCTCAGCCCTGCCTCGGAATGCGCGAATGATGTATGCTCGTCGCGACTTGCCCGGAAAACCCGTGTCATGGCATTGCTGCTTCTGTTTTTACTGCCCTGCCTCTCCAAAAATTCCCAAAGCTCTGAAATACCTCCCAAGTGGTCTGAGATGCTCCACCGGCTGAGGGGAGAGCTCACCGGCTGTTCTTATTGATCATCGGCTTCTTGCTATGTTTATCGGCACAAATAAAGTGCCGATCGGCATTAAACCGCGGCCGAAGAAAGTTCCTGCAGAGACAGTTGATGAAGAAGAAGAAGACAAAGAATGCATGGCATGGATTTTAGGGGACATGTAAGCATGGTTATTGCCTCCTATCATGCTTGGGGACTCAAGGAGGTAAGACTCTTGGTTCTAGGGCCACCAATTATGCATTTGATGCATGATGGCCTATGGAATCAAGATTGCTCTTTTGATATGAAAATGCATGCAATACAAACAAATGAAGACTAAGTCCCTATCATATGGAGATCAAGGGCCTTAGAGACTTGAGGATGGAGACAAGTTTCACCACTCAAGTGTGAACTCCACTCGATCCTCATGTTTGGTTTGACAACCCCAAACCAAACCATGGAATGCAACTCATGCAACATGGCTCAAATGCAATGCAACCTATCATGTTAGGCATGCAAGGAGCTAAGTATGCAAGGTACAAATGTCATGCAACATGGGCCAATTATGCATGGAACTAGCATGTATACTAGGTTTCATCAATCAAACATGCAATAACCATGGTATGAGCATGCAAAGGTGGACTAAGCCCAATGAGGCAGCCCTCAAAACTCCCTAAATCAGTGACAAAATATGCCTCAAAACATGAACAAAATGCTACACAAGCATGCAAGCCATAAGGTTCAAGGCTAAGGCACAAAGTGAAACATTGAATCACCATTTAACAAGACCAATCATGGCACATGTGAGACAACCAAAACAGGTTTTTAGCATACAAAATAGCACCCAAACCCCCTTCATGGCATCCCCGAAAATGCACTAAACATGTAAGCATTGCAAGGGCCTACTTCAAAGCATACAAGAGCACACCCTTAAAACATGAACTAAGCCACATATGCCAACATACACACATGACTAATGGACTGAAATAGGGTCTAATATGATGCCAAATCATGGGGTAAAGACAAGTTAAGCATGCTAGAACTCCATACAAGCAAGGCCTACAAGCCAACAAGCAAAGCAACCATGCTAAGCATGCCAAACATGGCCAAAACAGTGGCTCACAGCCCTCTAACATGGCAAAACAATGCTAGTATTTTCATGAAACTAAGCTAAAACATGCAAAAATCATGACCTCAAAACATGGCATACTTTTAGGCACAAGAGGGCATTTCAAAGGAAGTATGAGAAGCATGTTAGAGACTACAATTCCAACCAAAAACAGAGATCAAGCATGACCTAAAACAGCCCAAAAAGTCCTGAAATGAAGCCAAATGCAAACATGCACACATGCTATGCTATGAGCCCAATACAAAGGCAAATAAAGGACCAAGGGGAGAGGGGTGTCCCCCCCCTAAATGAGGCTCGAAAATATCATCCTCACCACTGAAAACCCACTGGTTTTCAGTGGTGAGAATATCAAAGAACACCAAAACAAGAAGGCCTAAGAAAAAGGCACCAAAGATGGCCAAACAAGGCTTAAAGTAATGAGGCTTAACTCAAACCATAAAATGACCTTAAAGAAGGTTCAAGAACAAGTAAATACAAGACTTTTTTATTTTAAACACAAACTCAAAAACACAAAGTAAAGAGGGTAGAAAGAGGTTGCAAGAATGGGGAAACTAAAGTAAAAAGCTCACCCTTGAAGATCCAATGAAGAACAGGTGGTCCAGCCCTCTCCTAGTGATCAAAATCAGTCCAAGATCACACAAAACAGACCTCCAAGCTTCCCAATCTCGGAGCTAGGTGTAATAGTGTGTGTAATGGTGTAAAAGTGAGGTAAAACACACTATTTGGGCCTAAAACACCCACACAAGAGGAGAGAGGGGGAGATATAGATATATATGGATATATATCAGAGAATGTATGTATAAGCTCTGGTTTTTGACCTCAAATTGCTAACCTTTAAGCAATGGAGAGGGGTGGTGCTTATATAGACAAAATACAAGCCAAGACTTAATGGCTAAGTAAAGCCAAAAGTTCAAGGGTGCAAATGGTTCCTAGCTTCTAAGGAAGCCAAGGCAATGGGCAAGCTTCCCCAAGAAGCTTGGCCAAAAGGGGTCACCCTTCTAGAAGCTTAAAGGGGGTCAAGGGTGCAAAGGGTGCAATGTTATGCACGGGGAGGAGTGATGGTGTAATCCACGTTGCATGCACCATCCTCAGGGGGGCTCAGAAGGGTCACCGGCCGGCAAAAACAATCACCGGCACAAAAAAGTGCCGGCCGGCATCATACAGTGCCGATCGGCCAATAATTTGGACAAAATAGTGCCGATGGATACTAGGGAGAGCCGGTGGAGGTGTGAGGCAGCCGGTGGGTTCTATGGATGGCTAACAAGCCTTCCTCTACCCTCAAATGCAAACACACACAAGCCTTGGTGGAAAACCAAGCACAGAACAAACCGGTTAAGAGATCCTGAGGCACGGCGCGCAGTCGGGACCTCCGGGAACTCAAAACGAACACAAACATGGGTAATCACCGGGTGTTCAAGCGGTGATGCCCAAGTCTTGAGGACGGTCAAAAATGGGGTGTCTACAATCCTATAACGACTTTGTCAAGGTTGAGAACAAAAGAGAAGGCCCTGTGACTGATAGAGAACTCTTTTCTTTTTTATTATATTGGCTTTGCAAATTCTTCTTCTGTACTTCTTCTCAGAGGATCTTGCTTGAGTTTGCCCCTCTTGCCAAAGCCTTTGTTTTGCATAAAAAGGTGGCCGTAGCTCCACATGTTTTGGGTCACGTACATAGAGCTTGCTCCATCTTTTGTGAAAAACCTATGGATGCCAATCAAGGAGGCCCATTTTGGATACTCTAACTCTGGCTTTTTGCATACTTCACTGATTTGCAGTCTAAGTGCTTAAAGTTTTTGATGCCAAATCCTACCACTTATGGTATGAAGTTAGCCAATGTTTCACTTTATCATTCCAACTTCGCCTTCTACTTTTCTTTCTTTCACCAACTCCCAGCTTCCCCTTCTTCTCATACCTTCTTCTGCTCCTTCGAAGCTAGTATTGGCCCAGCTTGGTTGAGGACCTTTTTGAGTGATAGGTCCTGCTCTAGGCCTCAGCACAAAAACATGGGGGCTTCTATTTTGATCCCAAGGGAACTATTCATCAACACTATGAATCCTAGAGCTTATAAATTTATCTCTGAGCCATATTGCCCTGCCCAATTTGCTAGGCAATTTGGACTTTCCTAGAGGATCCCAATCCCTCTCTGCAGTCAGTCTAAGTCAAACCTTGCGATCAGAGAACTGAAAGTCCCCAGATCCAGATTAGAAGAGGCCACTTCCAAGTTCATCCAAGACTTGATTGATTTTGAATATCTACCATTCATTCCCCAAAGCAACACACTAAAAAGGTATCAGAATTGGTGGATGGCCAATATGAAGGTGCACTTGGCTATTCCTCCTCAAGATTTATTAATGGTACTAGATGTACCTCAATCCAAGTCTAAAAGGGACTGGAGTTGTTACTTCCTCCACTGCTCATGTTACCCCAGCTCTTACGCCTGCTACTACAAAGTCTGCTCCTGCTACCTTACCTCATTCTAGAATTACTTGAGCTGCTTCGAAGAAAAGTATGCACTACTGTTTCTTTTCTTTTCTCCTCATTTATGATGCTTTTGGATTTTTCTTATAGTTTTTTCTTTGGTGTAGGTGGTGTGGGTGCCTCACAGGGAGATTCTCTCCAAAAAGTTCAAGCTTTAAATCTTCTCAAGAGCAAATAGCAACCACAAAGGAAAAGAAAGCTCTTGCTTGATCCTAAAGAGGGGGTACCTGGGGCCCATGTAGAAGAAAAGGAAGCAGAAAAAGAAGAAACAGAAAAAGAGCAAGAGATACCATTAAAAAGAAGGAAGAAAATGATGGTCTCTCTCTTTGATTTCACTGGGGACCCCATTCACGAAGCATCTGCTAAAGTAGTGGAAACAGAACACTCTAAAGAAATCATTGTATTTCAGAGGGCTGAGAAGAGGAGACAACAACAAATGCTTAAGGATGAAGCTGCTGCTGCTAATGCACTCCAAAGAGAAACTGCAAGGAAACAACAGACTGCTGAACATTATACCCTTCGTAGCTCTCCAACCATTGCTGCCACTTCTGAAACTAGTAATTTCCTTTTGTGTCTTCTAATTTCCTTTTTCAAATTTTGATACTGAAACTTAACATTGCTTCGTATTTCTTCTTCTGCAGTAACAACTACTTTGCCTTCTCCTTCAATAAGGACTTTTTCAGTTTCATCTGAAGTTAAAAGACTATCAGAAGCAGTGCCTCAAAGTGTAGAGACCATTCAGGCAATACTCTCAATCCATGGTTCTACGCTTTTCTCATCTTTTGTGAAGCAAAGCATTCCTATATCGTTGTCCTTCGGTTTCACTCCATACCTTCCTCTTCTAACCTTTAACTCAGCCCAATTTATTCTCCCTACAATCCTTGCTGTTCCTTCCCTTTTTGAGGAGATCCCAGTTGTTACTTCATCTCCAGTGATAACTGATTCTCTCAGGAAAGATACTGGTAGCTCCCCAGTTCTTTGTCCACTACCTTTATCCAGCTCCAGTTCCTCTTCTCTTGACCTACTGGTAACCAGGACTATGGAAACTGCTAGGGATACTTCATTCTCTTCTCCTATCCTTATGCATCCATCTCTTCCTTCTACTATAGCCCTTTCTGCACCAACCATGTCAATAGAAGAGGTAGATATTTTCGAAGCTAGACTAGCTAGCCTTTTTGACATGCCTTCTACCATTCCAACAGCCAGTAATGAAACTGAGCCATTGGTTCTGGCTGATTCTCTCTTGGAAATTTTTGAGAGCTTTTCCATGATTAGTAGGGCTTCCTCACCTTCACTGGATTTGGGTAGTTGTTTGGAGTTACTGACACTATTCTCGAGGATCCTGTTCGAAGCCTTGCAAAGACCTATTATTAAGAATGGTTTCCTCTAGTGCTGCAAGGTTATTGAACAATCCAGCATGGCTATTTCAAGTCATTTATCTCAAGTAGTAGCTACCATTGACTTTTATATCAACATCTGCCATGTTACCAAAGCTGCAGAGAAAAAATTATTGAGAGATCAGAAATTTGTTTCCCAGATACATGCTGAGGTGTCTGAATTGAAAGAACAACAATCTTCTGTCTCCCAATTTCAAGCCCAACTTTTGGAGAAAAAAACTCAACTAGAAGAAGAGTTATCAGCATTTAACCTGGCTTTGGATCGAATTGCCACCAAATAGCAAATCACTAACCAAGGACTGGCTGATCGGAAGCAGGAAATGACTACAGCCATCCAGTTGTTTCCATCTCTTAAGAGTAGAGAGTCAATTGTAAAGGAATAATTGAAACATTGTACTGACTTTTGGGCCAATCTATGGTTGCATGTATTCAAATCCTTATGAAATAAATTCTTTATTTATTGAGTGTTTTCATGCTTATCTTGTTTAGCACTTACTATACTCCTTGCGTTTCCCACACAGTTGGATAATAAGGCTTCATATACCTGCCATTAATTTTCTTAGGGTGTACATACCCATTTAAATTTCTCAAATGATATACTCCCCAAGACAAAACTCTGTGAACTTGATATGGTCCTTCCCAATTAGGTGACCATTTGCCAAATTTATGGCTTTTAATCCCTATTGGGAGTATTGTATTCCATACCAAATCACCTTCATCAAAGCTAATGTGCTTGACTTTCTTATTATAGTTTTTGGCTGCTTTCTTCTTTTGGAAAAGAATGCTATTTAATGCCAAAATTCTAGCTTCATCCACATTTTCCAATTCGAAGCACATACTCTGATGGTACTGCTTAGGAACTAATTGATCCTGGCATCTCACCCTCAAGGACTTGATGTTAATTTCTACAGGTAATACTGCATCATGCCCATATACTAAGGCATAATGAGTAACTCCTGTACTTGATCTTGGAGAAGTCCTATAAGCCCATAATACATCCAATAGTAAGTTATGCCAATCCCTGGGATTGTCTTCCACAACTCTCTGTATTCCTTTTTTCAAAGACTTATTGGATGATTCTGCCTGACCATTTGCTTGTGCATAATATGGGGTGGAATTAACAAGGCTAATTCCAAACTCTGCCGCGAAAGACATTACCATCTTTCCATCAAATACAGTCCTATTATCCACAGTTATGGTCTGTGGAATGCCAAACTTGTGGATAAGATCCTTAATAAATCCAATAACTTTAGCTTGGTCCATAACCTTATACGGTTTAGCTTCGACCCACTTAGTGAAGTAATCTGTGGCCATTAAGATGAAACAATGGTGCTTTGAAGAGGATGGATGTATTTTCCCAATCATGTCCATAGCCCAGCCTCTAAATGGCCAAAGGTTTTCACAACTACATATAAATCAGTTATTGGAACATGTCTTATCACTCAATGCTTTTGGCATGCCTGGCAACCTCTAGCATACTCTATACAATCTTTAAGAATGGTAGGCTAATAGTAGGCACGCCTTCGAAGCAATCATCTCATCTTCACACCAGGTTAATGAGCACCACAAATACCTTCATGAACTTCGGCCATGGCTGTCAATGTTTCTTTCGGCCCTAGACATTCCAATAACAATCCATCTGCTCCTCTTTTGTAAAGAGCATTACCATACACTATGTATTGCGTGGATTGTAATTTGATCCTTCTGTTAGCTTTCGAAGATGGGCTAGTTAGGTACTGCATTATTGGATTCCTTCAATCTTGATCTTGTAAATCATTATGATTGACTTCTAACACCATATTCCTTTTAACTAAAGGTGGTATTAATTTTTGATATGTTGCTTGACTTATGTTCATTTGAGTGTCATCCCTTCTTCTGAAATTTGAAACTTTCTGAGCTACATCATTGGCTTTGTTATTCATGAATCTTGGGATATAAGTCACATTCGCTATCTGAACTGAGAAAGAAAATGTAATGCAACAACATAGTATGACAACATGCTTTCACTTTGACATTTGAAAATTCCTTTCACTTGATTTACCACCAATTGAGAATCCCCAAATATATCAACTGCATGGGTTTGTAATCCAATAAGCATTTCCAGTCCCATTATTAAAGCTTTATATTCAGCTTAATTATTAGAACAAGTACTTTCATCAACTTTAAAACCATGTGTAGTTTCTACTCTCTGTGGTGACTTAATTACCACACCAATTCCAGTTAGACCATTGACTTTTGATCCATCAAACCACATTTGCCATGGCTCAATATTAACCATACCAAGATCCATTATCTCTTGGCTTTCTGTTTGACATGGATGATCTGCCAAGAAACTAGCTAGAACTTGTCTTTTTACTGCTTTTTGGGAGACATATTCTAGATGAAATTCTGATAAGGCTAGTATCCATTTGCCAATTCTTCCTCTCAACATAGGTCTAGATAACATATACTTAACCAAATCTATGGTTGCAATTACCAAGACAATTATAGGTAAAAGATAACATCTTAATTTCATCGCTGCAAAGTACAATGCAAGGCACATCTTTTCTACAGCTGAATATTTACATTCACGAGAATTCAAAAACCTACTAAGGTAATAAACTGCTTACTCCTTGCTCCTTGCCTTCTTCATTGTCATGGGCTAGGAAAACTCCTAATGAGTCTTCTACTGCAACAATGTATAACTTCAATGGCTTGTCACTCTTTGATGGCATTAGTACTGGAGGCTTGGACAAGTAGGCTTTGATTCCTTCGAAAGCGATTTGATGCTCTACTGTCCACACAAACTCTTCTTCATCTTTCAACCTTAATAGAGAAGAAAATACTTTAGTTTTCCCAGCAGTGTTAGAAATAAATCTTCGAAGAAAATTAACCTGACCAAGGAATTTTTGTACTTTTTTCTTACTTGATGGAAGCTTGGCCTGAATGATGGCTTTGGCTTTATTTCTTGATCAATCTGTATTCCCTTCTTATGTACTACATACCCTAAGAAGTTTCTAGCTGATACACCAAAAGCACATTTGAGAGGATTAAGCTTCAACTTGAACTTTCTCATTCTTTCAAAAGCTGCTTCCAAGTGAAACAAGTGTTCCTCCATGGGCTAGGATTTTACTACAATGTCATCAATGTAACATTCTAGACACCCTCCAATGAGATCATGGAAGATAGTGTTCATTACTTTTTGATATGTAGCCACAACATTCTTTAGGCCAAATGGCATTTTAACCCATTCGAAGGTGCCAATGTTTCCAGGACATTTGAATGCTGTCTTATGGATATCCTCCTCTGTAATGCAGATTTGGTTGTAACCAGAATATCCATCCATCATAGATAAAATCTGGTGCCTTGCTGAACTGTCCACCAATAAGTCTACTATGGGCATAGGGTACTCATCTTTGGAGTTGCCAAATTCAGGTTTCTAAAATCAATGCACACCCTCATTTTACCATTCTTTTTAATCACGGGCACAACATTGGATAGCAATTCAACATACTTGGTTGTTCTAATAAAGCCTGCCTTAAGGAGCCTAAGAATTTCCTCCTTGACCTTCTTAATCACTTCAAGACTCATCCTTCTTGGCTTTTGCTTGTATGGCTTGAAATTAGGCCTCATAGGGAGTCTATGTTCCACTAATGACCTATCCAATCCTAACAGTTCATTATAAGACCATGCAAAACAATCTTTATATCTCTTTAAGACTACCAATAATTGGTCTCTGTCAAGAGCACTTGAGAAATTTCTTTACACTTTACACTAAACTTGAATAAACTCTCAACTCAACCGGACCCATTTGAATTGTAACCTATTTGAGACTTTCCTAAGTCTAACAATGGAATAACTAAAATTGTGGATTAACTGACAAAAAATGATAAAAGTACCACCAATTTTGTGTGTTAAGTACTTATTAATTTAGGGAGTAAATGAGCATTTAAATGGTGTACCTAAAGTATGTGCTTTGGTCAGTTTACTTTTTTGAGGTGTGAATGCAAACTGTCAAATAATATATCTATGCATTGAGTATCGTTTGATTGTGAGAAACCGTACCAATGCATTTAACTAAAGTTCTGTCTATGTGTTCTATTCTATGTAAGTCCGTTCAGTATAAATGTTATATATATAGCTTTGCATTGAATTCCAAAAGCCTAGAAGCATATTAAATGTTACAATAATGTCATAAATCAAGAATTCAAAAAAAACAAATAAGTCATACTTATGGCACCCGCCGCATTGGATGTTTAGGGGTGTAATATCATATGAGCTTTGGTATGAAATGAAGTTTCATTCGATCATGATTGCCAAGATTTTGACAATACCAACACATTTAAGTAGACTTTGTTCTATAAGCCAACGTAAATGTTACACAGTACATACCTTTGCATTGGGTTTCCAAGTGCTTAGAAGTATATTAAGTTTTATTCTAGTACAATATTGTACACAGTACATACCTTTCCACATTTTCACATATTGTCATTGTGGAGATTTAGATCCTAGATTTTCTATAAGACCAAGTGAGCACCATGTTGGGGTTGGAGTGTGAAAGAAGCATGCACATATGATGGAGAAAGCTGGAATGAGAAGTGTTGTAAACTGATAATTAAAATTTTATAATCCTCTCTCCATCTCATTTTATGTTTCCAACTCCCCATTTTTAAAAATTCATTTTATATGTCCTAGTTTCAGCAGTTAAAAAATTTTAACCATTAGTTACTAAATTCAAACTATATTTAAATACAATTTCAATTACAATTGACATCCTTGCAATTTGTGTTTTGTAGATGGCTGTAACTTTTTGTTTACAATTTTTGTTTACAATGGAACTAATGGGTGTAATTTTTGTTGTGTAGATGGCTTTTGGCATTGACATGTGGATCTTTCATTTTTTTTTCGGGAAGATAATTCACAGTTTTGCAAATTTGGAAAGTTTTTTGTCGTCCTCTACTTTTTGTGTGGAATTTAGATGAATCGTATATATAATTTTTGGCGGGGTACATAATACTTTTGGCTTGTATTAATTGCTCTGGTGGTATATATAGATTACCTTTTATCGTGGTACATATTACCTTGGTAATTTGTACCATGCCAAATGGTCATTACAATGCATAGTATAGTAAAAATATTTTGTATATAGAGGACATTGTTTTGGTAATGTAGTTACTATGTATGACGTTATTATTTGTAATTGGAATATATATAGTTGGTTTGTATATAAGTTCACATTAGAAGGTGTACTTTTTTGTTTGATGGTTGTAAGTGAAATATGCATTATGGAATAGGTGATAATATATATATTGAATTGTTTGTATACCTATTACAGGTTGCTGTGGATACATATAGGTTGTGAAAAAAAATATTAAAATGAAAAAAGAAATAAATTTTTCGGCGACTAAGTATTTAGTAGCCAAAACGAATTGAAAATAGTTTTGGCCACTAATTGTTTTAGTAGCTAAAAAAGAAAAACACTTTTAGCGACTAAATATTTAGTAGCCAAAACGAATTAAAAACAGTTTTGGCGACCAATGGTTTAGTAGCTAAAAAGAAAAACACTTTTGGCGACTAAATATTTAGTCGCCAAAACATAATTAAATATCATAGGCGACTAACCTGTGTAGTAGCTAAACAAGAATCAACATTTTCGCGACTAAACATTTAGTAGCTAAAAGTATACTATTGGCGACTAAAAATTTGGTCGCCATAGATATTTGAAGTTTTCGCGACAAAAGATTTAGTAGCTGAAGATGTGAGTTAAATTAAAATAGTATCCTTTTGGGCGACTATTATGTTAGTCGCCAATTTCACTCATCAGCAACTAAGCCAATTTTAGTCGCTAATACTTTTTACTTTTGCCTACTAAAATATTAGTTTCCATTTTCTAGGACTTTTGGCAACTAAATTTTTTTAGTCGCCAATACCTTCACCGACAATGTACCCGTGACAAAGCTAGCGACCAAATTTTTTGGTCGGGAAAGTATTTCGGCGACTAAAAATCGTACTTTTGGCGACTAAAAAATTAGTCGCCACAAGTGTATTTTCTTGTAGTGATAATTTATTATATTAAAGAATAGATATAGATAATAAAGATATAGGGTAAATTATGACGGTAGTCTCTGTATTTTAGTCTTCGTGTAATTTTAGTTTCTGCAATTTTAATTGGCTTGATTTTGACCTTAAATTATGACTTTGTTTCAATTTAGTTCAATTGATTACAACTCTTATCAATTTTTTTTATAAGAAATACAAATATAAGTGGCATGTGTCAGATTTTTAAGAACTAAATTATAAACTTACTTAACTCAGTGAGTCAATATCCACTAATTTAGTGATAATTTTCATCAAAATATTACCAACATTATCAATTGGACAAAATTGACATAAAGTCTAAAATTAACGGTCAAATTTGAGCCAATTAAAAGTATATGAACTAAACTAATATAAGGAGCAAAATGTAAGAATCATTAGTATAATTTGTCCAAAAATATTTGAATGTAGCCTACAAAGTTTTATTTTGAAATTACTTTTCTAAATAATTTATTTCAAGGGCATTTGTTGTTTGTAAAAATGAATATTGTCTATGAGTACATGGTAGACTTTGTTGTTGTTATTTGTTTGATTCCCCGCATCACCATCACGATCAATATCTGTGTGTGCTGATTTCCGACCACACTGCCAAGCGGGTACTCAGCTGGAGACCACTGGCAAAATAGATTGTGCCCGAACAACCTGCCACAGAAAGATAAGACTCCGGCGGTAGTTCGTCCACCCGGGGGCACTCCGACGATCAAGTCAGTAATCAATATCTCTCAAAGATAACCAATTGTACTTAACTCACAAGCTAGAATACAAAAAGCGTACCTTAGATCCACGAGGGTGCCCTTCTTTTATAGCTAGCACTAACTTGATCCCTGTAGAAGCCTAGCTCCTCTTGGACTCTGACTCAATGCTTATCCTGGACTCTTCAATAGATAAAGATAAACTCCCTAAGAGCTTTATCCTTATCCAAGCTGAGGTCCTCTCCCATTCTAGGACTCTTGTTCCCTATCTGTTCATCTCGAATTTCGGTATCTCCGCAGATAACCTCGGCCTAGCTGAGATTACCTCGGCGTCAAGTCAAGGACACGTGGCACCTCGGCTGGCACTTCGGTGCCACCTTGGCCATGTGTTGCTAGCCAAAAAATATGTCCCCACAACTACCCCCTAGGTTCTATTACCTCGACATCTTGAGGTGATGGGACCTATATCGTCAAACCATATAGCATGTTGACTAAGCTGGCTCTATCCTTTATGGCCGAGGTCATCACTCGTTGGTTCCATATGTCCAAGTCTTGTAGTCTGTTTGCATCAATGCCTTAGAACCAGGAACCAAGTTTTTTCAAGTCTTTTTAACCGACATCGTTTCCTTACCCGTGGTCTTTGCTTCATTAAATCAAGAACTCCAAGAGTTTTTACACGCGTATGAGCTATCACGCACAGTAATTCAACCGTTTTTGCCACGCGTCTCTTCCCCACTGAACCGTACCTGACACGCGCCATGAAGTCGCATCGCACTTGCGTGTGTTGTCTGACAAACACGTCGTCCTAGGCACACTAATTGTGATTTTCCGCCTTTTCGTGTTTTGACAAAATTACTTCCCTCTTTCTTTGTCTTTTCACTTCACATTTTCTGATTTCCCTTTCAAGCTTTTCTCTCTCTAAACCACCATTGTCATCTTCTCAAAGCTTCTTGCAACCACTCCGTTTACTTCCTCCAGCGAAACATTTTGCTGCTCTTCTCCGCCCACTGCCACCGTCGTACTCCGGCGAACTCCATACCGACCTTACATTCTTTGGTAAGCCACTGCTTCTCTCTGTTTCGTTTTTTTTATTTACTCCGAACTCTATTACATTTGTACTCTGTTTTTATGAATGTACTCAGTCTTCACTTTCGTTTTAAATTTCACCCTTCGTATGCTTAAACATGATCTGCTTCATCTGTTTTTGGGTATACACACACATTCACATGCTGTTCACACCTTTGATGTTCTTGATTTTTGCTTTTTGGGCTCTGAACCAAGTACAAATATTTGGTATTCTGCCACTGTCTTTGGCTTTGTATATTTGTATATTTTTTTGAAAAATATTCTTGAATTCCTTCTTACATCTGAATCATGCTTTTTGCCCAGTTTTCTTGTTGCCTTTTCCAGATTCTTGCCTTTAATTCTTGTTTCCATAGTCATAGGTTTGGGACTTGTTCTAGAACTTACAAACTTTAAGAAAAATTGAACAAAATCCCCTTAGATCCTCAAAAAATTCTTGCCCCAACATACGTTTAGGTTTTGCCGAGGTCCTTTAAATCTTAACAAACCACTTTTTTCTGAAATCCAACACCCTCCCCACTTAGCCGACGTCATGGGTATGTTTAGGTGGAGGGTAAATACCCCAACTAAGTTAGAATACTTTAGGCAGGAGTTTGCCATCCCTGCCGATGTTCATCATAGGTTGGTTAGGGAGGAGGACTCCATCATGCCCAAAGACGACTCCATGCCCTTCCCAGTGGTAGCTTTCATAGAGTGTGGACTTAGGTTCCCTCTTGACATCCTTTTTCGAGAAGTCCTTCACTATTACTGTTACGACCCAAACCTGCCCCTATGGGTTTAGCACCGTAACCGGCCAATAATCCGAGATTACCGAAGGCCTGCTATGATGAAACGATAATACAAAGTCTGAGGGCATGGCGGAAGCCAATACAGTAAATAAACAATGTCCAATGAGCTGTGACAGTCTGTATGCCAAAAAGATTTATCATACATTTATACAGAACAGTATGCATATCATATACAAACATTCAGTACAGGGATCAAGTCCCTATTAACTAGTACAGTGTAGTCTATACAGTAAACAAAACAGTACAGGAGGGGGAACACTAAACACCCCTAAGCCATAGCTTGGCAGGTTCGGAACCTCGCAGTGAGGCACATTGGTTGGCTTGACAAAACTGGAAATACCCCGATGCCTCTAGCTTTGATCCGGTGCCTGTACACCTACATATATATATGAGCAGTGAGCTAAAGCCCAGTGAATAACATAAAGCGTAAAGGGGTTTAGAATGAATGTCCTTACAATAGTGAAAACAGTTCATTTCAATCAGTATTTCAGTTGTTCAGTACAATCAGTCATATGTGGTACATCCATTAGCATAACAGTACAGTAAGCAGTAGGTCTTAAAGACCCAAACGATAATGATGGCCATCAATCGATGTGATAGTGGTCCTACGAGGAACCGACAGAGATCTCTGTAATAGTAACGATGCGATGAGGTGCTAAGGATGCCACTGATGCAGATTCGAGAATATAGGACATACATTCATTCAATAAACAATATCGATTCGATGCTTCAAGATTCGATTTGAAGATAATCATTTTAAACATATCTTTACACAATTGTTACTTCTGATTTACGGCTCTGATGAACTAGAGCGTCTCCTCGGGATGCCAACCCTATACAGTTAACAGTTTGAACACACACTAAGTTTCATAGTTGGGAAAGATAATAACTTAATCCCTAAATTTGCCTTGGTGTGTTCTACATCTATATCCTCTTTAAGATGCCTTAAATATGCCCTAGGAATGCCTAGGATGGAAAGAGGATGCAAGGATGTATTCAGAAAACATTTTCAGAATTTTCAGTGAAAGCTTCGCTGAAGCCTTGAGTTTCCTTTCGGCGGATATCTGACTTGATTCCCTCGGCGTCAACTTACCGCTTCGGCGGACCAAAAATCTTGGATAGGTGAAATTCACGCTCGACGGGCTCGGTAGCCGCCGGCGTAAGACACACGGTCCCGCTTGAGCGCCAAATACCCTCGGCCGAAATGATCAGATCAAAATCTTGGGAGCTCGATTTTTTCCGCCGGCGGCACTTCCTCGCCGGCGGATTACCAAAATCTGGAAATTCCAGATTTGAGTCCCAAGCTCAAAATCAAGTTTAAATGCAAAATTTTCTATCCTCTTGGGCCAAATTTCTGGAAAACATTTGTAAACACATAGAATAACATAATTCAAAGCTTAATTTGTG
Source organism: Camellia lanceoleosa (assembly GCA_025200525.1). Taxonomy (NCBI): domain Eukaryota; kingdom Viridiplantae; phylum Streptophyta; class Magnoliopsida; order Ericales; family Theaceae; genus Camellia; species Camellia lanceoleosa. Next base: position 185,145 of record JANUSC010000052.1, read on the forward strand.
AAATCAAAGCCCAAGGGTGTTTAATTCAAACTCAATTTCGAACCAATTCCATGAACATGAAGAACATGCAAACATGGATGAATTTAAACCAATTTAGAGCTTCAAAGCTTGCTCAAATGAGCTCAAATCTTGCAAAACATGATGAAATCATGGATTACTCTCAAAATATGGACATGCATGTGAGGAATTAAGAACTACAACCTCAAAACTTCAATATAAGTACATGCATGCAACAATTAAGCTTCAACACCACAACTAGAGCCATAAATTGGCTCTAGACTTCAACTCACTCTAAACCATGCAAGAAATCAACTCAAAACACAAACAAGGAGGCAATGAATCTACCTTAAGTCTTGAATTAAAGGCATGGAGGCTCAATTATGCACTTAAGCTTCAATTTCTTCAAGATCACCAAGCAAAATGAGATGAAACCAAGCTCTCTCTCTCTCTCCTATCTCCCTCTCTAGTCGGCTAGAATCAAGAAGAATGGCTGATGAAAGTGTTGTTTCTAAGGATATAATCAAGCCTCAAGTATGGTATGAAGTGGGCCACTAAGTGGCACTAATGTAAATAAGCCAAACTTTGCATTTTATCAATATTTAATCTAATTTAATCATACCAAATCACATTTTAATTAAATACACCAGAAAATCACATTATTTCTACAGATCATGGAACATCAATCAATTCCTGATTCGGCTGCCGATAAGGCCTTCAATTAACAGTTTAAACATAAACACTGAACAGATAATTAAACAGCCAAACAGATAAAATGCAATTCAAACAGACTGAGCAATCAATTGAGTTTGATTTCAATCAATCGATTCGAGATTTCAATTACTTCAATTATCAGTCACAATCAGTCTCAGTTTAGCCATTATCAGTAATTAATCGGTAATCAGTGTGAGGGTCATTACAATTACAAACTGAACCCAATGCAGCTTGCCATTAACTCTTACCGAGTTATCAATGGTATAATTGCCTTAGCCAAAAAAGAGAATGCTAGGGTTACCCTTGTCGACATCCAATACTGTTACACCATGTGCGGCCTGAAGTCAGAAAAGGGCTATATCTATTACCTTAAGCTGAGATCCACGGAATACAAACTTGTCGTCGACCTCCCAAACTCCAACAAGGGTGTTGGAGATGATTACTTCATCATCTCAGGCAATTGGGAGTTCCCACCAGATGATGACCTTCACCTCTATCCCTTAAGCAGAACAGTTTTCAGAGAGGGAGATGGTAAGAGCCAAGTGTCATCTTTACTTGCTTTCAAGTCTTTCTTACTTTGATATTTTTGTATGCTCTAACCTCTGTTTGTTTTTATTTTCCAGTTCTTCCTCAGCCACCTAAGGACTTTCGCAAATCCTTCTATCCCAGCAAGGATTTCAAGAGGTTGTTGGGTTTGCCAGTTGTCCAGCAGAAAGCCCATTTGCTGCTCAACGTCATCCCGACTTACAAATCTGTACTTCCTGACGTTCCAAGAAAAAGCAAGTCTCCTCATTCAGCAACAACTCCTCAAGTTGAATCATCAAGGCCTGACCAAAGATCAACATCTGGTCTTGTGGAGTAACCATCAACCTCTGCTCCACAATTGATCCCACGTTCTCAACACCAATGCCGACGTCGAGCTCCATTGTTCGCACCAGCAGGCAGGACCCGAAGCCGAAGACGTCGAAGTGCCGAGGTGTCCTCATACGATCCAGCCAACCCACCAATAGCTCTACCAGCAATCCGCCTTGGCACTAAAGTTACCGTTGCCATCTCCTCTGACGAAATGGGGCGAGAAAAGGCTATTGCTGAAGACTTTCTTGCCGACATCCCCAATGTCACCACAGTTCAATCTTCCCAGTCTTAGCCCAAGCTGAAACCAAAGAGGCTGAAAAAAGCCTAAGCCAAGAGAACGGTGACTCAGATCGACTCTGAGGACACCTTGCCAATCTCAAAAATGGCTGAGGCAGAAAAAAGTGTCTCTGCCACCGAAAAAAGGCCCGCAAAGGTTGCTTCCTCTGAATCCACCCGGTCAAAGAAGCTGAGGTCAAAGTCTGCTGCAACCTCAGAGTGCCTGAAGTTCGATGCCCCCTAGGCCCCTCCAATTACCATCGAGGACAAGCCAGTCAGAGTTGGCGACAGTGCGATTGCCATCGAAGTCGGCGTTGCCCTCTCTACTGCCTTACTCTTTCCAAAAGACCTCGAACGCAATGCCGAGGTTAGCGAATACAAAAATTTCGCTCTGCAGTTGCAGTACTTCGTACAAATAAGCCCCTAATACTTGGTACTTTGTGTTTCTTCCATACTTAGAGAGTTTTACTAACTTTGTTTTTTCCCTTTCTTCTAGGCGATCCAGCACGCCTAGTCCTGTGATGTAGGCCTTCGACATTAAGAAGAAGTTGACCCGCAAGACGAAGGAGGCTGCTGGCTTGCTCAAGACCATAAATAAGGTCGAGGCCAAGATGAAGACTTTGATAGATCAGGCCAAGGCAGCCAAACAAGCCCAAGACGAGGCCGAGGAGAGGGCAGGCACTGCTAAGGCCATTGCTGAGGTCCTAAAAGCCGAAAAGAAAGAGGCCGAAGCAAAAACTGCTGAAGCCCAAGCCGAGCTCCTAGTTTCCTTGGCCATGAAGGACGCCGAGATCAAAGCGGCGGATGAGAAGACATATGCCGAGGGGGCAACCGACGTCCGCGAGGAGTATAAGAAGCAAGTGAAATAGGCATGCAACAAGGGTTTCACCCTTGGTTGGATGGTTGCCTTAAAGGAGTTGGCTGTCCCCGAGGACTCAACTCTTCGAGATAATAGTCTCCTCGTCCTGCCATTTCGCCTCACTCCAAGCCAATCTGAGGACGAAGCTAAGTCCGAGGAAGATGCCGAGGCCAATAAGTCTTAGAAGGTCAAAGCTGCTGGGGCCAAATCCCCAACTTTGAATGAGCAAGTCCTAGACGTGACTCAAGATGAGGGGGACGAGGTCCAAAAGACCACCTCTAAGGTCGAGGTCGAGGCTGCCAACAAAAGCATTGATGATACACTTTGTCAGATTGATGTTGAGGTAGAGGCTGACAAAAGTGCAACACCTTCAGCCGACGAAGCTAATCCTAGTGCTTAGGATATTTTCTACTTTTCTTTGTATTTTTTTTGATTCTTCTTAGCTGTAATACTTTGTCTTTAAACAATGTTAGCTCTGTATTTGGCCGATGTGCCCTTTTTTTTTTTTTTGGTATTCTGAACAAGTAATCCTTTGTAGGCCGAAGTGCCCTTTTTCTTCTCTTAATGCAAGCATAACTTCTTTTTTGACTAAGTGTTTGAATGCTTGTTTTTCATTTACTGTCATGTATGATTCCCATACTTAGAATATTTTGCATGTCTTCAAAGTACACCTTAACTGTGTAATCTCTTTGGGGGTAAAATCCCTCGGATATACCCACTGACTATTTATCTTGGCCTTGGTTTAACACTTGAAAACATTTTGTAGAAATATTTTCACAAGTATTTATTTAAAACTTGCTACTTCACTTTCAGTTATCAAGACTTTTGCTTCCATTATTTTCCAGGTCTTGGCAACATGGTAATCTCGGCAAATGCGCAGATACTTCCTCGGTTTAGCTTTAACTTGTAATTTTTTCTTAAAATTTCAACAAGTGTTAAACCAACTTTCTTTCAACATAACCTCGGCTTAACTTTAACTTGTGAATTTTTCTTAAAATTTCAACAAGTGTTAAACCAACTTTCTTTCAACATAACCTCGGCTTAACTTCAACTTGTAAATTTTTCTTAAAATTTCAACAAGTGTTAAACCAACTTTAGCTTGTAAATTCCAACTTCCAAGCATTATTCTCAAACTCTCTACCCCCTAATGTGAACTTAAGTTTCACTTATGTTCACATTAAGTATGTACCTATGATCTTGTCGCCGAGATCAGATTCAAACAGAGACTGGTCGAGGTTATCAACCTCGGTTTGTGTTAATCTAACTGATATGTATTTAGTGTCATTCAAAGTTTTCATTCTGTCGACACAGCAAATCTAGGTTAATTCAACTTAGTTCAACTTGATTATATGCAAGTATAATTCAACTCTGCCATATAATAAGTCTTAGTTTTTCATCATGTTTCAATCAGAAACATCGCCAACTTAGTTTGACTCTATTATATGCAAGTATAATTCAACTCTGCTATATAATAAGTCTTAGTTATTCGTCATGTTTCAATCAGAAACATCACCAACTTAGTTCAACTCTATTATATGCAAGTATAATTCAACTCTGCCATATAATAAGTCTAAGTTATTCATCATGTTTCAATCAGAAACATCGCTAAGTGACTGATCAATCGTTTTACACAAGTTTGAAAAAATCGAGCTAAAATTTTATTAATTACTTCGGCTAATTAACAAAAGATTTTAAAGAAAGGAACAAAATGAAATCTTAATGATAGAAGAACTTCAGGTTGCAAGTATTCCAAGGTCTTGGCAATTCTTTGCCTTCACTGTCTTCAAGCCGATATGCCCCATTGCCTAAGACCGAGATGATTCTATAAGGTCCCTCCCAGTTTAGGCCAAGCTTGCCCTCTCTGGGATCCTTCTTGTTGCCGACGACCTTTTTTAGGACGAGGTCCCCAACATGAAACTCTCGTGGGTTGACCTTTTTGTTGTAAGCCTTGGCAAGTTGCTGCTGGTATGCCCCCAGCTGAATTGCTGCATTCTCCCTTCTTTCTTCTAATAGATCCAGATCTTGGGCTAAAAATGCATCATTAGTCCTATTCTCCACTCTCTGGGTTCTGATCCCTGGGATGCCGACCTTCAATGGGATTACTATCTTTGCGCCATAAGCCATGGCAAATGGGGATTCTCCAGTTGATCTTCTCGACGTAGTTTGATATGCCCAGAGTACACTAAGCAACCCATCCACCCACTTTCCCTTTGCTGCTTCCAGCCTCTTCTTGATCCCATCCAAGATAACCTTATTGGATACTTCTGCTTGACCATTGCTTTGAGAGAAGCTTGGAGTAGAGTAATAATTCTTAATCTTGTACTTTGCACAGAAGTTCTTGATTAGCTTACTATCAAACTGCGTGCCCTTGTCTGCTATTATTGCTCTTGGGATCCCAAACCTAGTGATGATATTCTTTCATATGAAGCTCTTCACATCAACATCTCGAATCTTTGCGAGAGGTTCAGCCGCAACCCACTTGGTAAAGTAATCTATTGCCACTAGCAAGAACTTCCTTTGTCCAGTTGCCTAAGGCAGTTGTCCAACAAGATCCATGTCCCATTGGGCAAATGGCCAAGGGCTGGATACTAGGTTTAAATCTGCTGCTAGTTGGTGTATCAAATGTGCAAACCTCTGACACTTCTCACACTTTCTGACATAAGCTTCAGCATCTTTCTGCATATAGGGCCACTAGTATCCCTGAGTAATGGCCCTATGAGCAAGTGACCTACCCCCTGTGTGGCTTCCATATACTTCTTCATGTATCTCATACAAGAAGTCTTCAACTTGTGAAGGATGCACACACCTCAAAAGGGGTCCAGTAAAAGATCTTCTGTAGAGATGCCTTTCTGCTGTCAGACTGAATCTTGCCGACTTCAATCTGATCTTGTGTGCTTCTTTATGATCATCTGGCAGTTTTCTCTCTTTAAGAAATACTATTATTGCATCCATCCAGCTTGGTCCCATCTCTACACACATTGCTTCACGCTCTGTATTCAGTGGTTCTACACTTGGCCCTGACAAGTAGTCAACCATTATTGTCCTTACCTCTCCTGGTTTCATTGCACTAGGCAGGTTGGCCAAGGCATCAGTATGGCTATTGTCATCTCGGCCGACTTGCTGTAATCAGCAATTTTGGAACAATGCCATCGGTCTACCCACCTCCTTTACATAAGCCACCATCCTTTCATCTCAGGCTGCATATTCGCCTGTTGCTTGGTTGACGATAAGTTGGGAGTCACAAAAGACCATTACCTCGTCGGCCTCCATTGCTGCTGCCAATTTCAACCCTGCGATCAGGGCTTCATACTCTACCTCGTTGTTTGAGGCCTTAAACCCCAAATGAATGGATTGTTCAAGCATCTGTCTATCTGGCGATACTAGCACCACTCCTGCCCCCGTTCCTTGTTGGTTTGAACTTCCATTAATGAATAGGCGGAATGAGTCGCCGACGTAAATACGACAGGGCCTGAGTTTCTCTTCTTTCCTCTGTTTGGCTATCCCTAACTGGGTTTCTCCTTGTTCACCTGGACATTGTATACCTCGGCTCAACGGAGCCTGATGTATGATGGCGCCTAGTGTGAACTCGGCCACGAAATCGGCCAAAACTTGGCCTTTGATTGCTGTTCTGGGTCTGAATTCCAGGTCATATTGGCCCAACACCACTGCGCATCTAGCTATCCTGTCTATTAGATCTCCTTGTTGCAACATGGACTTCAAAGGATGCTCAGTTAACACCACAATCTTGTGGGCTTGAAAGTAATGATTCAGCTTCTTGAAGGCCATTACCAAAGCTAGTGTTAGCTTTTCCAAATGTAGATATCTGGTCTCTACATTTGCTAGGGTTTTACTTACGTAGTAAACTACCCCCTGTTCTCTTTTATCTTCGCTGATTATCACTGCACTTACCGCATGCTCTAAGACCGCCAAGTATAAGAACAGTTCCTCTCCAGGTACTGGATTTGAGAGAATTGGAGCTGTGGTCAAGTATTTCTTCAAGTCGGCTAAGGCGACTTCGCACTCCTCTGTCCATAAGAAGTCTGTGGCTTTCTTCACTAAAATGAATAAAGGTTTGCATTTATCAGAACTTCTGCTTATGAATCTGTTTAGGGCTGCAGCCCTTCCAGTCAACATTTGCACTTGTTTTGCTGACGTTGGGCTCTTTAACTCCAAGATGGCCTTGATTTGATCCGGGCTTGCCTTAATGCCCTTTCTGGTGATGAAGTATCCCAAGAATTTCCCTGACCTAACTCCAAATGCACACTTCGATGCATTGAGTCGGAGCCGAAATGTCCTTAGGATATTAAAGACTGTCTTTAGGTCAACCAAATGATCTTCAAGTTCCTTGGTCTTCACGACCATGTCATCAGTGTAAACCTCCATTGGTTTGCCTATTAGATGTCTGAACATCTTAGTCACCAATCTTTGGTAAGTTGCTCCTGCATTTTTCAACCCAAAAGGCATCACTCTGTAGCAATACAGCCCTTTTGGGGTGATAAATGCAGTTTTTCCCTCATCAGGGGGGTACACGGCTATCTGATGGTACCCCTTGTAAGCGTCTAGGTAGCTTATCCTTCCATGCCCTGAAGTGGCATTGGGTAGTGGGAAACTGTCTTTGGGACAAGTCTTATTCAGACTGGTGAAGTCTACGCAGACCCTCCACTTCCCATTCTTTTTCTTCACAACAACCGTGTTTGATAACCATGTCGGATAGTTTACCTCTCGAATGGCTCTGGCCTCCAAAAGTTTATCCACTTCCTCTTCTACTGCCTCAACACGCATCAATGTCGACCTCCTTGCTCGTTGGATGACAGGTTTAGTCGATCTGTCCACATTCAGTTTATGGCAAGTGACCTCGGGGTCAATGCCAGGCACCTCGTATGGTGTCCAAGAAAACACCTCAAGGTTTGCTCTTAAGAATGCTTCTAATTCCTTTTCCTTTTCCTCTTCCTCGGCCAAGCCTAAGCCGAGGAGGAAGAAGCGCTCTTCATCCCCTTGCTGGACTAAGATCTTCTTCATGGCTTCTTCACTTTTCTCGGCTGGTTCTTTGCTGACGTCGTCAAGGACCTCCATGTCCTCATCTTCAATCTCTACTGCTTCTGCTTCTCGTATGTTGCAGGTGGATTTCATTGCTGCCATGGAGTAATTATTTGCCCGCACTTGAACCCCTCTAACCTCCTCAATTCCATGCTCTGTTGGGAATTGCAACAGCTGGTGCAATGTTGAGGGAATAACCCCCATTGCATGCAGCCATGGCCTTTCCGGGATAGCACTGTAGGGGGAAGGAGTATCAATTATTGTGAACTCAGTTTTTACCCATTTGGTGCCGCCTGCACCTCCAAACTTACTGCTCCCATGGGCCACGTTGGTGTTCCATTGAACCCGACCATTGGACCATTGGATTGTTCCAGATCATCTTGGGAAAGGCCAAGCTCCTTGTAACACTTGACATACATGATGTCACAAGAGCTGCCCTAGTCGATCAGAATTCGCTTTACCTGGCACTCTTCAATCTGGAGGGATATTACCAAGGCATCGTTGTGTGAATGATGCATGATCTTTAGGTCGTCTTCAGTAAAGGACACCACCGGTCCCTGGCACTCGTCTGCCCTAGGTCTCTTCTGCCGGACCTGATACACATGTTGTAAGTGTTTTACCTTCTAAGTTTCCCCACGTATCTCGTTCTCATTGACCTTCGAGTGAATCACATTGATCACTCGAGGTCCGCCTGTTTGCAGTTGCAGTATTGGTGGAGGTGGTGCTACATGTGTCTGAGGCAGTCTCGCTTGCTCTTCTCTTGTCCTAGTCTCATCTACCAGGTCCCTTAGATGACCTTGTTTTACCAGGTCTTCCAGATGTGCCTTTAGGGCTCTGCACCCTTGAGTTAGATGCCCATCCTCGTTGTGGTAGGCACAGTGTTTCCCTTGACTTCTTCCCATAAATTCACCAGGGATCCTCTGTAGTGCTCTATAATAGGGCTGATTCTGGATTCTCTCTAAGACTTTGTAGACCGAAATTCGGAATACGATTATCACTACCTGTGTGGCCTTCAATCCTGTCTCTTGCTTATTGTATCCACCATTACCTCGGCCTCGCTTCGGCAAGCTGTTTTTCTTCTTTTGTTTTGACGCATTTGTCTCCGGCGTGTCCTCCTCGGCCCTGGCTTACTTTTCTATCCTGGCCATAAGTTCCTCCATACTTTTTGGTAGTGTCTTTGCTAGTGATTTTCGAAGCAGACAATCATCTTTTAGGACGTTCTTAAAAGACACGACCGCCGCTTCTTGGTTGCATCCTGGTATTCGGTTGAACACCTCATAATACCTTTTGGCATAGGCCCTAAGGCTTTCATCCTCGCTTATCCTCAAAGCCATCAGGGAGTCCACCCTTAACGGCTGTAGTTTATTTGTCACAAACCTAGCCACAAATATCTCGGCCAGGCCTTCCCAGCTTTTCACAGTTCCTTTCGACAACTTGTGAAACCAGTCTGATGCAATTTCCCCAAAGGATGAGGGGAACACTTTGCAGAGCAACGGCTCGTTCCTGTTGTACAGTGCCATTGAGTTTAGGTACAGGCTGACGTGAAAGTTAGGGTCAGACTTCCCATTGTATATCTGGAATCTCGGCACGTGGAACCTCTTCGGGGCCTCAAACTTGTCCAATTCTACCGAGAACGGCATTCTCGGCTTGATCGGTGAGGTTACCTCAGCATCTTGTCACTTCCTCTGGAGGTAATCCCTCAAATCCTCCTTGGTTCGTCCAGGAGCTCGGCTATCAACGGATTTCAGCCTTTTCGGTGTGCTACTCCCACTATCGTTATGAGTCCTCTTGGACCTCTCTTCGTTCATTGCGTCGAAACAAAGTTCCTTCCATTGAACATGCCGATGTTCTTTGGGGTCAGCTTCTTTGGTATGATGCGTCCTCCAAGAATCTCCCTTCATTGACTCTCCTCGCCCGACTTCCCTTGAAGGCCGGTGAGAGTGTTCCTTGGTCCTGGTGTGCTGGGGGACTACAGGGGGATTGTTTTCTGCCCTCCTTTCTGGCATTGTTCTTGGCCGCTGGAATCGACGTGTCTTGTAACGGGAATGGTGACTGTATGACGTTGTTTTGCATCATGAAATTGACAACCGATTGCAGGTTCGCCAATTTGTTCGCCATTCCCTTCAGTCTCCGTCCCTCCGCAAGCATCTATCTTTCCATACCTGGAGGTCGTTGTCATTATAATACCCGCATCGGTCTGCCTTCTTTGGTACGTCGCCCTCCTGACCGACGTCTTTCTCTCCGGGATTCTGATTCCGAGTTTCTTCATTGCAGTTATCTTCCTCTACGTTAGGATCAAAGTGTTTACCATTTCTAGTAGGGATGTCGTCCCCGATCTTCTCTTTCTGTCCGTCGTTGGCCATCTATTTTCTTTTCTTTCCGACAGACAGCGCCAAATTGTGTGTGCTGATTTCTGACCACACTGCCAAACAGGTACTCAACTGTAGAGCACTGGCAAAATAGATTGCGCACGAATGACCTGTCACAGAAAGATAAGACTCCGGTGGTGGTTCGTCCACCCGGAGCACTCCGACGATCAAGTCTGTAATCAATATCTCTCAAAGATAACCAATTGTGCTTAACTCACAAGCCAAAATACAAAAAGCGTACCTTAGACCCACGAGGGTGCCTTTTTTTTATAGCCAGCTCTAACCTAATCCCTGCAGAAGCCTAGCTCCTCTTGGACTCTGGCTCAATACTTATCCTGGACTCTCCAATAGATAAAGATAAACTCCCTAAGAGTTTTATCCTTATCCAGGTTGAGGTCCTCCTCCATTCTAGGACTCTTGTTGCCTATCCGTTCATTTCGAATTTCGGTATCTCCGTAGATAACCTCAACCTAGTCGAGATTACCTCGGCGTCAAGTCAAGGACACGTGACAACTCGGCTGGCATTTCAGTGCCACCTTGATCACGTGTTGCTATCTAAAAAATATGTCATCGCAATATCTATTCTTGAAATCATCAAGCACATCACACGGTCATTTAGAAGAAAAGTTATTTGGTGGTCTTGAGAAATTGACCAGTGGTGTCCTGAAAACATTAGAAACTATGGAGAGAGTGACGCTCATAATTTGATGTTAGATGATAATAAACAATAAGAGACGTGATAGTTGTGGTGATTAGCAACAACATTGTCACATGGTGCAAAATCCAGTTAATAATTTTTTCATTTGGAAATGTTGTAATTAATTCCGGACCCAGAAAAGTAAACGAGAAGGAATTGGCAAATAGCAACGCGGTGTTGATTTTTTTATATATTTCATGCAAAGAAAGAGCTTTGAAGTCTCTGATCTAAATTCAACTTCTTGTATGTTCACAAAGTTCACCTTGAGATCAGGAAACCACCCATTTTTTATGTCACGCAGCGATCGCAATAAATAAATAGGCCCTTTTATTTTTAAAAAGTTTTTTAAGGCCATTATTAATAAGTTTAAAATTGATATATATTTAAAATTTTTTTAAGGCCATTATTAATAAGTGTAAAATTGATATATAAATATATATATGTATATATATATATATATATTAGTGGTGTTTGTCCACTCAATGGGTGTATTATTAAATTTGAAAATTATAAATTCTAATTTTAATGTAAATACACCTATTCTGCGACGTTTAAGCGATAAGTTCACTACACCGAAGGTCCCTGGTTTCAAGTCTTAACCTCCTCTCTATATAATTTTACATTTTAAATAAAATAGGATAGTGATATTCTATGTCAACACCATCTCAAATCTTACTTTTATAATAATATAGATAGATATTAATTAAAATATGTGATATAAATATATGTAATTATTTTAAATTTTATTAATCAATATAATTAGAGTAATTGTTAACAAAACTCTTTGCGAAGCATAATCGTAGATAAGTTCATATGCTACTTTGTGGACGCCCACAAAAGCAATGCAGTAATCTATGCCTTTTTTATTTTTATTTTCCTTTTTTTATGGTTATTTATTTATTTATTAAAAAAAAGTAAGATAGTATAGTTGTAAATAGTAGATTTCACCAAAAAGAAAAACAAAAAAGAAAAAAACTTTGGTGGTGTTTGACAAGTTGGGTGTGGATTTTTTTTTTTATTAAAAATCACAAAAAGGTAAAATAGACTAAAATAGTCAATAAAACAAAATGTCACATCAAATTTATAATCATTTCATTTTTTTTTTCTCATAAATATCATATCCAATTATAAAATATTCAACCATCTTTCAAAATATAAAAAATTTAACCTATCAAAATATTAAAAAAATAGAATAACCTATTAAAATGACAAACTTCACAGACGTGGCAAAGTGTATATCTCATCAGATTGTCTTAGGTGTAAAACGCGTTGGATGGATTATTCCTTGGGTGTAAGGGAAAGTGCATTATTCCCTGAAAGGCAACACGTTGGATGCATCCAACTTCGTTGTTTTTTTAAGAAAAAAAAGCTAATTACACAAATAGTTTACAGAATCAATTACAGACAACATACAAAATATGAAATCCATCTGTATAGGATCTACATATAGGGTTGGACATTCGTAGGGCTGGATTGACACTATATAATAAGGGATTGGGGCGTTTTGGAAACAAGTTAAAAAAATTAATTTTTTTACTTTTTAACTTTTTATATCAAAAAAGTCACAAAAAAATTACAAAAAAACTAGTTTTTTTACACAAAAAAAATCACAAAAAGCCAAAAAAAAAAAAAAAAAAAAAAAAAAAAAACTAGCTTTTTACCAATTTTTCAAACACACCACTTTGTATCTATTTAAATCCGATCCAGCTTGAACATCAAGCCTTTATATCTGTCCAAGCTCAACCTAAAAAATTAATTATAAATCCCAAACTTACTCATCGGGCTATATGTTAATTTTTTTGTAAAAAAATATTTCATAATTAAATTTAATTACATATTATTTTTCTTAAAAAAATATACTAACATTATTATAAATTAAAGATTTTTTTTTAATAAATTCAATAAAACATTACCACAAATATGAGTTTCAATAAAATTAACAAAGATAAAATTTAGATCTCAAATATATATAAATATATATTATAACTAATTAATTAATTAATTTAATAACAGATTAGATTGAATTAAGTTGAAAATATAAATCCTAAATTTAATCCATTAATATATCAGGTTGAAAATATTAGTCAAACTCAATCCTATCAACTAAAACAACTTTTTTGAATCTCAAAAAAAATAATCGGGCCGGTGCCCACGCCTACCTACATGTGAAAGTAGGGATAGCAATTTGAAACCGACCTGATGGGGACCAGATCCCCCAACCCCGATTTGAACGGTTTTTCTCCGAAAAATACTCTCGACGGGACGGGAATGATATTCAAAAATTAATCTCCGATCAATTTCGGGCCGAGGACGGTGATAAGTGTGCCGACCCCAGCCTCGGCCCCGGCCCCATTCGTCCCCAAGTGGTACATATATATATATATACTTGTTGATTTTTTATATATTTCATGCAAAGAAAGAGCTTTGAAGTTTCTGATCTAAATTCAACTTTTTCTATGTTTAAAAAGTTCAACTTGAGATCTGGAAATCACCCATTTTTTATGTCACGCAACGATCTCAATTAATAGGCCCTTTTATTATGGTTAACACAGGTCAAGAAGATAAATCACAGTCTTTTAGCAGAATTGCATTACGAAGGATTATCAATAAAGTTACCCTTTGTGGAAAGATATACGTTCAATTGCATTTCAAAATTGAAAAAATTCAAAGTGATATGAAATGCATATTTTAAAACTAAAAATTTTAGACATAAAATTTACAAAAATAAAATTTAGATGACCAAACACAAAATGGATATTTTAAGAAAGTTATGTGTATTTATAATTTGATCGAATAAAGTTATGTACCAATTGATATACCAATTAATATACTAACGAATGATGTGACATAATTTTATTAGTTTTGAGTCTTTCTGTTTATTAAATAAGTGCAGTCCATAATTTTGAAATTGCATTGTTATAACATATGTTAGTACACTAATTGATATAATAATTTGTGTGTGTAGCACAATTGAATTTGTTCAGAAGTTTTTGTTCTATTTGTTGTATGTTTATGGTTATGACTTCTTTTTCTTCTCTTTCATAATTGAATGTCCAAATTAATAATATGATTTTTATGATATTTGTAATTTATCTTCTACTAATTGTATTTTTTTAATTGCTTGCATGAAATTTAACATTCAATATTAGAAATAAACAACAACGGGATAGAAATAAACAATACAAATATCAAACTTCTCTATATATATAAGAGTTGAGCCCGCAATATCACATCACAAAGTGGTGATCACTAGGCCAAAGGCCATGATTATATTTATACTAAATTTAGTGTACAATTTATATAATAATTTATATTTTATTATATTAAAGAATAGATATAAATAATAAAGATGTAGGATAAATTACGAAGGTAGTCCTTATACTTTAGTCTTCGTGTAATTTTAGTTTTTTGTAATTTCAATTGACTCGATTTTGACGCTAAATTTATGACTTTGTTTCAGTTTAGTCCAATTGATTACAACTCGTAATAATTTTTTTATGAGAAATACAAATATAAGTGGCATGCACCAGATTTTTAAGAGCTAAATTATAAACTCACTCAACTTAGCAAGTCAATATCCACTAATTTAGTGATAATTTTTCATCAAAAACATTAAAAGTATAGAAACCAAGTAAAAGTATAGAAAATTAACAATCAGATTTGAGCCACTTAAAAGTATAGAAACCAAAATAATATAAAAAGCAAAATGTAAGAATCAGTAGTATAATTTGTCCAAAGATACATGAATGTAGCCTACAAAATTTTATTTTGAAATTACTTTTCTAAATAATTTATTTCAAGAGCATTTGTTGTTTGTAAAAATGAATATTGTATATGAGTAGAGGTAGACTTTGTTGTTATTTGTTTGATTCCCCGCATCACCATCGCGATCAATATCTACTACTAAGCACATCACCTATATTATCCACAGAATAAAATAATATATTATTTAATAAAAATATAATAATTATATTTAATTTTTTTATATTTTATAAAATAAAAATTAAATGAAAGTTAGTCAATTGAGATTTTCTTAATTGTTTAAAATTAAGAAAATTAAAAAAATTAGTATAATATATTGATCATAAGACATCTCACTAAAAATTTCATTTTGCTTATATAAATGGGATTATAAGATTCACTTTATATAAGTGAAATAATTCATTTTTTCCTTCTTTTCTCAATGTGAGATTATAAAATAAAAGTTACATAAAAGCTACCCAATTGAGATTTTCTTATTTGTTTAAAAGTTAACAATTGTTTGGGCGAGAAATTTATTTCGAATCAAGCAATCTTAACCGTTTAATCTTTAATTACGTCAATCTTTAATTTATTTCGAGCCAAACAAATTTAACCAATACATTTTGATAAAACCGCTAAAATTGTAGTTAAACCAGCGAATCAGTCAAACCGAAAACGGTTCACCCTATCGGCTAAGTCAAAGGACCAACCAACTTATACAAAAATTAATAATTAAAACTTTTAAATTTTATTTTAATTTTAAAATTTAAACTATTTTAAATTGAAACATACACAACACTACAATATTAAATGTGAGTATAAGGTTTTTATAGTAAAACAACTCATTTTTTTCCTCTTTTTCCTGATGTGGGATTGTAAAATAAAAGTTTACAGTTGTTTAGACGGAAAGTTCATTTCTAATTAAGTAATCTTAGTCGTTCAATTTTTAATAAAGTCAATCTTAGTTTATTTCAAATCAAACAAATCTAAACAATATATTTTGATAAAACAACTAAAACTATGGTTAAACCAGTAAATCAATCAAATCGAAAACGATTCAGCCTAATTGGCTAAGTCAAAAGACTAACCAATTTAAAACGAAATTAATTAATCAAAACCTTTAAATTTTATTTTAAAATTTAAACAATCTTGAACTGAAACATGCACAATACTATAATATTAAATGAGAGTATAAGATTCACTTTATATAAGTGAAACAACTCATTTTATTTTTATATGGTTAAATGGAAGTTAGCCAATGAAATTTTTTTTAATTGTTTAAAATTAATAAAATCAATATGAGAAATTGCGATTAAACCGGCGAATTGGTCAAACCCAAAATGGTTCAGCCTAATCAGTTAGGTCAAATGACCAACCAACTTATACAAAAATTAATTAATTAAAACTTTTAAATGCTATTTTAATTTTAAAATTTAAAATGTCTTGAATTGAAGTATACACAATACTACATTATTAAGATTCACTTTATATAAGTGAAACAACTTACTTTTTTTTTTTTTTTCTTTTTTCGATGTGCGATTATAAAATAAAAGTTAATAATTATTTAGATAGAAAGTTTATTTTTAATCAAGTAATCTCAGTTTTTCAATCTTTAATCAGATCAATTCTTAGTTTATTTCGAATTAAATAAATCTAATCAACATATTTTGATAAAACTGCTAAAATTGCATTTAAACCAATAAATCAATCAAATCAAAAATAATTTAGCCTAATCAGTTAGGTCATAATTATTACTTAATTAAATTTTTTAAAATTTAAACTATATTGAATTGAAACATATACAATACTACAATATTAAATGGGATGGGGGTATAAAATTCATTTTAAATGAGTAAAATAACTCATTTTTTTCTTTTTCTTTTTTTTCCGATGTAGGATTATCAAATAAAAGCTAGCCATTGGAGATTTTCTTAATTGTTTTAAATTAAGAAAATCAAGAAAATTAGTATAAAATATTGAAACTCTCACAAGGCTCCTCACTAAATAGGATGAGAGTATAAGATTCACTTTGAATAAGTAAAATAACTTTTTTTTTTTTTTTTTCTTGTTTTTCCGATGTGAGATTATCAAATAAAAACTAGCCAATGGAGATTTTCTTAATTATTTTCTTAATTGTTTAAAATTATGAAAATCAAGAGAATTAGTATGAGATATTGAAACTCTCATAAGGCTTCTTACCAAATGGGATAGGAGTATAAAATTCCCTTTATATGAGTAAAACAACTCATTTTTTTTTTCTTGTTTTTCCAATGTCGGATTATCAAATAAAAGCTAACCAATGGAGATTTTTAAAATTATTTTCTTAATTGTTTAAAATTACAAAAATCAAGAAAATTAGTATGAGATATTGAAACCCTCATAAGGCTCCTCACTAAATGGGATGTGAGTATAAGATTCCTTTTATATGAGTAAAACAGTTCATTTTTTTCTTCTTTTTCCGATGTGGGATTATCAAATAAAAGCTAACAAATGGAAATTTTTTTAATTGCTTAAAATTAAATAAATTAAGAAAATTAGGATGAGACTTTGGAGTTAAACCAACAAATCAATCAAAATTAAAAATGATTTAGCCTAATCGGTTAGGTCATAATTAATTAATTAAAACTTTTAAAATTTAAATTATATTGAATTAAAACATGCACAACACTACAATATTAAATGATACGAGAGTATAAGATTCACTTTATATGAGTAAAATAACTCATTTTTTTTCCTTCTTTTTTTCGATGTAGGATTATCAAATAAAAACTAGCCAATGGAGATTTTCTTAATTGTTTAAAATTAAGAAAATTAATATGAGATATTGAAACTCTCACAATGGCTTCTCACTAAATGGGATAAGAGTATAAGATTAACTTTATATGAGTAAAACAACTCATTTTTTTTCTTCTTTTCTCAATGTGGGATTATCAAATAAAACTTAGCTAATGAAGATTTTCTTAATTATTTTCTTAATTGTTTAAAATTATGAAAATTAGTATGAGATATTGAAACTTTCATAAAGCTCTTCACTAAATGGGATGGGAGTATAAAATTCTCTTTATATGAGTAAAACAACTCATTTTTTTTCTTCTTTTCCCAATGTGGGATTATCAAATAAAAGTTAGCTAATGAAGATTTTCTTAATTATTTACTTAATTGTTTAAAATTATGAAAATTAAGAAAATCAGTATGAGATATTGAAACTCTCATAAAGCTCTTCACTAAATGGGATGGGAATATAAAATTTCTTTTATATGAGTAAAACAAGTCATTTTTCTTTTTCGTTTTTTGATGTGGGATTATCAAATAAAAGTTAACCAATAGAGATTTTTTAATTATTTTTTTAATTGTTTAAAATTAAGAAAATCAAGAAAATTAGTATGAGATATTGAAAATCTCATAAGGCTCCTCACTAAATGTGATGGGAGTATAAGATTTCCTTTATATGAGTAAAACAACTCATTTTTCTTCTTCTTTTTCTGATGTGGTATTATCAAATAAAAGTTAACCAATGGAGATTTTTTTAATTATTTTCTTAATTGTTTAAAATTAAGAAAATCAAGAAAATTTGTATGAGATATTGAAAATCTCATAAGGCTCCTCACTAAAGTAATGGGAGTATAAGATTCCCTTTATAGGAGTAAAACAACTCTTTTTTTTTCTTCTTCTTTTTCCGATGTAGGATTATTAAATAAAAGTTAACCAATAGAAATTTTTTTAATTATTTAAAATTAAATAAATTAAGAAAATTAGGATGAGACTTTGGAGCTCTTACATACCTTCTCACTAGAAAACTTCTTTCCTTATATAATAAGATTCTTGAAATCATTAATCACATCACATTGTCATTTAGAAGAAAAGTTATTTAGTAGTCTTGAGATATTGATCGGTGATATCTTGAGAGCATTAGAAATTATGGAGAGAGTGATGCTCATAATTTGATGTTAAATGATAATAAATAATAAGAGACATGATAGTTGTGGTGATTACCGACAACATTGTCACATGGTGCAAAAACCAGTTAATAATTTTTTCATTTAGGAATGTGGTAATTAATTCCGGACCAAGAAAAGTAAATGAGAAGGAATTGGCAAAACTAGGACTGATTAGCAACGCCGTGTTTATCATGCAAAGAAAGAGCTTTGAAGTTTCTGATCTAAATTCAACTTTTTCTATGTCTAAAAAGTTTAACTTGAGATTGGGAAACCACCTGTGAGTGTTGATTTCCGACCACACAACTAAAGGGAAAACTCAGCTAGAGAGCACCGGCAGAAGAGATTAAGTCCAAGCAACTTGTCACAGAAAGATAAGAATTCGGCGGTAGTTCGTCCATCTGGGGGCACTCCGACGATTAAGTCAGTAATTAATATCTCTCAGAGATAACAAATAATGCTTAACTCACTAGACAGAACATAACAAGCATACCTTAGACCCACGGGGGTGCCTCACTTTTATAGTGGTCAGTGTTCGACTTCCCTAAGAAGTCTTACTCCATGGGACTCTATCTTTTACAAGGATAACATCTATCACAACTCACATTATTCAGATTAAGATGAACTTTCTCAAGAGTCTCATCTCTATCCAAATAGCTAGTTTTGATGTCATCTAGGACTCTAGTCTTCTATCCAAATATCTCAGATTCTGGTATTATTGCACCATATCTCGGCATCATGGTCCGCTTACGTGGCACCTCGGCTAACAACCTCGGCCACGTGGACTACCCAAAAATATGTCTCCACAACTGCCCCCTAGGTTTTATTACCTCAGCAAACTGAGGTAATGGAACCTATACATGTACTCCTCCAACAGAGATCGTGACTTGTCGACGCCAAGAAATAAGGACTCATATGTCCACTCGTCAAGAATCAAGAATCAAAAATCAAGAACCATCATGTTCTATCTCATCCAAGTCCAACATCTCAACAGAGATCACACAACTAGCAGAGATCATGACTTGCTAGTTGAAGAACATCAAGATCCTAGTATCATCTCATCAAAAACCAAGAATAAACAAGTTCTGCCCCCATCCGAATTCAACATCTCAACCAAGATCAACATCTCAATTGAAATCATCATGTAAACCAAGATCGTCATCTCAACCAAGATCATTATCTCTATCGAGATCTTCTCAACTGAGATCACACTTCTCAATCAAGATCATCATCAGATTGGAGCATACTAATCACGTCTTCATCTTGCCGCATTAGTTTTGCCCCTAGCCGTCTGAAGTCAGCATTGGCACGTCGCCCAAGGACTCGAAATCATAACTTTTTGCCATTTTTTTATTTTGTCTCTATCTGTGTCCCCAGACTCTCTCTTTTTGCCTTTGCAAACCATCATCGTTGTTCTTGAAGCATTCATTGTCATGAATAATCCATTCGTGCCCAAGGTTCAAACTCTACTAGCTGAACCAGACTAACAGCCAAGCACTTCATTAGTTGCTCCGTGCATCAACCCACCATCTCAATGGCAGTGCAAACACCGACATAACAACAATCTTGTAGCTAGAACCAGAAACAGGAAACATCGAGGTCCTAAGCTCCCAGGCTTAGACCTTGATAATTTTCCAATTGCCTTATCTGTGAGTAACCATCACCGTAACCAATGATGGCATGTCTCGTCAAACTCTTGTCATAGAAGATCTTCTTGTTGACATCCCTGATGTCATAACTGTGCAATCCACTCTATCTCATTATAATCAATCCAACATGCTTATGCCTCCAACAACTTAATATCTCGAAAGAGAAGCACATAAAACAAGTGGACCAAGTTACTGCTGCCAAAGCCAAGGCCATTGCTAAGGCTGAAAAAACAAGTCAACATGGCCTGCAACAAAGGCTACTATCTAGACTGGATGGCAACCCTCAAAAAGATGCATGTCCCCGAGGACTCACCCCTCCGTGATGTGGGTCAGCTCAATGTCCCTTTCCCTTCCTCTCCCAATCAATCTGAGGATGAGGCTGAGGAAGTAGAAGAGGTTGACGACGAGAAGGCCGGAGACAAGGAAGAGATCGAGGTTGAGGTTGTTGAGAAAGAATCTGAAGCTGCTGTTGGGGCCAAGTCCTCTATTCTAAATGTTCAAGTCTTGGACTGGATGGAGGAGGATGGGGATGAGGTCTTCAAGATCATCTCACCAAAGAAGGCCGACACTTCTGAAACCGAGATCACTGCCACTGCAAAGAGCTTGGACCAGACTCTTCTAGAAATAGAAGCTGAAATCGTGGCCGAGAAGTTTGCCTAGCTGTCTGCTGAGGCCGAAACAATTCAAACAGTCGAGGTTAAACAATCTGAGATCAATGCATAAGATCCTTGTAGTTAGGAATTTTTCTTTCCATTATACCATTTTATTTATTTATTTATTTATTTTTGCAGTTGTATTTTCTTCTTATCTGTTTTGAACAATATTTGTTTTGTCGGGCCGACGTGCCTGTTCATGTACTTGAAAAAGCTATCTCTTTTTAATGAAAGTTTGTCATTTTTTTTCTAAGTGTTGGATGCTTTCCATGTATGCTCACTGCCTTTGCTTCATGCCTTGCATATTGTTTCATACTTAGATTTTTTCTGATCTTTCCAAGTCTGACAACTTGGCTTCTCACCTTGGATCCCCAGACCTCAAACACATCCACATATCAGATTTTAGAACTAATTAATTATCTCAAATGACCACACTTCTTTATTTATCTCGGCCGATCAACGCTTATGAAATGTTTCATCAAATTTTTACAAGTATTGTTTCTTCACTTGTACTTGCTGTCTTCTGGCAAGACTTCACCCTAACCGGGTACTGTTTTCTCGGATTGACTTATCTCAGATAGTTTCACTTGTCAACAATCTTGAATAACTTCAACTTGGAAAATTTTCTCAAAAAATTTCACAAGTGTTATGCTCATTCCACTTCCTATCCTTAATGTGAACCTGAGTACCACTTATGTTCACGTTAAGGACGCATCACATGGTTATTGCCGAAGTCTCTCTTAGATATTCTTGGCTGAGGTCATTATGTTTGGCTCGCCCAAACGAAGCTCCTAAGGCTTAACCTTAGTGCACCGAGAGTACCATACTCCCCTGCTTTCTTTTCAAACTGACCAAGTCATGGCCAGTTTCATACCGAAATATCGTAAACTTAGTTTGACTCTACTATATGGCAAGTCTAAGTTGTCAAACTTAGTTCAACTCTACCATATGGCAAGTCATGTTTCATACCGAAACATTACAAACTTAGTTCAACTCTACCATATGGCAAATTTAAGTTACTCGTCATATTTCATTCGGAAATATCGCAAACTTAGTTTAGCTCTATCATATGCAAGTATAATTCAACTCTATCATATAATAAGTCTAAGTTAATTCAACTTAGTTCAACTCTATCATATGCAAGTATAATTTAACTCTGCCATATAATAAGTCTAAGTTAATTCAACTTAGTTCAACTCTATCATATGCAAGTATAATTCAACTCTGCCATATAATAAGTCTAAGTTACTCATCATGTTTCATTCAGAAACATCGCCAACTTAGTTCAACTCTATCATATGCAAGTATAATTCAACTTTGCCATATAATAAGTCTAAGTTACTTATCATGTTTCATTCAGAAACATTGCCAACTTAGTTCAACTCCATCATATGGAAGTATAATTCAACTTTTCCATATAATAAGTCTAAGTTACTCATCATGTTTCATTCAGAAACATCGCCAACTTAGTTCAACTTTATTATCTGCAAGTATAATTCAACTCTACCATATAATAAGTCTTAGTTACTCATCATGTTTCACTCGGAAACATCGCCAACTTAGTTCAACTCTATCATAGGGCAAGTATAATTAAACTCTACCATATGATAAGTCTAAGTTTACCTGTCATGTTCACCATAGGAACATCGCCATAAGACATTTCGGTCTTATCGCACAATCATGGATTCCAACAACATTTTCACGCTTTTTTACATAGGCTTCGGCATCCTTTTGCATATATGGTCACCAGAATCCCTGTGATATAGCTCTATGGACAAGGGATCTGCTCCCTGCATGGATCTCATGCAAAAATTCTTTAATCTAGGAAGGATGTACACATCGCAATAGAGGTCCAGTAAAAGTCCTTCTGTATAGATGGCCTTCTGCCGACAGGCAGAACCTGGCAGACTTCAGTCTGATCTTGTGTGCTTCTTTTTTATCTTCTGGGATCTGGGAGCTACTTATTTAGGCTGAGCTCTTATGTTCTCGGACCTAATCATTTAGGCCGAGATCTTGCCTTCTATGATCTGGGATTTGGAATTCGGGATATGCTTACTTAGGCTGAGCTCTTGTCTTCTCGGACCTACTCATCTAGGCCTAGATCTTGTCTTCTAGGATCTGGGATCTGGGATCCGGGACCTAGGATCTGCTCACTTAGGTTGAGCTCTTGTCTTTTCGGACCTAATCATTTAGGCCGAGATCTTGTCTTCTAGGCTCTGGGATCCGAGATTTGGAATCTAGGTTCTGCTCACTTAGGTTGAGCTCTTGTCTTCTCGGACCTAATCACCTAGGCCGAGATCTTGTCTTCTGAGATCTGGAATCCAGGATCTGCTCACTTGGGTTGAGCTCTTGTCTTCTGGGACCTAATCATCTAGGCCGAGATCTTGTTTTCTAGGCTCTGGGATCCGAGAGCTGGAATCCAGGATCTGCTCACTTAGGCTAAGCTCTTGTCTTCTCGGACCTAATCATCTAGGTCGAGATCTTGTTTTCTGGGATCTGGGATCCGATATCTAGAATCCGAGATCTGTGTACTTAGGCTGAGCTCTTGTCTTCTCAGACCTAATTGTCACGACCCAAACCCGCCCCTATGGGTTTAGCATCAGAATCGCCAAGAATCGAGATTATCAAGGCCTGCTTAACAAGAAGACAAGAAATTTGGCGAAAAATCTGATACAAGAAGTAAACAATGTCCAATGAGCGGTGACAGTCTATATGCAAAAAGACTTCTCATATATATATACAGTCAGTGACCAAAGAATATGTACATAATATACAATCATCCAGAGCAGGGGACTTAATCCCTATTAAACAGTACAGTACAGTGTATCAGTCTAAGCGGTTATTACAAAAACATATACAGAGACAGACTTGGGAAATTAAAACACCCCTAAGCCAAAGCTTGACAGGCTCGGAACCTCGCAGTGAGGCACATAGGTTGGCTTGACAAAAAGGGAAATCTAACCCACGCTCCTGGCTCCGGTTTGGTGCCTGTACACCTACATATATATATGAGCCGTGAGCTAAAGCCCAGTGAATAACACAATGCGTAAAGAGGTTAAGAATGAATGTCCTTACAGTAATGAAAACAGTTCATTGATTCAGTATATCAGTCATTCAATCATATGTGGTACATCCATCAGCATAGCGATGCGATAAGAAATGATGAGGTCTTAAAAGACCGTATAAAGAATGATGGCCATCAATCAGTAAACAGTAGTGGTTCCAACAAAGGAACCGACAGAGATCTCTGTAACAGTAACAGTAGTTACTAAGGATGCCACAATACAGTTCAGAATATAGGACATACATTCATTCAATTAATAGTTTCAGTTCAGAAAGCAGTTCAGTTAAACAGTCAGAAATATTTACAGTTGAACATATCTTTACACAATTGTTATTCACAGAGTTCTGGGCTACAGTAAGCTAGAGCGTCTCCTCGGAAACCAACCCTACACAATTAACAGATTGAACACACACTAAGCTACACAGTTGGGAAAGATAATAATGACTTAATCCCTAATTTGCCTTGGTGTGTTCTACATCTATATCCTCATTACGATGTCTTAAACTAGGCCTAAGAATGCCTAGGATGGAATTAGGATGCAAAGATGCACTTTAAAAGCATTTTCAGATTTTTCAGAAAAACAGAGTCCCGCTCGAGCATAGGTTACTCCGCTCGAGCGGACGTGCAGACAAAGGTTCCCGCTCGAGCGTCACTTCCCCCGCTCGAGCGGTCTGCAAAACAGTCAAAAGTACTGGATGTATGAAAATCATGCTCGATTGGCGCTCGATAGCCGCTCGAGCGTAAGACACAAGGTCTCGCTCGAGCGTCCAATACCTCGCCGGCGTCGCAAAACATAACAAAATCTTTGGAGCATGAATTTCGCTCGGCGCCACTCTCTCGGCGGGGAGTCCAAAATCTGGAATTTCCAGATTTGAACTTCCAAGCTCAAATCAAGTTTAAATGCACTAAAATCGATCCTCTTGGGCTGAAAACCTGGAAAACACTTGTAAAAACATAGTATGACATGTTTTAAAGCTCAATTTGAGAAATCAAGGCCCAAGGGTGTTTCAATTAAACTCATTTTCAAACCAATTTTTCAAGAACATGCATGAACATGCTACAATGTGACATGCATGAGATTAAATCAAATCAAAGCTTCAAATGCTTGCTCACTTGAGCTCCTTTCTTTCAAGACATGATGGTTACATGGACCTTAGCTAGAACTTGTACATGCATGCAACAATTATCCATGAAATCAACTTAAAACTCAACAATTCAAACATGCATGCGTGGTATGAGCTTCAATTTAACATGCTAAGACTAAAACATGACTTAACTCTCTAATTTGGCATGAATCATGCAAGAACAACCTTAAATACAACAATGGGTGGTTGAAATTCATACCTAAGTCTTCAATCACAAGACTAGAAGCTCAAGAAGGCAAATCTCCTACAATTTCTTCAAGATCACCAAGCAATTCACAAGAACAATTCAACTCTCACTTTCTCTCTCTCTATGGCCGGTTATGCTCTCAAAATGAGCTGAGAAAAGTTTTGATTCAAGTGTACAAGGCTCAAATGTGTATAGTCTACATGGCCCACTAATAATGACAATTTTGTAAATAAGGCAACTTGTTTCATTTAGCTTATTTTATTCTAACTTAATCATACCAAATCGCATTTCAGATAATTACACCATAAAATCACATTAATTCTAACGACCATAGAACTTCAATCAATTTTGGATTCGGCCGCCAATAAGGCCTTCAATTAACAGTTTAAGCATAAAAATTGAATAGATAATTAAACAGTTAAACAGATAAACATGCAATTAGACAGATACAGTCAATCGATTCAGTTTCAGATCTCAGTCAGTCAGTCCAGTCTTTTAATCAGTTCAATTACTTCTCATACTCAGTCTCAGTTTAGCGGTAAACAGTAATTAATCGGTAAGCAGTAGTGAGGGTTGTTACAGTAATCATCTAGGCCGAGATCTTGTCTTCTAGGATCTGGGATCCGAGATCTGGAATTCGAGATCTACTTACTTAGACTGAGCTCTATGTCTTCTCGGACCTACTCATTTAGGTCGAGATCTTGTCTTCTACGCTCTGGAATCCGGGATCTGCTCACTTAGGTTGAGCTCTTGTCTTCTAGGCACCAGTTTTGGCTACTGGTGCCGGTGTGTCCTGTAATGGGGATGCTGGCTACATCACTTTGTTCTATATCATGAAATTGACCACTGTTTGTAAATCTGTCAACTTATTCGCCATGTCTTTCAATTCCTCGTCTCTTCTTTAGCATCTGTCCCTCCGTGCCTCAAGGTCGCTTTCATGGTAGTACTCGTCTCGGCTACCCTTCTTGTTCCCTTCTCAGCCTTTGGCGACATTATTCGCCTCAGGATTCACTTCTTATATTCTTCCATTGAGGTCCCTTCCTTCAGTGTTAGGATCCACATGCTCTTCCTCCTCATTACGGATGTTGTCCCCAATTCTCACTTCATGTTCGTTGTTGGCCATCTATCCTTACTAAGTTCCCACAGACGGTGCCAAATTGTGGGTGTTGATTTCCGACCACACAACCAAAGGGGGAACTCAGCTAGAGAGCACTGACAGAATAGATTAAGTCTGAACAACCTGTCACAGAAAGATAAGAATCCGGCGGTGATTTGTCCACCTGGGGGCACTCTGACAATCAAGTCAGTAATCAATATCTCTCAAAGATAACAAATAGTGCTTAACTCATTAGACATAACATAAAAAGCATACCTTAGACCCACGGGGGTGCTTTACTTTTATAGTGGTCAGTGTCCGACTTCCCCTAGAAGTCTTACTTCATAGGACTCTATCCTTTATAAGGATAACATCTATCACAACTTACACTATTTAGATTAAGATGAACTTTCTCAAGAGTCTCATCTCTATCCAAATAGGTAGTTTGATGTCATCTAGGACTCTACTCTTCTATCCAAATATCTCAGATTCTGGTATTATCGCACCATATCTCGGCATCATGGTCCGCCCACGTGGCACCTCGGCTAACAACCTCGGCCACGTGGACTGCCCAAAAATATGTCCCCACACCACCCATTTTTTATGTCACGCAACGATCTCAATAAATAGGCCCTTTTATTTTTAAAAAGTTTTTTAAAGGCATTATTAAGAGGTTTAAAATTGATATACAAATGTAAATATAAATATATATATATATATATATTAGTGATGTTTGTCTACTCAATGGGTGTATTATTAAATTTGAAAATTATAATTTCTAATTTTAATTTAAATACACTTATTGTTTGCCATTCAAGTGATAAGTTCACTAGACCAAAGGTCTTGATTTCAAGTCTTAACCTCCTCTCAATATAATTTTATATTTTAAATTAAATAAGATAGTGATATTTTATGTCAACTCCATCTCAAACCTTCCTTCTATAATAATATAGATATATAGATAGATATTAATAAAAATATGTGATATAAATATATATAATTATTTTAAATTTTATTAATCAATATAATTAAAGTAATTGTTAACAAAACTCTTTAAATTCCAAAGCATAATCGTAGATAAGTTCATATGCTACTTTGTGGATGCCCCACAAAAACAATGCAGTAATGCAACTATGCCTTTCTTTTTTTCTTTTTCTTTTTTTTAATTTATTTTTTTCCTTATTTTATGGTTATTTATTGAAAAAAAGTAAGATAGTATAGTTGCAAAGAGTACATTTCACCAAAAAGACAAAAGACAAGAAATAAAGTGTAGGGTAATGCTATAGTGTGCAACTTACACCTTACACCTTTTTGTGTTCACTTACACCTTACACTTACACCTTTTTTACCTTGCACTTACACCTTTTGTGTAAGTGGCACATGGTGTGCAACTTATACATGTCATTTATACCTTCCACTTACACTTACACCTTACACTTACACCTTACACTTACACCTTTTGTGTGAGTGGCATATGGTGTGCAACCCACTTACACCTTTTGTGGGTTGCACACCTAAGAAGAAGCCTAAAGTGTATATCTCATCGGATTGTCTTGGGTGTAAAACGCATTGGATGCATTATTTGTAATGTTAGTGATTCTAAATGTTTTACTAATATTTTTATCAAATATTTCATATCGATATGAGATTTACATGTGTAAATCCTACACTTATGTAAGATACTTAGTAAAAAAAATTAATAAAATATTTAGGCTGTGTTTGGTTATGTGTTCCAAACACATTTGCATCCGCTCATTTGAGTGTGGTGCTTGTTTTGAGCTTTCAAATTATAATTCCATATCTACTTTTGAAAACTCCTTTCCTTGAAGAAAAATT
This sequence comes from Camellia lanceoleosa, assembly GCA_025200525.1. Taxonomy (NCBI): domain Eukaryota; kingdom Viridiplantae; phylum Streptophyta; class Magnoliopsida; order Ericales; family Theaceae; genus Camellia; species Camellia lanceoleosa. Next base: position 213,255 of record JANUSC010000052.1, read on the forward strand.
GGGCTAACCCGATCGTTCTCTCGAACGTCCGGCTGGTTGATCGGAACAGTGTTCGTTTTTTTTCTTGGGCATCTGTTATTTTTATATTATAAATAAAAAATATTTTTGGAATTTTTTTAATATTTATATGAGCTTTGAATAGAATTTTGGGTTGTGTGTTTGGTTATGAATCGTAGATTTTTGAATCAAATAATTTTTCTAATTTGAAAAACTCAAAACTCCTTCCAAAATTCAATTCAAAACTCTTTTCAAAATTCATAACCAAACAAAATTTTCACACTCAAATCATAATTTCAAAACTCACAAATTCAAAATACAACTCTATTATCAAATTATATTTAGAAAACTCTACCAAATGCTACCTTAGATTTCTCAATATTTTTCTTATTTTCCTTGGGTGTAAAAAAGAAAGTGCATTATTCCGTGAGTAGCAACATGTTGGATGCATCCAACTTCATTGGTTTTTTTAAGAAAACTAGTTAGCCCCCCACGCACGTTGCGTGTGGGGGTTGTTCTACAGTTTGAATACAAATATTTTTCAAATTGTGTTTGATTTATGAATTTGAGAAGTGAAATGAAATTAGATCTTATATTTAATTTGTCTATGTTTTGTTTTTCTCTTTGTGAATTTCTTTTGAAATTGATAGAAAATATGAACATAACTATGTGTTATGTCAAATGTAAATATATTTTCGCATTTGTATGGAAAAAAAAAATTCATAAACATATTTCTATCAAAAAAGAAATATAGATACAGGTTGTTGTCAATGAATTTGGAACTGGGTTAGAGTAGTTGTTTTGGTTCTGTCCTTTAATCTTCTTGTTCTTCAAACGTTTGCATTTTCGTTGATTCTTTGAGTTTGGAACCTTAGAAATGAAACAATGAAAATCAATTGTACACCATCAATTTTCCATATTATAAACTTATATTCAATCGATATGAAATAATATTATTTACCAAGATGCAAACATACCAGTTCAGTATAATATCTTATGAGTCTTCTTTAAGTGTATATGTTTCATTTTCAGCCAAAAAAAGAAAAAAAAAAAAAAAACTTGTAAAGGAGTGTTCGTTCTACTATTTTAATTGAAATGATTCCCAAATTGACAATCCAAAGAGGACAGGTTTAACATAAAAAATAAAAAAATAAAAGAAAGAGCAACCCAAAAAGCCTAATAAAAATAGTCAAAAGCTTCATCTCCTTCTCTCTATTTTATTTGACCAACCAATAACCATGTATCATAATTCTTTGGCAAATTGAAATTATTCTCAAATGAGTGCTCATGTAATGACCCTCACACTACCCTAACCATACTCATATGCATTTTATATGATTTTGCTCTGTTAAGCTTGCATTTCAAATCTTGACTTGTCTTGCATAAGTGTTACTTGAATGCTATGTTCCTTTGGTGTGTGTGTGTTTCAGCCGAGGTTATCTTGAGCCTAGGTCGCTCCTTTGATACTCTTATACTTAGAACTATCTTGGGATTTCTTTGGATGACCTCCATCTGCACCCTGACATATTGGCCGAGATATCATTATCTAGGCCGAGGTGTTCATCACCAAGGCCGAGATGTGTACTATCTGGGCCGAGATGTTGCCCTTGAACCCCAGTGATCTTGCCCTAGACTGGTACGACCTAGACCGAGGTGTGGCACATCTAGGCCGAGGTGTGGCACAGCTGGGCCAAGTGTTGACCTTTCTAGCCGAGGTCATTGTCCATTTGCTTGCCGAAGTCTTGTTGTTAGCCGGTGTCAATACTCGCCGGAGTCCCTTGCCACCTAGCTTGTTGAACACACTTTGTCATAGTCTTGTCTTTTCAATCAGTCACCTTTTTAAGTAGAGCCAACCAACCGTTGCCACGTGCCCGGGTTGAGTGTTAAGTCAGCCGGCAAGCCTGAAAATGTATCATTTTGTATCATATCTTTATTCTTGAGGAGAGAGGAGCTCTAGAAGGAGAAGGAGGAGTTTTAGAGTGAGAGAGTAGATAGCAAGCTTGATCCTTAGAGTTCAAACCGTTAGATTCGAGTATCGAGGTTAGAATCTTGATCAACTCTTGTTGTTCTTATTGATCATCTAGCTGCATTGCATGATTGAATATGTTCTGCATGCCATGCATTGATTTAAAGATTGGTTTTAGAAAGAGAAAGTTAGTATTCATGAGTTCTTGAAGAAAAGCTTTGTTTGATCCGAAAGCTTACATTAAAATCCGTGCTTTTGTGTTTGTTTTCCCAAAGATCTTCTAGTATGGGTACCTAGGTCCATGTTTTCAAACTTATAGCATGAAATCTCAGGTTTTATAATGATAAGTTATGATCTTTGCATTCATCTTCTTCATGATCTTCATGGTCACGTTCTTCATGTTCTTGAGCAGAGGGAAACCCAGATTTTTCCCGACTTCATTTCCTTGAGTGTGGCCAATGGGACCTCACCTCGGCGAGGAGGTGTGGGACCTCGGCCAAGACCTGGTTGGTGCCCAGCATGTTTCCCTGAGATGAGAAACAGTGTTTGTTCTGATTTGACTTAGTTTTGGTGAATGCCGAGATCATTTGTATGCATGTGACGCTTGTTTAAAAGTGCATTCAATAGACTTGCCATGTGTTTGTAGGACTTGGACTCGCCCTGACCCCGACGTCCGAAGAGCTATGTGAGTGGTATTTTAATAAAGCTATGTTACAATGTTTTAATAAAAGTCTTGTTTTGCTTGTTTTGGAAAGTATTTGTAAACATGAATGAATATTCCTATTTGTGTATCCAACATTATATCTTGTTTTGATGACATTCTCGGGAAGTCCGTATGTGCTAGGGGACTATAAGCATTTGTAGCACAAAGTTTGGAAGTCCGTATGTGCTAGGGGACTATAAGCATTTGTAGCACACAATTTGGAAGTCCGTACGTGCTAGGGGACTCTAAGCATTTGTAGCACAAGTCCTTAGTGTCCGGGGACTATAATGCAACGACACCATTGTTTTGAGATCTCTCTTGTCTTGTCTTGCCTTGCCACTGACGGTTTTACCGCGTGGGTTTGTTTGTCCGGAATGTCATCTCTTGTACTATATTGATGTTAGTAAGCATCCCTTGAAGCTTTGAAAGATTTGATAGAGGAACTTGATTTATTCCATGTATTGTTTTGTTAAAAGATCTCGGATATCATTCATGTAAACCCCTTTATTATTTATACCATTCACTGAGTATCCAAGCTCACCCTCTCTATATATATGTAGGTGATGAGCAGGGCGGCGGCGACGCCTAGATGTGTTTGCCGATGTGTTTTTGGATTCGTGTTTTGCAACATCTTGAAGATCATGCTTCTTAGTTATTTCCTTGTATTTTGTATTTGATGGCTGAGAAGCCTTTTGGTCAAGATGTAATTTTTGTACTCCATTTTGTTGTATATAAGCTATTGTAAGATGCATGTCATTTCATTTAACTTAAGCACTGCTCTTATGGACTACTTAGCTTTTATTTATTGCTTCCGTATTTGTAAGCCCCCTATGTTTACTCTGATTCGGGTGTGTGATCTTGTAAGTGGCCTTTGGTAGTCTCGAATTACTGGCCATCATGGCACCATTCTACTAGGGGCGGGATGGGGTCGTGACAGCTCATCCAAAGCAGTTCTGGTTCTGGTGTGGAGTTTGATATCTATATGTTTTGGATTTGGATTTGGGTTTGGGTTGTTGTCTTTGGTGTGGAGTTTGGTATCAATTTGTTTTGTTTTGTTTGTTTTTTTTCCCTTTTCCCATTGTGGGTAGAAGTGTAGTGCCTCAAACTTAAAAGAAACCCAGCTGCAAATGATGAACCATGAGCCTACTAAATATAAACTTGAAACAAATAAGCCAGAAACCAGGAATAATTCAATACACATTTAGGAGCCATTGTCATGCTTAATTAAATACACATTTAAAGCCCATGAAAAGAAAAATAAAGTGCACATTAATCTTCAAGTTTATATCATTCAGGAACAACAATATTAATTCGATCTACTCTGCTAATCACCTATTCAAATATTCTAAAGGCTGAGTTAAGTGTGTGTGTATCATTTTCAACGCCCCCCCCCTTCCAACGAAAAAAAAACCAAAGTCTAAAAGCTTTTTTCCTTCTGGAATTTAAATTGAAGTGATTCTCACAGACAATTCAAAGTGCACAAGTTTGGAATGCTAAGAAAGGCAACCAGCCCAAAAACAGAGCAATCAAATTGGATTTCCCCATTCATTTCCTTCTCTCTATTTTATATGACCAATCAATAATTCTTTGGCAAATTGGAGTTATTCTGAAATGAATTTTCATCTAAAGTTGTTTTGGTGTGTAGTCTTATATCTATATGTCTTGAATTTGGATTTGGGTTGTTTTCCTTGGTGTGAATTTTTAATTTTTTAATTTTTTGGGCAGAAGTGTAGTGCCTCAAACTTAAAAGAAATCCAACTTCAAATCATGAATCATGGGCCTACTAAATATAAACTTGAGGCAGTGCAATTACACAAGTTCAAAGATTAGTAAAGAAAACTTGAAGTATAATGTACATTAATTAATGTAACATGTTCATTATTTAAAAGTCAAAAAATTGCCACCAATGTTTCTCGAAAGATAGAAATATACATGATAGATGAAATGTCTATTATGGAGCATATGAAGGAGTTACTTGCTCACATAAATATATATATATATAGATAGAGCGAGCAAGAGAGAGAGAGAGAGATAGAGAGAACAACAATAAAACATGGGTTGGCAATGATTTAAATGTGAATATAATGATACCAAAATTTCAATTTCCCTTAAGCACATCGACGAATTGGCTCCAAGACTTTCAAAAGAAACAAGTACAACAAAAGTAATCTTGCACTTAGCCTTGAGAACATGTAACACCCAATTTCTTTTCAATTTTTTTTAAAATTTTTTTCCGAATGAGAACTTGTCAGGCTTGTGGTCCATAAGCATTTCACTTTATCATCATGGTAGGTGTTATGGTTGTTATGAACCATTTCCATCCAAGAATCAAATTGGGGTGATGATCAAAACATCTCTCTTGTTTTTTTCTTTTTCTTTTTTGACACTCATTCACCATTCAACTGTTTCAATGATGTTTAGTTTCTCTTCTCTTTGTTTTTGAAGTAAATGTTGGGGCTGTCACATGTTTAATGGAGTGGATTGGAATTTTGGCTTCTTTTTATTGCTTTCACACATAACCTGGAATCAGTTACCTGGGATTCTTCTCTTTTTTGCTTTTGAGTTAGTAGGCGCATGATTCATGATTTGAAGTTGGATTTCTTTTAGGTTTGAGGCACTACACTTTTGCCCCAAAAATAAAAAAATAAAAAATTCACACCAAGGAAAACAACCCAAATCCAAATCCAAATTCAAGACATATAGATATAAGACTACACACAAAAATAACTTTAGATGACAATTCATTTCAGAATAACCCCAATTTGCCAAAGAATTATGATACATTGTTATTGATTGGTCATATAAAATAGAGAGAAGAAAATTAATGGCGGAATCCAATTTGGTTGCTCTGTTTTTGGGCTGGTTGCCTTATTTATGATTCCAAACTTGTGGCTTATTTCACAATGGCTCCTAAATGTGTATTGACTTATTCTTGGTTTTTGGCTTATTTGTTTCAAGTTTATATTTAGTAGGCTCATAGTTCATCATTTGCCGCTGGGTTTTTTTTTAAGTTTGAGGTACTACACTTCTACCCACAATGGGAAAAGGGAAAAAAAAGCAGAACAAATAGATACCAAACTCCACACCAAAGACAAATTCACACCAAAGACAACAACCCAAACCCAAATCCAAATTCAAAACATATAGATATCAAACTCCACACCAGAACCAAAACTGCTTTGGATGACCACGCATTGGAGAGTAATCCCAATTTGCCAAAGAATTATGATGCATGGTTATTGGTTGGTCAAATAACATAGAGAAAAGGAGATGAAGCTTTTGACCATTTTTATTAGGCTTTTTGGGTTGCTCTTTCTATTTTATTTTATTTTATTTTTATTTTTTGTTTTTTTATGTTTTATGTTAAACCTATGCTCTTTGGATTGTCCATTTGGGAATCACTTCAATTAAAATACCAAAAGGAACACTGTTTTACAGATTATTAATTTTTTTTTTGGGGGGGCTGAAAATGAAACATCTAAACTTTTTTTTTTTTTGAACAAATGAAACATCTACACTTAACTCAACCTTTTAGAATATTTGAATGGGTGATTAGGGAGGTTGATGGAATTCATATTGATAGTTCATGTATGGCTGAAAATTTTTCCTACTGAATTCTTTCCTTGGCAAATATCTACACAGATTACTTATTTGTTTTATATTTTCAACTAATATATCATACATTTCTATTGCTTGGATTTCAATTTTCAACTTAGAAAATTGGATGGGGCTTATTTTTGATTCAGAAAATCTGAACTCTTTATTTATTGAGACATATTAACAAACACATGGTGTGCATCTGTTGAACATGTGGGCAAGATTGACAAACAGTGTGGTTAAATCTTGTGCAATGTACGTACCAGGATTTGCAACGGTAGGACCACAGCTTTGGATGCCCAATTTTCACAGCGTTACGGTAGCAAGAACACCGACAGTGATGGGAAGAAGAGGATGACAAAAGCTCCACCCACGAGATATATATATTGTAAACCCCATGTTTGAAGTGGTAAATTTGTTGTCTTCTTCATTGTCGGTGTCGTTGATCTGCATTCCACGTGGGTAACACCAAATCTGCAACAACATGTGGCAGGGAGGAGCTTTGGGAAATAGGCAAACCGGAGACCACCGTTTTGGGGAATTTCTACGAGGAATCATATTGGAAATGAAGTAGCAATTGAAAGGAGTCAGCATTTGTACAGACGAATGATGGAATTTGTTTGTTTCTACTCTTGTGTGTGTGGCTAATTTAAAGGCTACATAGCCAGTCCAAATCTGCTTTGTAAACAAAGAAGAAACCAGTGTTACATCGTTACACAATTCTTACCTTCTTTTTATATATGTTATAGAAAAGCCAATCACACATAAATGGTTAACAGAATCAATTAGAGACAAGATATAAAGATGAAATCCATCTGTATGGGACCTACATGTAGGGGGATATTTGTTGGGTTGGACTGACACTGCGTACTAAGAGGTTTTATATTTGTCTAAATTCGATCCGATTTGAACATCGGGCCTCTATATATGTCCAAGCTCGACTCAAAAAAATTAATTATAAATCCCGAATTTAGGGTTATTTGGCATGTGTGTTGGTTTTTTTTATTTTTTGATTATTAGCCAAGGCCTAAAAAGTTTCGTTTGGGATGAGTTTTTTGACTTTTTGATTTTTGTGAGAGAAAAAATAAAGGCTCTGTTTGGTTTAGATTTCAAAATATAGTTCCACCACTGATTTGAGTGTGGTATTTGGTTACAGCTTTCAAATCATAATTCTACACCTATTTCTCAAAACTCATTTCAAACTATAATAATTACTTTTCAAAACTCATAACCAAACACACAACTCAAAACTTTTTCAAAACTCAAAAACAACTTAATTTTTATTTTAAATATTTTTTATTTTTTTATTTTAAATATTTTATTTTATTTTATAGGAATATTTTTAATATTTTAATTTTCATAAAAATATTTTAATATTTTGATATTTTAATTGTAAATATTTTGATTTTCGGAATATTTTTAATATTTTATTTTTCGAAATATTTTTAATATTTTAATTTTCTAAATAATTTAAAAATATTTTTAATGTTTATACAGGCCTAAAAAATGAATTGATAGAAAAATTAATTGACATAGAAGTTATTTGAAAAAAAAATTTATTTGAAAAAAAAATTATTCAAAAAAATTACTTAAAAACAATTAATTGAAAAAAAAATCATTTTTTTATTTGAGTATTTTAAAAATAGTTTGGTTATGACTGTTGATCAAAAATACGGATATCGAGTTATGAGTTGTATGTTTGATTATCAATTATAGGTTGAATTAAGTTTTGAAAACTATTTTAAAAACTCATCACCAAACAAATTTTCTTATTTCATATGTCACATCAAACTTTCAAAACTCAATTTCACATACAATTCAAAACTCAATTCAACACTCTATTCAAAAACCATAACCAAACAAATTTTCTACACTCAAATCATAATTTTACAACTCATAAACTCAAAATACAACTCATACTCTCAAATCACATTTACAAAACTCTACCAAATGCAACCAAAATGATTACGATTTGGATGTGATGTTTTATCTTATTGGCTTTTTAGCTTATTTTATTTTTTTGTAACTATTTTTTCCATGTAACCACTTCCCAAACGAGTGCTTATGTATTGGGTTATATGTTAATTTTTTTTTAAAACATTCCATAACAAAATTCAATCACACAATATTTTTCTTAAATAAATATACTAACATCATTATAAATTGAAGATTTTTTTAAATAAATTCAATAAAGTATCACCAAAAATATGAGTTCTAATAAATTCAACAATGATAAAGTTTAGATCTTAACCAAAAAAATATTTATATAATAAGACAGAAGGATTTTTGAATATGTATAAAATGTATCAGAGATACATTTGATTTCAAAGGCTTAGATCAATTTTATGTTGTATTTGGTTGGGGAATTTGAGGAGGGATTTGAAAAAGGAAATGGAAAAGATAGGTGAAATGTTAATAAAACATACCTATATTTCACATAGTTTCACACACATTTTCCTTTTCTCTTTCCAAATCCTCTCTCCAAATCCCCCAACCAAACACAGGATTAATAAACATCAATTTTTCAGATGATGCTTTCATTCCCGCCAAAGAGCTCATCTCTCTCTCTCTTTCTCCCATGTCTGCCCAAACATGTCTACACATTCTCCATGGTGGATCGAACGTTCTATATGGTGGATCGAATTCAGAAAACACCAAAAACCCAATTCATACACATCATCGACACCCACCATTCCTTTCGACGCTGCTCTTAAGCTCGGCTCCCTTCGAACTCGACCAACTCAACCATTTCGCTACCGCTAACCCCTGTTAACCAGGTAATTTGATTTCTCTTTCTCTCCCTTTCTCTCTATCTCTATTTGGCTCTCCTTTCCCAAATTTCTAAAGCCTAGCTATGTGTTCTAGCCACAACTGCATCATTGCTGTACCGTTGGAAGTGGTCACCACCAGGTAATTTGATTTCTAAAGCCTAGCTATGTTTACATTTTAGAAAAAGAGTAATTGAGTTTGGTATGTATTTTAATCGTTGTGTATGGTTTTCTTTGTTCAATTTCATGATTTTTTATTTTTTATTTTTATTTTTGGGAATGTTTGAAGTGTTGGTGTTGTGAAATGTGTGAATTGTTTTGTTAAAGGAGGCTATACTGAGGGTTTTACTTCATGTGCTCTGTTTTGTTGATATCATATTTGTCAATGGATCACAATGTTTTATTGATTTTGCAATGTTTGTTTGAATGATAGAAGAGTTTTCTTTTTCAATGACTTATTGTTTGATTGTTTTACCTATTTTAATGATGGAGGTTTATTTATTTTCTATTTTTTTAATTAAGGTGTGAATTGTTTTGTTAATGTAATGTAAATAGAAAGGAGGGTTTTTAAGTCAGATTCTAGCCACAATCGCATCATCGCTGTACCGTTGGAAGTGGCCACCACCAGGTAATTTGATTTCTAAAGCCTAGCTATGTTTACATTTTAGAAAAAGAGTAATTGAGTAGTAATTGATCGTTGAGCTTGGTATGTATTTTAATTGTTGTGTATGGTTTTCTTTGTTCAATTTCATGCTTTTTTTTTTTTTTTTGGAATCTTCGAAGTGTTGGTGCCGTGAAATGTGTGAATTGTTTTGTAAATGTAATGTAAATAGAAAGGAGGCTATCCTGTGGGTTTTGCTTCATGTGTTCTGTTTTGTTGATATCATATTTGTCAATGGATCACAATGTTTTATTGATTTTGCAATGTTTTAATGATAGAAGAGTTTTCTTTTTCAATGACTTACTATTTGATTGATTTTGAAAGGGTATACATTAGGAAATGGCTTACTCTCTGTTTTACCTATTTTGTACATTTTATGAAACACGAACAAAAAAAACTAGTAGTAGTCTGTCTTAATAGTTAACATAGACAACCAAATTTTAGTGTCCAATAATCAATCAAATTTCACCAATTCCAGAAGAAGTAGGAGGTCATTACTGCCACAACACATAGAGAAGATGAATAAGAAGAACTATAGTCTATAACTGCCACAACACATAGAGAAGATGAATAAGAAGAACTATAGTCTATAACTGCCACAACACATAGAGAAGATGACTAAGAAGACTCGCTTGAGCAAAATTGAAAGACCATGTCCTCTTCAAATTGAACCAAAAGGGTGCTTAAAGCTTAAGAAATAAAATTTGCTTAATTAGCAAATCATCCTTTCTCATAACTAAAACCAACACCCCTGTCCCCAAATTTTAAAATAAAGAAACAGTGCATGTACATCAGAAAATTTGATTGTACCTTCTATCATTAGTTTTGTCAACCACAGTGACCCGAGAAGCAGGTACATAATCAATTTGGGAATCACCTTTTCCCCTGGTTGCAACATAAGAGATGCTATACAACAATACTTATCCAGAAACAATATATAGATGTTATACAATAATAGTTGAATGAATGACTTCTAAAATTATCAAATTTACATTTGTCTTTCACACACACACATGAGCAAGTCTTGCATTCACAGTAGCTGGAATTTTTTTTTACACTAATTAACAATTACAGGTCACCCTTTCTAACACTGTCAGTCTGTCATTATAAGCATTTCTTGAACACACCATCTCTATTACAATCCTAGAACAATATTACATACTGGAGACCTAACAATGAAATACAATATTACATGTGTGTGTGTGTATATTGGAGAAGAAAACTAAAATTTCACCATCTTAAGTTCTTAACCACAAAACTACGTAACTGAATTTTTGAAAGATTTAAATGAAATAGCAATAGAACTGCTCTGCTTATATAAAATACAAAAAGATTCAGAGAATTGCTGATGTATAATACCAAAATATACTAATGCAAACTTTTAACTTGAAAAAAAAAATGTAGATAATGAAGAAATCAAAAGGATTTTATAAATTTATCACTTGAGAATCACTGTTACATTCATCAAATTCAATAAAATTTGTCTTACTGAAATCAAACCTAAGGAAAACTGATGGCACAGGAAACAATCTAATAGCAAAAGCATAGGCAAGGAAATCAATTATTGTAACAAAGTTTACCTAGCATGTGTTCTGTCTTATTATATAGATAGAGAAAGAAGAGTTTGTTAATGGATCACAATGTTTTATAGATAGAGAAAAAAGGTGAGAGAGACTTTGTCAATGGATCACAATGTTTTATTGATTTTGCAATGAAAATTTGAGGAGAAACAGATTGTTTTTAAAGGAGAGTTTTCTTTTTCAATGACTTACTGTTTGATTGATTTTGAAGGGTATACATCTTGAATTGGCTCTGGTTCCTCTAATTTTTTGAAGAATGCCCCAAGAAATTCTAAACAAACTCCAAGAAAAAGTAATTGTGTATGGTTTTCTTTGTTCAATTTCAAGTTTTTTTTTTTTTTTTTTTTTGGCTGCTTCTGTTTTTGGCTGATGGCTGTGTCTGTTATCCATTTTACCAAAGCACCACTTATACTCTTTTCATTGCCAATGCACTATTGGCACTACTATTTCCATTTGGCTTGCATAGGCAAATACAATGCTCACATGTTTGTGAACTCCCTTATCCTCTGCCCATCAAGTTTTTGTAAATTTCTGCAGAATGTCTAAACTATGTTCACATTTCTACAAATTTGGTTCTAATGCATTCTGTTATCCATTTTACCAAGGCATCGCTTATTTATTATATTATGTAACTCACTGCTCTTTTCACTGCCAATGCACCACTACAGCTTTGTCCACTAACCTCCATCAAACACATTGAAAACAGTAGGTATGGTTAGTATAATGATTAGAACACTGGATGCTCAAACAGCTTTGTCCCAGGCCTCATTTTTATGAATGCTCAAACATAATGAGTTCCCAAACGGTGAACCACCATCTTCTTAAGCAAGATTGTGTTTGCCTTTTAGTTCTCAAATTTATTAAAGTCATGCCATCATAACTGCATCTTTTTCACTCAAGGAATGTTTTCTCACACAAGTTTAAGCTTCGAGTAACTCACTTATAGACCAATTAAGTTGAAAAACTAATGATATATATTGAAAATTGAAACAGATAGTTCAGGGAAAATTGAGACCAATTGGTTTTGTAATAATTGATTATGTTGGTTGTTGATTTATATTTTGTTTTTTATTTTATTTTACTTTATTTTTCCTATTAGTTGGTGCGCTTTTTTTATTTTTATTTTTTTGAAGTACATTAGTTAGTGTCGTTTGGTTTTATTAGTTGATACTCCTAATGCTACAATTTGTTATTGCTTTGTACCTTGATATAGTGACTTATTGATGCTTCATATCACTATTACTAATTAATTTTTGAAGTGATTAATAGTTTTAATTGTGTTTTTATTCTCTTGCTGCAATTCAAAACAGTAGGTATGGTTTCGCCAATGTGTTTTTTTAGTTTTTTTTCTAGTACGTATAGTTTGTTCCATTGTATTTTCCATTGTTTGTTACATTCTTTGTTTGCTCAATTGTATTTTTTCCATGTTTGATTACGAAATTGGGGTTGTTTGTTCCATTGTTTTTGGGAATGAAAAATTGTATTTTCAATGTGTTGGCTTAGCTTTACTTGATGGTTAGTATAAATTGCTGATGCAATAGTTTTTTTTTTGGCATAAATTTATGTTTGGACTTTCTAAATGATAAATGGTGAACTTCAAAATAATTATGATTATAACGGATTTTGATTTTGGTTTTAATTTCATCTCTATAAAATTGAAGTCAATTGGGAAAGAGAAGAGTTTAAATTTGAACAATTGTTGTGCTCCGATTTTAATACTGTTCATGTTGCTAGGGCTGATTTTAATTTTATCATTTTAATGTGATTGTTAATATACATCATTGATGGGCCTAAAATTATATAACCAAACATTTTCAGGTTAAAATACAACAGTTATGGACAATATCACTATTTCCGGTCAAGTAAGTTTCTTTCCCCCCGCCCTCCCCCCATATAAATTTAAGTACCTCTCTTATAATATAAGGCCTATTTATTTATTTATTTATTTATTTTAAACTTATCATATCTAATTTTCTTCTAATAATTGCTTTTTTCCTCATACTTTTATACTCTTCATGTTGCATTAGTTGATGTTTAATTTTCAATTTAATTTGTTGAGATTGCAAAGCACTTGCTGATGTGCTTTATGCTTTATGTTTACAATTTTTTTTACTTGCTCTGATATTTTGATTTGCAATATTGGTAAACATTATAAATCTTATATGTTTTTTTCTTAATTTGCATTAAGGTTGGGGGTGTATTATTTTATTTGAGTTTTGTAAAGCATGTTGTGTGTGTCAATTTCCGACCACACTGCACTTAGCTAGAGAGCACTGGCAGAATAGATTAGTCCCGAACGACCTACAATAGAAAGAAGAGATTTTGGCGGTGGTTCGTCCACCCGGGGGCACTCCGATGATCAAGTCAGTTATCTCTCATAGATAGCAAAAGTGCTTAACTCACTATTCAGAATATAAATTGCGTACCTTAGACCCATGGGGGTGCCTCCCTTTTATAGTCAATACAATCCTAGTCCCAATAGAAGCCTAGCTCTAGTAGACTTAGGATTACTGCTAATCTTGGACTCCCAGTAGGATTGGGTTAAACTCTCTAAGAGTCTTATCCTTACCCAAACTGAAGTATTCTCTCATTTTAGGACTTTTGTCCCTTATCCGCTTATCTCGGACTCCGATATCTTCGGAGATAACCTCGGCCTAGCCCAGATAACCTTGGCATCATGACCAGGACATGTGGCACCTCGGCTGACACTTCAGCGTCACCTTGGCCACGTGTTGGCACTTAGAAAATATATCCCCACAACTGCCCCCAAGGTTCTATTACCTTGGCATCCTGATGTGATGGAGCCTATATCGTTTCTTCCATTTAGCACGTCGGCTAAGATCACTTCATTCGTTCATCATCGAGGTCATGATACGTCGGCTCAATATGACCAAAAACTTAAGTTTCTCAGCCGAGATCATCCTCCAAGCCGAGGTTATACTCCGTTAAATCGAGAATTCTAAGAGCTTCAGCACGCGTATGAGCTGTCACGCACAACTACTCAACAGTTCTTGCCACGCGTCTCTCTTTCTTTGGGCCATACCCGATACGCGCCATTAAGTCGCATTGCTCTCGCGTGTGCTGTCTGACACACACGTCATTTTAGGCACATTAATTGCCTTTTTGTCGCCGTTTTGTGTTTCAACAAAACTTTCTTTCTCTCTCTTCGTCGTTTCACCTTTGTATCCTCATTTCCGTGCAAGCTCTCTCTCTTCACTCTTCTAAATCTGCCTTTGATTCAAGCGTTCGAGCTCTGCAACTTGCTCCGTTCACCTCCTTCAATGAGATTTTTACCATTCCGTTGCTTTTGCAACCGTCTTCTGACTTCGGTGACCCTCACACCGGCCTCATTTTCTCTAGTAAGCCACTATTCCTCCTGGTTTCAGTACTTGATTTACTTCGAACTCTGTCATAATTGCGAACTTGCTCATGTCTCTGATCGTTTAATCTGTACCTTGATTTCCACCATATGCTTGAGCATATTTACTTTGTGATTCTATTTTTTCGCCAATCCTTTCTTGAATACTCATATTGCTTACATATCTGTTGATTTTTGCCACTGTTCTTGGCTTCACACACCTGCACAAGCTTTACCACTATGTTTCTTTCATCACTGTTCTTGACTCTGAATCGCATTCCTGTTTCTGTTTGTCGTAATTTTTTTTTATTTTTTATTTTTTTTAAAGATTCTTGCCTTCAATTTTCACTTGCCTAGACTTAGGATTGGGATTTTGTCTATAGAACTTACGAACCTTAGGAAAAACTGACACAAATTCCCTTTAGATCGATACAAACTCTTACCATAGTACATTTTTGGGTTTTAGCCGAGGTCCCTCAAACCCTTAAAAAACACTTCCTTCTGGAATCCAACTCCTCCAATTAAGCTGACGTCATGGGTATGTGGAAGCATAGGATAGACACCCCAACTAAGTTAGAGTACTTTAGGTAGGAGTTTTCCATTCCTGCCAACGTCCACCTCAAGTTGGCAGGGGAGGAGGATTCCATTATACCCGACGTGAACCTCATGCCTTTCCCAGTAGTGGCCTTTATCGAGTGTGGACTTAGGTTTCCACTTGACACCCTTTTCCGAGAAATCCTCCACTACTACAAATTGAACCCAATGCAACTTGCCATCAACTCTTATCGAGTTATCAATGGTATAATCACCTTAGCCAAAAAGAAAATGCTAGGATTACACTTGTCGACATCCAGTACTGCTACACCATGTGTCGCCTAAAATTGAAAAAAGGCCACATCTATTACCTCAAGCTGAGGTCCACGGAGTACAAGCTTATTGCCGATCTCCCAGACTCAAACAAGGGTGCTGGTGATGATTACTTTATCGTTTCGGGCAACTGGGAGTTTCAACCAAACAATGACCTCTACCTTTATCCCCTAAGCCGAACAATTTTCGGGGAAGGAGATGGTAAGAGCCAGGTGTCACATTTCCTTGCTTTTTTCCAAGTTTTCAATACTTTGTTCTAACATCTGTGCTCTTCTTTTTGCAGTTCTTCCACAACCACCAAAGGGCTTTCGCAAGTCCTTCTTCTCCAGCAAGGACTTGAAGAAGCTATTGGATCTGCCAGTTCACAAGCGGAGAGCTCCCTTGCTTCTGAACTTCATCCCGACCTACAAATCGGTGCTTCCCGACGTCCCAAAGAGGAAAAAAAAGCAATTCTCCCCCTTCCGCCACAACTCCTCCAACAACCTCATCATCTCGGCCAGATCAAGGATCAACCTCTGATCTAGCAGAGCAACCGTCAACCTCGGCTCCATATCTGATCCCACTATCTCAACGCCAACGTCGTCGTAGAACTGCAATTGTCGCTGAGATGGGTCGCAAAAAAGCTATCGCTGAAGATCTTCTAGCTGACATCCCTGACTCAGTTGACGCTCAACCAGCACAAACCCAGCCTCAACCAAAGCCAAAGCCAAAACGTCTGAAGAAGGCTCAGCCCAAGGCAATGGTGACTCAAATTGACACCGAGGACACCTTGCCAATTTCTAAATTAGCCGAGAGCGAGAAGACCCCTTCTGCTGCCGAGAAGAGGCTTGCTGAGGCCCAACCATCTGAATCTACTAGATCAAAGAGGCCGAGGTCGTCCTCTGCAACCACCTCGGGGCCATTAAAACATGATTCCCCCTGGGCCCCACCAATCATAATCGACAACAAGCTGGTTAAGGCTGGTGATAGCGCCAACGACATTGAGGTCGGCGTTGCCCTCTCTACCGCCTTGCTTCTGCCCGAAGATCTTAATTGTAATGCTCAGATGAGCGAATACGAAAATTTTGCTCTGATGCTGCAACATTCCGTTCAAGTAAGTTTTTTACACTAGGTATTTTTCTTTCTTTTTCTTTTTATACTTAGAGAATTTTCTAATAACTTCTGCTCTGTCCATTTTCCTTCAGGCGATCCAGTATGCCCACTCATTCTCAATGCAATCTTTTGAGACAAGGAAGGAGTTGGCCGACAAGACTAGGGAGGTTGCTAGTCTGCAAAGGGCCGCTAAGAAGACTGAGGCCAAGATGAAGAGTTTATCAAACCAAGCCGAGGAAGCCATTAAGGCAAAAGATGAGGCCGAGGAAAAAGCGGATGCTGTAGAGGCCATCGCCAAAGTCAACACGGCCGAAAAGAAAGAGGCTGAGGCCAAGATGGCTGAGGCCCAAAAGGAACTTCAACATGCCTTGGCAACAAAAGAGACTGAGATCAAGGCCGCTGATGAGAGGGCGTATGCTGAGGGGGTGGTCGACGTCAAGGAGGACTACAAAAAGCAAGTGAAGCAGGTATGCAACAAGGGTTTCACCCTTGGTTGGATGGCTGCCCTTAAAAAGCTTGATGTCCTTGAGGACTCCCTCCTCAAGAATGCCAACGTCCTCCCCCTTCCATTCCCCCATACTCCAAGCCAATCTGAAGACAATTCTGAGTTTGAGGAGGAAGCTTTGGTGAGGAAACCGAAGGAAGCTGCTGGGGCCAAGTCCCCTACTCCAAATGAGCAAGTCCTAGACTTGACTCAGGACGAGGAGGGTGAGGTCCCCAAAGACACTGTTCCTGAGAAGGCAAAATTGGACGTGCCTATTGCTGCCAAGAGCCTTGACCAAACTCTTCAAGAAATCGATGCCGAGCTCGCGGCTGAGAAGGCCACCGAGATGTCTTCTCAGCAGTCTTCCGAACTCCAGACCCAACCGCCTGAAGAGTCTTAGTCTGATGCTTTCCTCCTTTTTTTCCTATACCTTGTACTTTTTTCATTCTTTGAAACAATGTAAGCTTTCTGTCTGGCCGATGTGCCTTTTTTCGAATATAAATACAACTTCGTCTTTTGAATGCTTGTATGTTTGTCTTCATTGCATGACTCTATACTTAGAATAATTTGTATGTCTTCAACATTCACCTTAGTCTGTGCAATCTTTTCGGGGTGATGTACCTCGGTCAAAAAGAAGGGTTTTTATCTCGGCAAGTACATAAGTACTTCCTTCATTACAACCTTAGTTTAACTTCAACTTGTAAATTTTTCTAAAAAATTTCAACAAGTGTTTAGCCATGACCTCGGTTTAACTTCAACTTGTAAACTTAAATTTTAACAAGTGTTAAACATGACCTCGGTTTAACTTCAACTTGTAAACTTAAAATTTCAACAAGCGTTAAACATGACCTCGGTTTAACTTCAACTTGTAAACTTAAGTTTCAACAAGCGTTAAACATGACCTCAGTTTAACTTCAACTTGTAAACTTAAATTTCAACAAGCGTTGAACATAACCTCGGTTTAACTTCAACTTGTAAACTTAAGTTTCAATAAGCGTTAAACATGACCTCGGTTTAACTTTAACTTGTAAACTTAAATTTCAACAAGCGTTAAACATAACCTCGGCTTAACTTCAACTTGTAAACTTAAGTTTCAACAAGCGTTAAACATGACCTCAGTTTAACTTCAACTTGTAAACTTAAAATTCAACAAGCGTTAAACTAATTTTAGTTTGTAAATTCTACCTTTCCAAGAACCATTTCCCAACTCTCTACTCCCTAATGTGAACTTAAGTTCCACTTGGGTTCTCATTATGCATGTGTTCCAGAGACATTGTCAAGTATCTTCTCAGTCACAAGTGTAAAAAATCAAGCTAAAACTTTATTATTACTTCGGCTAATAACAAAGAACAAGAAAGTCTAATGATAAAAAAAATTCAGATTGCAAGTATTCCAGGGTCTTGGTAGCTCTTTGCCTTCGCAATCCTCAAGCCGATATGCCCCACTGCCCAAGACCGAGATGATTCTATAGGGTCTTTCCCAATTTGGCCCAAGCTTGCCTTCTCTGAGATCCTTCTTATTGCTGACGACCTTTCTCAGGATGAGGTCACCAACTTGGAACTCTCGTGGGTTCACCTTCTTATTATAAGCCTTGGCAAGCTGCTGCTGGTATGCCCCCAGCTGAATTGCTGCTTTCTCCATTCTCTCTTTTAGAAGATCTAGATCTCGGGCTAAAAATACATCATTAGTTCCATTCTCCACTGCCTGGGTTCTGGTCTCTGGGATGTCGACCTCCAGCGGAATGACTGCTTCTGTGCCATAAGCCATGGCAAACGGGGATTCCCCCATTGATCTCCTCAGCGTAGTTCGATATGCCCAGAGTACACTGGGCAATTCATCTACCCACTTTCCCCTTGTTGCTTGTAGCCTCTTTTTTATCCCATCCAAGATAACTTTGTTGAACGCTTCTGCTTGTCTATTGCTTTGAGGAAAACTTGGGGTCGAAAAGTAATTCTTGATTTTGAACTTTGCACAGAAGCTTTTGATTAGCTTACTGTCAAATTGTGTTCTATTGTCTGCAACTATTGCTCTTGGAATCCCAAACCTGGTAATGATGTTCTTCCAGATGAAGTTCTTCACATCAATGTCTCGAATCTTGACAAGGGGTTTAGCTTCTACCCATTTGGTGAAATAATCTGTTGCCACTAGTAAGTACTTCCTTTGTCCAGTTGCTTGAGGTAGTTTTCCCACAAGATCCATGCCCCATTGGGCAAATGGCCAAGGATTGGATATTGGGTTCAAATCGGCTGCTGGTTGATGTATCAAAGGTGCAAACCATTGGCACTTCTCACACTTCTTCATATAAGCTTCGGTATCTTTTTGCATATAGGGCCACCAGTACCCCTAAGTAATGGCCCTGTGGGAAAGTGACCTAAACCAGCGTGGCTTCCACATATTCCTTCATGTATCTCGTATAGAAAATCTTCAACCCGTGCAGGATGCATACACCTCAGAAGGGGTCCAGTAAATGATCTTCTGTAGAGGTGTCCTTCTGGGGTCAAACTGAATCTTATATGTTTGTTTCTTAATTTGCATTAAGGTTGGGGGTGTTGTTATTTTATTTGATTTTTGTAAAGCATGTAATACAAGAAAAATTGTTACAAGTTTTCTAAGAAGAAAAATATTTCAATATATATTTTTTTTCAGTATCTTTATCAAAAAATGACACAAACTTCATAAATTACAACATGATACGTATAAATTGCAATTACATTTTAATTCTAACATTATTTATACCGTGCCTTTAGGCACGGACATATACTAGTATATATATATTTTAACAAATTATAACTAATTAATTAATTAATTTAATAACGGGTTGGATCGAGTTAGATTAAAAGTGTAAATCTTGAATTCAACCAATTAATATATCAAGCTAAAAATGTTACTTAAACCCAACCCTATAAGCTAAAATAACCTTTTCAAATTCCAAAAAAAAAAAAAAAAATAGAATCGGGGAACTGCCCACCCAACAAGTGAAAGCCACCCTTTGTGTCATTGATTCTTTGAACCAATTCTATGTTTATTGCAGAGTTCCATTTTTAAAGGTCTTTTGCTTAACTCTCGCCTTTTATGCTATGATTTGAATATATTAATTTAGGAAAAATACTTTACTCAGTGTAATTTTTTTCTCTCACAATTCCTCGTGACAAGAAAAATTTGAAAAGTTAATCTAGATATCATCCCAATCAAAAGAAGAATTAAAAATAAATAAAAGAAGGGTAAATTACAAAGGGAGAGGCTTCTCTGCAGTCCACCACATAGTAGACTAGAGCGTACTGTTGGGCCCGTAGGGTCTGTCACAGGTTCTATTTTGATAATCCAAATCATTCAATGTGTAGAGCTTGTTGAATATTTTATGTCTGCAAAAAATCGCATTGATCGGGATATCGATAACTCCTTGATCAAAACACATTTTTGTCAATGCTAAATATGATTTTAAAAATAAATTGTTAACAAAAATATGTTCTGATTAAGGGGATATCAATATCCGATCAATGTGATTTTTTGCAGACATAAAGTACTCGATGAGTTTTGCATATTGAACGGTTCGGATTATCAACATAGGACCTTTGATGAGCCCCATGAACTCAACAGTATGCTCCAATAGGCATTATTTGCACTATAAAATCGTCAGAAAATACAAAAAGTAATTTATAATGCAAATAATGCCTAAAATAGACCCAAAAAAAAAAAAATTTAAAAAGTCAAAAAATCAACCCACGTCCTAAACGAAGCTTACTCTATATACAAGAGTTCAACTTTGATACAAGGCAAAAGCTTGAAGAAAACTCTCTCTCTCCTAAACCTTGCTCTTGATCATCTTCATCTTTAATACTGGTCGGTCAGTAGGGTAAGGAACACCTTCAATCAAAACTCAAGGAGGCTCCTGAGTGCGCCATAGTATTTCCCTCTCGGCAAACATGCGACACAACTGAAGAACGAAAACCACCCATACCCGAACTTGTTCTGCCACATGATCAAAACTAGCCAGATCAAGAAAGGGCACGCACTGCCGTAAGGGAATCACCTTCAAGATGAACATCAGGGAGGCATAAATCTTTACCGAACTGAACCGCATGAGAAGCCACCATCAACTCCACAAAATCTATATCTTCAGCAAAAGGAATTCGAGTTGACATTGAGGCAAGCACACTACCTGAGGCGTCTCGCACAACAACTCCAACAGCTGCAATTTTTTGATCCTTAAAAATCGCCCCATCAAAATTTAATTTAAATAACCATTTAAACATCACAATTGCCGTGAGAATTGCATAAACACAAGTAATCAACACACTTTTTATCTTTTTATCTTTTTTGAGTCACATTATTTTTCTACTTTTTGTATGAGAGGGTTCAAGAACGTCTTTGGAAGATTCGAAGATCGTTGAAGAAGACTCGAATTCCTTTAGAAATGGTGAGAGGCTTAGATTCTTCAATAGTCTCAACTAAGAACACAAAAGAAAGGAGATGATGGAGATAAAAGATTGGGTGAAGAAGAAGGCAAAGTAGCTAGAGAGAGAATAATGGGAAGACTCTCCCATGGATCTCCCACTTTCACTCTCAAGGTTGATAATGGAGAAGGGAAATTAGTTTTTTCCCAAGAGTTTTCTCTCCCAAAATCCATCCCTTGTAAAGCTATGGGTAGGTGCTATTTATAGACACCTCATGATGTAGGATGGAGCCCATGTGCAAGGCACATGGGGAATATTCTCTCTAACCACCTTATTCGAGGAGGTGACCTCTCTAAGGATGAGAAAAACTCCGAAGAGGAGATCAACCTCTCAGCGAACCCTTCTTCTTAGCCACACCTAACCAATGATCCCCAATCATCCCAAAGGGTCAGGGATAGTCCCAGAGGACACCATGCCGCAGAAGGGTCAGGAGTAGTTCAAGAGAACGCCCTGCCACAAATATTGCCGAGTCTTAGGGACCCCCTAGATCGTGCCACCTCGACCCGGGTATAGTCTAGTTTAACCGAAGAGTGAATTTATCTCCACTCACCGTCCTCGGGATCGGGTCCTTTGTTCGAACTCCATTACGCCCATGGTTCTAGTACGTAGATCCCGGAAAGCTCCGAGCCCGCAAGTGTTCTAGGACTCATTAACGGAGCGACTTCTAGATTGCATCTGAATCCGTTCGAAGCCAATTGCTTCAGATCTCTAGGTACGTGGAACCGAACCTTTTCAAGTCCGAGTGCCTCGGATCTCTAGGCTTGCTCAACAACCTTTCGAGTCCGGGCCCGAGTAAGTCTCTAAGTTTGTGGATCCGAACCCTTTCGAGGCTTAGAGCGATTCAGCTCGTTTGATGGCGATAAATCCGGGTCCACCAATCTTGGATTTGCGATAAATTCGGGTCCACCAACCTTGGACTATTGGGCTTAATTAATTTAGTGGGCTCAAATTAGCTCATCTTGCATTTGCCCCTTGCATGTATGAGAAATTTTATTTTTCTCAGACATGCATAATTTCACCTTTTCAGCTATATTTCGCATTACGTCTTTGGAAAGATTTGGTCTTGACAGAGTCTATGAATAAAGCTGATGGCTCCCCATAATTTTTTGGATAAAATTCACAACCAATAAAGATAATAAATTTTTATTTATTTATTTATTTATTTTCACTTTTTTTTTTTAGGAAAGAAAATCAAAACTTGAATTATTCTCTACCAACCAAACCTTGACATTTAATTCATACAGCACCAACTAAGCTGCCAAAGAAAATAATAATAATAATTCTTTTCCTTGAAAATAAACAGAAGCTAAAAGGTTAACAAGGAGCTACTTTTTTTCCTTTTCTTTCTAGAAGGTTTGAATTCACTCCAGGTGTTATTTTCCCACATGCACCCAGAGCACGTTTTCTCTCTCTAGCAACATAAACCCATTTCATGGCAGCCAAACAAATCTTAAAAAACCGTTAGGCCCCTATATATATATGCTTACATTGTTTGAAGGAATATTCAAGGAATTATACCTCTTTTTTTTCCTATTTAAGGAAAATGACAAAACCTAATCAATGTTGCCTCCCTTTTCTTCTTTGATTCAGCCATTTCGGCTCTTTCTCTTTCTACAGAGACAACCCAGCTTTCTCTTCTTCAACAAACCAGACCTTCTTCTTCAACAAAATAGAGCTTCTTCTTGCTTTGAAGACCACTGCCGTTTCCACATCGACTGTTATCACAGCACCGAGCAACGCCACCGACTTGTCCCAGCTCCTACTGCCGCAGACGTTGTGACCCAGTCACTGACCTATCCCAGTGTCGCGACCCAGCCACTGACCTGTTCTAGCTTTGTGACTACTGTAGATGTGCGATCCAAGCCGCTGCTCACCATCAGTGTTTCATCTCATCTTAGCTTTGCTCCGCCGGACACCACCATCACTGGTTCAGACGGGACTGAGTAGTGTCGATCCACACACGTCACCCTCTCAACGCGACGTGTGTGGCCCTTCCAAACACCATCTAGCTCGACGTGACCGTGTCTGGTTCCGACACTGCTACATCTCTACCCTCCAGCGCTGCTGTCGGCTTATGCAAGAACCAACCCCGACGTTATCTTGTACATGACCACTTCAACTCGCGTGGCTTGTGCGTCTCATGCCTGGCCCTTGCATCGTTGCTGTATTTGTCAACCGTAATTGAGCAGTGAGGGCCACGCCGCCCACTCAACGCGGCGTCGGTCTGTCCATATCCATTCTCATTCACTGTCTGTGATATCGCCGATCTATTCCGGTTGTCCTTGCTACTGATTTTACTAATCCGTGGCCTATTTTCTGATTCCCGCATTGACTCTGACTCAGCTGTGCTCTTTCTCTGTTAGTATAAATCTGTGGGTACGCTCTTTGAATTTGGTGGAAGCTCTTGTGTAAACCCACCTTCCTTCTTATTGTTTTGATGGACTTTTGTGCTCAAAATAAATAAATAAATAAATCCATGCACAGATACATTTTTGAATTTGTGAATTCTGGTGACAATTTTGATTTCAGTCTTGAACTAGTGCTCTGTGCCAAATCTGGCCTGATGCCTATCTGATTGATTTTGTGGATATATATTGAAACACTTGCTTGAGATTTGTGCTTCTCGGAATTTTCTGATAGTGCTTGAGATTTGTGCCTCTTGGAACTTTCATTGCAATCCATGAATCTTTGTTGTTGACCATTTCATGAAACAAAATGTAGTTGCTAATCCCATATAAGTTGAGCCATTGATGATTGGGATTGTTGTTTGAACACTATATCCCTTGAAATCCATGCTATTGAATCTTGAACTCATAATTCGAACTTTGTAGCTATTGTTGTTGATTTTTTTATTTTTTTTTTATTTTTATCGTTCCATGTTGATAGTATTGAAAAGAGTAGACTGAACAAAAAATTTTGTTGTCGTTGATGCCCGAGGGAGTGATTTCAGTGATGAAACTCGTAATGTTGAACATAAATTTTGTTGTCGAGTATTCGATCACTGTAGTGTTGAGGAACATTCTTGCAATTTGTATGACAATCTATTGAATCTTCATATGGATAAGAAATATAATCTTCAAATAAAAATATTTTGGATCTCAAGCACTGAAATTTGTTACTGAACTTACTCTGTCCAGAGTCAGAGCCTTGTATAAACTGAGTCTTTAATGGTGAATATTGTAATCCAAGAGAAAATGACCCACTTGAATCTTGTATACTCGGAAAATGAATTCTTGATACCCGAACTTAGCGAAAAATTTGCTTGAAATAATGAAGTGCCATAGCAGAGAGTAGAACCGTATATTGTTGATTATTAAACTTGTGGATACCTCATTGCCCGATTTTATTATTTCAGCTAAATGGACCTTTTCGTAAGAAGTCCACCACCTCAGGGCCCTTGAAACTTGCACTAATAGAGACAAGGGTTGTTCTTCAAAAGTCCGAGTAGAGGCAAGGTTGTCTTTCAGGAGTTCGATTAGTAGCACACATTCTACTTTGGCAAGAAAGATACCTCTGGAAGGCAACCATGTCTACTAAGCTTGCACCAACAGAAGTAAAGTTTATCTCTCGGAAGTCCGAGCGGAAGCAAGGTTATCCCTCAGAAGTCCGAGTGGAAACAAGGCTGTCCCTCAGAAGCCCGAGTGCATGCGCACTTCTACTTCGGCAGCTAATGGAAGCAAAGGCTATCCCTCGGGAGTTCGAGTAGGAGTTCACTCTATTTTGACAAGAAAGATCCTCGGAGGTCATACTGATGGAAGCAAAGGTTGTTCTTCAGACCCACACTAATGAAAGCAAGAACTGTCCCTCGGAAATCCGAATGGAAATAAGGCTGTCCCTCAAGAGTCCGCATAGTAGCACACACACCCTACTTCGGTGAAAAAGATCCTTGACACTCTTTGAAAGTCTGAGTGGGAGAACACACTCTACTTCAGCAAGAAAGATTCTTAAGGCTCGCACTGATGGAAGCGGGGTCTGTTCTTTGAAAGTCTGAGTGGGAGCACACACTCTACTTCAACAAGAAATATCCTCGAAGCTCGCATTGATGGAAATGAGATTTGCTCTTCAAAAGTCTGAGTGGGAGCACACACTCTACTTCAACAAAAGAGATCCTCGAAGCTTACACTGATGGAAACAAGGTCTATTCTTCGAAAGTCTGAGTGGGAGCACACACTCTACTTCAACAAGAGAGATCCTCGAAGCTCGCACTGATGGAAACGAGATTTGCCCTTCGAAAGTCTGAATGGGAGCACACACTCTACTTCAACAAGAGAAATCCTCGAAGCTCGTACTGATGGAAGCAAGGTCTGTTCCTTGGAAGTCCAAATGGAAGCAAGGGCTATCCCTCCGAAGTCCAGGTGGAAGCACACTCTTTTCTTTGGCAAAAAAGATCCCTCGAAGCTTGTACTGATGGAAGCAAGGGCTATTCTTCAAAAGTTCAAGTGGGAACACACACTCTGCTTCAACAAGAAAGACCCTTGAAGCTTGCATTGACGGAAGTAAGTGCTATTCGTCGGAAGTCCGAGTGGAAGTACACACTTTACTGCAGCAAGAAAGACCCTCACAGCTTGCACTGATAGAAGCAATGGCTGCTCTTTAGAGGTCTGAGTGGGAGCACACACAATTTCGAAAACTAATGAAGGCTATCTCTCGAAAGTCCGAATGGGAGTACACTTTACTTCATCTCTTGGAAGTCCGAGTGGGAGTACAGTTCTACTGCATCAAGAAAGGTCCCTTCAGGTTAGTAATCGTGTCTATTATTCCTCTTTCTTCTTTGAGGGGCAACAAAAATTGAAAACTGTTTCAAGCAACATAACACAATGAAGATACACAATATAGAAAAAATAACTTCTAATGGAGATACACAATATGAAGGAAATGAATTTTTTCATAACATAAGAAAGAAAAATAAAACTTTATGGACAATGCAGTAAATGCAAACTGTAAATGTCATAGATAGACTTCTTCTATGGAACGTTGACATTTGCCCCTAGTGTTGCGAGGTCATTTGGAAAGCTTTCACCAGCTGCTCGGGTTGTGGCCGTCATACGCCATCATAGCCACGTCTTTTAAGATATCCTGGGGCTTCTGTTCTTTGAACTCTAGCTCATCTGCTTCGACTTTCTTTCTAAAAATCTTCTTAAGCGTCTGACACTTTTCTGTAGGATGACCCAGTGATCGGTGGAAAACACAATAATTTGGGCCCTTGAGGTCTTTCTTCGGCAAAAGCTCTTCGACACGAGGCAACTTCAGTTCCCCGTCTGCCACCCATTCTTTAACTAAGGCCTTCACCTCCTCAACACTACACGGAAAAGGAGTGTCATCTTCGCAGTGTTTCCTCTTCTGACCTCTGAATTCCTCCCACTGCGACTTTCGTGTAGAAGACGTGGAAGCCGCAGTGACAGAAGGTCTTCGAGATGACTTGAAGCTGGCTTTATAACTAGTCTCGAACCCGATCTCCTGAGACTGAGGTATGTTGATGTTCTGAGATGCTTCAATTAGTGCCGAGAATGTGGGTAACTTGTGATTAACAAGAAGCATCTTGTACCCATTCAATGCCCCTTCAACACAGATTTGGACCAAGTAGCTTTCCTCCACAGCCATATGACAGTCCATGGCTTTCTCTTGGAACCTCTTCACAAATTCGAGAATATCTTCACCCTCTCTTTGCTTTTCCTTATATAGGGTGAGTGCGGTTACCTTCTCAGCCAGTTGAAAGAATTTGGCATTGAATTTGTTGACCATCTCCTCCCAACTTCGAACAGAGTTTGGAGTCAAGTTAATGTACCAACTATATGCTCGGTCGATGAGGGACTTGGAGAATTCTCTTAGTCAGAGGACATGATTTGAACCATGAATCCCTAAAGTCTCGATGAACCGCACAACATGTTCTCGAGCATTTCCTTGCTTGCCATTGAATTTGATGAACTTCGGCACCATGTACCCCTCCGGGTATGGATAAGTCAACATCTCGATAGGGTAAGGCGGTTTGACATCCGGATCAGGCAAAAAGGGTAAAGTCCTCTTGCTCCGTTCAAGATCGAACATGGCTTGCACATCGGCGAGAGTGAGAAACTGTTGAGGGAGAAAGTATGATGGTGGCATTCCTGGAACTTGGCTTATGGACCCCAAGACTGAACTAGGAGCAACTTGGCCACTCTGGTGTTGAGAATTCATCATCAAAGAAGACACACGATGATATTGGCCATCGGCACCTATGGACATGCCATTTGGTGATGGGACGTTGCATTGGGTCCCATGAAGTTCATTGCACGCCACGGCTATACTGGGTTGGACTTGCAAACTTGGCGTCGAAGCCAAAGGAGAACCACTCGGTACATGAGTAGAATTTACAATCGGTGGAACAAAATTAGGCATGGATAGAGAACCATTTTGTAGACAAATTTCTATAGGCCTTCCTTGAACTTCCACAGTCGTTGGAACACCATTCATCGCGTCGGAAACTCCTCCAACCACTGATGGACCATGGCTCGATCCTCTAGGTGCGTGATTTTGCGCTCCATGGGCCGCAGGTTGGCCATGACTTGTTCCTCCTAACACTTGATTTTGCACACCATTTTGTACAACTTCAGGGAGAATTTGGGTTGGATCTTGATGGTTTTAATCATTCCCAACATTATCATGAAGTTGTTGATGCTTGTTGACGCCAACTTGACCTCTATTTGTTACTGGTGGTGTGAAATTCGAACTCATCACCAACATGGTGTTGGTAAGATTTTGAAGGGTCGTGAGAATCTCTTGTTGAGTGTGTTGGAGTCCTTGAATGGATTCTAGGATGAGAGGTGAGTCTTGAACTTCAATCTTTTCATCACCACCATTGGAAAAGCTTTGTTGATGAACTTCTTCTTCTCTCGCCATCTTCACCGAAGTTGTGTAGATTCTGGATCTTGCTGAGACTATTAACCAATCCGCCTCCCCAGTAGAGTTGCCAAATGTATGAGAGGGTTCAAGAACGTCTTTGGAAGATTCGAAGATCTTTGAAGAAGACTCGAATTCCTTTAGAAATGGTGAGAGGCTTAGATTTTTCAATAGTCTCAACTAAGAACACAAAAGAAAAGAGATGATGGAGATAAAAGATTGGGTGAAGAAGAAAGAAAAGTAGCTAGAGAGAGAATAATGGCAAGGCTCTCCCATGGATCTCACACTTTCACTCTCAAGGTTGATAATGGAGAAGGGAAATTAGTTCTTTTCCAAGAGTTTTCTCTCCCAAAATCCATCCCTTGTAAAGCTATGGGTGAGTGCTACTTATAGACACCTCATGATGTAGGATGGAGCCCATGTGCAAGGCACATGGGGAATATTCTCTCTAACCACCTTATCCGAGAAGGTGACCTCTTCGAGGATGAGGAAAACCCCGAAGAGGAGATTAATCTCTCGGTGAACCCTTCTTCTTAGCCACACCTAACCAATGATCCCCAATCATCCCAAAAGGTCAGGGATAGTCCTAGAGGACGCCTTGCTACAGAAGGGTCAGGAGTAGTTCAAGATAACACCCTGCCGTAAATATTGCCAAGTCTCAGGGACCCCCTAGATCGTGCCACCTCGACCCGGGTATAGGCTAGTTTAACCAAAGAGTGAATTTATCTCCACTCACTGTCCTCGGGATCGGGTCTTTTGTTCGAACTCCATTACACCCATGGTTCTGGTACGTAGATCCCAGAAAGCTC
Organism: Camellia lanceoleosa; assembly: GCA_025200525.1. Taxonomy (NCBI): domain Eukaryota; kingdom Viridiplantae; phylum Streptophyta; class Magnoliopsida; order Ericales; family Theaceae; genus Camellia; species Camellia lanceoleosa. Next base: position 242,467 of record JANUSC010000052.1, read on the forward strand.
TGAGCCTGCAAGTGTTCTGGGACTCATTAATAGAGCGACTTCTAGATTGCGTCTGAATCTGTTCGAAGCCAAGTGCTTCGGATCTCTAGGTTCGTGGATCCGAACCCTGTCGAGTCCGAGTGCCTCGGATCTCTAGGCTTGCTCAACACTCTTTCGAGTCCGGGCCCGAGTAAGTCTCTAAGTTTGTGGATCCGAACCCTTTCGAGGCTTAGAGCGATTCAGCTCGTTTGATGGCGATAAATCCGGGCCCACCAATCTTGGACTTGAGATAAATTCGGGTCCACCAACCTCGGACTATTGGGTTTAATTAATTTAGTGGGCTCAAATTAGCTCCTCTTACTCTTTTCTACACAACTTTATATAAAAAAAATCCAAAAATACACTTATTTAGATCATCCCAAACTTGGCATACCAATTTTTGTTGTCTCCCAACATATGTTTTATATATGTTTGTTTATTGAAAGGGACAAGGCCAAATCAATTTTATATACAATTTTTCAAGAATTTGAGATTTTACATTTTTAAAGAGTTGGGAGACATTATTTGTACTATAAAATATTTTTTGCCAATTGTTTCGATTATGGCCAAATCTAATTTTGTTGATTATGGCTTATTAATTATGGTCTATCGATTGACACCAACTATGGCCACATTTATTATTATTATTATTATTGTTGTTGTTTTTGTTATGTTTGTGCAAGATGTAATGATTTCAAAGCATATGGCATAACTGTAAAAAAATCGCAACGTACGCATAGAGTGGTGATAACTTGTGATTTTCTCATGATGTGCAAAGAATGTGGTTGTAAATGAAATTGTCTAACAATTGCAATTTGAAGGAAGAAACTGTCTAAAGCAATTGTGAAATTTACAACTGTGGGGCATATTTTGTGAATGACAACACGTGGCCAAGGTAACACCGAAGTGTCAGCCGAGGTTCCACGTGTCTTGCTCATGGCGCCGAGGTGATCTCGGCTAGGCCGAGGTTATCTGCGGAAATACCGGAATCTGAATTGAACGGATAAGGAACAAGAGTCCTAAAATGGGGAAGGACCTTAGTCTGGATCAAGATAAGGCTCTTAGGGAGTTTATCTCTATCTGGCTGGGAGTCCAAGATGAGCATTGAGCCAGAGTTCATTGAAGCTAGGCTTCTACAAGGATTAGGTTAGTGCTGGCTATAAAAGTAAGGCACTATCGTGGGTCTAAGGTATGTTTTTTGTATTCTGTCTAGTGAGTTAAGCACTGTTTACTATCTTTGAGAGATAACTGAGCATTGACTTGATCGTCGGAGTGCCCCCGGGTGGATGAACCACCGTCAGAGTCTTATCTTTCTGTGGCAAGTTGTTCAAACGAGATCTATTCTACCAGTGCTCTCTAGCTGGGTACCTGTTTGGCAGTGTGGTCAGAAATCAACACCCATAATTTGGAAACAGAAGAAGAATAGATGGTCAACGACGGGCAGAAAGAAAGAATTGGGGGCGACATCCCTAGTGGGAGTGGTAAAAATGCAGAACCTAACGCAGAGGAGGACAACTGTAATGAAGAACCTCGGGATAAGAATCCTAGAGAAAAAGACGTCGACCAAGAGGGAGACGTATAAAAGAAAGCATGTCAGGGCGGGTATTACAATGAAAGCGACCTCCAGGTATGGAAAGATAGATGCCTGAAGAGGGATAGCGAGATGAAGGGGATGACAAACAAATTGGTAGACCTACAATCGGTTGTCAATTACATGATGCACAACAACGTCATGTAACCACCTTTCCCATTGGAGGACACACCGATTCCAGCAGCCAGGAACGATGCCTAGAAAAGGGGGCAAAAAGCAATCCCCACAATTTCCCAGCATGACAGGGCGAGGGAGCATTCTCATCGGCCTTCATGGGAGGTCGGACGAGGAGAATCGATGAAAGGAGAGTCTTAGAGGACACATTGTGCCAAAGAAACCTACGCCAAAGAACATCAGCATGTTCAAGAGAAGGAGCTTTGCTTTGACACGACGAATGAATGGAGGTCTAAGAGGATTCACAATAACATCGGGAGCAGCGCACCAAAAAGGCTAAAATCCATTGATAGTCGAGCTCCCGGACTGACTAAGGAGGATTTGAGAGATTACCTCCAGAGGAAGCGACAAGATGCCGAGGTAATATCTCTAGTTAAGCCGTATTCTCGATGGAATTAGACAAGTTTGAGGCCCCGAAAAGGTTCCACATGCCGAGATTTCAGATATACGACAGTAAGTCTGATCCCAACTTTCATGTTGGCTTATACCTGAATTCAATGGCACTGTATATCGGGAACGAGTCGTTGCTTTGCAAGGTGTTCCCCTCATTCTTTGGGGAAATTGCATCAGATTGGTTTCACAAGTTGCCAAAAGGAACTATGAAAAGCTGGGAAGGCCTGGCCGAGATGTTTGTGGCCAGGTTTGTTACAAACAAACTACAGCCATTGAGGGTAGACTCCCTGATGGCTTTGAGAATTGGCAAGAATGAGAGCCTCAGGGCTTATGCCAAGAGATATTATGAGGTGTTTAACCGAATACCAGGGTGAAACCAAGAGGTGGCGGTCGTGTTTTTTAAGAACGGCTTGAACGATGACTGTCTGCTTTGAAAATCACTGGCAAAGACATTGCCAAAAAGTATGGAGGAACTTATGGTCAGAATCGAGAAATATACGAAAGCAGAGGAAGACACACCAAGGACCAAGCCGTCAAAGCAAGAGAAGAAGAACAGCTCGCCGAAGCGAGGCCGAGATAATACAAATTTTAATAGACAGGAAACAGGATTAAGAGTTGTACGGGCAGTCACCACAGTGTTCCGGATCCCGATTTTCAAAATCCTGGAAAGAATTAGGAACCAGCCTTACTATAAAGCACCAGAGAAGATCCATGGTGAATTTATGGAAAGAAGCTAGAGGAAGCATTGTGCCTACCACAATGAGGATAGGCACTTGACTCAAGGGTGCAGAGCCCTAAAGACACATTTGGAAGACCTTGTGAGATAAGGTCACTTAAGGGACTTGGTAGATGAGGCCAAAACAAGGGAAGAACAAGCAAGGCTGCCCCAGGCACCGGCAGCACCACCTCCACCAGCACCACAACTGCCAGCAGACGTACCTTGAATGATCAATGGAATTCACTCAAAGGTCAATGAGAACGAGGTACGTGGGGAGACTCAGAGGGTGAAACACTTACAACATGTGTATCAGGTCCAGCAAAAAAGGCCTAGGGCAGACGAGTGCCAAGGACCAATGTTGTCCTTTACTGAAGCCGACCTAGACATGGTGCAGCATCCACACAATGATGCTCTGGTGATATCCTTGAAGATTGGAGAATGCCAGGTAAGGTGCATTCTAATTGACCAAGGCAGCTCTTGTGACATCATGTATGTCAGATGTTACAAGGAGCTCGGCCTTCACCAAGATAATCTGGAATAGTCCAACAGTCCAATGGTCGGGTTCAATGGAGCGTCGACATGGCCCTTGGGGGTAATAAATTTGGAGGTACAGGCAGGCACTAGGAAAGTGAGCACAAATTTTACAATTATTGCCACTCCTTCACCTTACAACGTTATCTTGGGAAGGCCGTGATTGCAGGCAATGAGGGCTGTTCCCTCAACATTACACCAACTATTGCGGGTTCCCAACAAAACATGAAATAGAAGAGATCAGGTGCAGGTGAAGAATTGCTCCATGGCAGCAATGAAATCCACTTGCAACGTACGAGAAGCAGACACATACGAGATTGAGGATGAGGACATGGAGGTCCTGGATAACGTCGGCAAAGAACCAGCCTAGAAAAAAGAGGAAGCCTTGAAGAAGATTCTAGTCCAACAAGGGGATGAAGAGCGTTTCTTCCTTCTCGGCTAAGGATTGGCTGAAAAGGAAGAAATGGAGTTAGAAGCCTTCTTACGAGCAAACATTGAGGTGTTTGCCTAGACACCATACGAGATGCTTGGCATTGACCCCGAGGTCACCTGCCATAGACTGAATGTGGACAGGTCGGCTAAACCTGTCATCCAATGAGTAAGGAGGCCAACGTTGATGCATATTGAGGCATTATAAGAGGAGGTGGGAAAACTGCTGGAAGCTAGAGCCATTCGAGAGGTAAACTACCCAACTTAGTTGTCAAACACAGTTGTTGTGAAGAAAAAGAATGAGAAGTGGAGGGTTTGCGTGGACTTTACTAGCCTAAATAAGGCTTGTCCCAAAGACAGTTTCCCACTCCCCAAAATCGATCAACTGATGGATGCTACTTCAGGGCATGGAAGGATGAACTTCTTGGACACATACAGGGGGTACCATCAGATAGCAATGTACCCTTCCGATGAAGAAAAGATTGTATTTATCACCCCAAAAGGGCTGTATTGCTACAAAATAATGCCTTTCGGGTTGAAAAATACAAGAGAAATGTACCAGAGGTTGGTGACCAAGATGTTCAGACATCATATTGGCAAAACAGTGGAGGTATACATCGACAACATGGTTGTGAAGACCAAGGAACCTGAGGATCATCTGGCCGACTTGAAGGCAATCTTTGACATTCTAAAAACATATCGGCTTTGACTCAATACTTCAAAATGTGCATTTAGAGTTAGGTCTGGTAAGTTCTTGGGATACTTGGTTACCAGAAGGGGCATTGAGGCAAGCCCAAATCAAATTAAGGCCATCCTGAACTTGAAGAGCCCAACATCGGCAAAGCAAGTACAGATGTTGACTGGAAGGGCCGCAGCGCTAAATAGGTTTCTAAGCAGAAGTTCTGATAAATGCAAACCTTTTTTTAGTTTAGTAAAGAAGGCCAAAGACTTCTTGTGGACAGAAGAGTGCAAAGTCGCCTTGGCCGACTTGAAAAAATACTTGACCATAGCTCTAGTTCTCTCAAATCCTATACCTAGAGAGGAACTCTTCTTATACTTGGCAGTTTTCGGAGCATACAGTGAGTGCAGTAGTAATTAGAGAAGAGAATGGGGAACATAGGGCAGTTTACTATGTGAGTAAAACCCTAGCAGGCGCAGAGACCAGGTACTTGCCCTTGGAGAAACTGACACTAGCTTTAATAATGGCTTCTAAGAAGTTGAATCATTACTTCCAAGCCCACAAGATTGTGGTGTTGACTGAGCACCCCTTAAAATCCCTACTACAACAAGGAGACCTGACAAGTAGGGTGGCCAGATGGGCAGTGGTATTGGGCCAATACGATTTAGAGATCAGACCCAGGACATCAATCAAAGGCCAGGTTTTGGCCGACTTCGTGGCCGAGTTCATACCTGGTGCCATCCCACGTCAGGCTCCGATGAGTCGCAATTTAGGATGTCTAGGTGAACAAGAAAAAACCCAACTGGAGATGAAAAGCCCCACAACAGAGTAGAAGAAATAAGAGAAACTCAAGCCCTGCGATATTTACATCGGTGACTCCTTCTGCCTGTTTGTTGATGGGAGTTCAAATCGACAATGAGCGGGGACAGGTGTAGTGCTAGTATTGCCGGATGTGTGGATGCTAAAACAATCTATTCGACTAGGGTTTAAAGCCTCAAACAATGAAGTAGAATATGAAGCACTGATCGTAGGATTGAAGTTGGCAACAGCAATGGAAGTCGACGAGGTAGTGGTCTTCTACGACTCCCAGCTTGTTGTGAACCAAGTAACAGGTGAGTACGCAGCCCGAGATGAAAGAATGATAACCTATGTTAAGGAGGTTGTTAGACTACTAGCCTTGTTTCAGGATTGCCGACTATAGCAAGTTAGCCGAGATGACAACACCCATACCAATGCCTTGGCTAACCTGGCTAGCTAGTGCAATGAAATCAGGGGAGGCAAAGACAATAATGGTGGACTATTTGTCAGGCCCAAGTGTGGAACCACTGATCACAAAGTATGAAGCAATGTGTGCAAAGTATGAAGCAATGTGTGCAGAGATGGGACGAAGTTGGATGGATGCAATAGTAGTTGTAGACGTCCCCGAACGTCCCGGGAGGGAATCCCCCGTTTTGTTCATATGGGCTCACTACAGTTCGGACTCAATGTCATGGTCCTGTATCTAATCTCGCAGAGTGCAATGCAAGACTGATGATAATCACCAAAGAGTCCAAATCCAGCAAATCGTTTTGAAAACAGATTTTTTTGAAAGAAGTGCCAAACATGGACTGCTTTGCCAGATACAGAGTCGCCACCTAAATATTTTTTATGGGGAAATTTAGGAAACCCTGACTCATTTTCCTAAGGCCACGTGTCCGTCATCACCAAAGTTGCCTCGGCTCGGGAACTTGGGTACGATTGGGGAAGGTCACTGAGCATTCTCGCCGCCGATCAAAGATCGGCCTCTACTAACCATGATATCTAGTTTTGAAAACGTTGTTGTGTTCTTATTCCGGTTAATTAGCTAATCTTACTATGTGATGCGCACAACACAAAAGTATAGACTAGATCGCCTAATTTGGAACAAAGCATTGCATATCCGCTTATTTGGAAAACAGTTTGATTTTTGCTACTCGCTAGTAGTCTAAAACACGGATTTCAATGAGTTGTTCCAACTCAAGCAATCTGACCTCCACCCACAGGCATTCAGGCAGTTATATCACATAAGCACATAGCCTCATGGTAAGCATGCTTTCATGTTAACATTCACACTCATGCGAGATGCTAAAGTATAAACACTCATCTAGTACTCCAAGCCAAAACAAGGAACATGTTAGTAATCAAATGTATGATCCAAGTCCATGTTAAGATGGCTAAATGCATCACAGGCAAAATGCAGCTTGAGTGGGCTCGGCTAATCTATGGATGGCATGTGAAATGCAACAGATAACATGTATTCAAGTTATATTTGAAATACTATGCAATTAGTATGATGCGCTGAGCCTGGTGCATGCAATACAAATGAATGGATGCACGCATGCATAGCATAAGGATGCTAAATTGAATATGCCCTAATACTAACCATCAAAAACAGGTAAGTAAAAGGGAAAAAGAAGTGGGGGTTAGAAGACATGCACACACGCACCCACACTTATTACAAATTCGCCCTCGCTCGGAGGGACCAAAAGAATAATACAAATTAATCAACTAATCAAGCTAACTAATTAATTTATACAACACTTAACTAATTAACGAATCACTTAAGCTACTGAAAGTAGTAAAAGGCCTCGGGAAGAGGGATGCACGCATGCTCGGCTTGGCTCTGCTCGGAAATCCATCGCCATGCACAAGCTGCCTCTGTTTGCACTGTTTCTCTCTTTTGAAGACTGCACAGTCCCAAGGAATACTCTCTGAGCACTGTGGGATGCCACCGGCTATGAGGAATGGTCACCGGCCAAAGGGAAGTGGTCATTGACCATCTATTGAGCTCTTGGCCACCAATGCATAGCCGGTCGGCACTGAATGTGGTCGGTCGGCCATGTATGCCTGCAGAATCCTGTTTTGACAACAGCAGAGGGCAAACATGGCATGGCAATGCATTTCAAGCAAATGTTGGCACCACCATACCCCTTATCATGTTTATGACTCCAAGGGGGATGGTACTCGATTCTCGGACCGCCAATCACGCATTTCGATGCGTGATGGCCCAAGAAACCAAGTGTGCCATTTCAATGTGGAATGAAATGCACATAAACAAACAATAGGCCCGACCTCTATCACTTGATCAAATCAAGAGGCAAGGCATGTATGCCAAATGCAATTCTAGCATGCGGGCTAAGTATGCAACATGAACATGTGAACAAATATGCAAGCTAACAAACATGCAAAGTGTAACTTAACCATGCAAGCATGCAAGATGCAACATGGACAACATGTTAAGTACAATGCATACAAAATGCATCAACCTAAGTATACAACAAAATGTCATATAACTCAAGCAATGCAACTAAATGCAATATGGTTAAGCATGTGTCAACAATGCAAGTAATGAGCATGCAAAACACTATGCAACCAAAGCATGCAAACATGAAGCAATGTAACAACATTTGAGCAACATGCAAAGGACCGACTTAGACTAATATGGACAAGTCTCAACCATGTCCAAATCAGTAGCCAAATGCTATGGAAATTAGGTCAAATTTACATACAAACATGCATGCAAACATGGTCCAACACTTAAGCATAAAGAGGGGACTTTTAAGCACACTTAAAAGAGGATAAACATGGACTAATGGCAAGCATAGCAAGCTCTGAAAATACATGAGGGATAATGCCAAATCAACCTAACAATGCAAGCAAGGCATGTAACCAAATCCAAAATTCAAGGCAAGCCAAGGGGGGCTTAAACCATGGCTGCATGAAGCAAGTCCCAAAGGGCCATGAGAACTCAAAACCACCCCAAGGCAGACCAAAACAAGGTCAAAGGCACACCTAGATGGCATCTAAATGGCCTAAGTCTAAAGGCATGCACAAAGGTCCAAACGTGGAGCATAAGACACAAACCTTTTAAAGCATTAAAGGGGCATCAAATGCAAGCATACAAGCATACCACAAGGACTGAAATGGTGTTATGAGGGGTGCCAAACCACTGAAACAAGCCAAGTAATGCATGCTCAACACTCACATACCCAAGGCTAACAAGCCAAAATGCAAGGTGGTGTAGACGTCCCCGAACGCCCCGGGAGGGTTAAGTCCCGTTCCATTCATTTGGGTTTACTACAGTTTGGACTCGATTGTCACGGTTCTTAATCTTGAACCAAAGAGTCCAAATCCGGCAAATCGTTTTGAAGAAAAACAAATTTTTGAAAAAGTAGTGCCAAACATGGACTGCTTTGCCAGATTACAGAGTTGCCACCTAAATATTTAAAATGGGAAATTTAGGAAACCCTGACTCGGTGCCGAAGGCCACATGTCCGTCATCACCAAAGTGGTCTTGGCTCGGGAGCTTGGGTACGATCGGGGAAGGTCAGCTATGAGCACCCCCTTTCGCCCGGTCCGAAGACTGGCCTCTACTAACCATGATATTCGATTTTGAAAACATTACATGCTCTTATTCCAATTATTAGCCTAGAATTACTATGTTATGCGCACAGCAAACAAGTATAGACTAGATTGCCTAATTTGGAAATAATCATTGCATATCCGTTAGTTTTGAAAACGCTTTGGAATTTGCTACTCGCAAGTAGGCTAAAACACGGATTTCAACGAGTTTTTCCAACTCAAGTAATCCAACCTCCACCCACAGGCATTCAAGCAGTTTATCTCACATAAGCATTTAGCTACATGGTAATCATGCCGTTATGTTAACATTCACACGCATGCGATATGCTAAAGCATAAATACTTACATCGTACTCCAAGCCAAAACAATGAAACTAGTTAGCAAACATGCATGTCCTAGTTCATGTTAGGATGACTAATGCATCGCATACAGAATGTGATTAGGATAGGCTCGGCTAACCCTAAAATGGCATGTGAAATGCAATCATTCAGTGCACGTATTCAAGTTAGATTTGAAAATACAATGCAGTTTGTATGATGTACCGAGCCCGGTGCATGTCAACAAATGCATGGATGCACGCATGCATTGCATAAGGTATGCTAAAATAAACGTGCCCTAATCTACCATCATAAGCAGGTAAATAAAAGGGAGAAAGAAGTGGGGGTTGGAAGACATGCACACCACTCACCCACACTTATTACAGATTTGCCCTCGCTCGGAGGGACCAAAAGAATAATACAAATAATTAACTACGCAAGCTAATTAAATATTACAAATAGCCTAATTAGTTGACAAACTAACTAAACTAAGAAAAACAGTAAACCGCCTCGGGGGGAGCCAAATGCGGCACGTGCTCGGGCCTTGCTCGGAATTGCACTGCCATGCCTAGATTGCCTCTGTTTTCCCTGCTTTGCATCTCATAAGACTGCCAAAGTCTCAGGAGTGCCTCCCAGGACACTGAGGGACATCATCGGCTGAGTAGAACTTCCACCGGCATCAGCATGAGGTCACCGGCACAAAATTCATCCATCGGCCATCAATAGACTGCCGGTCGGCACTAAATACTGCCGGCCGGCACTGAATGTCTGCAGAACCTGCAACTCACAGCAGCAGAGGGCAAAAACTTGCATGGCGATGTAATTCCAACAATGTGTGCACCAATCATGCCCCTTATCATATTTGTGATTCAAAGGGGTATGTGCCTCGATTCTTGGGCCACCAATCACGCATTTCCATGCATGATGGCCCAAAGAACCAAACGTGCAACTTCTATTTCAAATGCATGCAAACCAAACAAACATACAAGGGTGCTAAGCCTCTATCATGACTTGGTCAAGAGGTAGAGCATGCATGTTTATGTGATGCAATCCTAGACATGTCAACTAGTATGCAATCATGCCAATGCAAAGGAGCATACAAGCTAACAAACATACAAGGCATGAAACACCAATGTCAACCATCAAGTATGCAAGGTGTAATGTGGGTGTCCAAGCATGCAAACAAACATGTGACTTCATTCAATCATGTTAGTCCTAACATGCATTTACTTACCAATACATTACAACACTCAAGGAGCATATGCAAGCAACAAGAGGATGGACTTGCACATAGGTTAGGCAACTCTAAATAAGCCTAAAATCAGTGGCCAAATGCCATAGAAGTGAAGGCTAAGATATATGCAACACATGCACACATGCAAGCATACATAATCCAACACTTAGGCATAAACAAGCAACTCTTAAGAACACTTAAAAGAGGCTAACATGGACATATTAACATGCATATATAAGCTTTAAAATCATGTTGGACATGGTGCCAAACCAAGCAACAAAATAGACTAAGCATGTAACAAATGGTCCAAGCATCCAAGGCAAGCCAAAGGAGACCTAAACTATGGCTAAGCCAACCAAACCTCACAAGGCCAAGAAGGCTTAAAACAGGTCTAAGACAGCCCTAGACCATACAAAAGGGACCTCCTAGATGGCATCTAAGTGGCTCTAGAGCAAGGCACACACAATGACCAAATCATTAGGCATACAACATATTCTTTCAAAGCAATAAAGAGGCAACTTAGGCAAGCATATGAGCATGCCAAAGGGACTGAAATTACATGTTAGGTGGTTCCAAACCATTGAAAATAATGCAAGCAAGGCATGCTATACTTTCATGCTCTTAAGGCCAACAAGCCAAATGCAAAGAGGCTATGTGATGCAAGCTAAGATCGACCAAAGTAACCATGGACAGACCTTATTCATGAAAAAATAAGCATACAAGCTTCATGAATCTAAGCCTAAAACATGTTAGAATAGAGGCACACAAACTAATGCATGTTAAAGGACTAAAGAGGCATTACAAAGCATCTATGCAAAACATGCAAGGAGTACTAAAACCAACATGATACAAAGTTATAATATGGCAATATGAGCACAAAATACAGCCATGGCATAACCAACAAACAACCAAACATGGGGCTCCCTCAAGAGGCAAAATAGGTCCTTTTCAAGAACAACAAGGAGAGGGGGGTGACCCTCTCCTTCTTGGGACTTCAAGGCATCATCTTCACCACTGAAATCCCTCAAGATTTCAATGGTGAAGAGACCCCAACACCAAAATCCCGGAGCTCTCACAAAATAGCACGAAATGAGATCTTTTCAAGGCCTAAGAGGGGTCAAACCTCCCCAAAGCACAAAACACTCTTAACAAACAATCAAGAGGACTAAAAAACAGAACTTTTTTGTATTAAACACCAAGCACAAAAATAGTTCAAAGATAGGCAAAAATGGAGTGCAAGAATGGGGTAAAAAGAGGACTAGTGTCTTACCCTTGTAGACCTCTTCACCAAAGATGATGTTCTTGCTTCCTTGAGCTCAAATCCAACCAAAAACTTCAAGAACCAGCCCTTAGGACCTCAGTAACCAAAGGAAGGTGAAACACTAGGTGCTTGTGTGCAATAATGTGGACTAAAGCACCTAGTGTACAAACAAGAGAGAAAAAGAGAGATAGGATAGATATAGAACTCAAACCCTAAAACCAGAGCTTCTTCTCTGTCTTTTCTCTCTAAAAATGTCTAATTTTGCTAACCCTTGAGCCAAGAGAAGAGTGCCCTCTCTTATAGGCAACAAAGCTTACAAGCTAAGCAAACCAAAGGCTCATCCCTCCATACACGCGTATGGAGGGGAAACAAATGCTATACAGCCGCTTCAAAATATCTGAAAAAGCAACTGCACAGTAGTCGGCAGGGCAAAATTGTCATTTTGACAAAATCGACTGTCGGCCGGCACAAAAGAGTGCCGACCGGCACAATATAGTGCCGATGGCAACACCAACCAGCCGGTGGCCTCTAGCCACTGCCGGTGGTGTGTGGGGATGCCTCACAAGGCCTTCCCTGCCCTTCCAAGGCAAAGCACAAGTGTTTGGTGCAAAACCAGACACAAAACGATCAAGTTCGGAGGTCCTGAGGCAAGGCGCGTAGCCAAGAACTCCGGGAACTCCAAATGAACACGAACATGGATAATCACCGAGTGTTCAAGCGGTGACGTCCAAGTCTTGAGGACGGTCAAAAATGGGGTGTCTACAGTTGCCCCTCTTTGACAGAGCTCGGAAGTCATAACAATGACGGGAGTGAATGTCAAAGCCCAGAGACGACCCATTTTTGACAAGGCCGAAGACTTGGACAAACATGCAAGACAAACAAGGTATGAGCCCAAAGGCAGGGGCAAAATGCAAGACAATGCAAGAAGCCGAGCATAACTTAATGATCATGCAAAGAAAGTTGTAACGAAGCACGCATGCGACAGTTTTAAGCTAGCATACACCAAACTACACTACAATGCAGAAATGATGTAAGAGAATTATGCAATTCTCAATACGTCTCACTCGGAGGATACAATACCTGTGCGGCTCGTCCGGTTGCACCGGCCACAAATGAGCCGTACATACAATATCGTGCCTGCAAAGAAAGCAAACTTAACAGGTACAATATTGTTAGCAATATGCATGACAATGCGAAATGAATGCAAGATGATATGCAATATATACAAAATGATGTATGAACAATGCAAATGATAATGCAATGCAATTGAAACTATGCAAACTACATGCAAAGCAATTGAATCATGATTCAATCATGAGCGATTCGAAACCACACAAATGTCAAATAGGTTGATGGAAGTAACAAGTCCGTCTACCATAGAAAAGGTGCCGCAACCTCAAACCAACATACCAGCGTGGAGTAGGTGCGATACACATGCAGAACTATGAGTAATGTAGACGGACACAAGGACAAGTATTGGGTGGATTGACATAAGTGGGGTGACGACCCATTGAGGAAAGAACAATGATCCTAATGCCGGATGCAACAATTACGCTACAATGTAATATGCGATTATGGCGCGCGGGCCAAACCGTATCTCGCTTAGGAAAGGCATGCACACATACAAACCATGTCTAACACAGAAAAGGTGCCGCAACCTCAAACCAACATACCAGCGTGGAGTAGGCGCGATGCACATGCAGAACTGTGCTTTGACGTGAAAAGTATGGACACATACCAGACCAAGCTCAACAAGGAAAGGCGCAAGCCATGGATGGAGGATGATGCAGTGGATGCATGCAACTACAATGCAATGGAAATAGATATTTACAGAAAATGCATGACATATGCACTATACTACAATGATGATGCACGACATACGCAGGTTTTTTGAAATGCATGACATATGCACTATATACGATGATGCATGACATATGCATGTTTTTTTTTTTTTTGTTTTTGAAATGAATGACATATGCAATATTTAGAATGATGCATGACATATGCAGTATTTACAATGATGCATGACATATGCATGTGTTTTTGTTTTTGGATTTTTTGAAATGCATGACAATGCACTATGATGCAACGACTATGATTGCAGCTTTCCCTATTCTCCCAACAGGGCGATATACTAGGTTGGTTCAGTATCCAGAACTGAGGCGTAGATACGCCGCCTCAACCTCTGGGGCTTCCAATACAGATTTCGAGCTGAGGGTACACCCCCTGGGTATTTAAACCAGACTTTAGTCTCGGAAATCCCGAACCTTTGCGTTCTAGGCATAAGCCATTCAAACTCTAGTTTTCACCGTCCCCATTGGTCTCCTAGGAACTCACCACAAAAACAGGCAGGTGGCTTTACCAGACCACCGAAAGTCATTCGGACACGACAAACGCCAAAGGAATTGCACCTTCAGAGGATTTAAGGTCTCCTAGACCGCGATGCACAGAACAATGCAATGTGCAAAAAAGGGCAATTGAATGCATGTAAAATGCAATGAGATGCGCAGAATAGCGCGATGGAATGCATGCAAAATGCAATGAGATGCGCTAAACCGTGCGAATGACATACAACGCACTAACAAGTGCCGATGAGGCGCACAAGATAGCGCGAATGGGACGCAATGCACAAGCTAATGCGATGCGCTAAATAAATGCGGCGTGATGCGTTGACAAACGAATGAAGGTCTTGCACCTCCTAAGGATTTAAGGTCTCCTAGACCGTGCGTGTTTAAGGTCTCGCCAGACCCGGGGGCGAAAAACAATGAGGTGCGCAAAATAGCGCGAATGGGACGCAAAATGAGATGCAAGATGAGGCACGCATACCTCATGGATGCAAAATGCAAAACGAAATGCAAATGAAATGCAAAGTGAGGCACGCGTACCTCAAGATGCAATGAAATGCAACATGAAATGCAAAACGAGGCACGCGTACCTCGAGATGCAATGAAATGCAAAATGAGGCACGCATACCTTATTTGAATGAAAAATGGAATGCAAAACGAGGCACGCATACCTCGAGATGCAATGAAATGCAAAATGAAATGCAAAACGAGGCACGCGTACCCCATTTGAATGGAAAATGGATTGCAAAACGAGGCACGCGTACCTCGAGATGCAATGAAATGTAAAATGAGGCACGCATACCTTATTTGAATGGAAAATGAAATGCAAAACGAGGCACGCGTACCTCGAGATGCAATGAAATGCAAAATGAGGCACGCATACCTCATTTGAATGGAAAATGGAATGCAAAACGAGGCACGCGTACCTCAAGATGCAATGAAATGCAAAATGAAATGCAAAACGAGGCACGCGTACCTCGAGATGCAATGAAATGTAAAATGAGGCACGCATACCTCATTTGAATGGAAAATGAAATGCAAAACGAGGCACGCGTACCTCGAGATACAATGAAATGCAAAATGAGTCACGCATACCTCATTTGAATGGAAAATGGAATGCAAAACGAGGCATGCGTACCTCAAGATGCAATGAAATGCAAAATGAAATGCAAAACGAGGCACGCGTACCTTGAGATGCAATGAAATGTAAAATGAGGCACGCATACCTCATTTGAATGGAAAATGAAATGCAAAACGAGGCACGCGTACCTCGAGATGCAATGAAATGCAAAATGAGGCACGCATACCTCATTTGAATGGAAAATGAAATGCAAAACGAGGCACGCGTACCTCGAGATGTAATGAAATGTAAAATGAAATGCAAAACGAGGCACGCGTACCTCGAGATGTAATGAAATGTAAAATGAGGCACGCATACCTCATTTGAATGGAAAATGAAATGCAAAACGAGGCACGCGTACCCCATTTGAATGGAAAATGGAATGCAAAACGAGGCACGCGTACCTCGAGATGCAATGAAATGTAAAATGAGGCACGCATACCTCATTTGAATGGAAAATGAAATGCAAAACGAGGCACGCGTACCTCGAGATGCAATGAAATGCAAAATGAAATGCAAAACGAGGCACGCGTACCTCGAGATGCAATGAAATGCAAAATGAGGCACGCATACCTCATTTGAATGGAAAATGAAATGCAAGTATGACACGCATGCCACACGAAAATGCAAAACGGTGCGAGTCGCAAGGGACGTGCAAGACGGCGCGATGCGATGCACCGGACAACGTGATGGATGCGTGCAACGCACACGGGGCAACTTTTGAATCTTGTAAAAGACTAAAAGGATACAAAAGGATACAATCTTTGCTTGAATCTGAGTGCCACGCACAGAAAACACGGTCCGAGGTCAAAACGGAGGCCGGTTGAGCATCGGGGATTCACTTTCTTGCACTTTTTTGAGCTATGAAGACCAGAAACTACCCACATAGCCTAAACAAGGCTGTGGGAACATCACCGGCTGGACTAGGTGGCCACCGCCACATTTGCATAAAAAGTGCCACCGCTATTGTGCCGACCGGCACATAATAGTGCCGACCGGCCAAAAGTTGCTGATCGGGGACAGTTTTGACATTTCACCTCGGGCTTTTTAAAATAGGGTTTTAAACCCTATTCTTTCACTTCCCTTGCGCCGAAAATTCCTCCCCCTTCTCTCTAGAGTATTTTCGGCCCTCGATCCTCGCATTTTCTCGCATTTTAGGCTCGGTTTCGTCGTTCGATTCGCGAATACCTTCGCATTTCGCACATTTTCGACCGATCAAAATTTCATTTCGGCACATCCTTTTCCATTTTCACCTTTTTGGGACTTGTTCCCCTCGATCTCTTCTCGATACCCGTGCCTTTTCACACTTCGACCTTCCCGGCCTTTCCCGACCCTCTCGGGGTTGACTTTTTGGTTGACCCTTCACATTCCGAGCCTATTTTCATTCCTCGACCATTTTTCCCATCATTCTTGACATGGCCGACGACGTTCCACGTGGCGGGACTCCCTCGGATCATGAGATGGATCCCGGGGTCGAGCTTCTCCCGTTGAGCGAGCGTCCTTTCGACCCGGCGACCTACCGCCCAGCGATTCATGTGCTACCACTGGATGGACTCCGCCATTTCCGCAGCTTTGACCGAACCTTTGGACCGGAGCTCCTCCTCTGGAGCCGACCTCTCACCTTTCCTTCGGCTTAGGGTAACATCTTTTCTTTGCTTTAAATTTTCGCACTGTAGAACCTTTTAACTGTCAACTGCCATAGTCGATTAGATTCTTTAATTGCTTTAGCTCTGATACTCTGATGCATTGTGTATTGTAATAGATCACAAACAAATTTGCAACTGATATCTGTTTAAGAACGATACGCGCACACACTACACTAGCCTTGAACCACTCAAACCACGGCACACACCGTATTTCACTGTAAACACTGACACTCGATATCTGTCTGAATCTGAAAAACTTGCACGCATGCCAAATTTGCACTGATTTACTCAAACACACTGACGTATCAAATGTTATAGTTCACTGTAAGAACACCGACACCCGATAACTGCTTGAATCTGAAAATCTTGCACGCATGCCAAATTGGCACTGAACCACTGTTTTTTTTCAAAATTGTACATTTCATATTGCTTTGCTGCTATTTGTTTGAAAACAGGGAGATTCCCATACCATCCGCGGGTATGGGAACGTCGTGGCTCGAGATTGGTACGCGGAGCTTTCCGAGGCGGTTCGCCACATTGTAGACGAGGCGGGCTTTGGTTCCTTCTGCAGGGGACTCTCCCGGCTTACTGCTTGTAGGCCTCTTCTAGCTGCCCTAGCAGAGAGGTGGTGGGACACCACCGATTCATTCCACTTATCTGTGACCGGGGACATGACGATGACCCCTTACGATTTCTTGGTGCTCACTGGCATCGGGGTAGGGGGTGATCCGATCCCCTTTGATACTGCTATGGATGAGTGGACCGCAGCTCAGGTCTACTTACTTGGCGCGGCTCCGCCTCTCACCCGTTCCGGCTTCGTCCGGTATTCACGGGAGTGCGATTCGAGGTGCGACCTCTTCTTGTGACCACAGCTCCGATGATTTCGAGGCCGCGGAGAGGTATGCACGTGGCTTTCTGATGTTTTTGTTCGGGACGACTCTCTTCGCCGACCGGGCGAACACAGTGCCCCTCTGCCTTCTTAGCGCACTGGTGGATGTCCGGGACATCTTGCGTTTCGATTGGGGTGGTGCGGCTCTGGCCACCCTCTACGGCTATATGAGCTCAGTCTCCCGCGGCAGCGGACAGTTGCTCGGGGGCTATTGGCGTGCTTGGGAGGTACATTTCCTTTTCCGCTTTACATTTCTGCTTTACATTTTCTGTACTCTGCACACTGCACACACTGTAGTCTGTTTCACACGGACTGTATACTGTACACACGGCACACACATACTCTGCTTTATACTGACTGTACACTACTCACACTGTACACTCCGCACAATACACTACACAACACACGGCTCTGTTATTTCTGCTTTATTCTGTATTCTGCTTTATCTGATAAATATTCTGGTATTCACCTTGCAGTTGTGGGTTTACGCCTACTTTCCTAGGCTCGCTCTGCCGATCTGAAGACCTCTGGTTGTCCCCTTCTCACGCCGCTTTGACGGGAGATGCGCCCGGAGGCCGCGGGAGACTTTCAGCTTCTTTCGCCGCTACTTCGACACCATCACTCCTGCCGAGGTATGTTTTACTTGCAGTTTATTTAAGCTTCGCTTTTCCACCGTATTATTTAATATCGATGGGTAACAAAGCGTATTTCCATTTGAATCACTGGCGGTAGTGGGCTCCTTTGCCAGCGATGATGCGGGATCGGTTTGCCGGCGCCGTCGAGACCGCGCGTTACCAGATTTATTTGGAGGGCGATGCAGCCGGGCTTGGTACCTAAGCGGCGCTTCTTCGTCGGACCTAGGCGTGCAGGCGAGCGATCTCGGTGCACCCTCGAGCATATGAGGACACCGGCGTTTCACCGCCCGGCGGATGGTGGACTACACCATCGGTGGGGCGACGGCTCTGAGCGGCGATTACTCGAGTACGTCCGGACCTTCATCATGCGGCCTCTCGGCGGTGGTCGCCGGTGAGAGAGAGACTTCTTGGCGCCGTGGCTGGAGGCGAGAGTAGGAGCGCCGAGGAGGGCTCGAGTCCGGCGGCGGAGTCCAGAGAGGACGGGAGGCCAGTTGGCCCGCTTTGCCTTCTTCGTTGACTTTTCGGGGGTCGGATGGGGCGACCTATCAGATCCCCTTCGCCCCTCCGCCGGCTGATCACGAGTTTGTCGGTGTCCCCGACTTGCCTCTGGTATGTATTCTTGCATTTACATCTGATTATTTCATTTCAGTTTATTTGATATTCCACAGAATATTGATACATCTGATTCCCTTGCAGGCGTCTTCTGGATACACCCGGCAGTTACTAGAGATGAATGCCTCCATGACGGGGATGTTGCAGCGGACCTTCGAGTTCCTAGCCTTTTACGGCCTTCCGGTATGTTCTCTCTGTCATAATTTCAAACCATACACAAACTGCTTTGCATAATCTGATGCATATCACAACATTGGATACCCAGCCCTCACGGCACTTGATACACTGCATTCACACACTGCATTCTGTACTAATAAACTGCTCACAGCATTCATACTCTGTATTCATACACTGCATTCTGCACTGATAAACTGCTCACGGCATTCATACTCTGTATTCATACACTACATTCTGCACTGATAAACTGCTCACGGCATTCATACTCTGTATTCATACACTGCATTCTGCACTGATAAACTGCTCACGGCATTCATACTCTGTATTCATACACTGCATTCTGCACTGATAAACTGCTCACGACATTCATACTCTGTATTCATACACTGCATTCTGCACTGATAAACTGCTTCATGTATATTGATGCATTTGCCTTTTGTACTTTTCAGCCTCCCTTCCCGATTCCTCCAGTGGGTGGTGGCGCTCCATCTAGACCTTCTATTTCTACTCGGGATGGCAGGATATTCCCCGCACCGAGGCGTATTCTGTGAGTAGCGACTCGCGGGCTCGATTCGAACACGAGTCTCGAGGAGAAGCGGAGTCATTTGAGGAGGAGGCGAGGCGGCTCGGGCTCGGGCTCGAACGGTGACACTTCGGTGATGCTCTGGACTTCGCCCGGGGAAGAGGCGAGGACAGATCCCCGTGAGGCCATTGATGATGCTGATGACCCAGACTTTTGCTGTTTATTTTATTTCTTTTCTTGTACTTTTCTCTTTTGTTGGTAGATAGAGTACTTTGTACTGCCGCAGGCAGGTTTTTGTTTCCAAAACTATGTACTTGAAAATGATGATATGAAATGAAACAAACTTTTTGTCTGAAAAGAATGTTATATCTGTTCATATCTGCATCTTTCATACTTTGCACTGCATTGCGTCATGTTACACCTCAAATGTAAATGATATTGATCTGTTGTCTGAAAATTGAGCAATTGTACTGTGATAATCGGATAACCAACCAATTAACAGCAAAACAACTCATACAAACCACTGCTCAAACTGGATATACAGCCCATACTCTACTGGGGATTGACCTGCATATAGCCCATAACACAGCATTCGGTTCATTCTGCGCACAGCAAACCTTGAACAAATAGCCCCAATCTGACAAGACGGATCACAAAACTGATACGGTTGCAGTTGAAGCACACTCGGATGTCCCAAATTTTCCCTCTCCTTCTCTTGCTTCGTATGAATGTAGAGAATGGCATAGCATTCTGAGCACAAACGAGTTTTTTTTTTTTTTAAATAAGGAAGGGTTTTCAACTAGGGTATCGAGCCTACCACAGAACACAGTGAGACAGATTCAAACAAAGAAATAAAAGGCACACAACCTAAAAGAACGAGACATGCTCAGAAAAGACTCAAAGCCAAAATCGAGACCGACAAATCTAAAGACACGACACACGGACATGTTTACAAAAAGACCTCAAATCTCGAGGAGCCAATTCCTCCGGGTATTATTTCCCACCCTTTCTGATTTGTGATACTCACATCACTCGGCCCTCAGGCTCGGTTTTTCTCTCAAAACCCTTTTCTTACTTTTCGCTCAACTTGCTCCTCTCTATTCTTTAATCTCTCATTTTTCAATCCCTCCCCAGGGTGATTAATGGATGAATAGGAAATCGCAGATTCACGCCCAACACTGTTAGCTCACTGCTATTTCTTCTGGTGAATAGGGTGCCCTGTTGGCAAGCATGTTAGCGGGGGAAAGACAGAAGGCCTGACTCAATCGTGCCCCTAGTTCGTCACTTTGACCATTTTTTGTTTTCTAAAACAGTTTTGATAAAAAATGAGAGTTGGATTAACACACTTATTCGATTTTTGATTTTGAAAATCATGTGAATCAGACTGTGAGCACTGAAAATTCTCCTTTTTTTGGTCCAAACATGGTCCAATTTTGAAAATAAAACAGTTTTCGAGAAAATAAGTCAACCTCAGTGAAAATTTTCAAAAACTATTTTTGCAAACAGTCGATGCTTGACGAGCATAGAACTTACCCTCGAGATATGCAACCTCGGATCGGAGGCAATGGAAAATTGCCCCTGGCTTAAAGGGGGATAAGGCAACGGAAAGTCGCCCCTGGTTTGGACGGTAACTCAGGGCGACTTATGGTAATGGATGGCAACGGAAAGTTGCCCCTTGTTTGGATGATGTCGCGGCATGTCGTAAGCCAGTCCTTGTTGATGACGATCGGACCCTCGGGCGTGGAGGAGTCGAAGACGGTTTGAACCAATATATGGATACAGTCACCTGGAAGGTGTTGGTGGTTTGGCTTCAAGAGGAAGTTAATCACGTAGTTCCGGGTTGCTGCAATCGAGACATTGGATTCGGAGGAGGCACGAGTGATCAAAACCATGACATGGACTGAGACACTATGGAAGCGTTGGGGGCTGGACTTCAGGATGAAGTTGCCTACATATCCCAAACATGGGAATCAAGCCTTACGTAGTTCCGGTTAAGGTACACTCGGGTATTTTAACCTTCGCTGTTTAGGCTCTAACTTTTGCCAAGGTGCCCAATGCGGGTTTTCGACCTTGCGAGCTATGTTTTTTTCTTTTTCATTCTTTTTCTTTTCTTCTGCATTTCTTTTTTTATTTTTTGCATTTTCTTTTCTCTTTTGCTTCTTTTGTATTTTTCTTTTTTCTTTTCTTTTTCTGTATTTTTCTTTTTTCTTTTCTTTTTCTTTGCTCTAACTTTTGCCTGGGCCGCCCTTCCGGGTTTTCGGCCCAGCGAGCCTCTCAAAGGGTAAAAGTGTAGCAAGCCCATGCCAAATGGTTTTGAGATTGAAGCCTCTCCGTATCCAGGAGAGCGACTGTTGTATTGATTTGCAGGAAAAGTCCATCATGGTTGCTTCTCGAGCTTTGCTTGGTGGGATTTGATCTCCTTGATCTAACTTTGACGCCTCTTGCTCGAAGGCTGCCTCAAAATGGGCCACACAGGCGTTTCATGGTACTAAATGTTTTGAACGGATCCCAGGTTTGAAACAGATGAATTGAAACTTGAGACCGAGAGAGATCCTGGGCTGTACAATCTCAAGAGCGGTTCCATACCGGTCTTCGCAAGACTGCACAAGACATTTCATTTTTGAAAGTTTTTAAGAAAGCGACAAATCATTCGCGTTGAGGATAGTGTGGAACCAGTCTAGATCGAACCAGGATCCTTCTCAGTACTCACGCCGACAAGCATGATTTCATTCATTAAAAGCTTAGTGGGACTCTCTTTCTCTCAAAATGATCAAAATTTTACAAAACCCGAGAAATTACTTCCTCTTCGTTTTCATCACCACAGTGTTCGAAAAAGGGGTTTTATGAAAAGGTTAGGTCATTACGACGATGTTTAAGGCACAAGAGAGTAGGCGAAATGCACTGTCGTTCTATTCACATCCTCTGGCACGGCTAACTCAAATAGCAACAAATACGGCACATGATAGCCGCAGCTGTTTCATTCAGATTTGGTGGTATAACCGGCTCCTCGGCGACCTTAGAATGTGCTCAAACAAACAGCAAAAGCAACTAATTACAAAACAAAACGGTGTTTGAGGCAACAACCCCGAAATCACCTGGTATACTATACAAGAGGGACTGACTCATTACAACAAGACAGACCTTGTAAGCAAAAGGACTGACTCCATACAAAGAGACAGACTCAAAACAAAACAAAAGACTGACTCGACACCCAAGTCAGAATTTTACAAAACTATCATTAATAGATGCCCAAAAATGCGTGCCAAACGCCACATCCAAAAATGTGCCAGGCACTGCCCACAGGCGGTCCACCTTCTGATTACATACTTGCAGTGTCTGTGTCCTCAAAATCCAACAATTGGGTGGTGACAGACTTTGCTGAGGTGGGGGGAAGGATAACCTCGTTGTCAATCAAATCTTGCACCTCGTGTCGGAGGCGGAAACAATTATCGGTAGCATGGCCAGTCTGCTGGTGGTACGCACAGTACTGAGTAGGGTCATGAGTATCAGGGAGATTCTTCGGGAGAGGCCGAGGCTCCAGGGGTTTAAGGTGTCCCCTCTCGGCAAGGATTTGAAGTGCCCTGGATAATGGCATGTAGAGAGCATGGAAGACCCTGCGCCCTCGGGGCAGGTACTTTGGAGTCTGAGCACTCTTGCTAGATGCACTAGCGAAACAGTTGCGGGTGCGACCTTGGGTTTGATCCTTTCCGGATGCAAGGTGGAGCGGGAAGAAGCTGTCTGGCATGACGGGCCTATCCGATTCTCGATTGATCGAATTGCCCTCGGGCGGAGTGGGAAAGCATCCTCCACTTTTGACATAACCGCGGATATCTGCTTGTTCATTCCCCTGGCTTTCAAAGCCTCTACTGCCCACAGCAGATGTTTGATAGGGTTGGGATCTGCCTTCTTCTTGCCTTTGTTTCTGGCCTTGGCCTGATCTAGAACAGTTGGTTTGTCGTTGCCATAGCCGAGGCCATCTCCTGTTGGTCGAGTTCAATTACAATTCGTCCCGATGGCGGGGCTCTTGGGGTATAAAGCCTCCGGCATATGGTGCAGCTGGTGGCGAAACAGACATTCCATAGGCGAGATCCGCCACGGATCTTTGAAGATCACCTATCATTCCCATTAATTCAAATGTGGTGGGCTCGCGAGCCTGATATAGTTGAGGGGTCCAAATTGGATGTGCGGCAGGCGACCTGGGTGGATGCGGCATGTCAACAGTAGTCTCATCCTGTGGGGTAATTCCTTGACTCAATGCGGCCGTCATGACCACGATCTCTTCTGAATTCTGCGTCATGTTCAGTCTTGCCTCAGCAAGGAGAAGACACTAGCTATTCTAGATCGACCCTCTGGATTTCTGAACTGAAACGGAAAACAAGCAGTATTTCAGCCCCAAACAAATCAAACACGGGTGTAGTCGAACAACTGCACTCTACTACTGAACACTGTTCCCCAGAATCACTATTCAAAACTGAACTGATACCCGCAGACACAGCTGATTCTCAACAACACTGATACTGGTGCCCTCAGGCCGGATACCCAAACTTGCAAACTGATATATGCGTTCCCTGCAGAGATACACTCTAAAAGCACATAACAGGTAAAAGAGAGCCAATACACCCCTATGTTGGGGTAGGGTTTCCCTGTCCTATTTTGTAAGGAGCTAGGGTTTCACTACGCACGCAGCGGTTCCAAACAACCTATATCGGGTAAGCAACCTGTCCTAATTTGGAATGGTCACTATGGATCCGAATATGCACTAGGTCGAATAGTCAAAGAGGGTGCCTTGGTAAAACCGGGGTTTGTGTTCTATCTTGGCGAGCATAACCGTCGACCTTATGGACATGCCTTGACAAGACAAGCCTCCGGCAAACCGCTCAGGAATAGCAGATGACCAACACGATGTCCTAGGCGCACCAATGCACATGCAATGCAAAGAAACACATAAGTGTAGTCAAAACAGGATATCACGAGTTCGAGTCAAGCTCTCTAAAAATCCCCAGCAGAGTCGGCAAAAACTGTAGACGTCCCCGAACGACCCGGGAGGGTTAAGTCCCGTTCCGTTCATTTGGGTTTACTACAGTTCGGACTCGATTGTCACGGTTCTTAATCTTGAACCAAAGAGTCCAAATCCGGCAAATCGTTTTGAAGAAAAACAAATTTTTGAAAAAGTAGTGCCAAACATGGACTGCTTTGCCAGATTACAGAGTCGCCACCTAAATATTTAAAATGGGAAATTTAGGAAACCCTGACTCGGTGCCGTAGGCCACATGTCCGTCATCACCAAAGTGGTCTTGGCTCGGGAGCTTGGATACGATCGGGGAAAGTCAGCTATGAGCACCCTCTTTCGCCCGGTCCGAAGACCGGCCTCTACTAACCGTGATATCCGATTTGGAAAACATTACATGCTCTTATTCCAATTATTAGCCTAGAATTACTATGTTATGCGCACAGCAAACAAGTATAGACTAGATTGCCTAATTTGGAAATAATCATTGCATATCCGTTAGTTTTGAAAACGCTTTGGAATTTGCTACTCGCAAGTAGGCTAAAACACGGATTTCAACGAGTTTTTCCAACTCAAGTAATCCAACCTCCACCCACAGGCATTCAAGCAGTTTATCTCACATAAGCATTTAGCTACATGGTAATCATGCCGTTATGTTAACATTCACATGCATGCGATATGCTAAAGCATAAATACTTACATCGTACTCCAAGCCAAAACAATGAAACTAGTTAGCAAACATGCATGCCCTAGTTCATGTTAGGATGACTAATGCATCGCATACAGAATGTGATTAGGATAGGCTCGGCTAACCCTAAAATGGCATGTGAAATGCAATCATTCGATGCACGTATTCAAGTTAGATTTGAAAATACAATGCGGTTTGTATGATGTACCGAGCCCGGTGCATGTCAACAAATGCATGGATGCACGCATGCATTGCATGAGGTATGCTAAAATAAACGTGCCCTAATCTACCATCATAAGCAGGTAAATAAAAGGGAGAAAGAAATGGGGGTTGGAAGACATACACACCACTCACCCACACTTATTACAGATTTGCCCTCGCTCGGAGGGACCAAAAGAATAATACAAATAATTAACTACGCAAGCTAATTAAATATTACAAATAGCCTAATTAGTTGACAAACTAACTAAACTGAGAAAAACAGTAAACCGCCTCGGGAGGAGAGCCAAATGCAGCACGTGCTCGGGCCTTGCTCGGAATTGCACTGCCATGCCTAGATTGCCTCTGTTTTCCCTGCTTTGCATCTCAGAAGACTGCCAAAGTCTCAGGAGTGCCTCCCAGGACACTGAGGGACATCATCGGCTGAGTAGAACTTCCACCGGCATCAGCATGAGGTCACCGGCACAAAATTCATCCATCGGCCATCAATAGACTGCCGGTCGGCACTAAATACTGCCGGCCGGCACTGAATGTCTGCAGAACCTGCAACTCACAGCAGCAGAGGGCAAAAACTTGCATGGCGATGTAATTCCAACAATGTGTGCACCAATCATGCCCCTTATCATATTTGTGATTCAAAGGGGTATGTGCCTCGATTCTTGGGCCACCAATCACGCATTTCCATGCATGATGGCCCAAAGAACCAAACGTGCAACTTCTATTTCAAATGCATGCAAACCAAACAAACATACAAGGGTGCTAAGCCTCTATCATGACTTGGTCAAGAGGTAGAGCATGCATGTTTATGTGATGCAATCCTAGACATGTCAACTAGTATGCAATCATGCCAATGCAAAGGAGCATACAAGCTAACAAACATACAAGGCATGAAACACCAATGTCAACCATCAAGTATGCAAGGTGTAATGTGGGTGTCCAAGCATGCAAACAAACATGTGACTTCATTCAATCATGTTAGTCCTAACATGCATTTACTTACCAATACATTACAACACTCAAGGAGCATATGCAAGCAACAAGAGGATGGACTTGCACATAGGTTAGGCAACTCTAAATAAGCCTAAAATCAGTGGCCAAATGCCATAGAAGTGAAGGCTAAGATATATGCAACACATGCACACATGCAAGCATACATAATCCAACACTTAGGCATAAACAAGCAACTCTTAAGAACACTTAAAAGAGGCTAACATGGACATATTAACATGCATATATAAGCTTTAAAATCATGTTGGACATGGTGCCAAACCAAGCAACAAAATAGACTAAGCATGTAACAAATGGTCCAAGCATCCAAGGCAAGCCAAAGGAGACCTAAACCATGGCTAAGCCAACCAAACCTCACAAGGCCAAGAAGGCTTAAAACAGGTCTAAGACAGCCCTAGACCATACAAAAGGGACCTCCTAGATGGCATCTAAGTGGCTCTAGAGCAAGGCACACACAATGACCAAATCATTAGGCATACAACATATGCTTTCAAAGCAATAAAGAGGCGACTTAGGCAAGCATATGAGCATGCCAAAGGGACTGAAATTCCATGTTAGGTGGTTCCAAACCATTGAAAATAATGCAAGCAAGGCATGCTATACTTTCATGCTCTTAAGGCCAACAAGCCAAATGCAAAGAGGCTATGTGATGCAAGCTAAGATCGACCAAAGTAACCATGGACAGACCTTATTCATGGAAAAATAAGCATACAAGCTTCATGAATCTAAGCCTAAAACATGTTAGAATAGAGGCACACAAACTAATGCATGTTAAAGGACTAAAGAGGCATTACAAAGCATCTATGCAAAACATGCAAGGAGTACTAAAACCAACATGATACAAAGTTATAATATGGCAATATGAGCACAAAATACAGCCATGGCATAACCAACAAACAACCAAACATGGGGCTCCCTCAAGAGGCAAAATAGGTCCTTTTCAAGGACAACAAGGAGAGGGGGTGACCCTCTCCTTCTTGGGACTTCAAGGCATCATCTTCACCACTGAAATCCCTCAAGATTTCAATGGTGAAGAGACCCCAACACCAAAATCCCGGAGCTCTCACAAAATAGCACGAAATGAGACCTTTTCAAGGCCTAAGAGGGGTCAAACCTCCCCAAAGCACAAAACACTCTTAACAAACAATCAAGAGGACTAAAAAATAGAACTTTTTTGTATTAAACACCAAGCACAAAAACAGTTCAAAGATAGGTAAAAATGGAGTGCAAGAATGAGGTAAAAAGAGGACTAGTGTCTTACCCTTGTAGACCTCTTCACCAAAGATGATGTTCTTGCTTCCTTGAGCTCAAATCCAACCAAAAACTTCAAGAACCAGCCCTTAGGACCTCAGTAACCAAAGGAAGGTGAAACACTAGGTGCTTGTGTGCAATAATGTGGACTAAAGCACCTAGTGTACAAACAAGAGAGAAAAAGAGAGATAGGATAGATATAGAACTCAAACCCTAAAACCAGAGCTTCTTCTCTGTCTTTTCTCTCTAAAAATGTCTAATTTTGCTAACCCTTGAGCCAAGAGAAGAGATCCCTCTCTTATAGGCAACAAAGCTTACAAGCTAAGCAAACCAAAGGCTCATCCCTCCATACACGTGTATGGAGGGGAAACAAATGCTATACAGCTGCTTCAAAATATCTGAAAAAGCAACTGCACAGTAGTCGGCAGGGCAAAATTGTTATTTTGACAAAATCATTGCCGAAGCACAAGAGTGCCGACTGGCACAATATAGTGCCGATGGCAACACCAACCAGCCGGTGGCCTCTAGCCACTGCCGGTGGTGTGTGGGGATGCCTCACAAGGCCTTCCCTGCCCTTACAAGGCAAAGCACAAGTGTTTGGTGCAAAACCAGACACAAAACGATCAAGTTCGGAGGTCCTGAGGCAAGGCGCGTAGCCAAGAACTCCGGGAACTCCAAATGAACACGAACATGGATAATCACCGATTGTTCAAGCGGTGACGTCCAAGTCTTGAGGACGGTCAAAAATGGGGTGTCTACAGGTGGCTATACAAAACATGTCATGGATGGTCAAAACAACTGCAAACAGACCTTAAGCATACTAAAACATGCATAAAAGCTTCACAAAGCTTGGCCAAAACAAGTAAGCATAGTAGTCTAAATGCTAAGTACATGTTAAGGCAAATAATGGCATTACAAGACAAGTACGCAAAGCAAGTATGGTGTGTCTAGACCAATTAAAAACAGTGCTATATCATGAAAAAATAAGCACAAATACTAGCTAAGACATAGCCAACATGATCTCAACAATGGTGCTCACACATGAGGCTAAAATGGCACATATTGAAGGCAACAAAGAGAGGGGATGGCCCTCTCCTTCTTAGGACCTTAAAACACCATCCCCACCACTGAAATCCCTCTGGATTTCAGTGGTGAGGAGGCCAAGACAAGGTGGTCCCGGAGCTCACCAAAAATGCACAAAAATGAGGCCAAACAAGGCCTAAGAGGGGTCAAACAACCCCAAACACCAAAGCAACCTTAAACAACTATTTTAAGCACTAAAAATAAAAAATTTTATATGTTATAGACTAAGCTTAAAAATAGGTTCAAGGATGGCTAAAAGCCTAAGCAAAAATGGGGAATAAAGAGCAAGAACACTCACCCTTGTAGACCTCTTCAAGAAAGGAGTTCCAGCAGTCTTCCTTAGCTTGAATCCACTCAAGAACTTCAAGAACACCCCTTTGGCTCCTCAGAAACCAAGGTATAGTGTAATGGTAGGTGCCTTAGTGCAAAACTAAGAACAAACACACACAAAGGCAAAAAGAGAGGGAGATATAGAGATAGATAGATACACTATGCAAACCCTAATCTCAGAGCTCTCTGGAGCTTTTTTGTAACCCTTGGGGAGGGAGGAGAAGGCCTCCTTTTATAGAGATTCACTCTTGCAAAGCTTACAAAACAAGCTAAGCAAGAGTGAAATCCCTCCATACATGTGTATGGAGGGGGTGCAAAGTGGGTGCCAGCTATCACAGCTGGCACAAAATATCTGCCAAAAGTAGATGCATAGTGGTCGGCCAGCCAAAAATGACAAATTGGCCAAAACAATGGTCGGCCGACCAAACATTTGGCCGATGGCAACAAAACAATGGTCGGTGGCCTCAAGCCATGGCCGGTGAGGTGTGGGGATGGCCAACAAGCCATTCCCTGCCCCTCAAAAGCAAAACACAAGTGTTTAGTGCAAAACCAAACATAAAACAGTCGAGTTGAGAGATCTTGAGGCAAGGCGCGTGGCCGAGACCTCTGGGAACTGAAGACGAACACAAACAATGATGATCACCGAGTGTTCAAATGGTGACGCCCGAGTCTCAAGGACGGTCAAAAATGGGGTGTCTACAGTAGTATTATTAAGAATGGGAAGCTACTAGATGCTCGCAAAGAAGCACACAAGATCAGACTGAAGTCGGCGAGGTTCAGTCTGACAGTAGAAGGACATCTTTTCAGAAAGTCTTTTACTGGTCCCCTTTTGAGATGTGTGCATCCTTCACAAGTAGAAGACTTCTTGTATGAAATACATGAAGGAGTATGTGGAAGCCACACTAGGGGCAGGTCACTTGCTCATAGGGCCATTACTCAGGAGTACTAGTGGCCCTACATGTAGAAAGATGCTGAAGCTTATGTCAGAAAGTATGAGAAATGTCAAAAGTTCACACCTTTGATACATCAACCAGCAGCAGATTTAAACCCAATGTCCAGCCCTTGGCCATTTGCCCAGTGGGGCATGGATTTTGTTAAATAACTACCTTAAGCGATTGGACAAAGGAAGTTCCTATTGGTAGCAACTGACTATTTCACAAAATGGGTGGAAGTTGAACCCCTCGCGAAGATTCAAGACATTGATGTGAAGAACTTCATATGGAAGAACATCATCACCAGGTTTGGGACCCCAAGGGCAATAGTAGCAGACAATGGTACACAATTTGACAGTAAGCTAATCAAAAGCTTTTGTGCAAAGTACAATATCAAGAACTATTACTCCACTCCAAGTTTCCCTCAGAGTAATGGTCAGGCAAAAGCATCCAACATGACTATCTTGGATGGGATCAAGAAGAGGCTGGAAGCAGCTAAAGGAAAATGGGTGGAAGAATTGCCTAACGTACTCTGGGCATATTGGACTACGCCGAGAAGATCAACTGGGGAATCCCCATTTGCCATGGCTTATGGCACAGAAGCAGTTATCCCACTAGAAGCTGGCATTCCTGGGATCAGAACCCAGGGAGTAGAGAATGGGACTAACGAGGCATTCCTGGCCCGAGATCTGGACCTACTGGAAGAAAGAAGGGAGAGAACAGCAATTCGGCTTGGGGCATACCAACAGCAGCTTGCTAGGGCTTACAATAAAAATGTCAACCTAAGAGAGTTTCAAGTTGGGGACCTCGTCCTAAGAAAGGTCGTCGGCAACAAGAAGGATCCCAAAGAAGGAAAGCTGGGCCAAAATTAGGAGGGGCCTTATAGAATCATTTCGATCGCTGGCAATGGGGCATATCGGCTTGAAGACAGTGAAGGCAAGGAGTTGCCAAGACCTTGGAACACTTGCAACTTAAAGTTTTTCTATCATTAGGCTTTTTTGTTTTTCGAAATTTATGTCATGATTTTCTTAGCCCATGTAATAATAAAAATTTTTAGCTTGATTTTTTATTTTATTTTAATTTTTTTTTAAGAATTTGAAAATTTGTGTAATCAGTCCTTTGGCGATGTTTCTGATTGAAACATGACGAATAATTTTGACTTATTAGATAACAGAGTTGAATTATACTTGCATATAATAGAGTTGAGCTAAGTTGGTGATGTTTTTGATTGAAACATGACAAATAACTTAGACTTATTATATGACAGAGTTGAATTATACTTGCATATAATAGAGTTGAACTAAGTTGGCGATGTTTCGGATTGAAACATGACGAATAACTTAGACTTATTATATGGCAGAGTTGAATTATACTTGCATATAATAGAGTTAAACTAAGTTGGTTATATTTCTAATTGAAACATAACGAATAACTTAAACTCATTATATGGCAGAGATGAAATAGGACTTGCATATAATGGAGTTGAACTAAGTGGGTTTAGCATAGCCTTACCATGTTGGCAGAATTAAGCTTAATAATGAAACTAAGTGCATTTCAGTTAGATTGACAAAGAAACCAAGGTTGAGAACCTCGACTAGTCTTTGTTTGAATCTGACTTCGACAAAAACTATACGTACTTAATGTGGACATAAGTGAGACTTAAGTTCACATTAGGGGGCAAGGAGCTGGAGAATGATAAGTAAAAGTTTAAAGTACCTGGGAGTTGGAATTTTATAGAGAAATTTACAAGCTAGAGTTGGCTTAATACTTGTTGAAATTTTCAGAAAAATTTACAAGTTGAAGTTAGGCCGAAGTAATATTGCAAGATATACATACGTACTTGCCGAGATGACTAGGTTGCCAAACTTGGGAAATATATAAAACAAAAGTCTTGATAGGTGAGAGTGAAGTGGCAAGTTTAAAACAACACTTGTGAAAATGTTTTCAAAGTGTTAAGCCAAGGCCGAGATAAACAATCAGAAGTTATGTCCGAGATATTTTACTCCGAGGAGACTATACAGTTAAAGAAATAAATTGAAGACATGCCAAATTATTCTAAGTATGAAAGTGGTAGAACACACATAAAAGAAAAGAAGACATTCAAACACTTAGAAGAAAGGAGGAAACTTGAATTCACAAAAGATTACTTGTTTAGATTACAAAAGCGGCAAATCGGCCAAATATAAAACTAAAACATTGTTCAAGCAAAACAAAATACAAACAAAGGAAAAGAAGAAATATTCTAA
This sequence comes from Camellia lanceoleosa, assembly GCA_025200525.1. NCBI lineage: Eukaryota > Viridiplantae > Streptophyta > Magnoliopsida > Ericales > Theaceae > Camellia > Camellia lanceoleosa. Next base: position 274,904 of record JANUSC010000052.1, read on the forward strand.
GTGCTAGGATTGGCTTGATCGGCTGGTGGTGTTGCACTCTTGTCGGCCACTATCTCGGCATCAATCTCCAGCAGAGTCTGATCCAGACTTTTCTCGGTGCACTGGATCTCGGCCTTAGAAATAGTTGGATTGGGAGAGACGTCCTTGGATACCAAGTCATCCTCCTCATCCTGAGTTAAGTCTATTTGCTTGTTGAGGGTAAGAGACTTGGGATCAGTGGCAGCCTCCCCTTCCTCTTCGTCGGCCTCACCATCGTCGGCATCACTTCGGCTTCATCACCGGAGTCCTTGGGCTTTGGTGGGAAAGGCACTTGACGTTGACTGATATCTCGAAGATCGGAGTCCAGGGAAACAGCCAACTTGTTGAGGGCCGTCGTCCACCCGAGGTAGTAACCTCGGTTACAAGCCAAGTTGACTTGCTGTTTATATTGGTCATGAACGGCGGCTTGCCCCTTTTCAAAGGGTTTTTTGTTGCCTGCCTTTACCTTGGCCTCCTTATTGGCAAGAGCCTCCTAAAGCTTGTCCTCCATGTTAGCTACCTTGGCATTGGCAGTTTCAAGGTCAACTCTTGCTGCCTCGGCTTCATCTTCGGACATTTTGGCATTTTCCTTAGACAGACCTTGAGCAGCTTTGGCGTCCTTGGCCTGGTCCATTAGAGCGCGATTGCTGGCCTCAGCCTTGTTGAGTGAAGAGAGGAATTTGGCTGCTTCCTTGGTCTTTTTCACCAACTCCTTCCTCATCATCTTGGTTTTTGCAACATACGAATGGGCATGTTGAATAGCTTGCAAGAAGCAAAACAGATTAGTAAGATTTTGTCTAAAGTGTAGAAAGAACTATGAAGAGATGAGTATTAAAGGATTACCAGAACCGAGTGTTGTATCATGAGAGCAAAATTCTCATACTCATGGAACTCGGCCATGCGGTTCATGTCTTCGGACAGAAGAATTGTCGCAGACAGGGCCACACCGACTTCAAGGTTCGCAGCATTGTCACCGGCGGTAAGAGGTCTGTCGTCGAGCATGATCTCGGGCGCCTAGATCATGCTTTAGGAGTAGCTGCTGCCTTCTTGGTGATCGAACCTTGGCTTTTTGGCCGGTGGGCCTCTGATGCTGGGTCCTTGGCTGGACATTTTTCGGCGGAAGGGGCGTTCTTCTCAGCCTTAGCTAGCTTTGAGATGGGCACAGTGTCCTCAGAATCGATCTGAGTCACTGTGGCTTTGTTTTGGCCTTCTTCATCCGTTTTGGCTTTGGGGTTAGTTGGGAAGGAGAAGATGAGGATTGAACTGTCACTACCTCGGGGATGTTAACGAGCAGGTCTTCAACAACTGCTGGTTTGCGCCCCATTTCGTCGGCGGTGGCGGTGACAGTGACTTTGGTGCCAAAGTGAATTGCTAGTAGTGCAGTAGGTGGGTTGGTTGGATCGTAAGCCGATGACTTAGTACTTTGGCATTTTCGGCTACGAGTTCTACCGGCAAGAGTGTTGGCAGGAACTTAATGACGACGTCAGCGATTATGTGGAGGAATTAATTGCGGAGCAGAGGTGGATGGTTGCTCTACAGGACTAGAGGTTGATCTCTGGTCTGGTCGTGGCAGAAGGAGGGGACTTGCTCTTCTTGGGGATGTTGGACAAGGTAGATTTGTAGGTTGGGATGTAATTGAGCAGTAGGGGGGTTTTTGCACTGGTTTGACTGGTAATTCTAGAAGCCTCTTGAAGTCTTTACTAGGGAAGAAGGTCTTACGAAAATCTTTTGGTGGCTGAGGGAGAGCTGCAATTACAAACCCAAACATTAGAACATATAAAGGAATAAAAGTGATAAAACTTAAAAGCATGTAAAGTGACACTTGGTTCTTACCATTACCTTCTTTAAACACTGTTCGACTTAAGGGGTAGAGGTGAAGGTCGTCATTAGGTGGGAACTCCCAGTTGCCCGAGACGATGAAATAATCATCTCCAGCACCTTTGTTGGAGTCTGGAAGGTCAGGTAGGAGTTTGTACTTAGTGGATCTCGACTTGAGGTAATAGACATAACCTTTTTCGGATTTCAGGCCACACATGGTGTAGCAATATTGGATGTCAGCAAGTGTTATCCTAGTATTTTCATGACTAGCTAGAGCAATTATACCGTTGATAACCCTATAGGAGTTAATGGCCAGTTGTATCGAGTTGAGCTTATAGTAGTGAAGAATTTCTCGGAAAAGAATGTCTAGAGGGAACCTAAGTCCACACTTTATGAAAGCGACTACGGGGAAGGACATGGAGTCCCCATCAGGCATGATGGAGTCCTTCTCCCCTGCCAGCTTGAGGTGGACATCGACTGAGATGGAGAACTCTTTCCTAAAGTGTTCCAACTTGGAAGGGGAGTCGACTCTCCACCTGAATATACCCATGATATCGGCTTATGAAGATTAAGGTAAAAATTTCAGAAAAGAATGTTTGGTATGGGTTTAAGGACCTCGGCTGAATCCTAGAGAGCACTGGAGTAATGGTTTTTGAGGATCTACGGAGATTTTGGTTCAGTTTTCCTAAGGAACAGAGTTCTAGATCAAATCCCAAACCTAAAACTACGTAGATACAAGAATCAAAGGCAAGAATTTGGAAATAAAGCAAGAAAAACAGAAAAGAATAGTGGTTCAGACTCAAGAAAACAAATAGATATTCAAGAACAATGAATAAAGTGTGTGCAGATGTGCAAAGCCAAGGACAGTGGCAAAATAACAAGTGTATGAGCAGTATGTCTGTGCATATACCCAGAAAAAGATTAGACAAACGCATAATTGCAAACAAACATGATGAAATTTAAAACACAGACGAAAATTCAAGAACGTGAATGGATTCATAATGGCAACAAAAAAAAACACAATGAAATTTTGAAATAAACTAAAGACTGAAAAGGGGGAAAAAAGCGACTCACCGAAGAAAATGACGCCGGTATGAGGTATGCCGGAGTCAGACGGTGACAGTAAGTGGAGCAGGTTAGTGAATGCTTCGCCGGAGGAGGTGAATGGAAACAGTTGCAAAAAGATTTGAAAGAACGAAACTGGAGGTTTCTTGTTTAAAGAGAGAAAAAGCTTGAACTCAGATGGAAAACAAAGGATGCAAAAGTGAAGATACAGACAGAGAAAGTGTTTTTGTTAAAACACGAAAATGCAGCAGAATTTCAATGAATGTACCTTGGACGAGGTGCCTATCAGGCGGCGTGCACAGAAGCGACGTGACTTGATGGTGCGTGTCAGGTATGAATCTATGAGAAAAAGACGCATGGTGAAAGCGGTTGAGAAACCGTGCATAACAGCTCATGAACAAATAGAACTCTTGGAGTTCTTCATTTAATGTAGCGAGAACCTCGGTTATAGGGATGATCTCGGTTAAGGAACTTAAAGAACTTGGTTCTTTGGTCATTGATAAAGTAGACTGTAGAGTCTTGGTCATTCGAAACTGACGTGTGATGATCTCAGTCATGAAGGATAGTTTGAGTCCTAGCCGATGTGCTATATAGACAAATGGCATAGGTTCCATCACCTCAGGATGCCGAGATAATAGAACCTAGGCGGCAGTTGTGGGGGCATATTTTGTGAATGACAACACGTGGCCAACGTAACATCGAAGTGTTAGCTGAGGAGCCACGTGTCTTGGTCATGACGCTGAGGTGATCTTGGCTAGGTCGAGGTTATCTACGGAGATACCAGAATCTGAGATGAACAGATAAGGAACAAGAGTCCTAGAATGGGGGAGGACCTCAGTCTGGATAAAGATAAGGCTCTTAGGGAGTTTATCTCTATCTGGCTGGGAGTCCAAGACGAGCATTGAGCCAGAGTCCATTGAAACTAGGCTTCTACAAGGATCAGGTTAGTGCTGGCTATAAATATAAGGCACCATCGTGGGTCTAAGGTATGTTTTTTTGTATTCTGGCTAGTGAGTTAAGCACTGTTTATTATCTTTGAGAGATAACTGAGCATTGACTTGATCGTCGGAGTGCCCCCAGGTGGACGAACCACTGCTAGAGTCTTATCTTTCTATGGCAAGTTGTTCGGGGGAGATCTATTCTGCCGGTGCTCTCCAGCTAGGTACCTGTTTGGCAGTGTGGTCAGAAATCAGCATCCATAACAACTATAATGTTGAGCCTATTAATGGACCAAGGAAAAACAAGCAGGGGATCAATCAACAACACATCAAACACATCATAAACTTTTCTCTATCTTTAAGAATAGTTCTGATCAAATCTTTAGGAATAGTTTATCTTAATTCTTAGGAATAGGATAGCATTAGTTTGTTACCAAATTCTATTTATCAACAGAATTTTTGCACTTTTTGAAGTTTAATGAAGTTATTTTTTAATTGTTTCATTTGAACCACTTGTTGGAATTTAATTGCGTTATTGGTGAAATTTATAGCCAAATCGTTTGTCGATTGTAGCTTTACAAAAATTTTGCTAACAAAGTGGAAAACACAATGGATGAAGGAGAATGGAGAGGCTATAATAGTGATAGAGGAAGAGAAAAAATAAAAGTAAATCTTGTGATTTATTCAAAATAAAGATTTAGATATAGATGCTTTTGATTAGATACAAATTAACGAATCATACCCTCATCTAAATTCTATTATTTCAAAATTTTAAAATTTCGATTTAGATACAGATGTTTTTTATTAGATATAGATTAACAAATCATATTGCTATATAAATTTTATTATTTCAAAATTTTTAATTTTTAATTTGAATTTTTATTATGTTAAAAAATTAGAAATTAGGGTTATGAGAAAAGAAAAATTTCAAGAACTACCACATGAGAGAGAACGTCAACTGTATATTAGTATTGAAGTTTGGAGAGTTTAGAGAGCTCGCTACATTTGTTTATATAGATAGCAGAGCCAGCCCAACAGCAAAACAGTTGAGACAACTGCCTAAGGCCCCCAAATGAAGAAGGCCCAATTGTTAAGATCTATGTATATTTATAAAAAGAAGGCTCAATAAGAAAGAGAAAGAAAAAGGGGGACTTACCAGCCGGTCCCATGGAAATAGGTTAATACTAGTCAAGTCCTGTCCTATTTCCATTTCCAATTTTACCCCTCTATATCACACCACACACGTGAAGCAAAGAAGCCATCACGAGCTCTCTTTTGCGCGCGTGACGCACACACACCTTTTCAAGGGTTCTATTGCAGACGAACTTGTGAAGATTTGGAAACCATTCTGAGACAATTTTCGATTTGGAAATCGAAACAAACGAAAAGATTTTCGACGAATCTCCCATTGTTTCCAAAGAAATCAGCAATTGTTTTCATACCGATTTTGAACAAATCCCCAAAAAATATTCCACCGTTTCGATCTATATTTCGATTCGGACATCTACTTTCCCTGTTTAGTTCATCTTCAACAAACATGCCAATCAAATGTGAGTCGTACTCATCTTCCCTTCTTCTTTCATAACTATAATTAAGTGATAAAATTTAACTTGAAGCTATTTTTAATGTGTATCATATAGTATTAATTTATCAGTGATATTCAACTTCATAATAATCATATCTTCATGCTCATTTGCTATACAATGATGGATTTGTTTACTTTTGCTAATTCAGTGATAAAATTTGCTATACAATGACAGATTTGCTTACTTTGCCTAATTCAGTGATAAAATTTGCAATAAGAATGATAGATTTGCTTAATTTTCCTAATTGAGTGATAACATTTGCTATACAATGACGAATTTCCTTACTTTGCCTAATTCAGTGATAAAAATTGTTATAACAATGATAGATTTGCTTAATTTTCCTAATTGAGTGATAAAATTTGTTATAATGATGGATTTGCTTTCCTTCGTCTTTCATAACTATAATTAAGTGATAAAATTCGACTTGAAGCTATTTTTAATGTGTACATACAGTATTAATTTATCAGTGATATTCAACTTCATAATAATCATATCTTCATGTTCATTTGCTATACAATGATGGATTTGCTTACTTTTGCTAATTCAGTGATAAAATTTGCTATACAATGACAGATTTGCTTACTTTGCCTAATTTAGTAATAAAATTTGCTATAACATTGACAAAAGGAGTTGACCATGCAACCTATGTGTATTTAAATGATATTGACAAAATATTGAAGAGTGAAGATTTGGCAGGCATTGTAAATTGAATTTGTAACTCATTAAAATAACATTTTAGTTTTTGATTTATATTAATTCCTTGTTTTATTTTTTGTTTTTAACACAAGTAATAGAAGCATATGCAGAACACTTGCTTGCACAAAAACAAGGAACAACATAATTCATATTCATTTCAAGTTTCCATGTAAGTAATACATAGTATTTGTCCTTTTTTTATAGATATTTATGTATTGGTTAATGAAAAAATTCTTTGTGATCTTCACGACATCTCATCTATGCTAGGAAATTATTCAAGAAATAAGTTTTATTAGTGTATAATCTCTGTTTGCTTAACTGAGTAATGAATTTTGCAATGCAATGATAAATTTTGATATGGAGTGATAAAATTTTGATCACGGTAATAAATTTACTTAATTTTGTGGTAGCAAATTATTTAAGCCTTTCTGTTTATGTTGTGTGGTTAAGTTCATTATTGTGATTTTATAATACTTTGTTTGCTTAATTAAGTTAAAAACAAAGTATTATAATTGATATTATAATACAAGTACTTCAATTTATCACTATAAATTGCATACTTGCCACCTACTTAATTTGAAAAAGCTTAAATTAACATTATCTTTTTTGTTTATATTAGTTAGCACTTATTGACAACAAAGAGAATGCTGAACAAGTTGATGCCTGAAACCATGAATGGAATATACCTTCTCTTCCCAATCCCCTAAAATTTTCATTGAACAATACTTGTCCTTGACATTGAAGAAGGTTCATGGAAATTCTACAATTTCATGAGACCAAGGGGTGCAATGCGTAAAGATCCATACTTCAATGCCACAAATGAAATGGTAAAAATGTTTTCACTATCAAACTTACCATTAATCCAATACATCAATCCTGATGCATGCTCAATTATACATAAAAAAATTATACAATAATATATTTTATCATTCTTTAAATCCATGGTTTCACATTAATTGTTTCAACTGACTTTCTAATAGAATAATTATACAAATCTATATGTTGTACAGAAAGATTATTAACAAGTACATAAAGGAAGAGAAGTCAACTCTCATCGCCCCTGATAAATTTCAACAGGAGACAGAGAGAGTCATCAACAACCCACAGTAAGAAGACACTTCGTAAGTTGATCAATAACAAAACACTTTTATAAAAAATAAAAAAAAAATGCAACGAAACCAAATTATAATATTTTGTTTTCAAAATGTTTTTGCAGGCTTGATTGTGGAATCGTTGTTTGCTATATGATGAGGTAATATGTTTCCAGCAACAACATAATGTCTACTTTTTCCAAAGAAGAATGTAATCAATTGAGAGCCGATATATTAACTATCTTCTTAACTGACCAACAAACTGCTCAACAATAAATAGTTGATGAAAACATTGATGACTTGCCTCCGCAATAATCAATAGATCTGGAAGAAAAGAAAACATTTTGCGTGTTTGTTTGTTAGACTAATCAACAGATCTGGAAGAAAAGAAAACATTTTACTTGTTTGTTTCTTATAGTGTTACAGTGTAACAAAAAGGAAACATTGATTCATTTAGTTGTTAGAATGTGAATACTTCATACATTTGGCTTGTTTGGTTGTTGCAGTGTTATCTATATTTTGATCATTTTGGTTCATACTTTACTTCAATGAATATTACAATGCTTGGTTGTTACAATGTCAAAATTACAGACAATACACTAAATGAAAATTTAGTCTTTTTTAGCTACATTTTTACCAGATCTGGCTTTGATATCAGTCTTACTTTATGCTTAATAATAGGTTTGGATCCCTTCATTTACTAACATGACATTTTTTTTACACTGATAAATGTATTACTGTTCAAACTAACAAAAATCAGTAACTCTCTCTCTCTCTCTCTCTCTCTCACATTCTTTTTTCCTAATTCAAGTAAACAAAACAATATAAAAAATAATAAACAATTTACCTAAATTGAAAATTAAAACACAAACACTATTACATTGTCCAAATTGAAAATTAAAACACTGTTGCAGTTTGTAGATATTTCCAAGTTTAGGAATGAATGTAAGAACATGCCATTCTGGGTATATGGAGTGGAGATAAAGTCCTAACAATAAACCCAAAAAAAAAAAAAAAAAACCGTACATACATTTTAATATTTAACTCCAAGAACCAGTTATTTATGAAGAAATATGATCTTATTCAAGACCTGATGATAAATTGCCTGAAAATGAATTGCAAACTTGAAATATTTTGCTTTAAGGATCCCACTGATAGTTAATTGCATAGTGGCAGTAATGTAGCACAACTTGGGAAACTTAGTCCCAAACTACCTACAATTGATTTTTCTTGAGTTTAAGCCATTGATAAATTTATCACTGTAAAAAAGAACATTTGGTTGGATATGATAGTGATAAATTTATCAACCACTGACATAAATGTAATAAACCATCAACTCTTTCCATACAGTCAGTTATAAATTTATTATTTTTAAAAATAACAAAATTCAGCAATTCCATTAATGCTTGATTGTTTCCTTCAGACAATAGTAAATTTATCACTCTTAAAAAAACATAATCCACCAACTCATTCAAACCAACCAGGGATAAATTTACCGCTGTATAAAAGACCAAAAACAGCAACTACATTTAACCAAAATCAAAGAATATAAATCTATGAAACTTAATCTTGTAAAAATATCAACAAAAAATATAATTTCCGTTCAAAAAATTCTTCAATCATCCAATACAACTACCAAAATGATCTATCTTTCAAAAAATACTCAAACATTCAATGCAAGTAACACCTCTCAACTCTCAACAAAAGTAATTCAATTAAAATCAATACAACTAAAGCAAAGCTTCTTTACATGTCTTCCGATTATGAGTTCGTATCTTTTCACACCTACTGCACCTAATTCTCTTGATCTCGCCCTTCGAAAGTATTATTTCTGTTCTTGGACGTCTAGCTGGTCTCTTACAAAGAGGAGGTAAAACAACGTCATCATCAAGAACTACATTTGGCTTCCACATCCTAGGAACTGGATAGATAGAATGCGAATAAGAATCACAATAACTACGAACATGGTAGTAATCATCAAGAAAACAATTCAGATCCTTCTCACTCCTCTTTATAACACAAAAACCATGTTTGCAAGGAAAAGAATCCATTTCCAACAATCAACAAGAACAAGACCGTTTCCCAATATCAACCATAACTGAATGATCCAATTGGATTTCATGAATATCATCGCTACATTTCTTAACTATCCATGCCTTTGTATTATTAAAAGCTTCTTCCAACTTTTTCTCTGCAAAATAAAAAACAATACGATTCCACTTATTTCCAACTTCTCTCCTTTTTAAAAATTGCTCCATTAGTTTCACCCGTATAGCATTGACAAGATTAGTTGAAAACAAATGGCGCTTATCCCTAATCCATGAATTAAAAGATTTTGCAGCATTTGTGCACATTTCACCATACCTCTTGCCTTGAAAATAAGCGTTACACCGACACTCATTAAGCAAATCCTCAAGAAACTTCTGAACACTACGATCACAACGACCCTTAAATTCTTCAAATAGCTCATTAAACAACTCAATAGTAGGAGCATATGCACATCTACTAAAAAGAGTGAGCAAATACTCTTTAGATTCGCGACTTTTCACTGACAAATAAGTCTTCAAGTTTGTCTTCAAATGCATTAGACAAAAAGAATGAGAAGAAAATGGAAAGACCTCAGCTAAAGCTTTCAGCAAACCTCCATGCTGTAGACACCCCATTTTTGACCGTCCTCCAGACTTGGACGTTACCGTTTGAACACTCGGTGATTATCCATGTTTGTGTTCGTTTGGAGTTCCCGGAGTTCTCGGCTACGCACCTTGTCTCAGGATCTCCGAACTCAACTGTTTTGTGTCTGGTTTTGCACCAAACACTTGTGTTTTGCCTTGGAGGGGCAGAGAATGCCTTGTGAGGCATCCCCACACACCACCGGCAGTGGCTAGAGGCCACCGGCTAGTTTTTGTTGTCACCGGCAATGTATATTGCCGGTCGGCACTCTTTGTTGCCGGTCGGCAGTCAATTTTGTCAAAATGACATTTTTGGCCGGCCGACTACTGTTCAGCTGCTTTTGGAGATATTTTGAAACAGCTGTTTGGCATTTTGTTCCCCTCCATACACGTGTATGGAGGGATGCTCTTCTTGTTAGCTTTCTTGACAAGCTTTACAAGATTGGTTGCCTATAAGAGGAGCCCTCCTCTCTTGGCATTAGGGTTAGAGATTTTAGAGAGGAAAACATTGCTAGAAGCTCTGGTTCTAGGGTTAGAACTCATATACATTCTATCTCTATCTATTTCTCTCTTGAGTGTTCTAGGTGCATTTGTTCATAGTATTGCATACAAACACCTACCATTACACCTTGCCTTGGCTATTGAGGTTCTAAGGGATTATTTGCAGAGTTTTGGGGCTGGTTTAAGCTCAAGGAGGCAGCTGGTCTTCCCTTTGTGAAGAAGGTCAACAAGGGTAAGAAACTAGTCCTTTATTCCCCATTTTTGCATCCTATTTCTACCTATCTTAGAGATATTTTTGTGTTTAGTGTATAACATAAAAAAGTTCTATTTTTAGGCCCTCTTGATTGTTTGTTAAGAGTGTTTTGTGCTTTGGGGAAGTTTGACCCCTCTTAGGCCTTGAAAGGCCCCATCTTTGTGCTATTTTGGTGAGTTTCGAGACTTTGGTGTTTGGGCCTCTTCACCATTGAAATCTTGAGGGATTTCAGTGGTGGGGATGGTGCCTTGAAGTCTCCAAAAGGGGAGGGCCACCCCCTCTCCTTGTTGTCCTTGAAAGGGACCATTTTTGGGCCTCTTGAGGGAGCCTATGTTAGAGTGTGTGTTGATCATGTCTAGGCTGCATTTCATACTTATATTGCCATTTTATAGCTTTGTATTAAGTTGGTCTTGGTACACCATGCATGCTTAGCATACCTACCATGTAATGCCTTGTAATTGCCTTAATATGCCTTAGGTTGTTAGCCTTTGTTTGAGCATGTTTTAGGCTTAGCCTTGTGAATATTTTTGTGCTTATTTTGCCATACTTTAGGCCTGTCCATAGTTGTTTGGATCGATTTTGGCATGCTTAGTATAGCTCCTTTGCATTTGTGGCTTGTCGGGCTTGTATGCCTCAAGTATGTGAATGTGTAGCATGTGTTGATTGCATCATTTTGGTGGTTTGGAACCGTCCAACATATAATTTCAGTCCCTTTGGCATGCTCATATGCTTGCCTTAGTTGCCTCTTTGTTGCTTTGAGAGCATGTGTTGTATGCCCTATGTTTTGACCATGGTGCATGCCTTTGAATTTGAGCCACTTAGATGTCATCTAAGTAGTCCTTTGGCCTTGTTTTAACATGCTAAAAATCTGTTTTTTTAGTTGTTTAATGCATGCCATGTTTGTTGTGCTAAATGTGCTTCAAAGCTTCATGACTTGCCTCAAGTACTTGGACCATGCTTGCATGCTTATGCTTGTCTAATTTGGGTTGGTTTGGCACCACTTTTTGACATGATTTTAAAGCTTTTCATTCCATGCCAATTGTCCATGTTTAGCCTCTTGCAAGTGTGTTTGAGAGTTGCTTGTTTAATGCTTAGGTTTGTGCCTTAACATGTGCATGCGTGTGTGTGTGCTTAGCCTTCATTTTTGGGCACTTTGGCCACTGTTTTAGGCTTATTTAGAGTTGCCTAATTCATGTTTAAGTCCCTCTTTTATTTGGTTTGCATACTTGCCTTGCATGCTTGCTTGTATGTTTGTATGAATGCCTTGCATTGTCCATGTTGCATGCTAGCCAACATGTCTAGGATTGCATTGCATTGTGCATGCTTGGCCTCTTGAAGTGAGTGTGATAGAGGTTAGGCTTCCTTGTGTGATTGTATGGTTTGCATGCATTTGAAATTGAAAGTGCACACTCGATTCTTTGGGCCATCATGCATGGAAATGCGTGATTGGTGGTCCGAGAATCGAGGCACATCCTCCCTTGAGTCATTAACATGATAGGGAGTGTGATTGGTGCATACATAGCTTGAATAGCATTGCCATGCAAGATTCTGCCCTCTACTGCTGTGAGTTGTAGGTTCTGCAGACATTTTCAGCCGACCGGCAACATTTAGTTCCGACCGGCAATGTATTTGTGGCCGATAGTCTCATTTGCAGCCGATGACCACATCCTTCAGCCGGTGGTGTTCCCTTTCAGCCGGTGGTGATCCCCAGTATTCAGAGAGGCATCCCGAGACTTTGGCAGTCTTCAGATGAGAAAAGCAGGGAAAACAGAGGCAGACTATGCATGGCAGTGCGATTCCGAGCAAATCCCGAGCATGCACTGCATCTGACCTGCTTCCCGAGGGCTTTACTGTTTTAATTAGATTAATTCGCTTAGTTAATTTAATTGATCTGTAATATTTAATTAGCTTGCGTAGTTAATTAATTTGTATATTCTTTTGGTCCCTCCGAGCGAGGGCAAATCTGTAATAAGTGTGTGTGAGTGGTGTGCATGTCTTCCAACCCCCACTTCTTTCTTCCCTTTTATTTACCCGCTTACGATGGTAGATTAGGGCACGTTTATTTTAGCATACCTTATGCAATGCATGCGTGCATCCATACATTTGCCTTACATGCACCGGGCTCGGTACATCATACAAACCGCATTGTATCTTCAAATCTAACTTGAATACGTGCGTCGAATGTTTGCATTTCACATGCCATTTTAGGGTTAGCCGAGCCTATCCTAATCACATTCTGTATGCGATGCATTAGTCACTTAACATGAACTAGGGCATGCATGTTTGCTAACTGGTTTATTATTTTGGCACGGAGTACGATGTAAGTATTTATGCTTTAGCATATCGCATGCGTGTGAATGTTAACATGACAGTAGGCTTACCATGTGGCTAAGTGCTTATATGAGATAAACTGTTTGAATGCCTGTGGGTGAAGGTTGGATTGTTTGAGTTGGAAAAACTCGTTGAAATCCGTGTTTTAGCCTACTTGCGAGTAGCAAATTCCAAAGCGCTTTTCAAAACAAACGGATATGCAATGCTTGTTTCCAAATTAGGCAATCTAGTCTATACTTGTTTGTTGTACGCATAACATAGTAATTCTAGGCTAATAACTGGAATAAGAACACATAACGTTTTCAAAATCGGATATCATGGTTAGTAGAGGCCGGTCTTCGGACCGGGCGAAAGGGGGTGCTCATAGCTGACCTTCCCCGATCGTACCCAAGCACCCGAGCCAAGACAACTTTGGTGATGACCGTTTTCGGCACCGAGTCAGGGTTTCCTAGATTTCCCATTTTAAAAAATATTTAGGTGGCGACTCTGTATCTGGCAAAGCAGTCCATGTTTGGCACTACTTTTCAAAATCTGTTTTTTTCTCAAAACGATTTGCCAGAATTGGACTCTTTGGTTCAGATTAGGAACCGCAACAAACAAAAAGGGGAGTCCGAACTGTAGCCGAGGTGCCCCGCGGGCTTGTCTACAGTTTCTGGCGACTCTGCTGGGGAATTTAGAGAGCTTGACTCGAACTCGTGATATCCTGTTTTGATTTCATTTATGTGTCTTTGCATTGCATGTGCATTGGTGCGCCTAGGACACTGTGTTGGCCATCTGCTATTCCTGAGCGGTTTGCTGGAGGCTTGTCTTGTCAAGGCATGACCATAAGGCTGACCGGTTGCAGGCTCTACCAGTATGGGAACACAAACCCCGGTTTTACCGGGGCACCCCTTTTTTGACCATTCGACCTAGTGCATATTCGGATCCATAGTGACCATTCCAAACTAGGACAGGTTGCTTACCCGATGTTAGGTTGTTTGAAACTGCTGTGTGCATAGTGAAACCCTAGCTCCTGACAAAATAGGACAGGGAAACCCTACCCCAACATAGGGGTGTTTTGGCTCTCTTTTACCTGCTATGTGCTTTTAGAGTGTATCTCCACAGGAACACACATATCAGTTTGCAAGATTGGGTATCAGGCCCGAGGGCACCAGTATCAGTGTTGTTGAGAATCGGTTTTGTCTGCGGGTATCGGCTTTTTGAAAGGATTCTGGGGAACAAAGGATCGAGTAGAGTATGATTGATCGGCTACACCTGTGTTTGATCTGCTTTGAAATATCGCTTGTTTTTTCGCTTTCGAGAGATTCAGAGAGTTAATCTGAAACCTAGTGTCTTCTCCTTGCCGCGGCAGGACTTAGTATGACGCAGAATCCAGAAGAGATCACGGTCATGACGGCCGCGTTGGATCAAGGAGTCACCCTACACAGTGAGACTACTGTTGATATGCCACATCCACCCAGATCGCCGGTTGCACACCCAGTCTGGGCCCCTCAGCTATATCAGGCTCGTGAGCCCACTACATTTGAACTAATGGGAATGATAGGTGATCTCCAAAGATCCGTGGCAGATCTCGCCTATGGGATGTCTGCCTTGCCACCAGCCGCACCATATGGCGGAGGCTTTATACCCCAGGAGCCCCCTCTACTGGGACGGATAGTAATTGAACTCAGCCAACCGGAGATGGCCTCCAGCTATGGCAACGACGCATCAAACCAAATTCTAGATCAGGCTGAGGCCAGAGACAAGGGCAAGATGAAGGCAGATGCCGACCCTATCGAACAACTGCTGTGGGCAGTAGAGGCTTTGAAGGCCGGGGGAATGAACAAGCAACAAATATTCACAATTATGTCAAAAGCTGTGGAGGATGCTTTCCCCACTCCGCCTGAGGGCAGTTCTAGTCAATCAGAGAATCGGGACAGGCCCCGTCATGCCAAAACAATCCTTCCCGCTCCCAACCTCGCATCCGGAAAGGATCAGAAATCGAAGGCTGCACTCGCCGATCCGTTCGCTAGTGCATCTAGCAAGAGTACTCAGGCTCCAAAGTACCTGCCCCGAGGGCGCAGGGTCTTTCATGCTCTCTACATGCCATTGTCTAAGGCACTTCAGATCCTTGCCGAGAGGGGACACCTTAAACCCCTAGAGCCTCGGCCCCTCCCGAAGAATCTCCTTGCTACTCATGACCCTGCTCAGTACTGTGCGTACCACCAGCAGACAGGCCATGCTACTGATAATTGCTTCTGCCTCCGTCATGAGGTGCAAGATTTGATTGACAACAAGGTTATCCTCCCACCCACCTCAGCCAAGTCCGTTACTACCCAGCTATTGGATTTTGAGGATGCGGATACTGTGAGCATGTGATCAGAGTGGGACCACTTGTGAGCGGCGCCCAGTGTTTTTGATGTGGCGTCTGGCACGCATTTTTGAGCATCTGCGAATGCTAGTTTTGTAAATTCTGACTTGGGTGTCGAGTCAGTCTTTTGTTTTGCTTTGAGTCTGTCTCTCTGTATTGAGTTAGTCTTTTGCTTACAGGGTCTGTCTTGTCGTAATGAGTCAGTCCCTCTTGTATAGAATACTAGGTGATTCCAAGGTTGTTGCCTCGAACGCCGTTTTGTAATTATCCTTTTGTTTTTCCTTTTGAGTCTGTCTCAGTCGAGGAGCCAGTCACAATCAAGGAATCTGAATGAAACAGCCGCGGCTATCACATTTCCGTACTTATTATTGTTTCAGCCAGCCGTGCCAGAGGATGTGAATAGAACGACAGTACATACCACCTACTCTCTTGTGCCTTAAACATCGTTGTAATGACCTAAGCTTTTCATAAAACCCCTTTTCGAACACTGCGGTGATGAAAACGAAGAGGAAGTAATTCCTCGGGTTTTGTAAAAGTTTGATCATTTTTGAGAAAAAGAAAGGCATGATAAACTTTTAATGAATGAAATCATGCTTGTCGGCGTGAGTACCGAGAAGGATCCTGGTTCGATCCAGACTGGTTCCACACTATCTTTTGCGCGAATGATTTGTCGCTTTCCTAAAAACTTTCAAAAACAAGTTGTCTTGCGCAGTCTTGTGAAGACTTGTATGGAATCGCTCTTGAGATTGTGCAGCCTAGGATCGCTCTCAGCCTCAAGATTCAACTTATCTGTTCAAACCTGGAGTCCGTTCAAAACATTCAGTGCCATGAAACGCCTGTGTGACCTATTTTGAGGCAGCCCTCGAGCAAGTGGCACCAAAGCCAGATTAAGAAGATCAGAGCCCACCAGGCAAGGCTCGTGAGGTAGCTATGATGGACTTTTCTGCAAATCAACACAACAGTCATTCTCCTCGACACAGAAAGGCTTCAATCTCAAAACCATTTGGCATGGACTTGTTACACTTTTACCCTTTGAGAGGCTCGCTGGGCCGAAAACCCAGAAGGGCGACCCAGGAAAAAGTTAGAGCAGAGGAAAAGAAAAGAAAAAAAAGAAAAAAAAAAGAAGCAAAAAAAGAGAAAAGAAAAGAACAAAGAATAGCAAAAGAAAAAGAAATAAAAAATGATGAAAATGCAAAAGAAAAGAAAAAAAGAAAGAAGAAGAAAAACATAGCTCGCAAGGTCAAAAACCCGCATCGGGCGCCTTGGCAAAAGTTAGAGCCTGAAAAAGTGAAGGTTAAAATACCCGAGTGTACCTTAACCGGAACTACGTAAGGCTTGATTCCCATGTTTGGGATACGTAGGCAACTTCATCCTGAAGTCCAGCCCCCAACGCTTCCATAGCGTCTCAGTCCGTGTCTTGATTGTAGCAACCTGGAACTACGTGATTAACTTCCTCTTGAAGTCCAACCACCAACACCTCCCAGGTGACTGTGTCCATATATTGATTCAAACCATCTTCATCTCCTCCGCGTCCGAGGGTCCGATCGTCATCAACAAGGACTGGCTTACAGCATGCCGCGGCATCATCCAAACAAGGGGCAACTTTCCGTTGCCATACAGTGCCACAAGTTGCCCTGAGTTACTGTCCAAACCAGAGGCAACTTTCCGTTGCCTTATCCCCCCTTTAAGCCAGGGGCAATTTTCCATCGTCCCCGATCCGAGGTTGCATATCTCGGGGGTAAGTTCCGCGCTCGTTGAGCGTTGATTGTTTGCAAAAATAGTTTTTGAAAATTTTTACTGAAGTTGACTATTTTCTCGAAAACTATTTCATTTTCCAAAATTGGACCATGTTTGGACCCAAAAAGGAAAATTTTCAGTGCTCACAGCCTGATTTGCACGATTTTCAAATCAAAAATCGAATAAGTGTGTTAATCCAACTCTCGTTTTGATCAAAATTGTTTTAGGAAGAAAACAAAAAATGGTCAAAGTGACAACTAGGGGCACAATTGAGTCAGGTTTTCTGTCTTTGCCCCGTCAACTTACTTGCCAAAAAGGCGCTCTATCCACTGGGAGAAATAGCCGTGAGCTAACAGTGCTAGGTGTGAACCTACAACTTCCTATTCATCCATTAACCACCCTGGGGAGGGACAAAAAATGAGAGAATAAAGAATAGAGAGGTGTAAGTAGAGAGAGAAGTGAGAAAAGGGTTTTCAGAGAAAAAACCAAGCATGAGGGCCGAGTGATGTGAGTATCACAAATCAGAAAGGGTGGGAATAATACTTGGAGGAATTGGCTCCTCAAGATTTGAGGTCTCTTTTTGTAAACATGTCCGTGTGTCGTGTCTTTTGATTTGTCGGTCTCAATTTTGGCCTTGAGTCTTTTCCGAGTGTGTCTCGTTGTGTTAGGTCGCGTGCCTCTTGTTTTTTAGTTTGAGTCTGCTTCGCTGTGTTCTGTGGTAGGCTCGACACCCCGGTTGAAAACCTTTCCTTATTTCAAAAAAATCGTTTGTGCTCAGAATGCTGTGCCATTCTCTACATTCGTGCGAAGCAGGAGAAGAAAAGGGAAAATTTGGGACCTCCGAGGGTGTTTCAACTGCAACCGTGTTAGCTTTTGTGGTCCGTCTTGTCAGATTGGGTTATTTGTTCAGGGTTTCTTTGTGTGAGAATGAACCGAAATCTTGTATTATGGGTCAGTATCTTGAGTCAATCCCCAGTAGAGTATGGGCTATATTATGCAGTTTGAGTAGTGGTTTGTATGAGTTGTTTGCTGTTAGTTGGTTGGTTATCCGATTATCATAGTGCAAGTGCTCAAATTACAAGTATTCACTTTTCAGACAACAGATCAATATCATTTACATTTGAGGTGTAACATGATGCAATACAGTGCAAGGTATGAAATATACACAAATGTAAACACTTTTTCAGACGAAAAGTTTGTTTCATTTCATATCATCTTTTCAAGTATATAGTTTCGAAGGAAACAAAATCTGCCTGCGGCAGTACAAAGTACCCTAACTACTAACCAAAAGGGGAAAATGCAAAAAGAAAAGAAAAACAGTAAAAATCTGTATCAAATGTCAAAATGGCTCCGGGGCCGTCAATCTGTCCTGGTCCTCTTCCTGGACGAAGGTCCAGGAGCGTCATCAACAGGGGCACCACTAGGGGCATCGCCGTCTGAGCTCGAGTCCGAGCCATCACTAGTCTCCTCCGCCTCTGTCTCTGCCTTAGACTCGTCATCTGGAACTGGAGCCTGCGAGCTGCTCCCGACATGAGTGCGCCTCCCTCTGGTGCAGGGATATATCCTGCCATCCCGAGTAGAAATGGGAGGTCCAGCCGGAGCACCGCCCACCGAAGGAATCTAGAAGGGAGGCTGAAAAAGCATGAAAGGTGAATGCATCAGTATACTGTGAACAGTTCATCAATGTAGAATGCAGTGTATGAGTACAGTGTATGTATGCCGTAAGCAGTGAATCAGTATAGAATGTAGTGTATGAGTACAGTGTATGTATGCCGTGAGCCGTGAATCAGTGCAGAATGCAATGTGTGAGTACAGTGTATCAGATGTCGTGAGCAGTTTATCAGGTGTTGTTTTGTGCATCAGATTATGTAAAGCAGTTTGTGTATGGTTTGAGGCTGTGGTCAGAAAGAACATACCGGAATGCTGTAAAGGGCTAGGAGGTCGAATGTCCGCTGTAGCATCCCCATCATGGAGGCATTCATCTCCAATGACTGCTGGGTATACTCAGAAGACGCTTGCAAAAGTATCAGATGCATCAGTATTCTGTGGAATATCAAATAAACTAAAATGAAATGACTGTACGAAAATGCAGTAATACCTACCGGAGGCAAGTCGGGGATACCGACAAACTCGTGATCAGCCGGCGGAGGAGCGAAGGGGATCTGGTAGGTCGCCCCACCTTGCCCTCTGAAAGTCAATAAAGTGGGCAGAGCAGGCTAACCGGTCCCTTGCCCCCGCTGAACTCCGCCCCTGCCACGGACTCGAGCCCTCCTCGGCGCTCCCCCTCCAGCCCCTGCTCCTGCTCCAGCCGCGGGCGCCGCTCGTCTCTCCCTCTCCGCTCGGCGGCTGCCGCTCAGAGGTCGCATGATAAAGGTCCGGACGTACTCCAAGTAATCGCCCTCGCCTCTGAAGTGGTCTGCCTCCCAGCCAAGGGTGTAGTCTGCCATCTGATCGGTGGTGAATCTCTCGGTATCCCGCATGTGCTCAGGAGGGTGCACCGGGACTATCTGCTCAGGTAAGCCTAAGTGCAGCGTGAAGCGCCGCCAGTACCAAGCCCGGCAGACCGAGCCCTCGGCGAGAATCCGTGCGCGAGGTCTCATCGGCACCGGCAAACCGATCCCGCATCATGGCTGGCAAAGGAGCCCAGGGCTGCCAGGTGATCTGAAATTGAAATACAGTTTGTTATCTACTGTTATTGAAATATGCAGTGGAAAGCGAAGCTTAAATGAATTGTAAGTAGAACATACCTCTGCGGGGGTGATGGTATCGAAGTAGCGCCGAAAGAAGCTGAATGTCTCCCGCGGTCTCCGGGTGCACCTCCCATCAAAGGACGCGAAAAAGGGACGACCAGAGGAGTCTCTGCGTCGGGTACAGGAGCAAGCCTGGGAAAGTAGGCGTAAACCCACAACTGCAAGATAAATACCAGTACATTTATCAGATAGAGCAGAATACAGAATAAAAGGCAGAAATAGCAGAGCCGTGTGTTGTGCAGTGTGTTGTGCTGAGTGTACAGTGTG
Source organism: Camellia lanceoleosa (assembly GCA_025200525.1). Taxonomy (NCBI): domain Eukaryota; kingdom Viridiplantae; phylum Streptophyta; class Magnoliopsida; order Ericales; family Theaceae; genus Camellia; species Camellia lanceoleosa. Next base: position 294,974 of record JANUSC010000052.1, read on the forward strand.
GCGATGTATAGTCGATTAAAAGCGGTATATGTGTGTGCCGTGTGTACGATTATCTGACAAGTGTAGCGAGAATATAGTGTGTGCAATGTACGGAGTACAGGAAATATAGAACAGAAATGTAAAGCGGAGAAGAAATGTACCTCCCAAGCACGCGGTAACCCCCGAAACAACTGTCACGCCACGGGCGAGCTCATATATCCATAAAGGGTGGCGAGCGGCACCCGATCATAACGTAAGATGTCTCGACGCGTCCACCGGTCGCCGAGAAGAGAGAAACCTTGTGTTCGCGGTCGGCGAAGATGGTCGTCCCAAACAGGAACATAAGGAAGCCGCGTGCATATCTCTCCACGGCCTCTGGGGTCATCGGGGCTGCATCGACAAGGAGGGGCTGGACCCGGAACTGCACCTCGAACCAGGAGTATCTGACAAAGCCGGGACACGCAAGAGGCGGTGCCGCGCCAAGCAAGTAGACCTGAGCCGCGGTCCACTCATCCATGTCAATGTCAAAAGGGATCGGATCACCCCCTACCCCGATGCCCGTGAGCATCGAGAAATCATAAGGGGTCATCGTCATGTCCCCAGTCGCAGATAGGTGAAATGAATCGGTGGTGTCCCACCACCTCTCCACCAGAGCGGCGAGGAGAGGTCTGCATGTCGTAGCACAGAGCCCCTGCAGAATCTTGCCGCGGCCGGTCACGATGTGTGGCGCATCGGGAATCTCAGCGTACCACTCACGAGCGGCGGTATTCCCATACCCGCGGATGGTATGGGAATCTCCCTATTTTCAAACAAATAGTTGCGAAGCAATATAAAACGTACAGTTTTGAAGAAACAGTCAAAATCAGTGCAAATTTGGCATGCGTGCATATTTATCAGATTCAAACAGATACCGAGTGCCGGTGTGTATACAGTGAACTACAACGTATGATGTGTCAGCGTGTTTGAGTGGTTCAGTGCAAATTTGGCATGCGTGCATATTTATCAGATTCAAACAGATACCGAGTGCCGGTGTGTATACAGTGAACTACAACGTATGATGTGTCAGTGTGTTTGAGTGGTTCAGTGCAAATTTGGCATGCGTGCATATTTATCAGATTCAAACAGATACCGAGTGCCGGTGTATATACAGTGAACTACAACGTATGATGCGTCAGCGTGTTTGAGTGGTTCAATGCAAATGTAGCATGCGTGCATGTTTTCAGATTCAAACAGGTATCGGGCAATGGTGTTTGCAGTGAAATACGGTGTGTGTCGTGGTTTGAGTGGTTCAAGGCTACCGTAGTGTGTGCACGTGTGAGTCTTAAACAGATAATCAGTTGCAAGTGCGTTTGTAATTGACTACAATGTACAGTATGTCAGAGTATCTGAACTAAGCAGTTAAAGAATGCAACCAGCTATGACAATTGGCAGTTTAAAGCATCCTACATTGCAGAAAATAAAGCAGATAAAGAAGGTTACCTCGGAAGCACCGGAGGATAGATGGGAGGCAGGCTCACGTAGCAGGAGCTCGGGATCCAACGCCATGTCGAAACTCCTGAACTAGCGCAGTCCGTCGGGCGGTAGAACATGAATCGCCGGCCGGTAGGTCGCCGGGTCGAACGGGCGTTCGCTCAACGGGAGGAGCTCGACCTCGGGATCCATCTCGTGATCCGAGGGAGTCCCACCACATGGAATGTCGTCCGCCATGTCGAGAATGATGAGAAATTGGTCGAGGAAAGAAAATCGGGTCGGAATACGAAGGGTCAACCGAAAAGTCAACCCCCGGGAGGGTGGAAAATGGCCGGGAAGGTCGGGATGTGAAAAGGCACGGAAATGAAAAGGAAATCAAGGGGAACAAGTCCCAAAAAGGTGAAAATAGCAAAAGGGGCGTCGAAACGAAGTTTCAATCGGTCCAAAATGTTCGAAACGCGATGAACTTCGCGAATCGAACGACGAAAAAGGCGCGAGAACGCAAAGAAATGAGGAAATGAGGAGAGAAAAGGGCCCTAGAGAGAGAGGGTCTGGTTTTTCGGCGGAGGAGAAGTGAAAGAATAGGGTTTCGAAACCCTATTTTAAAACACCCGAAGCGAAAAGTCGAATCTGCCCCGACTCAGCAACTTTTTGCCGTCGGCAACATTTTGTGCCAGCCGGCAGAATATTGCGCCGATGGAATTCTTTTTTGGCCGGTGGATAGCCGGTGGCCTCCTAGCCCGGCCGGTGGTGTTCCCACAGCCTTGTTTAGGCAATATGAGTTGTTTTTGGGTCTTCATAGCTTGAGAAAGTGCAAGAAAGTGTATCTCCGACGCTCAACCGGCCTCCGTTTTGACCTCGGACCACGTCTTCTGGGCGTGGCACTCAAATTCATGCAATGATTGTATCCTTTTGTATCCTTTTGTCTTTTACAAGATTCAAAAGTTGCCCCGTGTGCGTTGCACGCTTTCATCGCACTATTTCGGTGCATTACATCACGCCGTCATGCGCCTCACAGTTGCATTGTTATGGACGTACTACACGCGTTGTAACACGCACCCCTTGCATTGTCATGCACATCCCTCATGTATTGTCATGCATTTTATTACAAGCGTTGTTATGCATTGTCATGCACCTCAATACATACATCGCTTCGCACATCATTCGTGTTGTCGTTGCCTCGCACATCATTTGTGTTGTCGTGCATCTCCTTATCTTGCATTAGCGTGCATTTCAAAAAACATGCATTGTCGCGCACTCGAGTTCACTTGCATTGTTTTACATTTCGTGGCATGCGTGTCTCATTTGCCTCATTTGCATTAGCACGTGTGCCCCATTTTCATCGGCACGTGTGCCTCCTCACTTGCATTGGCACATGTGCCTCCCCATTTTCATCGACACGTGTGCCCCATTCTCATCGGCACGTGTGCCCCATTCTCATTGGCACGTGTGCCCCATCCTCATTGGCACGTATGCCTCCTCACTTGCATCGGCACGTGTGCCTCATTTTCATTGGCACGTGTGCCTCATTCTCGTTGGCACGTGTTCCCCATTTTCATCGGCATGCGTGTTTCATTTTCATTGGCACGTGTGCCTCATTCTCATTGGCACGTGTGCCCCATTTTCATCGGCACGTGTGCCTCCTCACTTGCATCGGCACGTGTGCCCCATTCGCATCGGCACGTGTGCCCCATTCTCATCAGCACGTGTGCCCCATTCTCATCGGCACGTGTGCCCCATTCTCATTGGCACGTGTGCCCCATCCTCATTGGCACGTGTGCCTCCTCACTTGCATCGGCACGTGTGCCTCATTTTCATCGGCACGTGTGCCTCATTCTCGTTGGCACGTGTGCCCCATTTTCATCGGCATGCGTGTTTCATTTCCATTGGCATGTGTGCCCCATTCTCATTGGCACGTGTGCCCCATTTTCATCGGCACGTGTGCCTCCTCACTTGCATTGGCACGTGTGCCTCCTCATTCTCATCGGCACGTGTGCCCCATTCTCATTGGCACGTGTGCCCCATCCTCATTGGCACGTGGGCCTCCTCACTTGCATCGGCACGTGTGCCTCATTTTCATTGGCACGTGTGCCTCATTCTCATCGACACGTGTGCCCCATTCTCATTAGCACGTCTGCCCCATTTTCATCGGCACGTGTGCCTCCTCACTTGCATCGGCATGTGTGCCTCATTTTCATCGGCACGTGTGCCTCATTCTCGTTGGCACGTGTGCCCCATTTTCATCGGCATGCGTGTCTCGTTTCCATCGGCACGTGTGCCTCATTCTCGTTGGCACGTGTGCCTCATTCCCATAGGCACGTGTGCCTCCTCATTTCCATTGGCATGCGTGTCACATTTTCGTTGGCATGCGTGTCTTCATTTGCATTAGCATGCGTACCCCATTTGCATTGTCTTACATCCTTTTTATACACATTGCGTGCACGTGTGCATTGCTTTACTTATATGTGTTCAAGTTCCTTTATATACACATTGCGTGCATGCGTGCATTGCTTTACTTATATGTGTTCAAGTTCCTTTATATACACATTGCGTGCATGCGTGCATTGCTTTACTTATATGTGTTCAAGTTCCTTTATATACACATTGCGTGCATGCGTGCATTGCTTTACTTATATGTGTTCAAGTTCCTTTATATACACATTGCGTGCACGTGTGCATTGCTTTACTTATATGTGTTCAAGTTCCTTTATATACACATTGCGTGCATGCGTGCATTGCTTTACTTATATGTGTTCAAGTTCCTTTATATACACATTGCGTGCACGGGTGCATTGCTTTACTTATATGTGTTCAAGTTCCTTTTTATACACATTGCGTGCATGCGTGCATTGCTTTATTTATATGTGTTCAAGTTCCTTTTTATACACATTGCGTGCATGCGTGCATTGCTTTACTCACATGTGTTCAAGTTCTCTTTCCATACACATTGCGTGCATGCGTGCATTGCTTTACTCACATGTGTTCAATCCTACCATTTCTCTATGCACGACTTGCGTTGTCACGCACTTTCGATTGCGTTGTCATGCATGTTACTAACGGCATTGTACCTGTTAAGTTTGTTTTCTTTTTAGGCACGATATTATATGTACGGTTCATTTGAGGCCGGTGCAACCGGACGAGCCGCACAGGTATTGTATCCTCCGAGTGAAACGTATGGAGAATTGCATAATTCTCTTACATCCTTTCTGCATTGTAGTGTAGTCTGGTGTATGCTAGCTTATAACTGTCGCATGTGTGCTTCATTACAGCTCTCTTTGCATGATCATAAGTTATGCTCGGCTTCTTGCATTTTCAGTTGCATTTTGCCCCTGCCTTCGGGCGCATATCTTTGTTTGTCTTGCATGTTTGTCCAAGTCTTCGGCCTTGTCAAAATGGGTCATCTCTGGGCTTTGACATTCACTCCGGTCATTGTTATGACTTTCGAGTTCTGTCAAAGGGGCAACTATGACACCCATTTTTGGTATCCTCAAGACTTGGATGTCACCCGTTGAACACTCGGTGATTATCCATGTTTGTGTTCGTTTGGAGTTCGGAGTTCTCGGCTCGCACCTTGTCTCGGGATCTCGAACTTCATTGTTTTTGTGTCTGGTTTTGCACCAAACACTTGTGTTTTGCCTTGGAGGGGCGGGGGATGCCTCTTGAGGCACCCCCACACACCTCCGGCAGTGGGTGGAGGGCACCGGCTGGTTTGTGTTGTCACCGGCAATTTATATTGCCGTTCGGCACTCTTTATTGCCGGTCGGCAGTCAATTTTGTCAAAATGACATTTTTGGCCAGCCGACTACTGTTCAGCTGCTTTTGGAGATATTTTGAAGCAATTTGTTTGGCATTTGTTCCCCTCCATACGTGTATGGAGGGATGCTCTTCTTGTTAGCTTTCTTGACAAGCTTTACAAGATTGGTTGCCTATAAGAGGAGCCCTCCTCTCTTGGCATTAGGGTTAGAGATTTTAGAGAGGAAAACATTGCTAGAAGCTCTGGTTCTAGGGTTAGAACTCATATACATTCTATCTCTATCTATTTCTCTCTTGAGTGTTCTAGGTGCATTTGTTCATAGTATTGCATACAAACACCTACCATTACACCTTTCCTTGGCTATTGAGGTTCTAAGGGATTATTTGCAGAGTTTTGGGGCTGGTTTAAGCTCAAGGAGGCAGTTGGTCTTCCCTTTGTGAAGAAGGTCAACAAGGGTAAGAAACTAGTCCTTTATTCCCCATTTTTGCATCCTATTTCTACCTATCTTAGAGCTGTTTTTGTGTTTAGTGTATAACATAAAAAAGTTCTATTTTTAGGTCCTCTTGATTGTTTGTTAAGAGTGTTTTGTGCTTTGGGGAAGTTTGGCCCCTCTTAGGCCTTGAAAGGCCCCATCTTTGTGTTATTTTGGTGAGTTTCGAGACTTTGGTGTTTGGGCCTCTTCACCATTGAAATCTTGAGGGATTTCAGTGGTGGGGATGGTGCCTTGAAGTCTCCAAAAGGGGAGGGCCACCCCCTCTCCTTGTTGACCTTGAAAGGGACCATTTTTGGGCTTCTTGAGGGAGCCTATGTTAGAGTGTGTGTTGATCATGTCTAGGCTGCATTTCATACTTATATTGCCATGTTATAGCTTTGTATTAAGTTGGTCTTGGTACACCATGCATGCTTAGCATACCTACCATGTAATGCCTTGTAATTGCCTTAATATGCCTTAGGTTGTTAGCCTTTGTTCGAGCATGTTTTAGGCTTAGCCTTGTGAATATTTTTGTGCTTATTTTGCCATACTTTAGGCCTATCCATAGTTGTTTGGATCGATTTTGGCATGCTTAGTATAGCTCCTTTGCATTTGTGGCTTGTCGAGCTTGTATGCCTCAAGTATGTGAATGTGTAGCATGTGTTGATTGCATCATTTTGGTGGTTTGGAACCGTCCAACATATAATTTCAGTCCCTTTGGCATGCTCATATGCTTGCCTTAGTTGCCTCTTTGTTGCTTTGAGAGCATGTGTTGTATGCCCTATGTTTTGACCATGGTGCATGCCTTTGAATTTGAGCCACTTAGATGTCATCTAAGTAGTCCTTTGGCCTTGTTTTAACATGCTAAAAATCTGTTTTTTTAGTTGTTTAATGCATGCCATGTTTGTTGTGCTAAATGTGCTTCAAAGCTTCATGACTTGCCTCAAGTACTTGGACCATGCTTGCATGCTTATGCTTGTCTAATTTGGGTTGGTTTGGCACCACTTTTTGACATGATTTTAAAGCTTTTCATTCCATGCCAATTGTCCATGTTTAGCCTCTTGCAAGTGTGTTTGAGAGTTGCTTGTTTAATGCTTAGGTTTGTGCCTTAACATGTGCATGCGTGTGTGTGTGCTTAGCCTTCATTTTTGGGCACTTTGGCCACTGTTTTAGGCTTATTTAGAGTTGCCTAATTCATGTTTAAGTCCCTCTTTTATTTGGTTTGCATACTTGCCTTGCATGCTTGCTTGTATGTTTGTATGAATGCCTTGCATTGTCCATGTTGCATGCTAGCCAACATGTCTAGGATTGCATTGCATTGTGCATGCTTGGCCTCTTGAAGTGAGTGTGATAGAGGTTAGGCTTCCTTGTGTGATTGTATGGTTTGCATGCATTTGAAATTGAAAGTGCACACTCGATTCTTTGGGCCATCATGCATGGAAATACGTGATTGGTGGTCCGAGAATCGAGGCACATCCTCCCTTGAGTCATTAACATGATAGGGAGTGTGATTGGTGCATACATAGCTTGAATAGCATTGCCATGCAAGATTCTGCCCTCTGCTGGTGTGAGTTGTAGGTTCTGCAGACATTTTCAGCCGACCGGCAACATTTAGTGCCGACCGGCAATGTATTTGTGGCCGATAGTCTCATTTGCAGCCGATGAGCACATCCTTCAGCCGGTGGTGTTCCCTTTCAGCCGGTGGTGATCCCCAGTATTCAGAGAGGCATCCCGAGACTTTGGCAGTCTTCAGAGGAGAAAAGCAGGGAAAACAGAGGCAGACTATGCATGGCAATACGATTCCGAGCAAATCCCGAGCATGCGCTACATCTGACCCGCTTCCCGAGGGCTTTACTGTTTTAATTAGATTAATTCGCTTAGTTAATTTAATTGATCTGTAATATTTAATTAGCTTGCGTAGTTAATTAATTTCTATATTCTTTTGGTCCCTCCGAGCGAGGGCAAATCTGTAATAAGTGTGTGTGAGTGGTGTGCATGTCTTCCAACCCCCACTTCTTTCTTCCCTTTTATTCACCCGCTTACGATGGTAGATTAGGGCACGTTTATTTTAGCATACCTTATGCAATGCATGCGTGCATCTATACATTTGCCTTACATGCACCGGGCTCGGTACATCATACAAACCGCATTGTATCTTCAAATCTAACTTGAATACGTGTGTCGAATGTTTGCATTTCACATGCCATTTTAGGGTTAGCCGAGCCTATCCTAATCACATTCTGTATGCGATGCATTAGTCACTTAACATGAACTAGGACATGCATGTTTGCTAACTGGTTTATTGTTTTGGCAAGGAGTACGATGTAAGTATTTATGCTTTAGCATATCGCATGCGTGTGAATGTTAACATGACAGTAGGCTTACCATGTGGCTAAGTGCTTATATGAGATAAACTGTTTGAATGCTTGTGGGTGAAGGTTGGATTGTTTGAGTTGGAAAAACTCGTTGAAATCCGTGTTTTAGCCTACTTGCGAGTATCAAATTCCAAAGCGCTTTTCAAAACAAATGGATATGCAATGCTTGTTTCCAAATTAGGCAATCTAGTCTATACTTGTTTGCTGTGCGCATAACATAGTAATTCTAGGCTAATAACTGGAATAAGAACACATAACGTTTTCAAAATCGGATATCATGGTTAGTAGAGGCCGGTCTTGGACCGGCGAAGAATGCTCATAAATGACCTTCCCCGATCGTACCCAAGCTCCCGAGCCAAGACAACTTTGGTGATGACGGACACGTGGCCTTCGGCACCGAGTCAGGGTTTCCTAGATTTCCCATTTTAAAAAATATTTAGGTGACGACTCTGTATCTGACAAAGCATTCCATGTTTGGCACTACTTTTCAAAATCTGTTTTTTTCTCAAAACGATTTGCCAGAGTTGGACTCTTTGGTTCAGATTAGGAACCGCAACAAACAAAAAGGGGAGTCCGAACTGTAGCCGAGGTCCCCCGCGGGCTTGTCTACACATGCCGATCAGTAACAAATGCAATATCCCTTCCCGGAGTCAAAATAACAAATAACTTTGGCAAGAACCAATGCCAATTGTCATAACATTCACTATCAACAATGGCAAAACATAACGGATGTAAACCTACAAACAAAATATATACACATTATTCGTAACAAATAAAAAAGATTACAAAACAAAAGTAAAACGCAAAGTATATGACATATAGCACCAACCATAGATAATTTTATCACTGTATTACTACAACAATTCAATAGCAACATACAACATATAGAATCAATGCATAATAAATTTATCACTGTATAAATATAAAAATTTAACAAAAGTATACAGCATAAATTTATCACTAATCGATTGACCATACTCAATAATCAACACTCTCCAGTAACAAAAATCATAAAATTATCACTGTTTTAATAATAATAACAAATAGCAGCCAATAAACAATCTTTGTGTCTTCCTTTTAAGAAAGTTTTATCAAGCATAGGCCGACAATACTTGAAACCATGAATACATGCCTCAAAAGTGAAAAACAAGCATTTGAAATGTCTTCCTTTACTATCAATATCAAATTCCATATCAAAAACACTTCCCGGATTACAATCAATAGCGGCATCAACATACCAACGAAGATTGTCAAATGAAGATGAATAGTCACCAAAACAACATTCCTTGTTTTTTCAACACCCATCCAAGCTCGCCGATAAGAAACTTCTGTTCCATAATAGTCCTTGAAATCACAAACCACCTCACTAACCGATGTCAAACCCTTATTACGAACCTCACTTGAAATTAGCCCACCAATCATACTTGAAATCATCCTAGTATGTTTAATTGCACGAAAAGAAGATCCACACGTATGAACATCATCAAATTGTTTAATAACAAAAGCTTTATTAGAATTTTCCACTCTAGCATGCACACTCCATAAACATCCCAAATCAGCCCTTCTCTTACAATGAATAGTGACACGATCCTTGTCATTCTTAACAAAATCAAAATCAAAACCGGAATGAATAGAATACTTTGACAACGCATCTCGAAATTCAACAACTCCTTGAGCAAACCTTTGACCCACTCCTTTTATACAATTAACCCACCAATCGGAGAGCAAAGGTTTCCGTTGATTTGAATAAAATGAAGGCAAAAAATCAGTTTCACAAACAACACTACTACTACTACCAGCTTCATTATCACAAATCATATAACCTTCACCCAAAGAACAACACTTAACAAAAACATTAATACAATGAATATCACAAGAAAGTGCGAGTCCAACCATAACCTCCAAATCCTCTTCACTTTGCAGACCATAACAAGAATGTCCAAGCATTGAATATGATATATTCAAAGAACTACCAACTAACTCACTTCACTTTGCACACAATTTATATACTAAATCCTTGAAATTAAATCCATCATTATACTTGATAACCAATGTCTCACCTCTAAACTTGCACATAAGAAACAAAGAATTTTCCATCACTATAAATCTTGCAACAAACAACAATTATATTTTAGCAAACAACTCAAACAACCTAAAACAAAATCTAATACAATGATAAAATTATCAACCAACTCAAACACATCAAAAAACCAACAGTGATAAATTTAACAATTAACACTACCAAAGACCAAGAGCATGAACAGTGAATAAGGCTTACACTTATTGGACATGGTAACTCGATTTGAATCTTACCACTATATTATGCAGCTTTTTCATCTCCTATTCCTATACTCACTAATAAATTTATCAGTGTTGAAAAAGTTAATTAACAACACCCTCAAACTACTTAGTGATAAAATTATCACTATAGAAAATCACAAACTAGCACCTGTGTTCAACAAAAACAATTTCGTACCCAAAAAAAAATAATAATAATCTAATATTCATTACATATACATATCTCAAAGCTTTCAATATCATGATCAAAATACAAACTCAATCGCAGAAAGAACAGAATAACAACAATATCACAAACAAAATCAAAATCACAAACTCAAACTAAAAAACACCAAAACATCAAAATTGAAATCAAAATCAAACATACCAGTCGAGCTCCCTCCACAAAATCGCAAATCACAAAATCTAACTATACACCAAACATGAAATCACAAAACACGAAGATTCACAGATTTATAAGAAGCAAATCACAAACCGAGCTCCCTCCACGAGATCGCAAATCGCAAAATCCAAATATACACCAAGCGTGAAATCACAAATTATGAAACTCCACAATAATACATTAACAAATCGCGAAGTTCCATAGAAATCCAAATCACAAACCCAAACCCAAACCCAAACTCACATCACAGTATTTTGATGGCAAAAATCAAATAGAAACGCGCCAAAACAGGGGAAAACAAAACAGGGGTAAAACAGGTACAAAAAAAAAGACTCCAGGACCTATTGGTGCACAACATCAATATTTAGGACTAAGAAAGAAATAACTATAAAAAGTAGGATCGGCCAATAAAAAACCCAAAGAAAAAAGGGAAGGTGTGGTCGTGATCGTGACTGATCTCAAAGAAAGAGAGATATAAAGAAGAAGTAAGGTGTAAGGAAATGTGAGAAGATAAATGAGTATAGGATTTTTAAGTCTATTTAAAAGATTTGAAAATTAAATAAAATACACACTTTTCAAAAATGATTTGTAAGTAATTTGCCCTTAAGAAAACTGCGTAAGGCTTCCAAATGAAGAAGGCTCAATTGTTAAGGTCTATGTATATTTACAAAAAGAAGGCTCAATAAGGAAGGCCCAAAAAGAAAAGAAAAAGACCCAATACTTATATTTTGAAAGAAAGGCCCATGCACAGAAAAAACAAAGGTCATACTTGTAAGCTTATCCATGATATCACTATAAATTTTTTAAAAAAAAAAACTCCCATCAATATGGTGAGACAGAAAGATTGAAATATTTTAATTGTAATGAAATTTAAGCAAAAATTTATTGACTGTAATGGTTAGGTGTGGTGGGTAATTTGCAAGGCCAACAAAGAATTATTCAACCTGTTTGATTTTTTTTTTTTTTTTTTTTTTTTTGGGGGGGGGGGGGGGCTATTTGGATTATTATAATCAGGTATATTATTCTACAATTTTAGAATTTAGTATATTTTAATTGTAATACAATTTTTTTTTTATTTTTTTGTGTGTGGGTAGATTGGTTAGACTTGTTTGTGAATATTTTTAAAATTAAAATATGTCTAATAGACAATTTGAATATGGGTATTCCAAAAAAGAAAGTAGAAAATTAATCCACACTTGAAAAGAATTGAAGAAAAATTTTGTTACAAACACAAAAAAAGATACAATAAAAAATTTAAATGAATATGATATAAAAATTATAAATATTTAATATCAATAAACCTTACTTAGTTACAAAAATAAATAAATAAATAAAAGGGTTGGGCCACCCCCGGATAGATAGTATAGATAGATAGGTCATATGCCCATCAAATAATGTCTTTTGTCATTTCCTTTTATTTTAATTTTCAAAATTATATAATTATTAAGCCACCACAATTGTTTAAAAAATTCCGAAATATACCCATTGAATAATGTCTTGTCATTTTTGAAATTTTAAAATTATATAACAATTAAGCCTTTGGAAAAATTTCATGGGAGTTTTGAAAAATATTTACAAATAAGCAATAAATTTTATAAATATTAATAATTACAATTATAATTTTTTTCATTAATATATAATAATTTTATACAATTTCAATTGAATAGTAATTTTCCCTAAAAATTTTCAAAAGATATAAAGGGTCTCACAGTACATTCAGCAGGACGCCATGGTAGGAGAGTGAAGGTTGCTGTTGATTTTTTTGAGTTTATTTTGATAATCCAAATCGTTTATATTATAGATTTTATTAAGTATATCATCCATGTAAAATATTAAATTAATCGAATATTGATAATTATATGATCAAGTTTTAGTTATTTTTTAAAAATTATTAAAATTATATTAACCGTTTATTTTTTAAAAACAAATGATTACACATGTCTAATGTATTTGATTTATTATATGAACAATTTATTTGACAAACTTTACAATATCAACAATTAGGATACACTGCGGACAAGCCGGCCTCAGAGCAGCCCAATTCCCATGCGGGGTCGTCCAAATCCTAAATACTCCAACAACCGCGCCTGCACAACTGGCAATCTCTCTATCTCTTTTTTCTCTCACCAACTCCTTGCGGAATCCACCTCGTCGTTTTTGTCTCCTACTCTAAATGGCATTGGCAAGTTGTTTCCTGCTGCAGGCCTCACCAAGCATTGCTTTGAGACATCCGGCTTGCTTCAGATCACTCTCGTTTTCCTCTTCCTTCCGCAATTTCTCCCCCAAGTAAGCGCCTAATGCCTATCTCTGTTTCTTTCTTTCTTTCTTTCTTTTTTGGCTTCAATTTGTACGTCACACCCACACCCTGTGACAAGAAAAGATGAAAAATAAATAAATAAATAATACAAGCTTGAAATTGAAACCTATGACTTAAATATGTAAGTGTTTAAAAAGGAGTTTATTTGCTTGATACATGGGTTTTTTTGGGATCTGGTCAACTGGTTTAAATCGAGGGTTATTGTTTTTTTTTTTTTGATAAATTCTCTTTTAAGTGTTTTATTTCATTTAACTTATATTGTTTTTGAATATTACATTAAGTCTTGTTTAATGTAATATGTCATGTTTTTAATTTTTTGCACATGTTACTATTTTGAAACTAATACATAACAATAGTCTCTCATTTTATGGAAAAAAAAATACCTCTCTTTTATTCTAAAGAGAATTTTTTTTTCTCCTTATTCCATGGAGAAAATCTCTCATTTATTCTAAAGAAAAAATGTCTCCCGCATTCCATAGAGAAAATCTCAAATTATGAATTTTGAACCTTTTTATAATTTGAAAATTTTAAAAATAACGCAACAAAAAATCTAAATGAAAATCAAAATGTAATGTGAATGTTTACAAAAAACAACAAACATCCAACTAACTTTTGAAAAAATAATACTAAACTACAATATGAATGTTCACAATAAACATCAAACATATAACTAACATTCAAAAAAATAAAATTCATAGCAAAATACAATGTGAATTTTCACAATTTATAATTAACATACAGCTAACTTTAAAAAAATAACTCATAACAATGTAAACATTTACACTGCAATGTGAAAACATAAAACAAAATTGAAAAAAGTGAAAATCAACTACTTCAATTATTCAATGGTAACAAAAATAATTGTTCAACTAACACGCATAGTAAACAACAAACATACAATTAACTTTTGAAAAAAAAAAAGAAACTTATATACCAAAATACAATGTGAATGTTCACAATTTACAATTAATATACAATTAGTTTCAAAAAAAAAAAAATAACTCATACCAATGTGAAAACACAATAAAATTGAAAAAAAATGAAAATCGACTATTTCAATTGTTCAATGGTAACAAAAATGATTGTTCAAGCAACAAGCATAGTAAAAAAAAAAAGAAAAACAAAATACAACTAATTTTCGAAAAAATTAAAAAAAAAAAACAACTCATACCAAAATATAATGTAAATGTTTAAAATTTACAATTAAAATATAGCTAACATTAGAAAAACTAAATTTATACCAATGTGAACATTCAAACTGCAACATGAAACAAAATTGAAAGGAAAAAAAAAGTGACTATTTTAATTGTTTAATGGTATCAAAAAATAATTGTTTAAACAACAAGTATAGTAACAAATAACCAATGATATGTGAACATTCACATCTTACAAAATATATAATTATGTCCATATCTATATTCCAACACTTATTTCTCAGACTTTCAAACAATGTGAAATGTGAACATTCATACTGATTGACAAAAAAATAGAAACAATGGCAGCAATAGAATTAGAAATCCAAAAAAAACTCAATCATTCTATAAAAAAAAAAAATACCCACATCCTCATCTTCATCATCATCTTTATCATTATCACTATCATTAACAATCTATGCAATTTTACCATTCTATTAATTTAAATCAAACCAAACCCACCTTTGAAGAATATATTTGTAACAAAATTGACTGGACCTAAACAGAGTTTCGACTTACAACAATGGAGAAACATAGAGTTTTGAACACGGAGCAACAATGGACGAATACAAAACTTAGAACACAAAGTGACAATGGAGGAATACAAAACTTCACCAACAATGGAGGAATATAATATTATTTCCACACCATATGTAAACTAGAGTTTCTAAACCCTACCAGATAGAGAGTTTCGAAACCTTAGCACAATGAAACAATACTATAAATGTGAATGAAACTAATCAAAAAGAAAAACGTAAATAATGGTAACTACCAAAATAGAGGTAGCAACAAAAAATGAAATATGTATATCATTTTTCTATGTAATACATATCAACAATAGACTTAAGGGTATAATAGTTCAACAAACAATATAAATCAAGAAAAAAGAACCTCATAGAATAAAAGTATAAATACATGGGACTAACTAGGTTATAAATTTTCTTGGTGGACTTATTGAGTTAGAACACCTCCAAATGAGATTTATCAATTAAAAACCCTTAAATGAATTCCATTATTATTATTATTATTATTTTGCTCCTACTTCAATTGGGAATATCTCCATTTGTATGTCAATAGTTTTATTTTTTATTTTTTATATTTTAGATGATAAGAATTGACTCATTTCATTGTGCCCACGACACCCAAATTGCATGTCTTTGTATCTAGAGCCAGATGCATGATTTTAGTTTTGAGGGTAATATAAAAAAAGAAGAAGTTATAATGAAGTGCAAAATGCAATATCAATTTTTATTAATAAAGAATGTATAAAATATCACAAAGCTAAGTTATTAAATATATTTATTCATTGTATATAATTACAAAAATATCATCACTAGGATATGTGATCAGATAACTTGCTATAAAATCATTATATATCTTGTTTTTACCAATAATTGGCACAATTTAGAAATTGTTGACAACTTTTAAAATTTGGGATGCTTGAGGATTTCAATTCCTTAGTTTTGCAATTGAAATTTATTTATAAGTTCTCAAATATTTTCAATTTTGAAAGACTTATAACTATCGTTAGGATCAGAAACAAAGCTAAGAAACTAACTCCATCACATTCTCCCTAGTTTAATTCTTAAAAGACTAAATATGGAAAAGAGAGAATCAAAACAGAGAAACAAGAAGAAGGTGAAGAAAGGAAGCAAAGAAAATTTGAAATAAATATGGAAAAGATGAAAAAGAAACCAAAAATGAAGATTGAGTTGAAGATAGAACCAAAAAATAAAAAATCAACATCAAAACAAAAGAAAATAAGATGAAACAAGGGAGAATTGCAACAGATAAGAAGAATAACATAGAGATAGAGAGAAAGAAGCACATAGAGGGTTGGAATGTAAAGATGACAACTTGAAAACGAAGGCTGAGTTGAAGATCCTAGTTGATGGAAGTGGTTTCACTAGTCTTTTGTTTTTTAAATATTCCCTCTAAATGATTTTTTCAAATGGGTAACTATGGATATTTGGCTACAGATATGAGGGAGGCGATTATTAAAATTTTCAATAAAATCTTGAGGTGGCAAACCTATATATAATTTAGGCATATTCTTAGCTAATATATTCAAGGAGTTTTTTCAAAACTTTGGGGTGGCAGTCTCCCCTACCAGCCCCCCCTCGGTCCATCCTTGTTTGTATCAAGAGGCAAAAACAAAAAGAGATGAGGGTTTGATGGTGCATAACGATAATGATTGTTCTAAAACAGATAAAAAAAAAAAAAAAAAGTGTTTAAAGCAGAAGCAAAAAGCTTGGTGTGTTTGTTCCTCCTATGCACATGTGCTGTGATGATTAGGTTGCTATTTTTATTGCCAATAATCCTATGCTTCATGAGCGCACGAAACATATTGAGGTGGACTGTCAATTTATTTGGAATTTAAAACTGTGAAAACAATTTCTGAAGTTGCGACTCCTTATATTTTGTTTGATGATCAATTAGGCAATATTTTCACTAAGCTATTAAGCTTGTCTGTCTTTTAAGCATTTATCTATCAAGGTGTACACGTTTGATTTGTATGTGCTAGCTTGATGGGGAGTGTTAGAATAGTTATGTGTCTTTTATTATTTTGTATTGAGGGTACTCATGTCATATTGCTACATTATGGTTTTAATATAAATATGTAGTAAGGTAACCCCAAGAGGTTGGTCTAGTGGCAAGGCCTTGAGTTTTGGAGGTGTGCTCCTTCAAAAGTTTAGGGATCGAAACCTCTTAGGTGCTAATAATTACTTGGGGCCATCGGACTCGGGGAAAAACCCTTGGGCCCCGTTTGTTTTCAGAAGTAGCATGGAGGGGATTGATAGTGAGGGGATTAGTAAAATTATGTTTGTTTTTATGATAGTTGTTGGTGTGAGGATTGTTAAATTATTTTTATATAAAATAATAAAATAAATAAAATAATGATTTTTAATTAACAAAAAATATAAAATCATTAAACATTAATGTTCAAAAAAAAATATGCCCAACATGTAAAAATAAAATAAAATAAAATAATTGCGTTGACCGGTTAGACGTCTCGACGGACGACCGGTCACTCACTAAGCCGATGGACTATTTTCCTAATACCACTTCCTCGCCCAAACTAATAATCCACTCGCCCAAGACCCATCCTAAGCAAAATAGACTATCAATCCTGAGGACCACAAAGAAAACAAACGTGAGCTAAGCTCACTGTTCATCCGTCATAGTCCACTCTAGACTGTGACGGCAGAAAACAAACGGAGCCTTGATTTAACATGGTGCACTTGCGAAAAACTCTTTATTGAGAGCCTGTGCACGCCTAAGGATTAATCGAGTTGTGATCCGAACACCCCGGTGCCAATAAAAAAATATATATAAATATGTAGTAAGGTAGAGGGTTTGACACACACCCAAAACCTATTTTTCGTATTCTCTTCTCTCTCTTTCTAACTCTAAACCTAATCTCACACACCTCACATTCTAACTTTTATTAATCATCACCATTGGGCGGCTTGGTCCAGCAATAAAGCTTGCTATTAGTGTTCTTGGTGGCACGTGTTCGAGTCACACAAACTGTCTCTCTACAAATGTGGGTAAGGCTGCATATATTTTTCCCTCTCTAGACCTCACTTTTAATCAATAATTTATAATATTTTCTAATATATTGTTTTTAAATTTGTACATAAATACTTCTCAAATCAAATTCTAAAATTGATAATTATAAATCCAAACTTGCTCATAATATTAATTAAGCATTCAAAATTTGCTTAGCTTGGCCTAGTAACCATTAATCATATGTTCATGTAAAATTTTTAATTAAATTTCTTTTTTTTTTCCTTCACAAAACTTATACACTCCGTTTGGTTTCAGTTTTCATAATTCACTTTTTAGAAAATTATACTTTTTGATTTTTTTTTCATTGAATTTTTTTAATATTTTAAGTAATTTTTTTTTAATTTTAAGACACACTTAACATAAATATACTTAAAAAGTATAACATTTGTGAAAAAAAATCTTTAAAAAATTCACTAAATGCCAAAAATATAATATAATAAAATAAAATAAAAATTTAGTACATTTTTTGTATTTATTAATTTTTTAAAATATTTTTTCACAAATATTTTACTATTTAGATACATCCAAGTAAAATGCATCTAAAAAAGTAAACAAAATTACTTAAAATCTTAAAAATATTCACTAAAAATAAAAGAATATGAAAAATAAAAAAATTCAATTTCCAAAAAACTGAATTCATAAAATTGAAATCAAACTGCATTCATTTCGCATAATTTTTTTCCGTAATTATTATTTAACATCACATAATTTATTTATATTCTAAGAGCATCCACAATGGATGTGTTAGTGGGTGTGTCAGTATCAGTGGCTAAATTTTACACAAGCTACAATCACTTTTGTCTTCACAATGGAGTAGCTAAGTGGTGTGTTAGGGTCAGATGCTAATGTCAGCTGTTAACTTGTGTGTTAATTGTGGCTAGCGTTTTAGCCAGCGAGAGAGAGAGGGGGACGTGGGAAGTGCCGTGGGGTCGTTCGGCCGGTCATCCCCCCGGACGTCCGGCCCCTTCAAGTAAATAAATAAATAAAAAATTGGGTCTGACCGATTGACTGGCCAGACGTCCGGCCGTCTTTCTCTCCAGCTGCACAGTCACTATTTATATATATATATATATATTCTTTAACACACCCATTAACACACTTTAACATATCCATTGTACCATCACTTACTCTCTAAAATTAACAAATTCTTAACACATCTTAACACACATTTTTGGATCCCACTTTTATCACTTTTTGTCATATAACACCTTTTAACAAACAACTTTAGCCATCCCATTATGGATGCTCTAAGTATTTAGTTGTTGCTCAAATCAAGAAAAGTCAGTAAGTGCAAGCTGGTGGTAGAATATGAGGGACATAAGGTTCTTTTCCTTTGGGACATAAACTCACTCACTGAATTCCACAGTGTGACTATCATTGCCGCCACCAGAATTCTGTCCTATTTAGCAATTTCATGTCACCAAATTCTCGAGTTATGCTTTATTGCTTTTTTTTATTTTTCTTTTTAATTTACTTTTTATTTTTTATTTAAGCAAAGCTGAACAATGGCCAAAATATCTAATTTTGTTAAAATCCTGAAAATTCTATACATGGAAATGATTGGTTGGATTAGAATGAATATTGGCTGAAAACAATGCCTATGTTACATGGACTCGGTTACGAGTATCCAGTGCAGGTGAGTGTGGGTGTGTATCCAAGTATCAGACCTTCATAAATTTGCATCTTATGATCTTGGCATACGTATTCAAAATTAGATATAGGTACGGAGACACGTCATATGCAAATATATATTGCATATTATATAATATTCTCAAATGAGATGTTATAAATTATGGGTGATGCTATGATACATTTGGATGTACCATACATCAGTTATGAGATTATGTGATTTGATATCATAACTAATATCATACAAATCATAACTATTCTCATATTAACTCATAACTTAGTTATATTTAGTTATTTATATATATATATATACCATATTATCTCATAACTATCATATAACTAAATTAGTTTAATAATTTAATTTTGAATTGACAACCGGTGTAACCGGTTGCCAAACAGAGCAAAGTAAATCAGAAGTCCAACGGTCCCAAGTCAGTCGCCTCCCTCTCTTCCTCTGGTTCGTGCTTTTGCTCTTCTTTTCTCCTTCCTTCTCTCTTCCACCATAGCCAAAGCTGTAGCGATTGTCAAAGTCCAACGGTCAAGCGTCGGGGCCACCGTTCTTCACCTTTCTTTTCTCTTCCACCATAGCGAGAGAAGAACGATTGGCCTCTCTCTCTTGCTCTTCACCTTTCTCTTCTCTTCCACCATAGCCGAAGCTTCCGCGATGGCCAAAGACCACCAGCCCCATCGGCGATCCATGCCACCGTTGTCGAAATCTTCTTCACAAGCCATCACTTTGTTCACGTCTCCACCATGGGTTTGTCAGCAACTATTTTTCCTTCTAGTCGAATTGAATATTTACGTGAGCTCTCTTCTGTAGGTCAGGTATGTTCCTATTTACAGCCACCCAAGATAGCTGTGCCATTGGGGCTTTGATTTCAAAACCCTAACCCTTATTGAATATCTAATATTAAGGTTTGTTCTCAGTCAAAATTAACATCTGTACACCCAAGATAGGGCTTTGATTTCAAAACCCTAATCCTAAAAAGTGTATAGCTGATGATATTAAGTTTTGTTCACATTCAAAATTTTCATCGGTTCTCAATCATATTGGCATTTGTTTAATTGCTTTCTCTTTGCTATAGCATTATACGTCTACATGCTGATTAAACACACAGGCGACCCAGCTCAAGCTTTTGTGGGAAAATCTAAAAGTGCACCTAAAGAGAAAAATCTAAATGAGTTTTTTTTACAATGTAAATTTTTATATAAAATAAATTTTCTCTGTTTTTAAGCTACAAAATTACTTTTAAGTTTTAGTTTTTTTTTTTTTTTTTTAAAGTTTGGCAAATCCAAATTTTTATTAGACACAAGTAAAATAAAAAATCTAGACATATAAAACAAGCACTAATTTTAATATAATAATGTGTAAAAGAAAATTTATAATAAAATAATATAATCTAATTGGTGTATTTAGAGCATCTCCAATCGTTTACCAAATTTGTCACCAAATTTGAGTTAAAAAAGACCCATTTTTTCATTTTGATACAGGCTGCTCCAATGGTGGGCTTCAAAACAGGGGTCGACCGGTAAGGCATTTTTTTTTTTTTTTTACCTCTTTGAACCTTTTGACCTGTTTGAACCAAAATTTTTGCAAGGGAACCGGTGGACCGGTTGGTCAACTGACTAGTCGACCAGTTGCTCTCTCCAACGGTTACGCACAGTGAAATGGTGAAAGTTGCTGCCTATTCTCACTTTGATGAATTTTTTGGTGAATTCTCAATTTGATACCGATTTGGTGCAACCGTTGGAGCACCAAAAGTGACTTTTTCACCAAAATTCAAATTTGATGTCAAGTTTGGTGAACCGTTGGAGATGGTCTTACTTATCTTAAAATGATCTGTGGATCGATTGAATGGTGTTGTTTGATAGAATAATTTATCTGGGTCTTGTTTTGATCATATGATTTTGTTATGAAAACCAATAGATATGTAAGAAATTATAGACCTTGTTTGAGTTTCTGCTTAATATGTTAGAATCAAAAGAGCCTTCTTGGATTGTTTAGTACTTCCTGATATGAAATTTTGGATTTGAAAGTTGTGTGCAAGATTAGTGTGATATGGGAAAACCTAACTCATCTTAACACTCTTGTTCAAATTAGAGTTTTATCAAAATTTTCCAAAAAATATAAATAATTTTTTTTGATGAATTCATTTCTTTCAACTTAGGCTAGTTGAAGACAGGTGCAACCAATTTTCTTGGTGAATTCTTCAAAAATTATTATCTAGAAAATCATTTCGTTGTGTGTATGTGTATTGTGATTTTATTGAACCCTTTGATAATGATAATCTTGAACATTGTTTACAGATTCAATGATAATACTTCTTGTTTACCAATTTTTTGGTTTACTGGAAACTTACTTTCCTATGAGAAATGTTACTTTCTCATATTTGTATATTTAAGATATACATATATATATGTATGCGCGCACACACACAGGGGTGACCATTGGTTCAATGGTAAAAATCTTAGCCTAATAACCTTAAAGTTATGAGTTTAAGTCTCGAGGCAGCCACTATGTGTATTATGTCAAAGGTTAGGTGTGTACCCAATCTTTTCCTTCCCCAACACATATTAATGTGTACTATTTGGGCGTTGTTTATATATATATATATATATATACACACATAGAGATAGCATATCATATGCATATAGGTATGTATATATGCATACATATAATCTACCCTTATACCCATTAGTTTTCTTGATTGTTTGTATCGATCTTTAGACCTTGAAATCATATATTTAATAAATTAGTAATTATATCTCTTGTATTAATTTTTTTTTTCTTACCAATTTTAGATTTACGGTAAATCTGCAGCGTCTAATTAGGTAGCATAATGGGGAAATGAGGAGGGGTACCTGGAGGACCCAAGACTAATAGCCCTTAGTAAATGGTTTTGTGTTACCTACTCTTCAGGGAAACATTATTTGACCTTCTCTCTTGACTTGTAAGTCAAAGTTTCTTTTAAATAGCAACTTTTGTGGTAGTATGCCATTTGTTATTCCTTTTGTTTTCAACTATTCTAATTGAAATGTTAGTACCTATGACTCATCAATTATGCCAATAGGCCATTGACAGAACTTACCCATGCTTTGGAAGTTTGGCAATGATTGCAATTGCAAATTAAAACCTTTCAATGGGTATGGCAAGAAAAAAAAATTTTAATTATGGTTTTGGAAAATATGTTTGCATCACTTGCATGTTCTATTCATTTGTGCTATTGCAGATTTTGTACTTTTTTCTTACAGAAAACATGTTGCTATTGTTTGATTATTGAAAGAACAAGGTAAAAATTGACTTATAACATATTCCAATTATTTGAAGATGGTATAGAGCATCTTGGATGTGGACTAATGGGAATTTGTGCTCCAATTCAACATTCTAGTGTAAGTTATAGAAATGTTTTATTTTAATTTTTAGTCAAAGCCTTTTGGATTCCATTTTAAAATAGTATTTTGTATGCATTGAACGTTGAAAGCATATGGCCTTTTTTTGAAATGTGCCTTCTGGATTTTCCGAAATCTCCAAGCAATCAATGTTGTATGGAACATTCTAATCGTGCTTTATTTATATATTTTGTTACTTAATAACTATCTTTCTAGAGAAAAAAATGCATACATTGTTGTGCTAGTTACTTTTTAAGAAGAAAACAAATTGATAGGTACTATTGTTTCTATTTACTTTTTAACAGTGAACATATAATTTTTTCCTTAGCTGCTATGTTTGTCATAATCTTATTCACTTTGGTATAGTTTTCTCTCTCTCTCTCTCTCTCTCTCAATTGAAGGTTGTTCATCATGGCTTGCCATATGAAAGTGTTCCATGGGAGCTAATTTTAATTTAAAACTTTCTTTTTAAATGGATGGCTTTTCTAAGCTTATATTTGCTTTAAAATTTGTATGGGTGCTTTAAGTTTTCCATTGTCCCATGTCTCCATGTTGATGATAGAGATAAGAATGTCGTAGTACCCCTTGACATAAACGCACACCAGCCCCAGTATTTTTGTTCAAGAGTTCTATAGTTATTCTAGCTTGCATGTGTGGACACATACTAGCAAGGTGGGTAAGTACAAGGTTAGGTGGGTTTGTGATTCAGGACTTCTCTCTTGCCAAAGTACTCCTGGCTTTTGCCAACTCATATGACTATGAATGGAAAAAAAAAATGTCCTTTTAAGATTCAATGAGGAAACTTGACTCGGGCATTATGTTTATTCACTAAAAGAATTACCCTAGAAACAATAAGCCTAACAGAAAATATATATAGTACTTAAATAGTACTTTCTTTTGCTCAAATGTGTTTGTCTACTTTGTTTTATCACATACCTTTAGATTTGAGTTTTGAACTCTTGCTTTAGAATATCAAAGGCAGCTACCAAGGAGAGTTACTGATTTTAAAGAGGGATTATAGAGCAAACATAATAGTTGGCCAAGGTTGGTGGTGTGTTTTCCTATACCTAATCTTAATCTTCTCCTTCATACTTGGCTTCTATTTTTTTATTTTTTTATTTTTTTGTATACAAGTTTTGGATTCTAAAATTTTGTTGTGGTTTTACTCTAAAACTGAACACTAAACCAAATGCTTTTAAAATTAAAGACAGTCTCTTGCAGGAAATTCATCCAGTTACTTCTGGTCACAATATGGTAAGATATTGAGGTAGATTTTTTTATTCCATTTGCTATTTTAATTATATCTGATTTTTTTATATATAAATTAATTATATCAGATTGTCATTCACAAACCTTTTCCTTGCAATTGAATAAGGGTCATTCACAAGTTAGTTCCTTTATTGGCTCAATAATGGCAGGTAGATGTACATATATTCTAGAATTGCTTAAAGATTATATGGCTCCATTGTGTTAGTTCCTCTATGTTGGTGGTTATTCTCAGTTCCTCTAAATCTTTAGTTCATAGGCTAAATTCTTCTGGTTGTGCTCAAGGCCATCCTGGGGTTCTTAGTGAGAGAATTTATTTAAATTCTTTTCTTTTTTTTTTTTTTTTATGGGGCTTTGGTGAATTTTATAGTAGTTGCATTGTGAACGAATAATGTAGAATTGTCTTTGTTGTTATTAAACTGTTGCTACTGATTAAGTAACATGTGAAAATCTAGGTAATACCCTTTGAAAGTTCATGAATCATGATGTTTTGGGTTATCTTTATGGATATGAGGTTTGAATGCTTTTTTTCGATTAGCTTCTCCCTGCAATTGTATGTTTCATAAGAAACACAACTATGTATCATCACCCATTAGGTACACAACAACCACATTGATTTTGTTGCTATAGAGCATTACTAGACCTCATCAATTTAATTTAATAGGTACTGCTAAGAAAAATAACATTTACTGGTTTTATTTCTTCCCAAATGCTTAAAGTTTATTACTTAAATTCTAAATTGATTCCACATAGAAAATTGTATTTTGCATCCCAACTTTAACATAGCAATATTTTTTATTATCAATTTGTCAAACATGTGTATCCGAAGCCAGCTTATTGGTTAGTCTACTATATACACTAAAATATTCCATCCACCAATTGTGTTACGTATTATTGATTAGTCTCTTGTATACATGGACAAAATGGATTGGAAGTATGGGAGAGTTGGGGGTAAGGAACCCGGTCAACTTGAACATGTGATCAAAGAATCCAAGAATTTTAACTATTGTTGTAATTTCCTTTCATATAAAATTTACATCTTCTCAATCCTCATTGAACAAATTAGCTTTTGTTTAATTGTTTGCATACAAATTAGTATATCAACGTTGGCTCCATCACCCAAGGAACAAATAAAAAATAGCTGTTTTTAAGTTCAAGTGTGAAATCTTGACTCACAAGTGATGTAGAATGGAGTTTTGACTCCTGAGTTTAATTTGGAGAAGCATTTGTTGAATTTTATTCATTGAATCTTATTTCATTTCTTCTTTGGTTTGCTTTTTCTTATTTGAATTTTTTTCCTGACACTTTTATTTAGTAAAAAAAAGGAGTCATAGTGATGAGTGACTACACCTTTCTTTTGTTATTTTTTTTTTCTTATTAAATGCATGTCTTCAAATTAGATTTTCAAAAGACAAGTGATCAAAAAAATATTTGGTCATTATATGTTTTGTGAAAGCAGGTTGAAGAGAAATGGTATGCAAGAAGATAAAGAGTATGAATCAAAGAAATTGTTGAAGGAGCACTAGAAGAGGCTCGCCAACATCAAATTGGGCATTAAATACGCAGAACTGCATGCCATATCTTAGATTTGCACACATGTAAATATGCACAAGTGCCATCTCTTCGTAGATCGAGTTTTATCTTTTTGGATTGGGTTGTGATTCTTGGCAATGGTTTCCACGAGTTTTATCTTTTTGGATTGGGTTGTGATTCTTGGCAATGGTTTCCACATAACAATTGAATTGTATTGACAATATGTATGATTGGATCAAATGAGTTTAAACTTCTTTTTTTGGGTATTGTAATGGCTACATGGGTTTTGATAATCTTGTTTCGTGTTTGATAATGTATTTTATGTTATGCTAATCTAATGTTCTTACCAATCAAGTGTCAGATTGTGTTTTGATGTCAGTTAATCTCTTTGAAAATTGGTTGAGATTGCATTAGGCTATGGCAAGAATGCCAACACTATAGACCAATTCTTTTAGACCAACCAATCATGTATACAAGCCATGAGTCTTGGTCCAAATAGACTATTGCAATTGAATTGATTATGAATACAAGCCATAACACATTTGCAAGAATCGATTTTACAATCAATTGTACAAGACAATTTATAAAAACAAAGTGTTTTATAATTGATTGTTTAATTGATTATGTAATCATTTGTCATTCCAACTCAATTGAAAGCCAATCAGAGTTGAGTGATGTAAAATTTTATAAGAGTGTTCCTAACTATTTTCTAATTATATTTTTGGTAATAACAGCCACATGCATCCACATACATTCACTTCAACTTGCCTCATTCAAAAATTTAAAATTACACATCACAAACAAGAAGAAACGATAATCTAGACCCTTTCATTAATATGGAAAATCATATTGGCAATTTAGCATACATTCTAGAAGAAACTATTTAACATTAATTTTTCTTTAATTTTCTTAAAGAATATATTGTATAAATTGATAAAATGTTTAACTATATTTTTTTTTAATTGTATTAAAGACTCCTATATGTAAATCCACAACAATTGACAAATTAATGTTTATAAATTATAAATCCAGAATGGTACACCAAAAGGTAGTGGTATGCTCATGATAACTAATTGATACACAGTTACTTCACCTAAAATTCCGATCGAATATGAGAAACTTAACCTTCTAGGTTGGAGAAAATTTGGAAGAGACATACAAACTACTGGCTTTTCCTTTGAAACTTATAATCAAGCATGAAGAGTGAATCGATTGCAATATTACCTGACTACTATCCCCATCCACAAGATCACTTGTGGCAATTCTACACTCATACTCAACCAGAGGCCCTGCTTTGCTTACTTCTACAATCAAATCAAATTAAACCCAAATCAAAATGTGAACATCATGCTAAAGATTATTTAAAAAAAAATTAAAAGGACAAAAAAACAACCTCCTCGTCACAAAGCCAAACCCTCGGCTTCTTCCACTTATCTTGTCATAGTGCTTCACTTTATCAGCCACCTCTGATGGAGTCAGTTTTGCACCCTATTTGTAGCAGAGATTCTAAAAGAAGAATGAAATCGTAACAAATAAAAAAAAATATGAACAAATTTAAAGCCAACAACCTTATATATTTAATCATGCATAATGAAACAAGCTCACTTAATCTTCTGAAAGTTGAATGTCAAAAAGTTTCACGCTTGAGATATACCAAGACTTCTATTTACAATGAATTTTTCTAATATTTATATTTTTTAATGTCAAACTTATATTTACGACATACATTGATATGTCAAACTCATGCATGCATAACCTAAATATATCCTTCGAATGATTTCATATATGGAAGCTTATAAATAATGATGCTTTCTATTTTGAGGTCTTACTTAACTATTAGGAAATTTAAAACAAACCTGGAACATGGATACAGGACCGTAGTGGAAAATCTTTCACAACCTTCTGTAGACTGAAAGTTCCTCATATGTCATTCCCATGTCCACTTCACCCAGCTGTTCCACACCTTAAAAAAAAAAAATGTAGCTCAAATTTTGACCTACATAACTCTAGGAACTTCTTTTGATTCCAGATGATAACCAACAAAAATGTAAACTTGAAAGAAGCTTTGCATGCTGTCAACATCAAGAACATCAATGCATTAATGAAATAAAATTTGACAGCAGAAGAAATACACATACAAGAACAACAAAATATCAAGGACAAGAATATAGAAATGTGCTTAATTCAATACTGTCAGAGTTGGACGTATAGGCTCCAATTCAAAGAAAGGGGGAGCTACAATTTCTGCTAAAGATGTATATCCAAGATGGGTGGCAGCCCAACGCAGAAATCTACGAAGATCATGATTACTAATATTTCCAATTGTTATATCTACTAGATTGCAATTGTATTGAAAAAAAAAGAAGTAAATAATAATAACAATGCAGTTCTCATAAGGAAAACAAGTAAATTATAGATAAAGGCTACTAACGAAAGAAAGATGGAACCCGATGTAGTGGAAAAACATAAAACCAAGTTATTTATCGACACCCATTATGAGTTAAACAAACATAATGGAAAAATGAATTAAGTAAACCATTGAAGAATATCCCCAAATTATTCCCATATGTAACCCAACTGTATGGAGTCATATATAAACTATTCTTTTTTATACATTAAATAATTGGTGTAATCAAGGTTAGCAATACAAAAAGGTAGTTTGCTCAAGAACCAAAAATCTGCTATATCAAATACCTTTGTTAGGTAACCACGCAATCCTTCATCCACATTGGAGCTACCTAGTACCAGATAAAAACCTGGCTTGTTATGAACCCAAGGCATGAGGGATGCCAACATCAATGCTAGCACCATTCTTATTTGAGCTTGAATGTTTTACAACCCCAAGTTTTCAATGTTTGATCCCCCATCTACCTGTGGAAACACAATCAGCTCAAAACATTTACTTAAAAAGCTATCATTCTAATCAATATGATACTGGTGGCACCCAGTTGGCCATTGAATTACAATGCATTCACTCCTCATCAACAAAAC
This sequence comes from Camellia lanceoleosa, assembly GCA_025200525.1. Lineage (NCBI taxonomy): Eukaryota > Viridiplantae > Streptophyta > Magnoliopsida > Ericales > Theaceae > Camellia > Camellia lanceoleosa. The sequence continues at coordinate 323,596 of JANUSC010000052.1, forward strand.
GGGAAATAGAACTAATCTTAAATTTATTAGAAAAGATAGATAGTAGATACATGCCAATGCCTAGATTCTAGTCAAAATCTACAATCTAGTGCATCATATGAGAAAACAAATTAGGTACAATTTGAAACCATTAACAATATTTTTACCCCTTTTACCTTATAACGCAGTCGCTTCCCTGTTTACAATGCATTCAATCCTTATCAACAAAATGGGAAATAGAACTAATCTTAAATTTATTAGAAAAGATAGATAGTAGACACATACCAATGCCTAGATTCTAGTCAAAATCTACAATCTAGTGCATCATATGAGAAAACAAATTAGGTACAATTTGAAAACATTAACAATATTTTACCTTTTTTACAAATGCTTCCATGTTTTAAGCCTACTTTTCTTGTAGTGTAGTGGACCTACCAAGTCTAGAGCAACATAGATTCAACCACAAAAACATTAAATAACACAAACAATCAACCTAATCTCATAAATTACACCTGGAAAAACAAAATCAAGTCTTTCTTCAAAGGAAATGGGACTGAATGAAGATGGGTTTTCGATTTTTTTTACTTAATCATACAAAAAATTCCATATCCTCTGCTTGAAAACCCTAAATTTGAAAATTTCCTCTCAGCACAGACAAATCGAAGATAATACAATAAAAGTAAGGGCTTTGGGCAATTATGAACTACATACAAACCAGTTTGTAATCGAGCTCGAATACATCTAGGGTTTCATCGTCGCTGTAGGGAGTTGGGCGTTATCCAATAGATTGTTTAATTTGGAGATGACGGTGGAGACGAAGGTGGTGGAGACGATGACAGGAAGTGTAGGATCCCTTGACAGAGAGTGACACCTAGAGGGTTAAAATCAGTTGTCCGAAATAAAACAGAATATGAGAGAAAGGTGTGGAACTTACCTGGATATGGTGATGATCACTAGCTGTGGCAATGGGCAGCGGCGACGATTAGAGAGGGGGAGAGAGAGAGAGAGAGAGAGCGTAATTTCTCCAAATGTTAGGGCTGAAGAAAAGGTCCAGGGGTTTGTCAAAAAAAAAATATGAGGGAATTTTGGTTTGGAAAAAATTTCGAGGGTTTGTTCCAATTTTTTTGACAAAAATTATTTGGAGGGAAAATTATGATAAAATTGATAAATTTTTTTACTAGTAACAATTACAAAAAATAAATTATTAATTTTTTATTTATCAATTTAAATCTTAATTTTTTTATTTGTTTTTCATATAAATCATTTTCTATTTTTATCTATTATAGTCATCAACCACGAAATGTATAACTACATCACTAATTAGTGTAACAAAACTATTTAAAATTTTTAGAAACCAGAAATATCGTAATCAAGTCACAATTTCGTAACATAAAATACAAAATACGTAATGATATCACTAATTGGCGTAACAAGATTGTTCAAAATTATTAAAAATCACAAATATTGTAATTAAGTCACAAAGTTTTGTAACATCAACCACAATAAGGTTGAAACAGACAGAGAGAGTAATGACAAGCTCAAGGATCCTAGTGTAGAGACACAAGAGTAGAGAGAGGTGATCGAGGTTGAGAAAGAAAGAATCCAGCGAGAAAAAACTACCAGTGTTGATCATTCGATAATCTGAGCAAAATAGAGGAGTCTGAGTGAGAAATAGAGAGAGCTGAGGCACAACTAAGACAAATCGAGGGAAATAAAATAGAAAAAGAAAAGAAAAAGAGGAATAGTTAGGATATATGTCATCCCAAACTCAATCTGACATCGAGACTAATCTAACCATCTCAAACCCGATCCTAAAAAAGTTCTAATTCCAAGTCCGGTCACTTAATCCAATAAATATAAACTATTATTTTCTTGAATGTATATTAAATTATTTAAATCTTTTTATATATCATTGAATTCAGAATGTTAATAAAATTAAATGGTAAAATGAAAATGATTTTTAACAAGTGTTTTAATTTAATTCATACAAAGAAGTATATATATGTTTTTTTTTTTTTTTTGGTCTTATATACATATTTTTACTTTGTCTTAAAATTAAAATGTTATAAAATTATAATTACTATTTATATAAGTAAATGAACTTGGTTGTAACTCTATCTGCAGCTTTACTCGAATATTAAATGGGTGCAAAATTTTAGCCCAGCCTAGTATTATAGGCAAAATAATTTTTTCAAATCCTAAAAATATTGGCCTGGGTTGAGCGGGCCATTGAGCCGATGGCCACCCCTAGTGTCATGTCACAATTTTTTTATTTATCCAAAATAACATCACATAATTATCACTTGTAACTAACATGTGTCCTGCAAGTAATTAAAATTATATTCCAATCAAAATTTTTATTTTTATTACACACCCATTGAGCGACCACACACCACTAGTTATATATACCCAAAATCATTTTCCAACAGTTATAGAACACATATGTGTGTACAAATTGAAAACAACAAAACCTTTTGAATCAATACTTGGGCCAAAGGTTTGTGTATGCATGACATTAACGTGAAGGAACTAGAGTTTCGAGATAGATGCATTTAGTAAATATAGAAATATCACCATTAATATAGTTGAAGTGGACAGAGAGAGCAATGACGAGCTCAAGGATCTTGTACAGAGACACAGGAGTAGAGAGAAATGATTGAGGTTGAAAGACTAAAAATCCAGTGAGAAAGAACTATCAATGTTGGTCATTTGATAATTTGAGCGAAATAGAGGAGTTTGAGTAAGAAATAGAGAGAGCTGAGGCACAACTAGGACAAATCGAGGGAAAGAAAATAGAACGGGGAAATAAAAGAGGAAAAGTTTGGAAAAAAATTTAAGAGCACAATGATTTAGTATAAATAAATAAAATCAAATCGTAGATAAAATTTTTCAACACATTTTTTATTAAAATTTAGTCAAATTATTTATATGTATGTCTATGTGTATATAGATATTTTAAAATGTATATTGTTTGTATATTACCCTTTTTATTGTATTTAGTAGATACTATGACTAAAATAAATCTAAAATAGAGATATGTGGTTAGTGGTTTTGAGTTGGTTATGATCAAAGTTAGGGGTTATGGGTGAAAATGATGTTAGTTATAAGATGTGGTTATGAGATATGTGATGGTGGTTATGATCAAAATGGTATGGTTACGAGCCAAAAGGTAATGGTTATGAGATGTGGCTATGAGATACGTGATTAGTGGTTATGAGTAAAGTGGTGTGGTTATGAGCCAAAGAATGTTGGTTATGAGATATTTGATTAGTGGTTATGAGTAAAGTGGTGTGGTTATGAGCCAAAGAATGTTGGTTATGAGATATGTGATTAGTGGTTATAAGTAAAGTGGTATGGTTATGAGCTAAAGAGTATTGATTATGAGATATATGACTAATGGTTATGAGATATGTAATGTTAATTATGATCAAAGTGGTGTGACTATGAGCCAAAGGGTGTTATGAGATATGTGATTAGTAGTTATGATATATGTGATGCTAGTTATGAGCCAAAGAGTGTTGGTTATGAGATATGTGGGTAATGATTATGAGATATATGATTGTTGATTATGAGATATGTGATTTTGGTTATGAGCAAAGTGGTGTAGTTATGAGTCAAAAGGGTGTTTGGTTATGAGATATGTGGTTATTAGTTATAAGATATGTGATATTGGTTATGATCAAAGTGGTGTGGTTATGAACAAAAGGGTGTTGATTATGAGATATGTAATGTTGGTTATGAGTCAAAGGAGGAATGGTTATAAGATGTGGTTATGAGCTATATGAGTAGTAGTTATGAAATATGTGATGGTGGTTATGATCAAAGTGGTGTGATTATGAGCTAAAGGATATTGGTTATGAGATGTAGTTATGAGATATGTGATTGTAGTTATGAAATATGTGATATTGGTTATCAACAAAATGGTGCTGGTTATGAGATATGGTTATGAGATATGTGATGAGAGCTCATAACTAAGTTATGATTAATTTGATTCTAGTTATGAACAAATATGATTTTGGCTCATAACTATAAAAAAGTGACTTGCTTACGAGGTCACTTTTAATGATGTGGCTCAATCTGAGCCATTGATTTTCTATGTACCATACATTTTTTAAACAAAATGTACTATAGACTTTCCCATAAAGTATATAGAAATATAAAATTTCTATATTTAATTCATGTGGGAGCCTAAAAATATTACTTTTCTTCTTCATGTATTGTCACAAATTAAAGGATCTAAGTGTCTAAATTGAATACAAGTGTCGGACACTTATCCCACACCCTTACCCATATCATATCCGGTGGACACGGGGTACTATAGAGGAAATAGAAGAGTCCACGTAACACAATCATGTTATATTTCTGCTGCCTTACTTTAAATGTATGTTTATGAATTATTCTGTGTAAATATATGATAATTTTCTTATTATTCTGTTTAGAATTATCTTACTTGCCCCTGGTTCAACATGGGAAAATGTTGTAGCCTATTAAGTGGGTGTTTGGGAAGTTGCTATTTCAATCCTGTAATTCCATAATTCTAAAGAGCTAATTTTTTTTTTTTTTCTTCTCTAAATTGCTCTGGAACACACCATTTCTTCAATTCTGATTCTATTTCTGTTTTTGCCTAGATCTTTGGAGAACATAAAATCATAGACACACAGGGTGAATATAGTTTTGAGAGTTGGGAGCAGCTTTGAGCAAATAGAGGTTGATATCTCTCTAAGTCCCAGAGTAAATTCGGTGAAACCCTCAAAGACGGTGGCTATATCTGACCAAGCAACAGCTTTAGTACAAGCTGGTGTGCCTGTTGTCCGATTAGCAGCTGGAGAACCTGACTTCAATACCCCAGCTGTAATAGCAGAGGTAATTTTTGACAATTCTCTATATGATTCATTTATGTTTAAAAATAAAAATGTTTCCTAGTTCTTGCACCACTATTATTGTTGGTCATTTCTTTATGTTTGTGATCATATAAAAGTAGGCTGGGATTGATGCAATTCGTGAAGGTTCCACAAGGTACACTCCAAATGCGGGCACCCTAGAGCTCCGATCGGCTATTTGTCAAAAGTTGAAGGATTAGTTGATTTTCTATTTGTTCAATGCTTTTCTCCAACTAAACTAACTGTTATTCTGGCTAAGAGATTATTTTGACATTTTATTTTATTTCATTTTATCCTCTTTATGGCAGAGGAGAATGGGATCTCTTATACACCTGATCAGATTTTGGTGAGCAATGGAGCAAAGCAGAGCAGCATTCAAGCAGTGCCAGCTGTTTGTTCTCCCGGAGATGAGGTGTAGTGTAGTCCATACTTTCACAATCATGACTATGCCTTTAAATATGTTGTTTGATTACCATGTGCTGTGAAATGAATATTAGATCTATTGTTCCATGTTGACTGGTAGAGAGTGTGTACTCTTTCTGTTCTGTATTCAACTCTCATTGTTTTAGTATGTTTGGTTTGAGTTTTTTGGATTAAATTTTTTGAAAATTGACTTTTTTAGTTTTCGTGTTTTTTTTGTTTTTAGTGAATATTTTTTTTTTATTTTTTTAGATGCACCTTACTTAGATGTATCTAAAAAGTAAAAAATTTGTGAAAAAATATTTTTAAAAATTAATAAATACATAAAAATATAAAAATATACTGAATTCTTGTATTTTTTTTTTTTGTATTTTTGGTATTTAGTGAATTTTTAAAAGATTTTTTTTTTATAATTTTTTTACTTTTTAGGTGTATTTATGTTAGGTGTGTCTAAAAAGTAAAAAAAAAAATTGCTTAAAATATTTAAAAAATTCAGTAAAAACAAAAAAATACAAAAAATAAGAAAGTAGAATTTTCTAAAAAGTATTTTTTGAAAAGTGGAAACAAGCAAGGTGGGCCATTAGGATTTGAAACAATTACATCTCAGTTGACTCTACCATTTCTGTCAGAACTCTCGTTTGTTAACACTGTCAGTTTACAACAAACAGGAAACAAGTTTTAGTTTTTCGTTTTTTTTATAAAAAACAAAACAAAATTGTTAGGTTTTATTCTTGGCAATCCCGGTTGACAAGGATTTCTATACGAAGTTGGTTTTCTTTCAAAACTATGATTATTTTTGTTTTCTTTAAGAAGTTGGTTTTCTTTCAAAACTAGGATTACTTTTGTTTTCTATAAGTAGTTGGTTTTCTCCCAGAACTATTTAACTCCTCCAGATCTTCTTTTTGGTTCTTAAGGTTTATATCTCCGGATATTTTGTTAGTTTTCTTTGATGTTTTATTGAGTATTCAACTCATGGTTTAAAGAGAGTACATCAAAGGTTTTGTTTGTTATATACAAGAGAGAGAGAGAGTTGTTCTTCGGCAGATTCTGAAGAATTCGAGCCTGAAGCTTCGGTGGATTCTAGAGTGGCTCATCGTAAAGACAATTCCGAAGTGAAGACGGGGTTGGAAGAGGCACATAGAGGTTGGTTCAATTAGGCGTGGCTAGGTAATTGAGAGTATACCTGTGTAATTCCTTTAAATCTTCTTAGTGGATTGTTTTGTGGCTGTTGCCCGTGGTTTTTTAATCACAGTTGGAGGTGTCCAATTGTGGTTTTTTCACGTTAAAATCGTTGTGTTGATTTGTCTTGATTGTTTGATTGGGATTGTTGTTTACTGCTTAAAATTGATACATAATCACAAATCAACTTCTAGGGGATTTCTAGATTTTTCAAAAACAAAACAAAATAAAAACATAAAACTTAATTGGTGCACAAAAATGTTCTGTAAAGAAATAAAAACAAAAATTAGAGAAACATGTTTGGTGAGTTGCCGGTGGTGGTGGCCGATGGTGGAGGGTGGAGGAATATGGTGACCAACCTACGGTGGGGGTAACTAGAGGTGTTTGCCGGAGTTAGTGGTCAGAGTGTTGTTGGAGGTCACGACGGTGACTGATTGGTTGCTGAAGAGTCACTGGAAGGTGGCTGGAGCTCTCTGATAGCAAGCCGGTGTTGATAGTGTGGGGATGGCTAGAGGTGGCCGCCGAAATTAGTTATTGAAGTGTCGCTAGAGGTCACGAAAGTGACCGGCTGGTCGCCGAAGAATTACAGGAAGGTTGTCAGAGGTCGGCAGTGGGTGGTGACCGGAGGTGGTGGAAGATAGAGGAGAGAGTGGAAACTTATTTTGAAAACATGTGAAAATGCTGGAACACCTCAGCTTTGGTCTTTAGGACATAAACCCATACCTTCTGTGATGCTGTAAGATTTCTGAAAGCTTTTCTGTATATTCAACTGTGTCTAATACAAAGATTACAACCGATATATATATATATAGCAAACCTAAACCTAATCTAAAATAGGAAACAAGAATAACCCTATGCAATCAATCAATCTATCTAAAATATACAAGCAATCCAATTGATATATTTCCATAATATGCTCACACCCCTGCTCAAATTTAAGGTGTTTTAGCAGAAAACACCGAGAGTTTGCCAAGAAGAAACTGAAAGCGAATAGTGGTGTGAGTCTTCGTAAAGAAATCAGCAAGTTACAAGGCCGAAGAAACGAAAGAAAGCGAGATGGAGCCAGACTGCAGATGCTGATGTACAAAATGACAATCAATCCCAATGTGCTTCGTCTGCTCATGAAAGACAGTGTTATGTGCAATCTGAATAACACTGCGGTTGTCACAGTAAAGGGAGGTCGAAAAAGAAAATTGAGGGACACCTAAATCAATCGAGACAACAAAGCCAAACATCTCAGCAGTGGCATGAGTCATAGCACGGTACTCAGCCTCGCTAGTAAAATGCGCAACAACAGTCTGTTTCTTGCTTTTCCAAGAAATCAATGAATCACTAAGAAACCTGCAAAAGCCAGAAGTGGACTTGCGATCAATGACATCATCAACCCAATTAGAATCAGCATAAGCCATTAAGTCTGAAGAGAAAGTAGAAGACAACAATAAACCCTAAAATATAATATCCAGGAGATAGCGAAAAATCCGAACCAAAACAGCCCAATGTGTAGAACGAAGAGCAGAAACGAACTGACTAACCACGTGAACAACATAGGCAATATTAGGGCGAGTAACTGTCAGATAGACTAAGCAACCCACGACCTCTCAATATAAAGTAGGATCATCTAGAAGAACACCATCAGTAGTGGTGAGCTTCACATTAAGCTCAATGGGGGTATCAGAAATCTTAGCTTCAGTAAGATCGGCACGATGAATAACCTCATTGGCATACTTGGCCTGAGATAAAAAGTAGCCCTTGAAAGAAGAAGCTACCTCAATACCAAGAAAATACCATAAGGGGCCCAGATCCTTCATTTCAAAAGTGCAGAAAAGATGCTACTTGACCTCAGAGATAGTAGAAGAGTCAGAGCCAGTGATGATCATATCATCCACATACAATAATAAGGCAACAAATCCAGCAGAGGTGTGGAGAAAAAATAAAGCAGAGTCCCAGGCACAAAGATGAAATCCAAGCTCAGTAACAGTAGTCTGAAAGCGATCATACCAAGTATGAGGAGACTATTTTAGACCATATAGAGCACGCCGAAGGCAAAAAACCTATCCAGAGGAATGGTAAAGGCCAGGGGGAGGACGCATGTAAACCTCCTAGGTGAGATGACCATTAAGAAAAGCATTCTTAACATCCATTTGATAAAGAGGCCAAGAACGAACAGCAGCAACAAAGATCAAAGTACAGACAGTAGTCATCTTGGCAACAGGAGCAAAAGTCTCCTCATAATCAATACCACACTCCTATGAGAAACCTTTGGCAACCAGACGAGCTTTGTAGCGCTCAAGAGAACCATCAGAATGAATCTTGACTTTGTAGACCCATTTGTAACCAACCAGATTCTTACTAGCAAGCAAAGGAACTAACTCCCAAGTACTAGTTTTCTATAGAGCAGATAACCCATCCTCCATAGCTTGAACTCAATGAAAATCCTGACAAGCACCCTTATAAGACTGAGGTTCTGAAAAAGAGTGAATAGCAGACAAAAAAGTATGACATGAAGTAGAAAAACATTTATTAGACCAACTCAACCTGTTTGGAGAATGACGCGCTCTAGTAGGATATCGGTGTGCAGCAGGATCAGAGTCGTTAGAAGTAAGAGGATTAGGAGCAAGGGCAGAGACAACCGGTGGAAGAGGAGCCTCGCAACGAGAATAAACTAATAACGGAGGAGGGAAAGAAACCGAAGGAGGAGAAGCAGCCAGAGGTGAAGCAGGAGGAGAAGATGAAACAAACTTAGGAGGAACTGTGGAGATGTACTCATCAGACGTGACCTCAGAAGGAAACGGATCAATATGAACCAAATCTTCTTTGGAAACTGGGATAATGAGAGGAGGAAGTTGAAACTAAGGTAGACATTCGAAAAAGGCAACATGGCGGGAGACATAAAGGCAACGGGAAACAGGGTCATAATAGCGATAACCTTTCTGAGTGAGACTATAACCCAAAAAGACATATAAGACAGATTGGGCACTAAATTTGGTCCTATCTTTACGGGATAAAAGGACAAAACAAGCAGACCCAAACACACGAATGATGGAGTAATTAGGAAGTTAAGAAAATAGAGCCTCATAAAGAGACCGACCAGAATGAAGGAGGGTAGGCATATGGTTGAAAAGAAAAGCAGCAGTAAGAACTGCCTCACTCCAAAATGGAGTCGGAACGGAGACAGAGAGAAAGAGAGACCTAGCTATCTTAAGGAGATAACGGTGTTTACGTTCAGCTCGATCATTTTGGGCAGGTGTATCAGTACAAGAAGTTTGGTGAATGGTACCTAATTTGGCCAAATATTCACATAATTCAGTTTTAAAGTATTCCCCACCCAAGTCAGACCGCAATAATTTAATAGTAGACCCAAACTATGTAGTGACCATAGATTGGAAAGTACGGTATATCTAGTAGAAGTCAGACTTATGAGTCATAAGATAAACCCAAGTGTAACGGGTGCAGTCATCAATAAATGACACATAGTATGTAGAACCCCCTTTGGTGAGAATAGGAGAAAGGCCCAAAACATCAGTATGAACTAAAGAAAATGGTGTATTAGATATAGAAATGCTTTTACGAAAAGGTAAGGCTGTCATGTTGGCAAGTTTACACCCCCGACATTCAGTAAGTTCACTAGGAGAAACTTTACCCAAGATACCTGATTAAACTAAAGACCGTAAGCGGTCAGCAGAAAAATGCTCGAATCTAAAATGCCACAAGTAGAAAGAACTGGATGGAGAATCTAATTGAAAAGAGGAAAATGCAGTTTGAGAGGTTATCAAAGGCAAATGCAAGCTCTCTACCACATAGAGGTCCCTAACTCTACGGCCAGTCCCAATCTGCTGCTTAGACATCCGATCCTGTACAGAATAGATAGAAGAAGAAAAGATAATATCAAAACTGGAGGCATCAAGCTCACTGATAGATAATAAACTGACAGATAACTAAGGAACATAAATGACAGATAAAATAGAGACAACAGACATAACAGATGGTAGGACAGACCCAACAGATATAACAGACATGCCAGACCCATTAGCAACATTAACAGTAATAGGAAAGGGAAGAGGAGTACAATTTTGAAGTAAGGAGAGATAGAGTGTCATATGATGAGAGACACCAGAGTCAAAAAGCCAGATAGACGAAGAAATACCTAAAGAAGACCCAAGCAAACCTGAATGAAGAGAGGAAACAATAGAGGCAGACAGGGAGTGTTGAGAGGTAGACAATGTATGCTAAAGTTGGCTAATCTGAGCAGTCAAGGAAGCCAAGTCAGGATCAACAGCCGAAGCAGATGTAGTAGAATCGGTAGGAGGTTGAACGGTACTTAAAGGAGGAGCGCAAAACTTGATCGAAAATTATTGAGAAAACGAGGCAGCCACAGACAAAGCAGACAAACACCCCTTCTTGGGACAATGATACTTCTAATGACCCCTCTGATGGTAGACGGCACACTCATCAAAAGCTAGAGACATAGTAATAACCAGAAGTCTGAGAGGTTGAAGTGTAATAAACCTAAAATGGGCAACTAGGGGGCAAAGGGTTATAACGGGACACCTGGGGGTTGTAGTGTAATAAATTTGAAAATAAGGTATTAAGTCTAAACCACTGAAGGAGATCGAAGCTGAGGAATAGTGTAGATTCTGAGAGATGAAACCAAAGAGAGATTGAAGGAGATCGAAGCTGAGAAACGAACTTGATGGCTGCTAGGGTCGAACTCCACGTTCACCGCACCAAGAGAGACAAACCAGAAGTTGAATACAAAGACCAGAGAACCACATATTCAACTTGTGATGTGACGTCCTAACTAGAGGTCATGGATGATGACGAGTCGCGATGAATGATGACGAATCGTGATTCTGGCAACCACCCAACAATCGCGACCAAGGAGCTTGATGGAGAGACAAAGGACAACACTAGAAATCAGTCGGTGACCACTCAATGAGCGATCAAAAGCAACGACCAAAGTGTAATGGTTGCAAGGGTTTCGTATCAAGCTCTAATACCATGTAAGATTCCTGAAAGCTTTTCTATGTATTCAATTGTATCTAATACAAAAGATTACAACCGATATATAGAGAAAACCTAAACCTAATCTAAAATATGAAATAAGAATAACCTTATACAATCAATCAATCTAAAATATACAAGCAATCTAATTGATATATTTCCATAATATGCTCACAGATGCAACATCAATAAACATCAAGAAGTATTTTCGTCATCCAAAGATTCCACTTCTATGAGACCACATACATCAGAGTATACTCTGCTCAACAACTTTGATTGTTTTCTGGATGATGAATAGAAAGCGACTCTATGATGCTTTCCAAATAAGCAGTTGTCACAAGGATTCAATTTCACATCTTTGGCAAAGGGAATAACAGACTTCTTTGCCAAAATCTGTAACCCTTTCTTACTCATGTGACCCAGCCTTTTGTACCACAAATTTGGTGGTGCCTTATCTTCTGTTATGCTGAGGCTGTCTGAATTCACCTCTACACTAGTCTTGTACAGCGCGCCACTTGCATGTCCTCTGGCTACCACCAGAGATCCCTTTTTCAACTTCTATGGGCCTTTGCAAAGTAGTTCTCATAGCCTTGTCGATCTAAGGCTATCCATGAGATAAGATTCAGGCGTAAATCGAGAACATGCCTGACATCTTTCAACACCATGGTGCACCTAACTTTGGTTTGGATGCGAACATCACCGATTCCCACAATCTTCGAAAAACTGGAGTTACCCATCTTCACTGTACCAAAATCTCCAGCTTGGTAAGTACTGAAAACCTCTTTCCGGGATGTTGCGTGGTAGGAAACTATTGTATCTACCACCCACTCGGTGTAGTTGTTTGACATATGGAGGCATTCTTCTTCTCCAACAAAGAATAATGCAATATCCTCTGAGACAGTAACGGCAGTGTTCCTATCTTCGGTCTTTGGCTGTCTATTGCCTTGTTTTTGTTCTCCTTTTAAGGCATAACAATATTTCTTGATGTGACCCTCCTGGCCACAGTGGTAACACTTGAACTTTGGCCGTGTCAAGACCCAAACCCGCCCCTATAGATTTAGCATCGTAACCGGCCAGTAATCCGTGATTACTGAAGGCCTGTTTAACAATAATGACAATAATACAATATAAAGAGGCTGGCGGAAGCTAATCAATATTAATATACATCGTCCAATGAGCTGTCAAGACCTGAATGGAAATAAACTTTCATGCACATAGCCATATTCACAACCACTTATAACAAAAATGCAAATATCAGATAAGGACATAATCCCATCATCAAAAACTGTACAATCAAAAATCTTAGACATTCTTTACACTTAGCAAAATGGTGGATAGTATCACCCAAAAAGCCTTGGCTCGTGCAGGTTCGGAACCTCGATATGAGGCACAATGGTTAGCTTGACAAAACATGAGTTCGGGTCGGTGCATCAAACTTTGGTCCGGTGCTTGGCCACCTACATATATATAATAAACGGTAAGTGTCACGACCCAAACCCGGCCCTATGGGTTTAGCATCAGAATCGCCAAGAATCCGAGATTACCAAGGCCTCAAACGATATCTGATCAAACAGTGTGGAAGCCAATACAAGAAATAACTAGTGTCCATTGAAATGTGAAAATCAGATGCCAAAAACATTTTTATGCATTCATACAGATCAAAACAAGATAATCCATATACGATCGATTCTGAGACAACAAGACAGGATCAAATCCCTAGACAACAAGATGAGATAACAAGAGACAGTCTATACAAATGTACAAAAGCAGGAGGAGACCGACGGGAACACAAAACACCCCAAGCCATAGCATGGCAACTCGAACCTCACAAAGGTGAGGCACGAGGTCGGCTTGACAAAAGCGGGGACCAATCCCACGCTCCTAGCTCGGCCAGTTCTTTGAGAACCTACATATATATATAAACAAAGGAGCTAAAGGCCAGTGAATAACATAAAGCGTAAAGAGGTTATGAATGAATGTCCTACAAGAATGAAATCAATTCATTAAACAAGATTTCATCTTCAAGATTTCAATCAATCAGTCATATGTGGTACATCCATTAGCCTATAAACAGTAGGTCCAAAAGGACCGGGCCTTAACAGACCCAACAGTAATGATGGCCATCGATCAGTAAACAGTATGGTCCCACAAGGGAACCGACAGAGCTCTGTAACAGTCAATAACAGTAGGTGCTAAGGATGCCACAATACAGTTCAGGAAACAGGACATACATTCATTCAATAAACAATATCAGTTCAATAAACAGTTCAGTTCAGTATTCAAAATATAATCATTTTGAACGTATCTTTACACAATCTGTTACTCACAGAGATTGGGCTAATAGCAGCTAGAGCGCGTCCCCGAGAGCCAACCCTAAACAGTTAACAAATAGAACACACACTAAGTTCACAATCGGAAAGATGATAATTAAATCCCTAAAATTCCTCGGTGTGGTTCTATGTCTAAATCCTCATTAAGATGCCTTAAACTAGGCCTAAGAATGCCTAGGATGGAATGAGGATGCAAAGATGTGCCTAAAACAATTTTGATTTCGTGAAACAGGTCCCCGCCGAGAGTTTCGCTTTCGGCGGACATGCAAACAAAAGGACCCGCTCGAGCGTCGACTTACCCGCTCAAGCGGACTGATGGACAATGCAAAGTACTGGATGCGCGATTTCTCCGCTCGAGCGTGAAACACTCCGCCGGCGGATCAGAAACTAAGTCGAAGAAATGCTGGGAGCATGAATTCCCCGCTCGAGCGGCACTTCCCCCGCTCGAGCGGACATCAAAAATCTGGAAAACCCAGAATTGTGTTCCAAGTTCGAAACTCAAGTTTGATGCTCCCAATTCGATCCTCTTGGGCCCATTTTCTGGAAAACTCTTTCAAACACATAGAATAACAAGTTTTAAAGCTCAATTTAAGAAATCAAGGCCTAAGGGTGTTTCAATTAAAACCATTTTCCAAGAACAATTCAAGAACACTTTTAAAACATGCAATGCATGAGTTTCAAACCAATTTTAAATCTTCAAATCTTGCTCCAAAGAGCTCCAATCTTTCAAAACAACTTGAAAACATGGACTAAAGTTTAGACATGAACATGCATGTACAATCAACCATGAATTCAACTCCAAAACACCAAAATGGCCATGCATGCAACAATGGAGTTCTAATTCAACATAAATGAGCAAATTCATGTCTTAGCTCTACAATGATGCATGAAGCATGCAAGGTTTAGCTCAAGACAACAAGAAGAAGATGATTTCACTTACCTAAGTCTCAATTTAAAGATAAGGAGGCTAGATTAGCAAGTATACTTCAATCTACTTCAAGTCTCCTAGCAATTCTCAACAATTTGAGTCCAACTCTCTCTCTTCTCCCTCACTCTCTCTAGTTGGTCGGTTGAAGAGCAAGAAAATGGCTGAGGGAGAGCTTTGATCAACATGTATAGGCTCAAGTAATAATAAACAAATAAGGGTCCACTAAGTGGCTTAAATGTAATTAAGTCGAACTTGATAATTAACTCGTTTTTAAATCTAATTTAATCATACCTAATCACATTTTCAAATAAATATACCATAAAATCAGAAATATTCTACTGATTCTAAAACATCAAACGGTTTCTAAATCGGCCGCCGATAAGGCCTTCAATTAACAGTTTAAACATACGAATTCAAACAGATAGTCACACAATCAAACAGATGCAATATGCAATATAACAGACAAACTCATTCAGTTTCAGTTTCGATTTCAATCAGTCCATTCAGTACTTCGGTTAATCCAATTATCAGTCATTATCAGTTCGGTTTAGCAGTATTCAGTACGTAATTCAGTAGGTTATCGATAATCAGTACGAGGGTTGTTACAGTAAGTTATAGCCCAGTGAATAACAAATGTGTAAAGAGTTTAAGAATGATGTCTTTCAATTTTTGAAACAATCGATTAACATCAAAACATTTTCAATCAATATCATTGTCGATCTATTGTTCGATTTTATCAATTCAATCAATCGATACTTATATAAGTCATATGTGGTACATCCGATAGCAATGATACACTTGGTCTTGAAAGACTGAACGATCAATTGATGGCCATCATACAATAACAACAGTTCCCAGATTTGGAACTGACAGAGATCTCTGTAACAATAACGATATCAATAACAATAACAATATGCTATGGATGCCACGAATACAATTTAAAAGAGGATCATCATTCAATTGATAAAAAGTAATCATTTAGAAACAATATCATTTATTATTTAGAAAATAAATACAATTGAACATATCTTTACAACATTGTTACTCACAGTGAACTCCTCGATATGCGAACGATAAGGCACTAAGCTATGGCGTCCAACCTAACAAACAAATTCAAGCACAACAATTCAATTACACCCATGTCGGATTCAATCACTTATATTTCTATTCGCTTGGTTATTATTTCGTCAATTTCTATTCATTGTTCACTCATTCAATTCTAACTTCATTCATGCACTCTAATGCATTCATGAGATGCAAATTATTATAAAAACATTTAAAAACTATGCAAACGGAGGCCCGAAAAAGGAAAAAGTGAAGCGAAGAATAAAACTGGGACTGCCCTGTTGGCCACACGTGCGGTGGCTTGGCTGCACGTGCGGTGGCTTGGCTGCACGTGCGGTGGACTTGGCCACATTAGCGGCGAAAAGCAGTGTGCACCCTTGGGCTACAGAAGGTGGGCCGTTCGTGCGAGGGCCCAATCTGCTCGAGCGGTCTACGCTGAAAATGGTGTTCGAAACTACTCTGTTTTGATACATCTTAACCAAGCAAATTCAGCCCTTAATTTAACTAATTCAAGTCCCCAAAACATACAAGAGCCCAATAGGTTGAACATACCAAACTCTAAGCAAGATTTAGCTCAAATCCAAATGAAAGAAAATAGAACCCAAGCTCTTGAAATTTATAACAAAATCAAAAATACATAATCAAGCATTTCAAAGCTTTAGGTTGTATAATTTGTGAAAAAGTTCTTTCAAACTTATGGAGATTATGAAAGAAACTAAATGAATGAAATCAAATGTTCATGAAACATGTCATGCATGTTGGATTCCTTTCATAAAAAGTCATGCATGCAAGTAACCTCTCATTACATGAACTAAACTTGCATTTAAATTGATATTCATCTTGTTTCCTCTTGAATTTCATGATTTATGACCTTAACTCTTCAATTTCATGAGATTAAAGAAACAATTCTTACCTAGAGTGAGTGAATTGAGGAGAATTTGTTTCAATTTCAAGCTTCTCTTTCCCTTCTTCTTTTCCTCTTCTTGAGCTCAAGCTCTCCTAGATTGGATTTACACTCTCAAGTTTCTCATCTTTCCCCTCCCTCTACAAGTAATAGAAGAAGACTCACCACTCATCACTTAGTTGGTGAATAGGACACATAATTATATTCAATTTAACATTTCTATTAAATTAACCAAAGCTATTAAATCATTTCTAATTAAATTAAATTAAATTAATCCATAACACTATATGACCCCAATTATACTAAATTAATTTATATTAATATAGATTAGGCAATGACTAGCCAATTTCTTAATTCTAATTTGCTACAATTAGCGAATCAGACAGGTTCAATTCGTTCCTTTACATATCTGTTCATAATAACACTACAATATCAATCAATGCAAGTACATATCATATGGCACATAATTCACATAACACAATAAGCATATAAGCATATAATTAATTTAATTAACTTATTTAATTAAGAAGGTAGTTGTCATAGGCTGGCTCGTACCTTCTCTGGATTTCCCTCTGTTTTGAGATATTTCCCTACTATGTCCTCTACTTTTGCTTCTTCCCCTGCCTTTGCCTCTACCTCTATCTCTACTTCTACCTCTACCTTTATTTTCTATGACAAGGGCATGAGACTGATCTCCACCCATGTCTTTCTTTCTTGCATTTTCACTGAATAGAGCATCTGTAACCATGCTCATAGTCAGTTTTCCTTCTGGTGCAAAGTTGCTGAGGGACACCACTAACGTCTCCCAATTGTCTAGCAAAGAACTGAGCATCAATAGGGCCTACATCTCATCATCTAACTCTATTTTGAAACTAACTGGTGTGTTCTCTAGTGAGTTTCACCAGATTTTGAAACTAACTGGTGTGTTCTCTAGTGAGTTTCACCAGATTTTGAAACTCACTGGTGTGTTCAGTAACAGAAATACCGCCTTTCAGCTTCAAATTTACAAGTCTTCTAATTAGAAGGGCTTTGTTTCGAACAGTCTTCGACTGATACATGCCTCTTAATTTCGTCCAAAGAGCATAGGCATCAGTCTCCTAGGCGACATGGTGGAAGACACTGTAATCGATTCATTGTTTGATCTGGTCAATGATTTTCCGATTCTTCCGCTTCCAGTCTTCGCCGTTTTCCGTTGCTGGTTTGACTCCATTAAGCTTAATGGGGTCAAACAAATCTCGGCAGTACAGGACATGTTCTATTTTAGGCTTCCAAAATGCATAGTTGGAAGCATTTAGCTTGATCATGGATCCCGAAGTCAACATCGATTCCTCCATCAACACTTGTCTCTATAGAGAATGATCTCTGTCTGAAAATCAGACTTCATTATTGGGTTTGGATTGGTCAAATTAGCCGGAAAAGCACTTTGGATTGCCAAAATAAAAACTGCAACTTTTGGAAATCTAATTTGCAAAATCTAATCGCACGGATGTATTTAAAATATTCTAAATAGTTACAAAGCACTATTGGATTGTCGAAAACGAACTCAGAATGACTCAAATCGAGCCAAAATAGGTTGAATGGTTCAGATCGGTGCAATCTGGTGCGACTGAGAAGCACCGGATAATTTCTCCGATTTGGCTGGCATCAGCGGCTGGTGGCGCGGCTCAATCAATGGTGCGGCTCGGTTAGTAGCTTGGTCAACAACTTTGGCTCGACTTGGCAGATCGGCTTGGCGGCTCAGACGACGTCAACGGTCATCGTTGTAACGTTAGCTAATAGCGATAGGATGACGTCAACGCCTGGCGAATTGGGGATAATGCGTGCTATGCGTCTAGCGCGTCTATGCGCGTGATCACGGCGTCAGCTGGCACATGGAGGAGCATGCGACATCGTCCGAGCTCCTTTTTTGACGTGATTTTCACCCCTGTGCTCGTCTTGTCAAGGGCTTTAATCTAGTGTGATCAAAATTAGATTTCGACCACTTTGAATTCTGGGCAATTTTTGAGAACACACTCTGTTTTTTCCGAAAAACGACCAACGCGGCTCTAATACCACTTTGTTAGGATCATGGACACCCAGAAAAATGAACAATAAGCAATCACACACTATTAAGACACCAATATTTACATGATTCGGCCCAATGCTTACCTCTACGGATAGAAATGAGAATTTCACTAAAACAAAGCAAATACAAATCAGAGGAGGAGAACTACTCTCACTCAACTCACAGCCCTCTATCTCTCAAATTTCTGATATAATTCATCATCTCCCTTCCGTCTCTATTTATACACAAAGATGAAAAAGAGAGAGAGAGAGGAGACAAACCCACAAAAATTTTCTTCCTTCTTAATGGTGAGAGTCAATAATGGCAAGAATGTGAAGAGAAGGGAGAGATGGCCTTGCAGATGCCCAGCTCAGACTTTCACTTGAGGTGGAAGTCCTCATACGCCATTCTCCTTGACTCTCTGCTTGCATGTATGGGGTTGGAGCTAACATATACTAGTACGACTTTCCTCTAAAATAGTACGTTGGTGTTATCAGAATCTCTCATCCCAATCAATCTTAATAATTAAGGAAAAAAAGCCTACAGTTGGTCATTGCCTGACGCTTTCTTCATGCTGTAAGAATATATTGTGAGTCTTACAAATTAACTTAGAGTCCTATTAAAGGTATGATTGTATTAGAGTTCTATTAGAGTCATGGTTGTATTGTATTTGTATTTCCTTTTTGGTTTAGGAGTTAGGGCTATATATATTTTAAGGTCTGATTGTAATCGATACACATTGAATATATGAGATACAAAAAGCTATTCAGAAATCTTACATGGTATCAGAGCCTTGTTTGAAACCCTAAGTCCACGCCTGTTGTTCGAAGTTGTCTATGTTCTTTAGTCTTCTTCACAGTCGCGACTTAGGGTTCGTGGGTCTCTCTGGTTCATGGGTCACGTCTTCAGTCATCATCAGCAACTCGAGATCAGCTTCAGCCCGTGCTTTGTCGTGGCTCAGTTATGGTCCTTCTGGTTCGCGAACTCAGTCCCTCTGGTTCGCGAACGTCATCACCGTGCTTCTGATTCAGGTCGCAATCGTCTGCCGCCGTCGTCCACAGCCATCGCGACTTACCTCGCGAGACTCCGTCTTGTCTTTTGAATCTTCTCTGGTTCGCAATCAGTCCCCCTGTGATACATATAACTGATTTGTTGGTATTTACACTTTAATCCCAAAATTTCATTGACTATTACACTTGGACTGGCTCACTCCCCTGTGTGTTCTAAGTACTAAGATAGTGGTTATAATTTGACCCCAAAATTCTATAACTTTGGTTCACTTTGATGTCGGATATCCATAAGCTTCAATCTTTAACAAATTCCCAGAAAGGACCACTAGCTCCAGATAAGTGCGCCTTTTGCCATCAGAGGGGTCATTGGAAGTATCATTGTCCCAAGAAGGGATGTTTGTCTGCTTTGTCTGTGTTTGCCTCGTCTTCTCAGCAATTGCCGATTAAGTTTTGCGCTCCTCCTCTGAGTACCGTTCGGCCTCCTACCGATTCTACTGTATCTGCTCCGGCTCCTGATCCTGACTTAGCTTCATTGACTGCTCAGATTAGTCAGTTTCAACATACATTGTGTACCTCCCAGCCATCTATGTTTGCCTCAATTATTTCCCATCTTCATTCAGGTTTGCTTGGGTCTTCTTCAGGTATTTCTTTGTTTGTCTGGCTTTTTGACTCTGGTGCCTCTTATCATATGACTCCGCATCTCTCCTTACTTCAAAATTGCACTCTTTCGTCTCCTTTTCCTATTACTATCAATGCTGCTAATGGGTTTGGTATGTCTATTATATCTGTTGGGTCTGTCCTACCGTCTGCTATGTCTGTTGTCTCTATTCCATCTGTTCTTTATGTTCCTCAATTATCTGTCAGTTTATTATCTATCAGTCAACTTGACGCCTCTGGTTTTGATGTTATCTTTTCCTCTTCTATCTGTTCTGTACAGGATCGGATGTCTAAACAGCAGATTGGGACTGGTCGTAGAGTTGGAGACCTCTATGTGGTACAGAGCTTGCATCTGCCTTTGACAACCTCTCTGACTGTCTTTTCCTCTTTTAAGTTAGATTCTTTGTCCAGTCCTTTCTACTTGTGGCCATTCTATATTAGGGTGTCACGACCCGCTCCCCGTACCCAAGGGTTAAGCATCGTGATGGCTAGTAACTGAGGTTACCTCCGGCCAAATCAAAAACAAATAAAGAAACGCAAGTGGAAGAAATATTTGAGTAAGGGTACCAAAATAATCATTGGAGCTTCTATTTTTATTATAAAATTATATTGACCAAAAAGGTCGATATTTACATAGAGAAATATCATAAAAAAAAATGTTGTGTGTGTGTCTATTCCGCAGCCCCGCGTCTAAGACTTTCCAAAGCCATTTCCTGAAAATTGGTAAACAACTATAAGCACATGGTAGAGTGAGAAATATTATACCAAGAGTATAAGGGACACGAAATAACCATGGATTGTTAGTTAGGCCAAGACATTTACATAAACAGATCATTGGAGTAGCAAAAATCATTTGACAAATAATCCTTTAAGTAATAAAACTGAGATTATGCTTCTTCAGAACAAATAACCTTTTATTGGTAACCAAATCATTTAAGTAGCAGAACTGAAGTTATGTAACCACAACCACGGTACAGAACAGAACATGTGAGAACCCGAATATAAAAATCTAGTAAATAATTAAATAATAATAATATTACAATCTCAAATATTTTGGTGGTGAATCCTAAAGTGTAAATTAAATATTTGGAAGGTCTTTTAATTAATTTTTAAAACCTAAAATAAATTTAAAGTGAAAGTCTTTAATTTGAGGGCAAGATTTATAATAAATAAATAAATAATAGGGGACCAATTAGTTAGTATATTTTGATTTAGTAATACTTGTATTTTATTTAAATTAATGGGATAGAAAATAAAATAATATAAAGAGATAATAATTTAGAGCCTTTTGTTTAGATATATAAAGTAACCCTAAGTTGCCTAATACAATATATAACAACCCTAGGGTTCCTAATCTACACTATAGCAGCAGCCACAGTAGCCACGGGGAGAAAGAAGTTGAGAGATAAGAAGAAGAAAAAGAAAGGGTTGCAAACAAAGAAGGATTTTTGGGTGTGTGGTAGGTCTTTATCTCTCTTCTTCCTTTTGTTTTTGTTCTTTATCCTTGCTATATTATTATTTAGTTCATTGATGGAGAGGTTGTAGGTTTATGTATTTTGTATATATGTATACTGTTAAGAAATCTAAGGAGTTAAATTCATGTATAAAGAATGGTGTAATTCTTAGTCCAAAAATTCTGCACAGAATCACAAACTTTAAAAATCAAAAAACCATATCAAACGGATGAATTTTTATCTGAAATTTTTACAGTAGATTAATTACATACTGAATTGTATATCTAAATTTTTTCATAATTTTTGGGAGTCAAAATCTATATAAATTGAGGTATTCAAATCTGTCCAGGAAACCAGTCCGAAACAGTAAATTCGGGAATGTTGTTCTCTTTGGGTATAAATCCAAAAATTATCAAATTAGTGTCATTAGAACTGGTTACGAGCCTAGTTTCGTATGTTTTGGCCTTGCATTGATTGCTTGTGTATATTAAGAGAACCGTCAATTTCTTTAAAGTGCTGCAGAAAACAACCTGTTTGGATATAATAAATTGTAGATAATTATTTTGATAAGCAAATCAAGTGAAACCAATTGGATTTGAAACTTAGGATATATTAGATCATATCTGGAGGTTATTGGAATTTTTCGAATAGCGTGGAGTGGGTTTTGTAATTTTCAAAGTTAGCGAATAGGTTGGGAAGGTTTGTTTGAAATTCTGTTTTATCTTAAAGTCACAATTAATTAAGTTTGACCGGAACCCATGTTTTGGGTGATTTTAAACCTTGAAGAACATGAACTTAGTTAATATTTAAGAGTAACGGTGAGTTGGGTTGAGCCGGGTTAGTGCGCTTTAGTTGAGGTTACTTAGTTCCTATTGTTTTTAGTGTTTTTAAATTAGTTGTGACGTGTAGTTTTTATACTTGGTTCAGGGCACTAGTTGGACTTTTACACTCTATTCGATTTGAGGATTATATTATTTTGTTTCAGGTGAGTAGTTCCATGCTACGTATTTTTATAAATGTTCCCTTACCCTGAACTGTTGGAAAATTAAATTGTTGTTTCATGACTAAACTGTTTTGATAAATTATTATATTATCAATGGAATCAAATTATTTCTGAAACATGTGTGAATTTGGCATACTGTAAACTATTTGTTTTGGTCTCATGTTTATAATGATGAACTACCATGTTTTGCAAAACTGATGTGTATTGATTATTGGGACCATATGTGTATTTAGTCCAGGGAACTTATTCCACTGTGTGTGGTGACTCTGGCCACTGTAGACACCCCATTTTTGACCGACCTTAAGACTCAGACGTCACCGATTGAGCGCTCGGTGATGTTGCATACTGTGCTCGTTCAGAAGTCTCAGAGTTGCGACGCGCCCGCCTCCTGCCAGAACCCTCTTTCGTGCCTTGTCTCGGTTTGCGAACCAGACTCGATTTTCTCTGTTTTCTTTCCTGAGGGAAGGGAGTGGTCCTGTAGGCTATCTCCCGGTGGCCGTGAACCACATTTCGTGGCCGTAGGCCATTTTGCCCATTTCGGAGCGGTTCGGTTTTGCCGGATCGTCAGCCGTGTGCCTCGGCTGGGACATAACCATCTCCGAGTTCTCCGGTTTTGGTTTGCACCTCTTTTTTATAGTTCCGAGGAACACTGGGGCCCTGATGCCCTCGCAATTAACACCACTTCCGGTGCCCGGCAGCCCATTTTCGGGACCCCAAACTGCGCGGTTTTGGCCCCGAGCATTCATTTTGCATCGATGTCTGTTCATTTTTGGCAGACACCTCTGTTTGGTCCTTCCGAGGGACACTCGGGTCTCTGAAACCCACTTCGCAGCCGAACACCACTTCCGGTGCCCGGCAGCCCATTTTCGGGATCTCGAACCACGCGGTTTTGGCCCCGAGCATTCATTTTGCATCGATGTCTGTTCATTTTTGGCAGACACCTCTGTTTAGTCCTTCCGAGGGACACCGGGTCTCGAAACCCACTTCGCACGAACACCACTGCGTGTGATTTCATTTCGGGACCCCAAATGCGGTTTTGGTCCCGAGCTTTCATTTCGTGATCCGCTTTTCTCCGGTTTTTGGCGGAGACCTCTATTTATCGTTCGAGGAACACCGGGTCTTCGAAACCCACTTGACGAACACCACTTAGGTGCGGCGGCCCATTTTCGGATCCCGAACCACGCGGTTTTGGCCCCGAGCATTCATTTTGCATCGATGTCTGCTCATTTTTGGCAGACACCTCGCTTAGTCCTTCCGAGGGACACTGGGTCTCGAAACCCACTTGCTGAACACCACTTCGGTGCCGTTCATTTCGGACCCCAAACCGCGGTTTTGGTCCCGAGCTTTCATTTCGCATCCGTTTTCTCCGGTTTTGGCGGAGACCTCTATTTTATCGCTCGAGGAACACCGAGGTCTCGAAACCCACTTCGCAGCGAACACCACTGCGTGCGGCATTTCATTTTCGGATCCCAACCACGCGCTTTTGGTCCCCGAGCATTCGTTTCCCATCCGTTTTCCCCGGTTTTTGGCAGAGACCTCTGTTTAGTCCTTCCGAGGGACACTGGGGTCTCTGATACCCACTTCGCAATTAACACCACTTCGTGCCCGCATTTCATTTTCGACCCCGCGGTTTTGGTCCCCGAGCTGCTTTTACATTAGTTTTTGTTCAATTTTGGCAGGTACCTCTGTTTCATCATTCTGAGGAACACTGCGGTCTCAGATGCCCACTTCGTGGCCGAACAAAATCTTTTTTTTTCGCCCTCAAAATATCTAGATATTTTGTTGCACTTTAGATATTTTGGATACACTTTAGATATTTTTGGTGCATTCTTGCTCTATAAAGGGACGGTTTTGGCTTCATCAAAGGGGGTTGGAGAATTGTTAGACATTTTTGAGAGGGAGAGACACCATTTTCTCTCCATTTTCCATAGCATCCAAGTCTTTTTCTTCAAGTTTTGGTCCCATTTTCTTCACCAACACCAAGCCTCACCATCTCCACTACCATTCCAGCAGAAAGGAAGGGTTTTTCAGAGGTCAAGAAGCTACAAATTCAAGTCAAGAAGCAAAGAAAGAAAGGGCTTCAAGGGTAAGTCTCCAAATCCAACTTTTGTAGCATAATCTTGAGTCAAATTTTTACCCTATTTCATTTTGTTTTTGGGGCTCCGACCCCTACTGGTTTTAGGCTTATTTTGAGCCCCTCTACAACTTTGTAGAAGGGCTCAACTTCATTTGGTGTCTCCATGATACACTTCCTTCAATATACACCTTGTATGTCACAATCTTGAATGCTAGTTTTAGCCTCTTTTCATTTGTTTTTGGGGCTCCGACCCCTACTGGTTTTGTGCTTATATTGAGCCCCTCTACAACATTGTAGAAGGGCTCAACCTCATTTGGCCATTCTATATACCACCTCTCTTGGAAATTCACTTTAGGCCCTAATTCTTGCATGCTTTGTTAGGCTTACTTGGCTCCGGATTTCAGCCTTCATCAGGCTTAGAAATAGCCTTGTTTTTGTCTCCTTTTCATGTTATGTTGAGGGCCTTAAGCCATTTGGTGTATATTTTTGGTACTTCCTTTGAAACCCATCAAATTTACCGTAAAATTGCATGCTTGTTTAGGCCATCTTAGCCTCTGATTTCAGCCTTCATCAGGCTTATAAAATGTCTTGTTTTGGTCTATTCTTCAAGTTTTGTCAAGGGTCTTAAGTGGTTTGGTGCATCCATTTGGTACCTCTCTTTATAACCCTCTTTTGGCCCTTATTTTGCATGCTATGTTTAGCATATATACATACTGATTTAGAGGTTGTCATCTCTTGCATTTGTGCATATTTTTGTTCCATCTTCAATGTTGTAGAACTGATTTTTTGGGTTTGAGCATTGTACATACCACTTGCTTTGTAATTCCCCTCTTTTACCGTTATATTTTTTGCAAGCTTTAGTTTCCATACTTGTGTGCATTATTTGGCCTTGCTTTGTGCTAATAAAATGCTAGTTTAGGGGCTGCCTTGCCACTGTTTTGCATTCCATGTCCATATTCTGTATGTTTAATAGGGTCAGAGGCCATTTCGGGTGCATTTCATCGCATTTTGGGCATCGGTTGCAATTTTATCATAATTTGGGGGCTGTTTTTGCATTATCTTAGTTGCTGAATTTTGCATCTTCCTTATTCCATTTGCTACATCTCATTCGCATGTCATTTTGGTGCTTTTGTGCATTCCTCGATTTGCGTCATGTCCGCACGCTGCTTCGGCAGCTTTGTTTTTACCCGACGGCCTCCTATGTGAGTGAGCTGAGGCTCTCTCATGTTGGTGTAAGCCCATCGCGGCATTCCGTGTGCCATTTCATTGTCTTTTATCATCGCTTTCGCTTATGCTGGCAGGGCACGCACTTCGAGGCACTTCGCCGGTTTTATCCGATTTTCATCTTTCATCATCGCTCGGTTATGCTACCAGGCACGCATTTCGAGGCACTTCGCTTTATCCGATTTTCATCTTTCATCATCGTTTCGGTTTTGCGCGTGCACCTTGTTTTTGCACTGCCGGTTTTATCCGATTTTCATCTTTCATCATCGCCTCGGTTTGCGCGCCTGTGGGCACGCACTTCGAAGCACTTTGGTTTTATCCGATTTTCATCTTTCATCATCGCCTCGGTTTGCGCGCCTGTGGGCACACATTTCGAGGCACTTCGGTTTTATCTGATTTTTCATCTTTCATCATCGCCTCGGTTCGCGTGCCTGTGGGCGCGCACTTCGAGGCACTTCGGTTTTATCCGATTTGCATCTCACATCATGACCTCGGTTTGCGTGCCCGTATGCACGCATTTCGAGGCACACTCTGTTTCATCTGATTTGCATTCCGTATGCCATTTTCTCGGATTGCGTGCCTCTGGCACGCATTTCGAGGCATTTTATTTTAGTCTCATTACACATTGTATTTCATATCATCTCATTTTCATAGCATTGTGCATGCTATATCATATGTTAGCTGCATTTCATGCATATCATGCATATTGCACGGGAAACGAGGCACGCTTTCAGACCGAGTAATCTTAGCGGGTCTCAATTCCCAAGTCACCGACACTCCGGATTATCCATGATGGAGTTAGGTTTTGATGTGGCATCCATCTATATTCATCCCAATATTGAGTTGTGCAAATCGGCTCCTCGGCCATCATGCATCGATATGCTTGATTGGTGGCGCGAGGATCGAGGCATGCATACATTTGTGAAATACACTGCTATGCCCTTTTCCTGCTCTCTGTTGCAGCAAAAATGAAGAATTATCAGTTTTTCGGAATCTGGCACGCAATTCGAGGGAAAGTGTAAACAGAGGCTAATCGAGGCATCCCAGTGGATTTCCGCCAGCAAAACAACAGCGGCATCTATCGAAGCAAGGCGCCACGGCTTGCATGCCGCTTTTCGCTTTCTTAGTTAATTGTCAATTAATTAGAAATTTGTATATTTATTTCGGACTGTAATATTCTTTCATTTGGGTCTGTATTATTCTTTATTCGGACCCTCTGTGCGAGGGCATAAATGTAATAAGGGTGGGTGAGTGTGATGTATGTCTTCCAACTCCCATTTCTTTCTCCCTTTTATTTACCCGCTTTGGATGGTTAGATATAGGGCATATTTCAATTAGCATACAGTATGACAGCATGTTTGCATCATTCATCTGTTTTGCATGCACTGCCCTACAAGATCATACAAACCGTGATCGTATTTCAATTCCAAGTTGAATACATGTTAGTTGTAGCATTTCACATACCATGTTTAGAATAGCCGAGCCTGCCATAGTTGCATTTTGCATGTGTTGCATTAGGCATTTTAGCATATTTAGGATTCATGCATGATTTCTAACCGGTTCCTTTTTTGGCTTGGAGTACTCGGTAAGTGGTTATGCTTTAGCATCCTTGCATGCGTGTGAGTGTTGCCATGATAGCATGCTTACCATGAGGCTAAGTGCTTATATGATATAACTGCCTTGAATGCCTGTGGGTGGAGGTTGAGTTATCTGAATTGGGACAATTCATCAACTGTTTGTTTTAAGCCCACTAGATAGTGGCAAAATCATGTTTTCTAAGCCCACCTGAGGGTGGCAAATCCAAGATTTTAGCCTACTCAGGGTAGCACCATCAAACCATTTTCAAACAAACAAATATGAAATGTTTTGTTCCATTCGACGCCCCTATACTTGTTTGTCATGAGCATCACATAGTAATCCTAGGCTAATAATCTAATAAGAGCATACAATGTTTTCAAAATCGATATCATGGTTAGTAGAGGCCTTTTGACCGGGCGAGAGGGGGTGCTCACGATGTGACCTTCCCTAATCGTACCCAAGTTCCCGAGCCAACTTTGGTGATGACGGACACGTGGCCTTTTGGCACCGAGTCAGGGTTTCCTAAATTTCCCATTTTAAAAATATTTAGGTGGCGACTCTGTTATCTGGCAAAGCAGTCCATGTTTGGCACTTCTTTCAAAAAATCTGTTTTTTCTCAAAACGATTTGCCGGATTTGGACTCTTTGGTCCGAGATTTGGAACCGCAACAAAATTGAGTCCGAACTGTAGCGAGGTCCCCCGCGGGCGTTGTTACAGTTTCTGGCGACTCTGCTGGGGATTTAGAGAACTTGACTCGAACTCGTGATATCTGCTTTTGACTACATTTGTGTGTTTCTTTGCATTTCATTTGCATTGGTGCGCCTAGGACACCGTGTTTGCCATATGCCATTCCCGAACGATTTGCCGGAGGCTTGTCTTGTCAAGTCATGTCCGTAAGGCCGTCGATCGCCTGGGCTCGACAAGATGGGAACACAAACCCCGATTTTACCGGCATCCCTTTTGACCATTCGACCTAGTGCATATTCGGATCCATAGTGACCATTCCAAACTAGGACAGGTTGCTTACCCGTTTATAGGTTGTTTGAAGCCGCTGCGTGCGTAGTGAAACCCTAGCTCCTGACAAAATAGGACAGGGAAACCCTACCCCAACATAGGGGTGTTTTGGCTCTCACTTATCTGTTATGTGCTTGTTAGAGTGTGCCTCTACAGGGAATGCATGTATCAGTTTATGAGTTTGAGCATCAGGCCCGCGGGCACCAATTCAGTATTTTGGGTATCAGGCCTGCGGGCATCAGTATTTGGTGGAATCAGTTTTACCTGAGGGTATCAGATTTGAGGCAGAATTTTGGGGGCAGAATTCAGTAGAGGGCACAGTCATCCTGTTATGCTCATATCCGTTTTGATGAAATCAGGCTGAGATGCTGCATGTTTTCTCTTTTGCTAGGTAGTTCTGGAACCATAGCTTCAGAAGGCTCCAATATCCCCCGAGGTTCATTAGACTTGTGCTGATAGACTTTGTCGGGTCAGAGATTCAGTTCAAGGGCAACCAGATGTTCTTTCGCTGAGGCAAGGCAAAGGAGGGCCAGACAGGGTTCATTTGTTCATCTGATCCGTTAGTCACCAGTCACATCACCTTTGTTCGGACTCAACAGACCGTGATGGCACAAGGTTCGGAAGAATTTATGGCCGTGGTAACAGCGTTGAATCGTGGAACGCCATGCGTGTTGAGACCAAGATTGAAACGCACGCCCATCCTGGGCGCTCGCCTCACATCCACTTTGGGACCCCAACCGAACTTTGACCCAATTCCGCCAACCTAAAATTTGCAAGGTCCAAGCCCTCGAGAAGGGTTGACTCAAGCCCAAGTTTTGCACCTCTTGCGACCTAACAAGAGGCGTTATCCCCTTGATGCTAATGACCTCGATCTGACCGCAGTGAAAATTGCGAACCTTGAGAAGCAATTCAAAAGGGCACATGGCCTTAACTCCATTCCCGACATTGAGGATGGGCACGCCGAAGTCTTTGCAGACTCCCAGACGGATTCAAAATGCCATATATTGACCGTTTCGACGGGTCTGGGGATCCAATGATACATATCCGACTTTTCTTGGATGTCCTAAAGCCGATGGGTCTGACTAAGCCACAAAAACTCTCCCTGTATGGAAGAACCCTGTTGGGTGTAGCAGCCACTTGGTACACTAGGTTGGAGGACAGAGTGAAGCAAAACTGGGAAGAATTAGCTGAGGCCTTTGTCGGTCAATATTCCTACAATACCTGTTGAAATGACCATCCAAGAGCTTGAAGCAACCCGCCGTAACCCAACAGAGTCTTTTTGTGAAATTTGTTGCAGATGGAGAGCAAAGGCAAAGATGATGATGACGCCGCCCTTCCGAGAGGGATCAAGTGCGGATGATGGTGCGGAACCTCGAGCATGATATGTTGCGTAAATTGATAGTCGCCTCCAGATTCACTTTCAAAAGTTTGCATGAACGGGGTTCAAGTCGAGAATGCGTTCAACAATGGATCATTCCTGCAAGTGAACCGACAAGGAGGGTGATTTCAAGGAGTACCAATGAAGTAGCACTATTCCCGAACGCACTGAAACCAATACAGTCACCACAGCCAACCCTTTTGCCAATTCAAGCTTGCAAATAGCCGACTCCAAATTTCGAGCTCAGGCGTAACTTTCACCGTCTATATGAGCTTGACTAGCGCACTAAAAGTCTTGATGGAAAGAGGGCATCTCAAACCCCTTGATCCTCAACCTCTTCCCAACCCACTCCCAGCCAGACATAACCCCTCCAAGTACTGTATGTACCATCAGCAGCGCGGTCATGGCACCGACCGTTGCTACCGCCTTCGTCATGAGGTCCAAAATCTCATCGACAACCAAACGATAGCTCCACCTTCGGACCCCAATGACCAAATACCTCATCCACATCTCAATCTAATCCACACATTGGCCGTCCCTTACGACCCCAGTGTATATATCACCCCAGCCCATTTGCCCAAACCGAAGGTGTTTATCCCAGAGAGCCTGGACTTATGCATGATGGGTGCATCTGAACCCCGATCATCTCAAACCCATGAACCCACTACTCCTGAGCTGATAAGGATGATCGAAGATCTTCAGAGAACTGTGGCAGATCTGGCCTTTGGAGTTTTGGCTCCGTCATCAACCGCATCACATACTAAGGAGTTCATGTCAAAGGTTCCTTAACCTTGGGACAGCCGATTGGGAGAAGGCCAATCTCTTAGCAAAGTGGAGACCAAAGGATAAGAGCAAGGCAAAGTGCATCGGTCCCATGAACACCTTCGTGGGATATTGAGGCTTTGAAAGTCAAGGACTAAACAAAGAGCAAGTCCTTGCGATTGTTGTAGAGGTCAGGATGACACTTTCGCCAATCAAGTTGGAGGCGCTTTGAATCAAGGGCAAGCCGAGAAGCGGCTTTGTACCAGGAATGTTCCTTTCAACTCTAGTCCCGTTCTCGGAAGAGACCAGCAAACCCAGTCAGCACCTGTCAATCCCTTTGCTGGTGCATCCAGCAAAAAGCCACAAACCTCAAAATACCCACCTCGGGGCCAGAGGGTGTTTACCCCATCAGACATGTCACTATCAAGGGCCTTGAGGGTCCTGATAAAAAAAGGGTACCTGAAGCCCCTGGAGCCGCGGCCCCTACCAGAAAAACTCCCTCCTACCCATAATCCGGCCAAGTATTGTGCCTTCCATCAACAAGTTGGCCACGTCACTGATAATTGTTTCCGTCTTCGCCATGAAATACAAGATCTGATCGACAACAAGATCATCGCCGTACCAGTCTTGCAAAGTCTATCGGCACTTGATCAGTGAACCTGTGGGGGGATAAGGCGACTATGTGATCAGGGGATGAACCACCTGCGGGCGGCAATCAGTTTACTCCAGACGTGGGAATGGCATGCACTGTTTTGAGCAATGTACAAGTGCTGTTAATTTTGCATTCTGACTTGGGTATTGAGTCTGTCTTTTTGTTTTAAGTCAGTCTCTTTTGTTTTGGGTCTGTCTTGTTGTATCGAGTTAGTCCTGTTGTATAAGAGTCGGGTGAGTCCGAGGGTGTTACCTAGGGCATCACCATTTTGTTTTGTTTTGTGTTTGTCTTTTCGTTTTGTTTTGAGTCTGTTTCCGCCAGGGAGTCAGTTATGCCAACAGATTTTGAATGAAACAGCAGTGTTTTTCACGCGCTCGCATTTGCTTCTGCCTTGTGCCAGTTATGCCGGAAGTTCTGAATGAGATGGCAGTATTTGGCTAATAACTCTGTCTTTTCTGTGCCTTGAAGTCATTATATTGACCTAAGTTTTTCAAAACCTTTTGAACACTGTGGTGAAAACGAAGAGGAAGGAATTCCTCGGGTTTTGCAAAAATTGATCAACTTGAGAGAAAGAAAGGCGTGCTAAGCCCTTAATGAATGAAATCATGCTTGTTAGTGTGAGTACTGAGAAGGACCCTAGCTTTGATCCAGACTGGTTTCACACTATCTTCAGCGTGAGCGATTTGTCGCTTTCTTAAAGATTTTCAAAAACAAAATGTTTTGCGCAGTCCTGCGAAGACCTGTGTGGAATCGCTCTTGAGATTGTGCAGCCTAGGATCGCTCTCAGCCTCGAGACTCAACCCCTTTGCTTTCAAACCTTGAACGTGCATTCAGAAGGTTCAACGGTCAACCACAATGTAAGGCCTGTGTGGCTAGATTCGAAGCAACCCTCGAACAAGAGGCCAGGAAAGAAGCAGCTTGCAAAGCTAGATCAGAAGCACCCCTCGAACTAGGGGCAAAAAATGTCAGATGTGCTCGAAGAGCCGAAGATGAGTCCTTTCGCAAATCAGCAGCCACTCTCCTGGATACGGATGGCTTCAAAACCCTAAAACCATTTGGCATGGACTTGTTACACTTTTACCCTTTGAGAGGCTCGCTGGGTCGAAAACCCAAAAGGGCGACCCAGGCAAAAGTTAGAGCAAAGAAAAATACAAAAAAAAGAAAGAAAAAAAAAGAAAAGAAAAATGCAAAAAAGAAAAAGAAAATGAATGAAAAGAACAAAAAAAAAGAAAAAGAAAAGAAAAACAAAGCTCGCAAGGCCGAAAACCTGCAACAGGCGCCTTGGCAAAAGTTAGAGCATAAAAAGGAGAAGTTAATACCCGAGTGTACCTTAACCCCGAACTACGTAAGGCTTGATTCCCATGTTTGGGATACGTAGGCAACTTCATCTTGAAGTCCAGCCATAAAACACTTCAAATTCGATTGTGTCCATGTAATGGTTTTGATCATCTTTGCCTTTTTCAGATCTCGAGAGTTCGGTTGTCATCATCACTCTGAGGGTTAATTATAGTGTGCTGCGGCGCCATCCAAACAAGGGGCAACTTTCCGTTGCCATTCAACGCGCCGCGGTGCCTTTCAAACAAGGGGCAACTTTCCGTTGCCATGCAGCCCTCTTCAAGCAAGGGGCAATTTTCCTCCGGATCTGAGGTTGTGCATCTCAAGAGTGGGTTCTATGCTCGTTGAGCAGCGGCCGTTTGCAAAAATAGCTTTTGAGAATTTTTACTAAGGCTGATTAATTCTCTCGAAAATTATCCCACTTTTCCAAAACTGGACCATTTCTTGGACCCAAAAAAGGAAAATTTTCAGTGCTCATGGCCTGACTTGCATGATTTCAAATCAAAAATTGAACAAGCGTGTTAATCTAACTCTCATGTTGGTCAAAACTGTTTTGGTACAAAGCAAAAACAAAAAATGGTCAAAATGATGAACTAGGGGGCACGGTTGAGTCAGGAGTTCTGTCTTTTCCCCTTTGTCAAAATACTTGCCAAGAAGGGCACCATACTTGCCAAGAAGGGCGCTCTACCTGCCGGAAGAGGGCACAACGGAAGCTAACAGCGAAAGGGCAGAAAGCTCTCATATCCTCCAAGTATTGAGGTATCAAGCCAAGTGCGAAGCACGAACTGGAATGGGGCCAGACATTACACTCCCTCATCTGGACAGATCTGCTCACGTCCAAACTCCCCAGCAGGGCATCATCGACCGATGTCAGCTGCAGATTTGCTACATACCCATTTGTAGCACAACCCCTCTGTGGGAGGACTTCACTAGCTGTGAGCGGAAGAAAGAAAATCTAGCAGAATGCTAGGGGGCAAGAGCCCGCAACTTCCTGTTTATCCATCAACCACCCAGGGGAGGGATGAAAAATGAGAGATTGAAGAATAGAGAGATGTGCGATGAGAGAAAAAGTGAGAAAAGGGCTTTTTCAGAAAAACAGAGCCTGAGGGCCGAGTGATGTGAGAATCACCAAATAAGAAAGGGTGGGAAACCTACCCGGTGAAACAGGCTCCCTGTGCACGTCTGAGTGTCGTGTCTTTTTGTTTTATCTCGATCCTTGTTTTGAGTCGTCTCGAGTGTTACTCGATGTGTCTAGGTTGTGTACCTTTTGTTTTCTTGTTGAGTCGTAGTGTGCAGTATTCAGTCGTAGGCTCAATACCCAGTTGAGAACTTATGCTCACTCTCAATTTCAAAAAATCGTTTTGTGCTCCGAGTGCCGTGCCGTTCTCCACATTTGTGCAAAATAGAATTTGTTCTTTCATAAACCGCAGGTTCAACCCAGTCATGTGAGAACAAGGAAACCAGACCTATCTGGGTTATGAGTTTCGGGTCGCAAAGCAAAAGCAAAAGAGGAAAATGTCGAGCATCCGAGTTTGTTCCAACTTCAAGAAGTTCCGAGACTATATTCCGTGTGTACCTCTTCGTGTCTTGCCAATGTTCAAGTATGAGTGTGCCTCTACCTCAAGCTCAAGATCAAGTCTACTTCTGCCGTAATGGCGATCGAAGTGTTCTCCCGAGTACCATTCTCGCCAGAGTCATCTTGGACGTGTTTGCGCTGAGTTCCTAGGAGACCAACTGCGCCGGTGGAAACTAGACTTCGAATGGCCGTGGCCTAGAACGCAATGGTTCGGGATTTCCGAGACTAAAGTCTGGTTTAAATACCCAGAGGCGTGTCCTCGGCTTGAAATCTGTATGGCAGCCCCATAGATTGAGATAGCATGTGTATGCGCCTCAGTTCTGGATACTGAACCAACCTAGTCTGTCACCCCGTTGGAGAATAGGGAAAGTTGTGAGTATGATCAGGAAAACAAGCGGCAGCCGTGGCTCCCACATGCAGATATTGTTACTTGTCAGCATTTTAGAACCTTTGTGCTGTGAGTTGAAGGTAAGTGTTCGAAGAGCACGAGGGGAGATCCCCGTCAGAGTAGAGCGGTTCACCGCCACTCGCCTCATGAGGTGCTTTCTAAAAGCGCCGCTTTGTCCATTTATTGCTTTCCGTTAGCATCATGCATTGTATTGCATTGTACCTATCAAGTTTCTCTCTCATTTCACTTAGTGTATCAATCACGCCATGCTCATTACTCGCATTGTCATGCACACTTCACCTGCACTTGTTAGTGCACCTCAAATCCATCGCGCTATCTTGCGCACCTCAAATCAATCGCGCTATCTTGCGCACCTCAAATCAATCGCGCTATCTTGCGCGACTCAAATCAATCGCGCTTATCTTGCGCACTCAAATCAATCGCGCTATCTTGCGACCTCAAATCAATCGCGCTTATCTTGCGCACTCAAATCAATCGCGCTTATCTTGCGCACTCAAAACCATCGCGCTTATCTTATGCGACTCAAATCAATCGCGCTTATCTTGCGCGACTCAAATCAATCGCGCTTATCTTGGCGACTCAAATCAATCGCGCTTATCTTATGCGACCTCACCGCACTCGTTAGTGCATTGCATCGCGCTATCTTGGCGACCTTATTTGTATCACATTGCGATGCATCCATTCGCCGACATTGCGTGTCGCACTTTCGGAATCATAGGAGTCACATGGAATATATGTTGTTAGCATATTGTTCTTGTTGAATTTCTATTTTGCGAGCACGATATTGTATGTACGGTTCATTTGAGGTCGGTGCGACTGCATTTAATCGCCAGTATTGTATCTTCTCCGTGTGAGACGCAATGAGAATTACATGATTCTCTGCATTCCTAACTGCATGAAATGTAGTTGTTTGCTTTGCATTCTTGCTTAAAAATGTTGCATCTATTTGTCAATACCTGCTTCATTACAGCTTGCCGCACTTGCATGATCGTCTGGCTTCTTGCATATCATTCGCATTTTGCCCCCTTTGCCTGAGGGCACGCCTGCGGGCACATATCGTTGTTTATCTTGTATGATTGTCTAAGTCTTCGGCCTTGTCAAAAATGGGTCGTCTCTGGGCTTTGACATTCACTCCCGTCATTGTTATGACTTCCGAGTTCTGACAAAGAGGGGCAACTGTAGACACCCCATTTTTGACCGACCTTAAGACTCAGACGTCACCGATTGAGCGCTCGGTGATGTTGCATACTGTGCTCGTTCAGAAGTCTCAGAGTTATGCCGCTGCACGCCTCCTGCCACCGAACCCTTTTCGTGCCTTGTCTCGGTTGCGATGAACTGCACTCGGTTTCTCTGCTTTTTCCCGAGGGAAGGAGTGGTCTCAGAGGCTATCTCCGGTGGCCGTGAACTACATTTCGTGGTCAGAGGCCATTTTGCCCATTTCGAGCGGTTCCGGTTTCGGGATCGCAGCCGTGTGCCTCGGCTCGACCGCCCAACCATCTCCGAGTTCTCCGGTTTTGGTTTGCACCTCTTTTTATAGTTCCGAGGAACACTGGGCCTCGATGCCCACTTCGCAATTAACACCACTTAGGTGTCTTGAATTTCATTTTCGGACCCAATCGCGCGGTTTTGGCCCCGAGCATTCATTTTGCATCGATGTCTGTTCATTTTTGGCGTACACTGCTTGGTCCTTCCGAGGGACACCGGGGTCTCTGAAACCCACTTCGCATTAACACCACTTCGTCTGAAATTTCATTTTTGATCCCAACCACGCGTTTTTGGCCCCGAGCATTCATTTTGCATCGATGTTCTGCTCATTTTTGGCAGACACCTGCTTAGTCCTTCCGAGGGACACTGGGGTCTTCAAACCCACTTCGCAATTAACACCACTTCGTCTTCGGCCCATTTTCGGATCCCAACCACGCGGTTTTGGCCCGAGCATTCATTTTGCATCGATGTTCTGCTCATTTTGGCGGACACCTCTGCTTAGTCCTTCCGAGGGACACTGGGTCTCGAAACCCACTGACGAACACCACTTCGGTGCCTTGGCCCATTTTCGGACCCCAAACCGCGCTGTTTTGGTCCCGAGCTTTCATTTCGTGATCCGTTTTCTCCGGTTTTTGGCGGACCTCTATTTTATCGTTACGAGGAACACCGAGGTCTCGAAACCCACTTCGCAGCCGAAACACCACTTCGGTGCGTCCCATTTTGATCCCGAACCGCGCTTTTGGTCCCCGAGCATTCATTTCAGATCCGCTTTTCCGGTTTTTGGCAGAGACCTCTGTTTAGTCCTTCCGAGGGACACTGGGTCTTCGATACCCACTTCGCAATTAACACCACTTCGTGCCCGCGGCCCATTTTCGGGACCCCGCGGTTTGGTCCCCGAGCTGCTTTTACATTAGTTTTGTTCAATTTTGGCAGTACTGCTTCATCATTCGAGGAACATCATGTCTCAGATGTGCCACTTGCGGGCCGAACAAAATCTTTTTTTTCGCCCTCAAAATATCTAGATATTTTGTTGCACTTTAGATATTTTGGATACACTTTAGATATTTTTGGTGCATTCTTGCTCTATAAAGGGACGGTTTTGGCTTCATCAAAGGGGGTTGGAGAATTGTTAGACATTTTTGAGAGGGAGAGACACCATTTTCTCTCCATTTTCCATAGCATCCAAGTCTTTTTCTTCAAGTTTTGGTCCCATTTTCTTCACCAACACCAAGCCTCACCATCTCCACTACCATTCCAGCAGAAAGGAAGGGTTTTTCAGAGGTCAAGAAGCTACAAATTCAAGTCAAGAAGCAAAGAAAGAAAGGGCTTCAAGGGTAAGTCTCCAAATCCAACTTTTGTAGCATAATCTTGAGTCAAATTTTTACCCTATTTCATTTTGTTTTTGGGGCTCCGACCCCTACTGGTTTTAGGCTTATTTTGAGCCCCTCTACAACT
This sequence comes from Camellia lanceoleosa, assembly GCA_025200525.1. Taxonomy (NCBI): domain Eukaryota; kingdom Viridiplantae; phylum Streptophyta; class Magnoliopsida; order Ericales; family Theaceae; genus Camellia; species Camellia lanceoleosa. The sequence goes on from JANUSC010000052.1 coordinate 361,395, forward strand.
TTGTAGAAGGGCTCAACTTCATTTGGTGTCTCCATGATACACTTCCTTCAATATACACCTTGTATGTCACAATCTTGAATGCTAGTTTTAGCCTCTTTTCATTTGTTTTGGGGCTCCGACCCCTACTGGTTTTAGAAGCTTATATTGAGCCCCTCTACAACATTGTAGAAGGGCTCAACCTCATTTGGCCATTCTATATACCACCTCTCTTGGAAATTCACTTTAGGCCCTAATTCTTGCATGCTTTGTTAGGCTTACTTGGCTCCGGATTTCAGCCTTCATCAGGCTTAGAAATAGCCTTGTTTTTGTCTCCTTTTCATGTTATGTTGAGGGCCTTAAGCCATTTGGTGTATATTTTTGGTACTTCCTTTGAAACCCATCAAATTTACCGTAAAATTGCATGCTTGTTTAGGCCATCTTAGCCTCTGATTTCAGCCTTCATCAGGCTTATAAAATGTCTTGTTTTGGTCTATTCTTCAAGTTTTGTCAAGGGTCTTAAGTGGTTTGGTGCATCCATTTGGTACCTCTCTTTATAACCCTCTTTTGGCCCTTATTTTGCATGCTATGTTTAGCATATATACATACTGATTTAGAGGTTGTCATCTCTTGCATTTGTGCATATTTTTGTTCCATCTTCAATGTTGTAGAACTGATTTTTTGGGTTTGAGCATTGTACATACCACTTGCTTTGTAATTCCCCTCTTTTACCGTATTTTTGCAAGCTTTTGTTTCCATACTTGTGAGCATTATTTGGCCTTGCTTTGTGCTAATAAAATGCTAGTTTAGGGGCTGCCTTGCCACTGTTTTGCATTCCATGTCCATATTCTGTATGTTTAATAGGGTCAGAGGCCATTTCTAGGTGCATTTCATCGCATTTTGGGCATCGGTTGCAATTTTATCATAATTTGGGGGCTGTTTTTGCATTATCTTAGTTGCTGAATTTTGCATCTTCCTTATTCCATTTGCTACATCTCATTCGCATGTCATTTTGGTGCTTTTGTGCATTCCTCGATTTGCGTGTCCGCGGGCACGCGTTTCGAGGCAGCTTTGTTTTTACCCGACGGCCTCCTATGTGAGTGAGCTGAGGCTCTCTCATGTTGGTGTAAGCCCATCGCGGCATTCCGTGTGCCATTTCATTGTCTTTTATCATCGCCTCGGTTTGCGCGCTTGTGGGCACGCACTTCGAGGCACTTCGGTTTTATCCGATTTTCATCTTTCATCATCGCCTCGGTTTATGCTACCAGGCACGCATTTCGAGGCACTTCCGTTTATCCGATTTTCATCTTTCATCATCGTCTCGGTTTTTGCGCGCGCAGGCACGCGCTTCGAGGCACTGCCGGTTTATCCGATTTTCATCTTTCATCATCGCCGCCTCGATGCGCTTCGAGGCACGCGCGCTAAGGCACACATTTCGAGGCACTTCGGTTTTATCTGATTTTTCATCTTTCATCATCGCCTCGGTTCGCGTGCCTGTGGGCGCGCACTTCGAGGCACTTCGGTTTTATCCGATTTGCATCTCACATCATGACCTCGGTTTGCGTGCCCGTATGCACGCATTTCGAGGCACACTCTGTTTCATCTGATTTGCATTCCGTATGCCATTTTCTCGGATTGCGTGCCTCTGGCACGCATTTCGAGGCATTTTATTTTAGTCTCATTACACATTGTATTTCATATCATCTCATTTTCATAGCATTGTGCATGCTATATCATATGTTAGCTGCATTTCATGCATATCATGCATATTGCACGGGAAACGAGGCACGTTTCGTACTCCGAGTAACGGAACGGGTCTCAATTCCCAAGTCACCGACACTCCGGATTATCCATGATGGAGTTAGGTTTTGATGTGGCATCCATCTATATTCATCCCAATATTGAGTTGTGCAAATCGGCTCCTCGGCCATCATGCATCGATATGCTTGATTGGTGGCGCGAGGATCGAGGCATGCATACATTTGTGAAATACACGCTATGCCCTTTTCCCGCTCTGCAAAGAAAAATGAAGAATTATCGCTTTTGAATCGCACGCAATTCGAGGGAAAGTGTAAACAGAGGCTAATCGAGGCATCCCAGTGGATTTCCGCCAGCAAAATTTCAACAAAGGCATCTATCGGCAAAGGCGCCCCACGGCTTGCATGCCGCTTTATCGCTTTCTTAGTTAATTGTCAATTAATTAGAAATTTGTATATTTATTTCGGACTGTAATATTCTTTCATTTGGGTCTGTATTATTCTTTATTCGGACCCTCTGTGCGAGGGCATAAATGTAATAAGGGTGGGTGAGTGTGATGTATGTCTTCCAACCCCCATTTCTTTCTCCCTTTTATTTACCCGCTTTGGATGGTTAGATATAGGGCATATTTCAATTAGCATACAGTATGACAGCATGTTTGCATCATTCATCTGTTTTGCATGCACCGGGCTCGGCGCATCATACAAACTGCATCGTATTTCAATTCCAAGTTGAATACATGTTAGTTGTAGCATTTCACATACCATGTTTAGAATAGCCGAGCCTGCCATAGTTGCATTTTGCATGTGTTGCATTAGGCATTTTAGCATATTTAGGATTCATGCATGATTTCTAACCGGTTCCTTTTTTGGCTTGGAGTACTCGGTAAGTGGTTATGCTTTAGCATCCTTGCATGCGTGTGAGTGTTGCCATGATAGCATGCTTACCATGAGGCTAAGTGCTTATATGATATAACTGCCTTGAATGCCTGTGGGTGGAGGTTGAGTTATCTGAATTGGGACAATTCATCAACTGTTTGTTTTAAGCCCACTAGATAGTGGCAAAATCATGTTTTCTAAGCCCACCTGAGGGTGGCAAATCCGCATTTTAGCCTACCTGCGGGTAGCACCATCAAACCATTTTCAAACAAACAAATATGAAATGTTTTGTTCCAATTCAGACGGCCCAGTCTATACTTGTTTGCTGCGAGCATCACATAGTAATCCTAGGCTAATAATCGGAATAAGAGCATACAATGTTTTCAAAATCAGATATCATGGTTAGTAGAGGCCGGTCTTTGACCGGGCGAGAGGGGTGCTCACGATGTGACCTTCCCTAATCGTATCAAGTTCCCGAGCCAACTTTGGTGATGACGGACACGTGGCCTTTTGGCACCGAGTGGTTTCCTAAATTTCCCATTTTAAAAATATTTAGGTGGCGACTCATATCCGCAAAGCAAATCCATGTTTGGCACTTCTTTCAAAAAATCTGTTTTTTCTCAAAACGATTTGCCGGATTTGGACTCTTTGGTCCGAGATTTGGAACCGCAACAAAATCGAGTCCGAACTGTAGCGAGGTCCCCCGCGGGCGTTGTTACAGCCACTAGGGAACAGATCCGGGTTGGGCCGTGATGACTCTAGTGCTCAATGATTGTAAGGAAAAGACCTTTAAAAGCAACTAGGTGACCTTCAATCGGATCGTCTTTGAGAAAAGGCCCAGGTGCCACCCTGAGGATGACTTTTAGTTCGGTATTGGATCCAACGGGGCTTATAGCCTGAGAAATGTGTGGCATATTATTGTTTTTCTTGGTACCCAGAAAATTATTGGTGTTCATGTTATAATCTGTTTTAAGTGGAAAATGTCATTTATCATGTTCTTGCGAGACATGAGTATTTTAAGTGTTGAACTGTGGAACCTTCTTTTTGAAACAGATTGTATTTACCAAACTGTATGCCAATCTAGTTTCTGTGATATATATCTTATTTTGGAATTGAACCATGTTTTCAAAACTGTATTTACTATCCATGTTGCTACTCACTGAGCTATCAGTTGACTTAGTTGTTTACCATTTTCAGGTGTTAGAAGGACTTAGAGTGGACTTATGGTGTAGCAGGGACTCAATTTCATGGACCTCTAGGGCATTTATTTAATTTGTTTTAGGTTGCTTGTCGAGTTTTGTCCATACATTGTGGTTGAGTTTTGTTTAGAATTATTTTATGTTGTGGGCGGTTTGTGTCCCATTTAGTATATATATATATTTTTAGGAAGTTGGTTATGACTTGTTTTTCAATTGTGGCATGTCACTGGATTGAGTTTTGATTTATTTATTTTTGGGCTATCATCACATTTATTCTTTGTGGTTTTGGGTTCATGTTTAGGCTTACGTGTGCCTTGGGCTAAGTCCCTGGGCCTGACAGTCATGCCCGGATTTGGGTGTGACAGACGAGCAGAGGTCATGTATGACAATCGTAACAGAGGTACGGATTCAAGAGGTGGCTCGTACGGATTCTAGAGGTGGCTCCCATGATAATGTAGCACTTAGTTCCGACGAATTCTAGAGGTGGCTCCCACAATAGTGTAGCACTTAGTTCCAACGGATTCTAGAGGTGGCTCCCACAATAGTGTAGCACTTAGCTCCGCACAGCACTTTGCTCCGCACAGAACAGAGATCAATGGATCTGAGTGTCACAAAGTAACTAAACAGAGGCCAATGGTTATTTAAGTTCTCCAAAGCGTGGGACTTCCGTGGTGGTACTTACAAAACATAATTCTTATAAGGTCATAACCAAATATTCTTTAACAGTAAAACAAACATATCCATGGGTTTCCTTTTAAGAAAATAAGGTTTAGAAATAAAACCACGTAACTGAAACCTTTATAAAACATAACTTTTAATAAAAACATAATTTATATAAAACAGATTTTGGTAAGTCAAAACATAAGTAAAATACATTTTGGTGACTCAAGGTATAATATAACTCACCTTAACTTTAATACCTTACTCTTCCTTTCCACTATCAAAAACCCTTTCTACTTCCATTATTCTTTCCTTTTTTTCCTCTCTTTCTTTTCTCTTTTCTCTCTTTTCTTTTCTTTCATTTTCCTTCTTCCTTTTCCTCTCCGCAGATTGATCACCTCACCCTTAAATAGAGCAGTGAGCCCACTCTCTCGCCAACACGTGGCAGCCCCTAATTATTTCACAGATTCTATAATTAATTATATAGATTTGTTCTTATCATTAATAGATATTTAAGATAATTACCTTTTGATCCAATATTTTAATATAATTATATAAATAATTTAATTTTTAATTAAATTACACTTTATCATATACCAATAGAAAATTAATTATTTATTTTAGTACCACACCCATTATTATTATTATTTATATTATCTATATTATTATTATTTATATTTTGACCCCTAAACTTTTAATAATTATATTATTTTACAAAATTACGCATTATAATAAATCATATATTTTCTTAACTGAGATTAAATAATATTAGTATAAATTCTATAGCATAATTAAAAATTTGGGTTGTTACATAGGGCATTTGTCTGTTGACCGCTTACGATCTTTGGCTCAATCAGGTATCTTGGGAAAAGTTTCTTCTAGTGAACTTACTGAATGTCAGGGGTGTAAACTCACCAAGATGACAACCTTACCTTTTCGTAAAAGCATTTCTATATCTGATACACCATTTTCTTTAGTTTATACTGATGTTTGGGGCCCTTCTCCTATTCTCACCAAAGGGGACTCTGCATACTATGTGTCATTTGTTGATGACTGCACCCGTTACACTTGAGTTTATCTTATGACTCATAAGTTCGATTTCTATCAGATATACCGTACCTTTCAATCTATGATTACTACACAGTTTGGGCCTACTATTAAAGTGTTACGGTCTGACTTGGGTGAGGAATATTTTAAAACTGAGTTTTGTGAGTATTTGGCTTATTTAGGTACCATTCACCAAACTTCCTGTACAGATACACCTGCCCAAAATGGTCGTGCTGAGTGTAAACACCATCATCTCCTTGAGACAGTTAGGTCTCTTCTTCTCTTTGCCTCAGTTCCGGCTCCATTTTGGGGGGAGGCAGTTCTTACTGCTGCTTTTCTTCTCAATCGCATGCCTACTCCCATTCTTTCTGGTCGGTCTCCTTATGAGGCTTTGTTCTCCCAACTTCCTAACTACTCCCTCCTTCGTGTGTTTGGGTCTGCCTGTTTTGTCCTTCTTCCCTGCAAAGATAGGACCAAACTTAGTGCCCAGTCTGTCCTCTGTGTCTTTTTGGGTTATAGTCCTACTCAAAAAGGCTATCGGTGTTACCACCCTGTTTTCCGTCGTCTTTATGTCTCCCAATATGTTTCTTTTCTCGAACATTTGCCTTACTTTCAGCTTCCTCCTGTCACTGCTCTAGTTTCTAAAGATGATTTGGTTCACATTAACCCATTTCCTTCTGAGGTACCATCTGATGAGTATATCTGCACAGTTCCTCCTGAGCTTGTTTCATCTTCTCCTCCTGCTTCACCTCTGACTGCTTCTCCTCATTCAGTTTGTTCTCCTTCTCCGTTGTTAGTTTATTCTCGTCGCAAGGCTCTTCCTCCACCAGTTGTCTCTACCCTCATCACGATCCTCCCCATCGCCGACTCGATCTTGTCAAGACAATCGATATTCTACTCGAGCGCGTCATCCTCCAAACAGGTTAGGTTGGTCTAATACATGTTTTTCTACTTCTTATCGTACCTTTTTTGTCTGCTATTCACTATTTTTCAGAACCTCAGTCTTACAAAGAGGCATGTCAGGACCTTTATTGGGTTCACGCTATGGAAGATGAGTTGCCTGCTCTATAGAAAACTAGTACTTGGGAGCTGGTTCCTTTGCCTGCTAGTAAGAACTTGGTTGGTTGTAAATGGGTCTACAAAGTCAAGACTCATTCTGCTAGGTCTCTTGAGCGCTACAAAGCTCGTCTGGTTGCCAAAGGTTTCTCTCAGGTGTATGATATTGATTATGAGGAAACATTTGCTCATGTTGCTAAGATGACTACTGTCCGTACTTTGATCTCTGTTGCTGTTATTTGTTCTTGGCCTCTTTATTAGATGGATATTAAGAATGTTTTTCTTAATGGCCATCTCACTGAGGAGGTTTACATGCGTCCTCCTCTTGGTCTTCCCCATTCCTCTAGCCAAGTTTGTCGTCTTCGGCGTGCTCTGTATGGTCTAAAGCAGTCTCCTCATGCTTGGTATGATCGCTTTCAGATTGCTGTTACCGAGCTTAGGTTTCATTCTTCTACTTCCGACTCTACTTTATTTCTGAGACATGCATTGGCTGGTTTTGTTGCTCTGTTACTCTATGTGGATGATATGATCATCATTGGCTCTGACTCTTCTACTATCTCTGAGGTCAAGCAGCATCTCTTCCGCACCTTCGAAATGAAAGATCTGGGTCCATTACGGTATTTTCTTAGTATTGAGGTTGCTTCTTCTCCAAAGGGCTATTTTCTGTCTCAGGCTAAGTATGCTAATGAAGTCATTCACCGTACTGGTCTTACCGATACTAAGGTTTCTGATACACCTATTGAGCTTATTGTGAAGCTTAATTCTACTGATGGTATCCCTCTGGATGATCCTACTTTATATCGCGAGCTTGTGGGTTGTTTAGTTTATTTGACTGTCACTCGCCCTGATCTTGCTTATGCTGTTCATGTGGTTAGTCAGTTCGTTTCTGCTCCTCGCTCTACCCATTGGGCTGCTTTGGTTCGCATTCTTTGCTATCTCGGGGTACCATATTTTAAGGCTTACTATTGTCCTCTACTTCTTCTTTGGACTTGGTGGCCTATGCTGACTCTGATTGGGCTGGTGATGTTAGTGATCGCAAGTCTACGTCTAGTTTCTGTATATTTCTTGGTGATTCATTGATCTCTTGGAAAAGTAAGAAACAATCAATCGTTACCCGCTCTACTGGCGAAGCTGAGTATCGTGCTATGACTCATGCCACTACTGAGATTGTTTGGCTTCGTTGTCTTTTGTCTGATTTGGGTGTCTCTCAGTCTTCTCCGACCTCTCTCTATTGTGACAACCGCAGTACTGTTCAGATTGCCCACAATACTGTCTTCCATGAGCCGACAAAACACATTGAGATTGATTGTCACTTTGTTTGCCAACATCTGCAGTCTGCCTCTATCTCACTTCCTTTCATCCCTTCAGCTTTGCAACTTGCGGACTTCTTCACCAAGACTCACACTATTACTTGGTTTCAGTTTCTTCTTAGCAAACTCTCCGTGTTTTCTGCCAAAACACCTTGAGTTTGAGCGGGGGTGTGAAAATATATTGTGAGTCTTACAAATTAACTTAGGGGTTGTTTGGGGTGTTCTAAATAAGTGTACTTTTTTGTCATTTTGGACTAAAAAATTGAGGAAGAAAATATGGATGTTTGGGTTAACTTTTTGACTTTTTATGAAAAAATTTGTAATAAAAAATTGTAAAAATTGATTTGTAGGGAAAAATTAAGATTGTGAGTTGTGCAGCCGTAATTGTTGACTTTTGGTGAATAGTGTTAACTTTTTAACTTTTTGAGTAACTTTTTGGCTTTTTAACTTTTTTGCAATATGCCAAACTTGGCCTTAGAGTCCTATTAGAGTCATGGTCGTATTGTATTTGTATTTTATTTTTTTTGGTTTAGGAGTTAGGGCTATATATATTCTAAGGTCTAATTGTAATTAATACACATTGAATATATGAGATACAGAAAGCTATTCAGAAATCTTACACATGCTTCAAAAGGATAGCAACTTTATTTGGTTTTCTTGACCACAGTGACTAAGAAAGAATCTAATGGTTCTTGCAAGTTGCAGATCTAAGACAGATAATAACTTCAACTATGGAACTATGGCAGAATAAATGGGTAGTACACACAGTTAATTACATTGAAGAGTTGAGGTTCAGAGACACTATTTTGCAGAGACGATTGTTCACTAGTGCACCTTTTTGGCACAATAATTTTCGGCCGGTATCACTTTTCCATGAATTTACCTTCCAGAAAGGAAGAGGAAGAAAAAAGAAGAAAGAAAACTACATAATAGCCATGTTTTATTCTGCTGTTTTATTGCCCCTTTCAAATGTTTATGTTATGAAGGTTGACACAAAGTGGGCACAATCGTATAATCTGTTGGTTACCTAGATGAGGGGTGCTGATTTTTTGATTGTTAAAGTCAAATGTTCGACCTTTGCATTTGATAGACACTTATTGGCATAGTATTTATTCTTCAGATTATAATTCCAGCTCCATTTTATGTGAGTTACCCAGAAATGGCAAGGCTGGCTGATGCAACACCTGTAATTCTTCCAACCCACATCTCCAAAAATTTTCTCTTCGATCCAAACCTTCTTGAATCCAAACTGACTGACAAGTCAAGACTGTTGATTCTTTGTTCTCCATCTAACCCAACCGGATCTGTTTACCCAAGGAAACTGCTTGAAGAAATTGCTCAAATTGTGGCAAGGCATCCTCCGCTTCTGGTAATATCACTTGTCATGCAACTTTTGGTGCGTGTACTTTACTTGTAGAATTTTCAACATAGTTAACATTTGAGTTTGGGACTATCTGTGGTTGTTCCTTTCAGGTGCTGTCTGATGAAATATATGAACACATTATTTATGCACCAGCGACTCATACAAGCTTTGCATATTTCCCAGGCATGTGGGAGAGGACTCTGACTGTCAATGGGTTTTCCAAGGTGCTCCAACTCTGTTTCTTTTAAGCTTCTTTTCTGTTTTCATGACATGTCTCATTTTGATATGGTCATAAACATCAAGTGATGAATCTCAGAAAATGTGGATATTCGTAGACCTTTGCAATGACTGGTTGGAGATTTGGATACCTAGCTGGTCCTAAACACTATGTTGTGGCATGTGGAAAGATTCAAAGTCAGGTATGCCATTTCTTTGCCTCTCCACACCCATCATTTTTATTTGTAAACTCTTACCTAGTTGTATTCTGTAACCTCCATCAATATGTCTGTTAACAACTCAACATCTAGTTCATTGAGAATCAAGTTTCTTGACTATACTATTAAGCTTTCGATGATACATTGGATTGTTTTCTCATGCTTTGTTATGGAGGTTCTAACCTTCTAAAGATATGGAAGATAAAATAATGCTCCTCTTGTTCTTTCTCACTGATGAATGTTGAGATTTGGAGCTATTGGATAGTTGAAATGGCAGCATGTCTTAAGAATGTTCTGCTGACTACGCGATTCGGAATAATTTTATCTGATGCAGTCATTACTTTGGCCCTAGGTAATCATGGATCAAAATGACTTGGACGTGCATCTTATGCATGTTGTCTGATGATTTTACAATTATTCAGACGGTTAGTTATGTAATATTTGTACTTTGTAAACCTAATATATAAAACAGTTAATGTTTGGACCCAGGGCTTTTAAGGCCCAAGAACTTTTCTTTCAAGGACCTTGAAATTAAAGTCCAAGCTTCCCTTTATTAGGCCAAAACATCAAGGCTTTGATTTCCACCAGCTAGGCCATTCAAGACTTTAAATATAATGGTCACTGTTATTTCACTCTCTACTCATGGCTTTGCAAATGCATTGCTATTGAAATATAGAAGTTTAAAAGTCATGGTAATTTATATGATATATCTATATGTTATATGGGATATATTTTGTCATGATATATTGCAATATTTATTGATATTTTAAAAAATGTTAAGAAAATTGATGCAATATATCAGTATGTGATATATCGCGATATTAGACAATGATTTGCTAATAAGTTGGTAATAGTATACGTTCTGTAAAAACAGCTTGAAAGCTATTGCAGACTACAGTGTTGATTATTAGCGCTCCATTGCAATTGGTTATTTTAACATGGCAATTTTAATTTTTTTATACATTCACGGAAGCATGTCCTCGCCTTATTATCAACAAGCTCAATCTAATTTGTGCATGTATCATTCCAGTTCACTTCAGATGCCAGTAGCATATCCCAAAAAGCAGGTGTTGCTGCTTTGGGACTGGGCTATGCTGGTGGGGAATCAGTTTCTAAACTAGTAATAAGTTTAACCATCTATCCATCTGTGTTAATTTTTTTAATATAAAATAAATGTGGCATTCCATCATTTGATATTTCAACTTAGTATTAACATCAACTTCTACTTAGTAGTGCCAGCCTACTCTTCCCCCACTATCATTGTCTCCTTACCCATAATTAGGACTGCAAATGAGATGAATCTAACCTAGCCAAGCCAAGCCAAGCCAAGAGAAGAGGTGTTTGAGCTCGGCTCGCAAAGAATTAGTTGAGCTCCAATCGAGCTTACGCTTAGCTCGTCAAGCATTTAAGAAACTCAACTCAAGTTTACTCCATTACACATCCGAGTTGAACTTGAGCTCAAACTTTAAAAAAAAAATAAAAAAATTCCAACTTTAATTAATTTGAATATTTAAAAAAAAAAAGGCCACAGGCCAGGCGTTCAGAAGTTCGGACCACAGGCCAGGCGGCTTGGGAGCTTTGAGCACCCACTGAGACCGACATTTTGCTCCAGGTCATCAGGTGTGAGTGTCTCATTGGCTGAAAAAGGCATGGTTGTTGTTTGAAATGTTTAAGTATAATAAAAAGATTGGGAGATTTAAATTAAGAGTTTTAATAGGACTAATTGATATGTGGGTCTCATGTGACGTGATGATTTGGCCTTGGTTTTTTTTTTTTGGTTTTTTTTTATTTTTCATATCATTATTTTTCTTTTAGAGTTTTCAAATTAGAGGGATGTATCATTTCTGTTAAGTAAAAATATATTGATTGTAAAGATTAGGTGTGGTGGGTAATTTGCAAGGCCAACAAAGAATTATTCAACCTGTTTGATTTTGTTTTTTTGGGGGCTATTTGGATTATTATAATTAGGTATATTTCGAATTTGCAAGGCCAACAAAAGATTTAGTATATTTAGTATATTATTTGCAAATATTTTTAAAATTAAAATATGTCAAATAGACAATTTGAATATGGGTATTCCAAAAAAGAAAGTAGAAAATTAATCCACACTTAAAAAGAATTAAAGGAAAATTTTGTTACAAACACAAAAAAGATACAATAAAAATTGAAATGAATATGATATAAAAATTATAAATATTTAATATCAATAAACCTTACTTAGTTACAAAAATAAATAAATAAATAAATAAAAGGGTTGCGCCACCCCCGGATTGATAGTATAGATAGATAGGTCGTATGCCTATCAAATAATGTCTGTTGGCATTTTTTTTAAATTTATTTTAATTTTTAAAATCATATAATTATTAAGCCACCACAATTGTTTAAAAAAAAATCGAAATTGTACGGGAAAGAAATAAACCTTATTGTATAATCCTGTTGATTAAGATTGCGCTCCTCCGTACGACGTCACTTTATTGCCTGAAACCACAAACGTGAGCTAGCCGGCGGGTGTGTGCCGGATACCTCTCCGATGCCTAAGTCAGAAGTATAGACAAATAGACAAAAAGCTCTGTGTATTCGGGAATCAAAGTTGTGTTAACTCTCCATAGGTGATGTTGTGAGCTTTTATAGGTTCCACGTGGCACAATTCTAGTAGGACTCTTACTCCTCCATGAAGAGTCCTCCTAGGATTCACACCCCTGAAAGATAATGCTTATTCTCCAACACCCCCCTCACTGCTTAAACCAAGTGAGATGGTTTTAAACCGGTAGTATGGCAAAACGACCGGGATAACATAGCCATGCTAAACGGGCCAAAACGACCGAACTCTAGTTAGCTCGGCTCTCTCTTCACAGCTTGTACCTCGGTTTCACCTATCAAGACCGAGCTAACCGTAGCAAGCTTGGACCGGGCTAACTAAAGCTTGGCTTACCGTGCGAAGTCGCCGTATCTCAGCTCTGAATGGCGTGACCGAACTAACTTCTTCTAATCGTGGTAACCGAACTAACCGTTGCTCTTTTTAGGACCAGACTAATCACAAAGCCCTTTTTACTTAGTCTGGCAGCAAGAGCCTTACTTTGGACCGAGCTAACACTTGACTGTGGCCCATCTCCCAAGCCTCTTCATTACGGCCCAAAGAACAGCCCATCGCCAAGCTCGGCCCAATATATATATAAATTACCCTCTCAATTGCCCCTTAATTCCACCTGCACTGCATGATAGGGATTACCTGTCACCAGCCTAGCTAAAAAGTTTCAGCCTTCCAACCGAGCTAAAACCCTTTAGCCTTTCCAGCCGGGTTAAATTCACACCGGGCTGTACCTGTCCGGTCAAAACGTCTCTTCAATCACAACAATTGAAACGCTTCTCATTCCATGGACACGTGGCATGCTCTTATTGGCTGAAGGCAGCTGTCACGCCGCCCTCGTACCTCGCGTTTTTTGAACAGTTCCCGCCTTTTCAACCTTCCTTCTCTTTTCACGAAACAATCCTCAAGGTTTAGAATCATTCACTTTACTATTCAATTCCTCTTCTCTCTTTCTGTGTCTCTTTGCTGAGTTCGTGTTCTTCACTGTCGTTGCTTCCATCTTCGATTTTCTGCTGTAATCTGGTAAGTAACTTATCCTTCTAACTCTTTTTGGTTGATGTCGCACCTTTTTTGTAATACATTACATGTTTTTCAAAACACACTGTGCCTGCTTCCAATTTCTGCTTAGCTTTGTGTTTTCTGCAAAAACTTAGTAATAGAACCACTTGGATTCAAGAAATAACATGAAAAACACTAGTTTCGATCCAGAATCATGATGCAACCGGACTAGAAAGTTGTTTGTAGTTGATGTCGAATCAGGCAGACTATCCAACCGAACTAATACTTCATGCTACCCCATTAGTCTCAATAAGCCAAAGTACCCTACTCTTCCTAACCGAGCCAATTGAATCGAACTAGGGCTGTGCAATAGTACACTTGAAGGCTCTAATCCCGACCGAGCTACATTTTGGGGCTAAACCAGCCTTCCTAGTTTAGACCGAACTAAGAACGCTGCCCCTAGAGGCTTAACCGGGCTAACAAAAGCTTTGCACAAAACCGAGATCACTACCCCTTGCACAAACCGAGATACCAAATCCCTTGCTCAAACCGGGCTAAGACACGCAGCATTTCACATAGCCAAGCTAAGACTTGATATATCTTGCCTTTATTTCTTTTTAGCACGGTCCAACAGTCTGTGCTTAACACCTTTGTTTTTTCACTTGCAGACTTTAGGTTGCCCAGGCACTCCTTTGAACGCTCAACCGAGCTACTCAGTACCTTTCTTCAACCGAGCTAAGACAAGTTTAATTTATTCATAACTTAAGAGTAAATGGGTAAATATAGGTTTTTAGTAGAAACACCTGGTGGTTTGGCCGAATTCTGAAGGGAGTATAATATTCCTGACGACGTCCATCTTACCTTAGTCGAACAAGATATCACACCATGGGGAAACCAAGGCTTTGTACCCTTTACCCTCCTGTCCATAATAGAGACCGGACTACGATTCCCTGTTCAACCCTTGCTTTGTGAATTCCTTAGGCAAACTAGGATATGCCCAACCCAGTTTTCCACAAACTCATACCGGATAATTAATGGTATAGCCGAGCTAAACCGCCGAGTTGGCATTAACCTCGGTTTAGCCGAACTCTTCCATCAATACTCCTTAGGATCAAAAGAAGATGGCTGGGTCTATTATCTAAGAATACGAGGCCAGCGTGAGAAAATAATAAAGGACACACCGGATAAGGACTTAAATGACGATGATTTTTTCTGGGTATCTGGCAATTTTGAAGACCACCAAGCCTAGATCCCAGGCCGCAGTATAAACTAGAATAAAGGAACCCCCGGTATAATTACTTCGGTTTCATTGCATGCTTCTGTTTTATTTCGGTTTTCTATTCCTCAGCCGAACTGACAGTTGTCTTCTTTATGCAGATTCAGCCCACCTCAAATCACTGTATAGCTACCCCAACTTAGGTGTACTTCGTGCCGCACTACGATTCCCCGAGAGAAGTTGGGCTAAGCTGCTAAACTTCGAACCGATGTACAGATACAGTAGTCGACGAAAAGCCAGAGTAACAGATTTTTTACTAGAAGCCTCTCCCGAACCGGACCCCAACTTGCCTCAAATTAACTTGGTCCGTACTACTGAAAAAGAAGAGATGGCGAAGAGGAACAAAGTACGGGCCCTCCTAACCGAAACACACCGAGCCAAAGTACCGCCACCCAACCAGACGTAGGAAACCGTCGTGGCTCTTCCATCCCAGCAACCCTCTTCATCACACCCAAGTAAGCGCGCCCGGACTACCCAGACCGAGCAACGCCTCGTAGATGAAGACAAAACCATCCTTCCACCAAGCCCTCCACCAAGTCCGCAACCGGAGCGTGCCGACCGAGCTAGCTCCTCCAAATGGACTCCAAAAATGACTTTCCAAAATCGTGCTATCTGTGATATTGACTCAGTGGTGGTTGACAAAGACCATATGCTAGCTTTCAATTTGGCTAAGAGTGTATGTCTGCCCCCTGATATGGAGCATCACAAGCATTTGACCGAGCTCAAGGCCATCCGGTCGGCAACAAAATCAATGATCCTGGTCAGTAGCTTCTCTTGTCTCTCTAATTTTTCAGGCTTTCTGTTCGGTTTTGACATTAGTTTCTTTCCATTCTTTTTCAGGCCATGCAAAAGAGTCAAATTACGCACAAGTGTTGAGCTTCATAGAAACAAAGAAGGCAAGCCATGGCCGGTCAAGAAAAACCACCGAGCTAAGAGAATCCAAACAGAAGATAGCTGAGCTAGAGGCCAAGGTAGCCCGTCTGACCGGACTAGTTACCTCAGCTAATGCTGACAAACAGAGGGCCCTGACCGTGATGAAGGACAAGTACCTTCGTGAGCTAGCCAAGCTCGAAGGAAAGAAAAATATTGAAATCGCCAAGCTAAAGAAGAAGGCAGATGATGCAAATGCTGAAGGCTTCAAGGAGGGGGAGGCCCTGTATATGTGACAATGTGAGGCCGCCAAAGATTTGTTCTTCAAATGCGGTTGGAGGGCAGCTGTGGTGCAGCTCGGTTGTGAGCCTGAGACCGAGGTCTACAACCCTCCTCAGTACTTCATACCGAGCTCACTGGCGGAGTTCGCTGCATTCGTTCAGCAACAGTTTCTTCAGAGTTCAGATGATGATGAAGACACTGAGCCTAATAATACCCCGGTCGTCGATGAACCTACCGATCAATCAGCTCGGTTGGAGCCAACGGTTGAAGACCTGACTAATGAGCTGCCGACTGATACCGTGCTTCCAGTAGACACCGAGCTCTCAACCGAGACCGTACTACCGTCTGAAACCGGTCTTCGGGTTGATATAGATGTTGACGCTGATCTTGATGATCTGTTTAACTGATTTTTGTTTTTTTTCTTTTTGTTGGACAAAACGTTTGTAACCGGGCTGGGGCCCCTCCTTTGTAATTTTGCTTTTATCAATGAAGATCTTCTTTTGCTTCAACTGTTATCTCGGTTTGCTGTTCTATTTGTACTTGCTTTCTTACTGTAGTTTGAATGAAGTAGCGCATTCTCTTGCCGAGATAATTCATCCCAGTCTTTATTCTTGTAATCAGACTGGCCATACCAGCCAAGCGCTTCAACCTAGATCTATATCTCGGTTGAAGCATAATAGGAGTTTGGTTTTTCCAGCCTCTTCAGCCTTGATCCTTATTTCGGCTGAAGAGTACTAAGAGTTGGTTTAGTCCAACCAACCACTCTTCAGCCTATACTCTTACTTTCGGCTGAAGAGTAATAAGAGTTGGTTTAATCCAGCCAACCACTCTTCAGCCTTGATCCTTATTTCGGCTGAGGAGTACTAAGAGTTGGTTTAGTCCAGCCAACCATTCTTCAGCTTATACCCTTACTTCGGCTGAAGAGTAATAAGAGTTGGTTTAATCCAGCCAACCACTCTTCAGCCCATACCCTTACTTTGGTTGAAGAGTAATAAGAGTTGGTTTAATCCAGCCAACATCTAAGTTGGTTTTTTCCGGCCAACCACTCTTCAGCCCATACCCTTGCTTTGGCTGAAGAGTAATAAGAGTTGGTTTAATCCAGCCAACCTCTAAGTTGGTTTTTCCAGCCAACCTAGCTAGAGTAAAATGTTTGGTTATTCCGACCAAACGTCCTGCAGCCTGGATCCTTATCCTGGGCTTAGGAAGGGTGTTGGTTTAATCCAGCCAACCTCTAAGTTGGTTTTTCCGGCCAACTATGTTTTTAATACCCCTAACTCACTAAAACAAACTTTTACAGAAGGAAACGTCTATACTGAAAAGAAACTACTTGTTTTATTGAGAAAGGAAAAAATTACACATACTTAAAGAAAGAAAGCTAAAAATAAAGCAACTTGAGATTGGCAGTATTCCATGGCCTAGGAATTGCCTTGTCGTCCTCATCTTCTAAGTGGTATGCCCCTTTTCCTGCTAAACCGACCACTTTGTAAGGTCCTTCCCAATTGGGTCCTAACTTGCCATCTCCGGGTACCATGGTGTTTCCCATTACTTTGCGCAGCACCCAATCGCCGATCTTGAATTGCCTTGGATGCACTGTTTTGTTGTATTTCCTGGACAACTCTTGTTGGTATGAGGCAATGTGAACCAGTGCTCTTTCTCTTCTTTCTTCTGCAAGGTCGAGCTCTAATGTTATGGCTTCTCCATTTAGGTCTGGATCAAAATTCTCACTTCGAATTGTGGGGAGGCCGACTTCTAGTGGGATTACTGCCTCCATACCATAGGCTAAGAAAAATGGAGTTTCTCCTGTTGACCGCCGAGGTCTGGTGCGGTAAGCCCATAAAACATGAGGGAGCTCTTCTGCCCACTTGCCTTTGGCTTTCTCTAATCTTTTCTTCAATCCATCCAAGACTACCTTGTTTGATGCTCCTGCCTGACCATTTGCTTGGGAATATACCGGTGTAGAATTGTAGAACTCTATCTTGTACTCTTCACAAAAGCCTTTAAAGATTCTGTCGTCGAATTGCGTGCCGTTGTCTGATATTAGTGCCTTTGGTATGCCAAATCGAGTGATGATATTCTGCCAGACAAACTTCTTCACATCTTTTTCCTTGATTGATGCCAATACTTCTGCTTCCATCCACTTTGTGAAGTAGTCGGTTGCTGCAAGAAAGAACTTCCTGTTGCCTGATGCTGTTGGAAGTGGCCCTACTATGTCCAAGCCCCACATTGCAAAGGGCCATGGGCTTGCTAATGGTAGGAGCTCTCTAGCAGGTTGGTGTATTTGGTGTGCAAACTTTTGACACTTTTCGCACTTTTTGACATACTTTTCTGAATCTGCTTGCATATATGGCCACCAATATCCTTGCGAGATTGCTCTGTATGCTAATGATCTTCCTCATTGATGGCTTCCGCATATACCCTCGTGTATCTCGAATAAGAATGCTTTCACTTTGTTAGGGTGAACACACTTTAGATAGGGTCCTGAGAATGATTTTTTGTATAATGCCGATGATGGGGAGAGCCAAAATCGCTGCAACTTCGCTCTTATTCTGTTGGCCTCTTTCTTTTCTTCCGGTAAGGTGCCATCTTTTAGGAACAGTACGATGGGATCCATCCAAGAAGGGCCTAGCTCGGCACAACATACCTCTTCTGCTTCGGGGTCTTCAATGCTTGGTCTAGGTCGGTAGTCGATCAGCAATGGATGAGGGATGGAAGTATCTGCCATTGAAGCAAAGCCTGCTAGTTCGTCTGCTCTGCTATTTTCCTCCCTGCCGATTTGTTCTATCCGCACTACTTCAAATTTTTTGATCTCTGTTCTGACCAACTCCTGGTATTTAGCCATCCTATCGTCCTTTGCTTCGTAGTCGCCTGAAATTTGGTTTACCACCAGCTGCGAGTCGCTGTAAACCATTAGTTCGGTGGCCTTCATGTAGAATGCTGATTTGAGGCCTGTAAGAAGCGCTTCATACTCCGCTTCGTTGTTTGACGCTGGGAAGCCAAGGTTGATTGTTTGCTCCACCACTAGGCTGTCTGGAGAGATGAGGACTATACCCAGCCCTGCTCCGTGCCGGTTGGATGCTCCATCCACGAAAAGCTTCCACATCTCTCCAACGAACAACTTCCAGCAAGTGGAGGGATCAGATGATGCCTTGGGGTCAAGAACGTTGTTGGTGTCTTCTTCAGGGTCCATGCTTGCTGTTTGCCCCTTATTATCTGATTGTACCAAGTCTTTGTTTGTTGGTGAGTCTTGACTTGGTGTAGTGTGGTTTTCTTCTTCCTCCCTTACTTCACTCTGGTCTGCCTTGGGACCTGTCTGGGTAACCAGCACCAGGGGTTGCGTTATTCCGACGTCAACTTCCATCCCTAGTTTGGTTGTTTCAGTCAGGTCGACTGGGCAGATATGATGACTTCCTGGGGTGAATTCTGCGACAAAGTCTGCCAAAGCTTGAGCTTTTATCGCGGTCCTGGGTTGAAACTTGATGACATATTGTCCCAACTCTACTGCCCACTTCAAGATTCGCCCGGAAAAGTTCGCCATTTCAAACAAAGCTTTTAATGGGAAAGCTGTGAGGACGACTATGGTGTGGGCGTGAAAGTAGTGCGTCAACTTCCTTGAGGCCATCATCAAGGCCAAGGCTAGTTTTTCTAGTGGCAAGTACCTTGTTTCGGCGCCCAGTAATGTCTTGCTGACATAAAAGATGGGCAGATGTTGGATTCCTTTCGCACAGACCAACACTGCGCTAATTGCGTGCTGAGAGACTGCTAGGTACAGGAAGAGTTCTTCTCCAGGTATTGGGGTGACAAGCAGTGGTGGAGAAGACATGTATTCTTTCAGGCTTTTCAGAGCGCGGTCGCATTCTTCATCCCATTCAAACTTGGCTTTTAGAGCATGGAAGAATGGTCGTAGTCTGTCCGATGACCGGCTTATGAACCGATTGAGCGCAGCTGCCATGCCTGTGAGATATTGTACTTTCTTTACTGAGTTTGGCCTCTCCAGATCTTGAATTGCCCTGATCTGAGAGGGGTCTGCCTCTATACCCCGGTTGGTTACCAGGAATCCCAGGAATTTGCCAGATCCTACTCCGAATGCACACTTGGACGCATTGAGGCGCAACTTGTGCTTCTTCAGGATCTCAAACATTTCATCTAGGTCATTGAGATGGTCGTTCTCATCCTTGCTCTTGACTACCATGTCGTCGATGTAAGCCTCCATTGTTCTGCCTAACAATGGTTCAAACATCTTGGTGACCATCCGTTGGAATGTCGCCCCTGCGTTCTTTAGGCCAAAGGGCATGACCTTGTAGCAATACAGTCCTCTTGGAGTTGTAAAGGACGTGACTTCCTGGTCTGGTTCATGCATGGCGATTTGATGGTAGCCTCTGTATGCATCCAGAAAGCTAAGTCGATTGTGCCCTGCCGTTAGGTCTACCAGTTGATCTATTCGTGGTAGAGGAAAGTTGTCTTTTGGGCACGCCTTGTTGACTGTTTTGTAGTCGACGCAGACACACCACTTGCCATTCTTTTTTGGTACTACTACTGTGCTGGAGATCCATCTTGGGTAGTACACTTCTCTGATTGCCCCTGCCTCCAGCAGGTTTCCTACTTCTTCTGCCACTATCTCGGCGTGGTGGAGTGCTGATCTGCGAGTGCGTTGAATGATTGGTCTGGCGGATGGGTGGACATTGAGCTGGTGACAGATAAAGTTTGGATCAATGCCTGGCATGTCGTATGGCGTCCAGGCTAACACTTCGATGTTAGAGGTCAAGAATTCCAAGACCTCTAACCTTTCGGTGCTGGATAGCGACGAACCGAGCAAAAAGAACTTGTCCGGGTTTTTTTCATCTATTCTCACCTCTACCAAGTCTTCCACCGCTTTTTGATTAGCTGCTTTGCCTACATCTGCGAACAGTTCATTACTCTCAGGTTCTTCCACCGAATGAACATATCCTTTGGCAGCGCGGCTGCCATTCATCGTGACAAAGCATTGTTTGGACATAATCTGGTCTCCATAGACCTCTTCAATTACCCCGGTTTCGTTGGGGAACCGCATTACTTGGTGGTAGGATGACGCCACCGATTGCATGGCATGCAGCCATGTTCTGCCCAAGATGATGTTGCAAGTGGAAGGGACTTTCAATACCCAGAACTCCACTTGTTTCATTACGCTTCCTGCTCTAACTGGAAGAATTATTTTGCCGACTGGCCACTCTGGCATTGAGTTGCATCCAATCAGGGGAGATACGGCAGGTGCTAAGTCTTTATCTTGTAACTTCAATTGTTTAAATGTTTCGTAGTACATTATTTCACATGAACTACCCTGGTCAATCAAAATCCGCTTGACGTCAAAATCCTTGACTCAGAGAGTGACAACCAGGGCATCATTGTGAGGGCAATATATCCTCGCCAAGTCTCTATCTGAAAAGGACATGACGTTCGTGGCCTCTGTCTTTCCCTTTTTTATGGTAGGTTGTGCACTTAGTACCTCTCTTAAGTGCTCAGCCTTCTTAATTGAACCTCTGAGCTGACATACATGCTCAGGTTCGAAGACTCCATGTATCACATTGATTATGCCTTGAGGTGGGGCGTCGATTGGCATCCCGTTGGGGTTATTGTGGTCCTAGGGGGCTGGCTACGTCCCTCCTTCAATGTATTTATCCAGGTGACCTGCTGCCACCAACTCCTCCAGGTGCTGTTTCAATGGCGTGCAATTTTTAGTGCGGTGCCCCTTTTCTTTATGGAAGGCGCACCGTGACCTTTCGTCATAGTCCTTCTGAGCCTCTCCTAGCTTGGCAGGCCATCTGACGAAAGGTTCATCGCGTATCTCGCTTAGAATCCGGTAGATTGGCTTTTTGAATACTGTGGTAATGGCAGTGCGGACTCTCAACCATCTTTTATCCTAGTCTTCTCCATTGTCCCGCCTGCCTCGTCCGTTTTTGCTCGGACGGTCTACCGTGTTGACCTTTGCTGAGGCCTTTTTCTCCGATATTGCGGTCGTGCCGGATTTTGTTTTGGCACGGGCGCCATCCTCTTCCACCCTGATGTGCTGATGCACTCTTTCCATCAAGTCCTCCATGGTGAGGGGTGGTGTCATGGTGATTGAGTCCCTTAGTCTGTTCCCGACTGGAAGGCCTCTTTTGTACTGTGCAATGGCTAGATTGGTAGGACAATCCCCAATCTAGTTAAAGGTCTCCCAGTAGCGACTATTGTAGGATCTAAGTGTCTCCTTGTCGCCCATGTCAATGGAGAGAAGCTGGTCGATCTCCACTGGCATTTTGGTGTTCGTTCTGAACCTTGTTACGAACGCCTCCGCCAATTGTGCCTAGGAGGCTATGCTGCCTTCTGGAAGTTTTTCGAACCAAGTCAAGCCTAGGTTGCCAAGGCTTGATGGGAAGAAGATGCACATCAAAGCCTCGTTGGGTCGATATACCGCCATAACCTGGCGGAAGTAGCTTAGGTGCATGTAGGGGTCTGTCTTCCCCTCGTACGTGGTAAATTTGGGCTGAAGGAAGCCTGACGGTAGGGGCGCGTTTTCAATTGCCAGAACGAACGGTGAGGTCTGCAGCCTCGCTAATGCTTTATCCGTTGGTTCGTAGGCAGGTCGTGGTATTGGCATTCCGACCTCGACGCTTCCATGCGTCCGAGGAACCAATCGCCACAAGGCAGAAACTCTTCTGTGTGGAATGTAACAGTCCGCGAGGAACTCTACTGACTCGGACTCCTCTTTTGTGTTGGTTCATCTGAACAAAGAGTCCAACTCTGGCAAATCGTTTTGAGAAAAACAGATTTTGAAAAGAAGTGCCAAACATGGACTGCTTTGCCAGATACAGAGTCGCCACCTAAATATTTTTAAAATGGGAAATTTAGGAAACCCTGACTCGGTGCCGAAGGCCACGTGTCCGTCATCACTAAAGTTGTCTTGGCTCGGGAGCTTGGGTACGATCGGGGAAGGTCAGCTATGAGCACCCCCTTTCGCCCGGTCCGAAGACCAGCCTCTACTAACCGTGATATCCGTTTTTGAAAACATTACATGCTCTTATTCCAATTATTAGCCTAGAATTACTATGTTATGCGCGCAGCAAATAAGTATAGACCAGATTGCCTAACTTGGAAATAAGCATTGCATATCCGTTTGTTTGGAAAACAATTTGAAATTGCTACTCGCAAGTAGGCTAAAATACGGATTTCAATGAGTTATTCCAACTCAAGCAATCCAACCTCCACCCACAGGCATTCAAACAGTTTATCTCATATAAGCATTTAGCCACATGGTAAGCCTACTGTCATGTCAACATTCACACGCATGCGATATGCTAAAGCATAAATACTTACATCGTACTCCGTGCCAAAACAGAAGCTCATTAGAAATCCATGCATGGACCTAAGCATACTGAAATGTCTAATGCAACACATGCAAAGATGTAATCTAGGCAGGCTCGGCTATCCTAAACATGGCATGTGGGATGCTACAAATAACACGTATTCAATTTGGAATTGAAATACAATGCAGTTTGCATGATGTACGGAGCCCGATGCCTGTCAACAAATGCATGGATGCACGCATGCATTGCATAAGGTATGCTAATTTTAAATATGCCCTAATCTACCATCATAAGCAGGTAAATAAAAGGGAAGAAAGAAATGGGGGTTGGAAGACATACACACACTCACCCACACTTATTACAAATATGCCCTCACACAGAGGGACCAAAAGAATATACAGTCCCAAATAATACAGTCCGAATACAGAATAAATGAATTATTACAAAATTTCTAATTATCAAATTTAATTCATTATAAAAAAGAAAGGGGCCTCAGCCCTGCCTCGGGATGCGCGAATGATGCATGCTCGAATCCGACTTGCCCGGAAACCCGCGCCATGGCACTGCTGCCTCTGTTTTTACTGCCCTGTCTCCCCAAAAATTACCAAAGTCCCAAAATGCCTTCCTTGCATGTCACAGATACCACCTTTGGAGGAAATGTCCACCGGCCACCCACAATTCCCATCGGCTGCTTAGGAGATTATCGGCCCTGAATATAATGCCGGTCGGCACTACATACTGCCGGTCGACAGAAAATTCCTGCAGAGGACAGTCTTGACAGCAACAGCAGACAGACAGTGCATGGTGGAATTTTGAGCATATGTAAGCATGGCCAATGCTCCCTATCATGTATGGGACTCAAGGAAGCATGACCCTTGGTTCTTAGGCCATCAATTATGCATCTTGGTGCATGATAACCTAAGGAACCAAGATTGCATTTCAATGTAAAAATGCATGCAACATACAAAATGAGAACTAAGTCCCTATCATGTCAAGATCAAGGGACCTAGTGACATGAGATTTGAGGTGTGTTTTGTCACTTGAAGTACAAACACCCCTCATTTCTCACACTTGGTTTGACACCTCCAAACCAAGTAATGCAATGCATGTTATGCAAACATGGCTCAAATGATGCAATGTGAGATGAAATGCAAGACATACCGAATGTAATGCAACATATTATGACAAGTGTGTAATACTAGGTATGCAAGATACAAGGTGTGATGCAAACATGGACACTTAAGGCAATAGGATTGTCATATGTCAAGACTATATTGACCAAGCATGCAACAAGCATCAAATAAATGTGCAATGGTGGACTTAAACACAATAGGGCAGACCTCAAACCTCCCCAAAACAGTGGCAAAACATGCCCAAAATAATAGACCAACACTCATGCAAGCATGCAAACAAATGGGCCTAAACCTATGGCACCAAAGAGAGCATCTTACTACCATTATCATGACCACTCATGGCATATATTAGGCACATAAAAACAGAGTTCTAGCATGCAAAAACACACCCAAATCCCCTTGATATGGCAGCCCCGAAATGCTCTAAACATACAAGCTTGCATAAGGCCTATTCCTAGGCATAAAAGGGCACACCCTAGGAGCATGAAACAAGCCACATATGCAAACATACAAACATGATCTATGGACTGAAATATGACCCTAAATGATGCCAAATCATGAGGATGGTCCAAGCTAAGCATGTTAGAGGTCAATATGCTTAAGGCTTACAAGCCAAAACACAAAGTAACCACATCAAGCACACCAAATATGGAAAAATCAGTGGCTAACAGATCTAAAACATGACAAATCATGATCAAGTGCTTCAAAATGTTGGGCTAAAACATGAGGATATACTAGGCTAATGGCATGGCACATTTCCAAGCAAAATGGAGGGATACAAAGCAAGTATATAAAGCATGTTAAGGGCCAACAAACCCACATTAGACAGAGGTTAAAAATGCTCCAAAACACCAAGAAAAACTCTGAAATGAAGCCAAATGCAACCACTCATGCATGCTACCCTTTTGGCCAAAGACAAAGGCAAGAAAAGGACAAAGGGGAGAGGGGTGTCCCTCCCCTATACAAGACTTCAAAACACTTTCCTCAACACTAAAAACCCTCTGATTTTTAGTGATGAGAAGACAAAAACAACAAAGCAAATAAGGCTTCAAAGAAAAGACACCAAATAGGCCAAAATAAGGTTTAAGAGGGTGAGTTTGCACTCAAACCATAAAACAACCTTAATGAGAATTCAAAAGCAAGAAAATATAAGACTTTTTTTAGTTATACACAAAGCCTAAATCACAAAGCAAGATAGGTAAAAACTAGTTGCAAAAATGGGGAAACTAAAGTAACTAGCTCACCTTTGAAGAACACTTGAAGAACAGGTGGTGCAGCCCTCCTCTAGTCATCAAAACCAGTCCAAAAACTCAACAAACAACCCTCCAAGTCCCTCAATCTCGAAGTAAGGTATAATGGTGTGTGTATTAGTGCAAAAATGAGGTAAAAACACACTATTTAGGCTCAAAATACACACACAAGGATGAGAGAGAGTGAGATATAGAGAGAGAGAGAGTACAACACAGATATATAGATATAGAAGCTCTGGTTTTGTGTTGAAAATGGCTAACCCCTCTCAAAGGGAGAGGGGTGGTGTTTATATAGGCCAAGGCAAGGCCAAACTTAGTGGCTAAGCATAGGAAAAGGTTCAAAGGGGGGTGCAAAGGGGTCTTGGCTTCTTGGAGAAGCCAAGACAGCTGGCCAAGCTTCTCTAAGAAGCTTTGGCCAAAGGGTCAAGCTTCTAGAAGCTTAGAGGGTTCAAGGGTGCAAAGGGTGCAAAATGGCCACACCTGTGCACGGGGGAGTGTGATGGTGCATTCGGTGGCACTGCATGCACCATGTCTCAGGGGTTCAAAGGGTGCACGCCGGCCACCAAAAAGGTCATTGGCACAAAAAAGTGCCGGTCGGCAACATATAATGCCGACCGGCCAAGGATTCTACCAAAACAGTGCCGACGGCACACACATACGGCCGGTGAAGGTAGGGAAGGGCCGGTGGTGTGTGGGTATGGCCAACAAGCCATTCCCTACCCCTCCAAGGCAAAACACAAGTGTTTGGTGCAAAACCAGACACAAAACAGTCGAGTTCGGAGATCCTGAGGCAAGGCGCGTAGCCGAGAACTCCGGGAACTCCAAACAAACACAAACACGGATGATCACCGAGTGTTCAAGTGGTGACGTCCAAGTCTTGAGGACGGTCAAAAATGGGGTGTCTATAGTCGCGCGCCCTGGCATCTCCCTTCCATCTTGCCTTTTCTTCTAGCACGGCTCGCAAGTCGGACGTTTGCCTAGATGATGTCTGGTACGTGTGCGAGGGCTGATAGGTGCTTCTTTCCGTGTATGACCTCTCAGATCTCGTCCTCTCAGACCTGGAGTGACGAGTTCTGGAAGTCCTGGATTGTGTATCGCCTGTCCTGAGGCTTTTACTCTCAGCTTGAGATAGTGTGGTACATCTACTACGATTTTCCGAGTAGCGAGGGGGCGTCTTGCTTTTGTGCCCCTCTCCTATCGCCACTCATTTTCCCTTCATCTGGCGTTTCATGGATTCCATGTCTGCTGCCATTCATCGTATCAATTTGTCCTACTCCTTCACACGGTCCTCCAGAGTTTGGGGATCCATCCTCCGCCTTTGTCTCTTAGGACTTTGTGAACGAGAGTGACGGGGGCTGTTAGTCCGCCTTCTCCCCCTCGCATCCCTCCTAGGATTCTGTCGCTGTGGTTCCAAGTCCGCCATAGGAGGGATAGAAGGTAGACCTTCGCGCCTCGCACCCCCCTCTGGTGTTTGTCCGTCAATGGCAGACTACGGCAAATCTTCATTGTGCGCCATTACTTTTTATTGGCAAGGAAAACTTAATCAAGAGGTTTTGTTCGTTCTGTTTGTTCCCACAGACGGCGCCAATTGTACGGGAAAGAAATAAACCTTCTCGTATAATCCTGTTAATCAAGATTGCGCTCCTCCGTACGACGTCGCTTTACTGCCTGAAAACACAAACGTGAGCTAGCCGGCGGGTGTGTGCCGGATACCTCTCCGATGCCTAAGTCAGAAGTATAGACAAATAGACAAAAAGCTCTGTGTATTCGGGAATCAAAGTTGTGTTACCTCTCCATAAGTGATGTTGTGAGCTTTTATAGGTTCCACGTGGCACAATCATAGTAGGACTCTTACTCCTCTATGAAGAGTCCTCCTAGGATTTACACCCCTAAAAGATAATACTTATCCTCCAACACCCCCCTCACTGCTTAAACCAAGTGAGATGGTTTCAAACCGGTAGTATGGCAAAATGACCGGGATAACATAGCCATGCTAAATGGGCCAAAACGATCGAACTCTAGTTAGCTCGGCTCTCTCTTCACAACTTGTACCCCGGTTTCACCTATCGAGACCGAGCTAACCGTAGTAAGCTTGGACCGGGCTAACCAAAGCTTGGTTTACCGTGCGAAGTCGCCGTATCTCAGCTCCGAATGGCGTGACCGAACTAACTTCTTCTAATCGTGGTGACCGAACTAACCGTTGCTCTTTTTAGGACCAGACTAATCACAAAGCCCTTTTTACTTAGTCTGGCAGCAAGAGCCTTACTTTGGACCAAGCTAACACTTGACCGTGGCCCATCTCCCAAGCCTCTTCATTACGGCCCAAAGAACAGCCCATCGCCAAGCTCGGCCCAATATATATATAAATTACCCTCTCAGAAATATACCCATTGAACAATGTCTTGTCATTTTTAAAAATTTTAAATTATATAATAATTAAGCCTTTGGAAAAATGTCATGGGAGTTTTGAAAAATATTTACAAACAAGCAATAAATTTTATAAATATTAATAATTATAATTATAATTTTTTCTTTAATATATAATAATTTTATACAATGTCAACTAAATAGTAATTTTCCCTAAAAAATTTCAAAAAATATTAAGGGTCTTGCAGTATATTCAACGGGGCGCCATGCCAAGGGAGTGAAGGTTGCTGCTAACTTTTAAGGATTTTTTCTGAATCTATTTTCGTGATCCAAACCGTTTATATTGTAAAATTTATTGAGTATATCATTCGTGTAAAATATCAAATTAATCGGATATCAATAACCCTATGATTAGGTCTTAATTATTTTTTAAAAATTATTAAAATCATATTAACCATTTAGTTTTTAAAAACAAATATACTCTTACTATAGGACTAAACATGTCTAATGTATTTGATTTTTTATATGAACAATTTATTTGAAAACTTTACAATATGAATAATTCGGATAGACTGAGGACAAGCCGGCCTCAGAGCAGCCCAATCCCATGCGGGGTCGTCCAACAGACGTGTTTCAAAATTTTGAAAAAAGAAGTCCAAACTTGTGTTGTCATAAAGGGAGGAAGTTGTAGGGGGTAAGTTGAAACCTTTGCCCCAAATCCTAGAATCGATTCTCTCCTTTATCTCTCTCCTTAACTCCCTCTTTGCTAGGCCATTGCGCCCACTTTTGGATCTAATTTTGATGATTCGAATCGTTTATATTTTAAGATTTGTTGAATATGTCATACCTATAAAAAATTAATGTTTTCTGATATCCGATTAACTTAATTTTTTACAGGTATGATATACTCAACAAATTTTAAAATGTGAACAGTTCAAATCATAAAAATTGGATCCAAAAATAGGTCCAATAACCTAATAAGGAGAGAGTTAAGGAGAGAGATGAAGGAGAGAATCTTGATTCCAAAATCCCAAGTACTCCAACAGCAGCCCTCCACAACTGGCCACTTCTACCCAACTGCCTAAACTTTTTGTCTCTCTCTGTCTCTCTCACTTCTACACTTGTTTATGTTGGTTTCGTTGGATTTCAAAATCACTCTAAAAACTGGCAATCTCTCTCTCTCTTCTCTCACCAACTCCTTGCGGAATCTAGCTCGTCTTTTTTTGTCTCCTACTCTAAATGGCATTGGTAAGTTGTTTCCTGCTGCAGGCCTCACCAAGCATTGCTTTGAGACATCCATTTGTGGGACTTCATTGTTCATCGGATTCGGCTTGCTTCTGATCACTCTCTTTTCCTCTTCCCTTCGCAATTTCTCCTCCAAGTAACCACCTAATGCCTCTCTCTCTCTCTCTCTCTCTCTCTCTCTCTCTCTCTCTCTGTGTTTCTTTCTTTCTTTTTTTGGCTTCAATTTGTACTTCACACTCACACCCTGTGACAAGAAAAGATGAAAAAAATAAAAAAAAATAAAAAATACAAGCTTGAAATTGAAACCTATGACTTAAATATGTAAGTGTTTAAAAAGGAGTTTATTTGCTTGATACATGGGATTTTTTGGGATCTGGTCAACTGGTTTAAATCAATTCGTATTTTAAGTAAATCATAAAAGGTGTATGTGTAATTTAACTTTTTATTTTTTTATTTTAGTTGATAAGAATTGACTCATTTCAATGTGCCCGCGACACCCAAATTGCCTGTTTGTATCTAGGGACGGACACATGATTTTAGCTTTGAGGGGCGAAGATATATATATATATATATAATATAAAAAAAAGAAGTTATAATGAAGTGTGAAATGTAATATCAATTTTTATTAATACAAAATGTATAAAATATCACAAAGCTATGTTATTAAATATATTTATTCATTGTATATAATTACAAAAATATGATCAATAGGATATGTGATCAGATAACTTGCTACAAAATCATTCTATATCTCGTTTTTACCAATAATTGGCACAATTTAGAAATTGTTGACAACTTTTAAAATTTGGGATGTTTAAGGATTTCAATTCCTTAGTTTTGCAATTGAAATTTATTTATAAGTTCTCAAATATTTTCAATTTTGAAAGACTTATAACTATTGTTAGGATTAGAAACAAAACTAAGAAACTAACTCCATCACATTCTCCCTAGTTCAATTCTTAAAAGACTAACTCGTTTGAGAATTGTTTGTTTTAGCCAAAAAGTCAAAAAATTACTAAAAAAACCAAAACGTTTATAACTTATACAAAAAAGTCAAAAATTTCATTTTCTCTTTTCTTTTTGCACATCTTTATGTAAAAATCCAAAAAGGCATTCCACACATAGTTTTTTTTTTTTTTTACCTCATATTTTAGCCAAAAAGCTAAAAAGTTACTAAAATAGCATGTTCCCATACGAGACCTAAATATGGAAAAGAGAGAATCAAAACAAAGAAACAAGAAGAATGTGCAGAAAGAAAGCAAAGAAAATTTGAAATAAATATGGAAAAGATGAAAAAGAAACCAAAAATGAAGATTGAGTTGAAGATAAAACCAAAAAAAAAATCAAAATCAAAACACAAGAAAATAAGATGAAACAAGGGAGAACTGAACATATAAGAAGAATAACATAGAGATATATAGAGAGAAAAAAGCACACAGAGAGTTGGAATGTGAAGATGACAACTTGAAAACAAAGGCTGAGTTAAAGATCCAAGTTGATGGAAGTCGTTTCACTAGTCTTTTGTTTTTTAAATATTCCCTCTAAATGATTTTTTCAAATGGGTAACTATGGATATTCGGCTACAGATATGAGAAATCTTAGGGAGGCGAGTATTAAATTTTTCAATAAAATATTGGGGTGGCAAACCTATACAATCTAGGCATATTCTTAACTAATATATTCAAGGAGTTTTTTCAAAACTTTGGGGTGGTGGTCTTCCCTACCAGCCCCCCCCCCCCCCCGCGGCTCCCCCTTAGTCCATCCTTGTTTGTTTCAAGAGGCAAAAACAAAAAGAGATGAGGGTTTGATGGTGCATAATGACAATAATTGTTCTAAAACAGATAACAAAAAAAAAAAAAAAAAGAGAAGAGAAAAGAAAAAGGTGTTTAAAGTGGGAGCAAAAGGTTTGGTGTGTTTGTTCCTCCTCTTATATATGCACATATGTTGTGACAATCAAGTTGCTATTTTTATTGCCAATAATCCTATGCTTCATTAGTGCACGAAACATATTGAGGTGGACTGTCAATTTATTTGGGATTTACTACACTCGTTATATTCGGTTTGATGATCAATTAGGTAATATTTTCACTAAGCTATTAAGCTTGTCTGTCTTTTAAGCGTTTATCTATCAAGGTGTACACGTTTGATTTGTATGTGCTAGCTTGAAGGGAGTGTTAGAATAGTCACGTGTCTTTTATTATTTTATATTAAGGATACTCATGTCATATTGCTACATTATGGTTTTAATAAAAATATTTAGTAAGGTAACCCCAAGGGGTTGGTCTGGTGGCAAGGCCTTGAGTTTTGAGGTTGTGCTCCCTCCAAGGTTCAAGGATCGAAACTTCTTAGGTGCTAATAATTACTTGGGGCCATCGGATTGGGGAGAAAACCCTTGAATTAACCATGGTGCACTTGTAGAAAACTCCTTACTAAGGGCTTGTGCACCCCTGAGGATTAGTTGGATTTTAATCCGGACACCCCAATGCCAACAAAAATATATATATATAAATATGTAGGAAGGTGGAGGGTTTGATACACACCCAAAACCTATTTTTCGTATTCTCTTGTCTCTTTCTAACCCTAAACTTAATCTCACACATTTCACATTCTAACTGAAACTCAAAAGTTAAATCCAATAGCAAACTGCACTCCTATGTAGAGTTAAACTTTTTCTAAGATTTAAATAGGATATGTGGGTTTAAAATGTTATTTGGTTGTGATCATCTGTATTTGAACTTTTATTAGTCATCACCATTGGACGGTTTGGTCTAGCAATAAGGCTTGCCATTAGTGTTCTTGGTGGCACAGGTTCAAATTACGAAAACAGCCTCTCTAAAAATGTGGGTAAGGCTGCATACATTTTTCCCTCGCTAGGCCATGCTTTTAATGAATAATTTATAATATTTTCTAATATATTATTTTTAAATTTGTACAAAAATACTTCTCAAATCAAATTCCAAAATTGATAATTATAAACTCAAACTTGCATTAAAAATTTGCTTAGCTTGGCCTAGTAACCATTAATCATATGTTCATGTAAATTTTTTAGTTAAAATTTTTTTTTTCTTTCACAAAACTTATATGCATTCATCTCACATAAATTTTTTTCCCTCAATTATTATTTAACATCACATAATTTATTTGTATTCTAAATATGTAGTATTTAGTTGTGGATCAAATCAAGAAAAGTCAGTAAGTACAAGCTAGTGGCAAAATATGGCGGACATTATGTTCTTTTCCTTTGGGACATAAACTCACTTACTGAATTCCGCAGTGGGGTGTTTTGGGGAGATGGTTAAAAGCTGGCGCCAGGGAGGACACCCAATCATGTGCTAGCTCAAGCCAAGAGATTGGTGAGAGACCAACAAAATTACAAACAACACAAAACAAGCCCCCAACAAGCACCAAGCAACAACCAAACAACAATACACCACTAGCAAGAGACAAGCAGAACCATCTTCAACCTCTAAACTAGCCTACTATTAGCACCTTCTACGTGAAAGCTGCATGGTTGGCATTGGCAACACCTTGCGCCAATGTCTAACCAAGGCCACGGCATGATGGTGACATGCTAAGACAGCAAGGTGAAAAGTTGACAAAGTGTTGAGGCAGTAACACACAACCCTTGGCCAAAGTATGGGCAGCATTTGCACAGATGCAAGGCATGAGCATGACCTGAATGTGGGTTGCAGCATACTTGGGGGTTGAAGGCAATCAGTATGCAAGACTTAGTCTGGTGGCCAAGACAACCAAATTCGTGGTTGGCTTGATGAGGCAAACAACATAGCGGTTATCAACAGTTATGCATGTCTGTTGGCAGCAGTTACCTATGTTAGACAAAGACAAGGCAAGCCTGGAAATCAGGAACCAAGGCTGGAAGACAGGAGCAGTTACTAGCAGTTAGTCCCAGATTTGTTCCTAAGTCCCTAGGCAGTTGGGGGTGTCAACTGCCATGCCACTTGGCATGCTTTCCTTGTATTGCTGGTTGTATTCTTATAACTAGTTGTAAGCCTATATAAGGCATGGCTATGGAACTCGAAATTCAACTAAGTATTGTAAGAGTTTCCATAGGCACTCCTTTGTATTGTTGGTGCAATAATGAAGGTTGGGAATTTCTTGTAATTTCGTGTTGCCTTCTCTCTTACTTGTTCTAACACTTTGTGTGGGTGCGTATTGATAATTGGCTGAGACTAAGTGCTGTAACTTAGTGCCATTACAAGTTGGAAATTTAAAACGAAAATTGACCCTATAACACCTACCAAGATGACTCACCTGCCAATTTTCAATCCAACCTGATCTCACCCTCACAATACCTTATTTGATTCAAATTAGACACAATTTCCTGCACAGAGTAATTCACCCCTTTTTAAGTTGTGTTTTTCCCATAGAGCAACCCCACTTTCACCAGTTCATTTAACTCCTCAAAATTAGGCTGACTTTCATTAAAAAGGCAATTGTTTCTTATCTTCCTGTTAGTAAAAAATTATGCTTATTCCCAATCGACAAGAATTAAACAATAATTCACACAAACAATTGGACAAACAGATCAAGCGACTGTGTATTTGATTCAAATTTCCTTGAAAGTACAAGGAGTTATTTGAAACAAATTACAATCGACAAGAGAAATTAAGTAAACAAAAGATAATTTCCAAATGAAAACTATCAAAGTTCACCACTTACAAATTACAAAGAAACTACTCCTAAATTACAAAACTAATTCTAAGTCTAAAAGCTAAGAGTTATTGAGTTGATGATGTCCCTTCTCTCTGCAAACTTTCAGCTTTTATATTTTCCCTTGAAACTCTAGTCCATGATACAACCTTCCTTGAAATTTGTTGGCCAATCCTTTCCCAACTGCTGCAACTGCTTCTTCATCTTTCTCCAGCACTTCACATAGACCTGCCACATGTCCCCCATGATCTCTAGCACTACCTTCGACAGAGGAAAACACTTTTACTAAGACCCATAACTACTTGCAACCTCCTTTGCTTCTTTAAACTTTTTATCTTTGACCAACTCCACTTTTAAACCTCCAGCCACATCATCACATAATTTCCCTTCAATTAACGAGCATGATCGACAGAGGAAGGCTTTCCAATTCACGAATATGGTCTCCTATAAATCAGCCCACCAAGCCAATTAACCAATTGATAACTAGCTCATGACCTTCTTAGCCAATTGATGCACATGATCAATTCCTTCACACCACGTAGCCCCTTGACTGCTGAAAGACTTCATTTTGATTTCACTGCCACATGTCATCATCCGATTAATCAGATTGTCGGTAGGAATTTTACAAAAATGGGTGCAAACACTTCCAAACAGACCACATAACAGCAAGGTGAACAATCCTCCAAATGCTCATAACTGACTTCTTGAATTTGGCACCTGACCACCATAAAAGAAGGTTCTCAATGATCCAGGTATAGCCCACTTCAAACCCCACCAATTGACTACACCAGATCATAGTTTCCAAACCAAGGGCAAAATAACAAGATAAGATTTACTAATTCCTCCTCTGATTTACAGAATAAGCACAAAGTGTTGGCAGAGCTTGTTAATAATCCAATGCTCTGCAAAAAGACAGGTTTTGTTACTTACTCATGTTGATAAGTACCTGAAAATATTTGTACATGTACTAATTACATTAATGGTTACACTTTAATTGTCTGATTGAACTCTAAATCACTAATGGAATACAATGATTCCTAATGTCTACGCAATTAGATAATGGAAGGCCATTTGTGCAATCAGTGTAGTGGTTCTTATTAAATACCATTTGTTTCGTTACTCATTTATATAGACCACTTAAGTACATATTTAATATTTTAGAGACTAAATTGACACAATTTCGACATCAGACGTCAAAAAATACCACAAAGCCTAAATTGACGCAATTAGAACAAGAGAGATCAAATACAACAAACTTTTAGTTCATTATGAGTTGATGATATGAGTGTTTGAAAAACCAACAGCCACAGGCACTTGAACAATAACTATAACAGGCTATATATTGTAAAAAGCCATTGTGACCTTAAAATTTTTACTCTTTTTTTCAATTTTATTTTAATGAGGAATTACAAACAAAACAATACCAAAAATTGATGCCAAAATTAGTATTAATGTTCTAATATCATTTAATTATGATGGATGCATATGGCAGAATGATATGGCGAGTCCAGACGTAGGAGCAGTGGCGCAACTTCAACCGGTAGAGGCCACGCAGAGTGGCCCGGGCCCCCCGGACGCGGAGTTGGAGGTGGAACTGCCATCTATTGAACAGGATGCAAAATTTTGAGACAGAAAAAATACTTCTAGTAGTCCATTCACAACCAGCCTTACAATGTATATTCAAGTATAACATGTCCAAGCAAAAACTTTTGTCAGTCAGCATTTCGTTCAATTTATTAAGTCATTTCTAAACCCCATGAGCAAGTTATGGCAGTTACGCCGAGGTTATCGCAGAGTTGCCGAGGTCATCTGCGAGAATATAGGAGTCCGGGGTAATCTCCGAGGATATCGGAATCCGAGATGATCAGATAAGGGACAAGAGTCCTAGTTTGAAGAAAGACTTCAAGATGGATAAGGATAGTATTCTTGGGGAATTTATCCTTATCTCTTGTAGAATCCAAAGTAAGTATTGATTGAGAGTCCGTAGAAGTAAGACTTCTAGTGGGACTAGGACAGAGAGACATGATAAAAGAAGGGCACCCCCGGCGGGTCTAAGGTACGCAATTTGTATTCTTGAGCAGTTATTTTGGTACCTGTTATCTTTGAGAGATATTGACTTGATCGTCGGAGTGCCCCCGGGTGGAAGAACCACCGCCGGAGCCTTTTCTTTCTGTGCAGGTTACAGGGAGCCGCCTACTCTGCTTGTGTTCTACCGTTGAATCACTAAGGAGGGCAGTGTGATCGGAATATCACTCACACAGAACCAATGGCAACGCTTGCTTATAATTTCGAACTCGTGATTATTTTTTGTTGTTGTTCTCTCTTTTTTTATTTTTTTTTCTTTTTTTCTTTTGTTAATGGTGAAGCAAATTTCTCTTTTATTAATTGGAATTACATAATTAGTTAAATATATTATGTCCAAAAGAAAAAGATTTACTTATTTTGATGTATATATTTGAGGTTTATTATAGCACAGGACTTTAAGAATAGAAAGTGAATAAGACTTGCTATCATATAGAAATTTGATTAAAAACTCCTTTATTCCCTCAAAGCATAAACATAATACAAGTAGTTCACTCTTTACATCAACAACAAACTTGTTGGTAATGAAAAGAATTTTACAATTAAAAAATATATTTGGTAAAAGGAATAGGGTTAATTATATCAAAACTTCTTAAATTATTAATGCATATCACTTTTTCTCATCATCTATGAATCTATACATTTTGACTCCTTTAACTATAAAAATACATTGCCTTCACTTCCTAGAATGTGGCATTTGTACGATTTTTATAGTTGAAGAGTCAAAATGTATGAATTTATAGATTAGGGATAAGAGATGATATTCATTAACTAACAATTGAGGAAGTTTTTATGCAATTAGCCCAAAAAAATATCCACTACATACAAAATGATCCACAATTTAAAATTTTAAAAAAAAAAAAAAAAAAAATTATGTGTCAAGGGTTTTGTGTAAGGAACTATGGCCTATGGAGGAAGGCTTTTGGTTTCACCACAACCCATAATAGATGATGGCAATCGTCCCACTTTATCTATCCCTTCTTCAAAAGCCAGCCCCATTCCCATATAGAAGTGAGACTCTATGTGGCAATGGAATGCCCACACACCAGGATTATCTGCTCGGAACCTCAAAGCTGTCCATCCATAAGGCTGCACAGCCACTGTATTCTGCATGATTGGATTAACCAAATTGTACTTTTTTGGATCTGTAGACATGTTGAACTTGCCTGTCCCGTAACCCATGACCCAAAAATCGTGCCCGTGTAGATGCCAAGGATGTGTCTCGCTGTTGTTCTTGGTCATTGTATTGGCATTTTGAAGTATAATGTCCACTGTTGAATTGAATTTCAGCCTATAGATGGAGTCACTTGAAGTGGCATTTGTATTGTTGGCTACACTGTAAATGTCGTAGTTGGCAAAGTCGTAACCATTTGGAGGAGAATTTTGGTTGAATGCGTGCTTTAAATTTTGCTTGAGGGCAATTAGATATGGGGTATGGGGAAAGTTGAAGGAGACATTGTTGATGGACCAGCGTATGTGCCCGTTGATGGTATTTTGAGTGTTGAGCATCACAATTACTCTGTCTGATGTTTGGGGAGGAGGTAGGATGTAACCTTGTCGGGCCTTGATCTTTATGCTTTGATTCACCCTGGCTTCTACATCGTTCCAAAGAGGGCCAGTGGGTGGAACTGTTGGGGGAGATCTTTTAGGATGGTTAGGGTAGTAATTGAGAATGGCTAAACCATTTGGAGTTGTGCTATTCCGGCTAACCACTTTTGAACTTGCCCAGTAATTTCTTGAAGGGTCTTGATCAGCTTTTATTAAGACAGAGTATGTCTCACCAGAGTAGATGAATAAATTTTTCACTACAAATGGCTCAACATAGTGCCCATCCGCTTCAACAACGGTCATATTATGACCCTGCATTAAAAATATAATACTATTACATTAGCAATTAATGACTAGAAGAAAAGAAAAAAGAAAAAAAGAACTGGTTTAGAATGTGGTTGTTCAAATCTATGTTAAAAAAATAAATTACCTCTATTTCAAAACTGAGGGCTGCTAAAGCAGTCAAGCTACCAATCCGTAGTCGGTATGTTTTTCCAGGAATAACCCTAAGAACATAAGGAGAGCATTCAGGATTTGTAGCATTACAAAGACTGGCTTGTATACCAGGAGTAGAGCAATCGAATTGTCCTTTTCCTTGTATCAGAAGTGACTGCAAATTCAAAAAAGTGACAACAAAACAAAAAAAAAGGTTACAAACCAACCATTAAACATATGTAATTAATCGGGATTGTAAATACTAAATATATAGTATCAAGTATGTATAAACCTGAGGCTCCCCAACCCAAACAAAGGGTATGGAAGATAGTCCAGCGGCTTGTTCAAATGTGCTTTTGTGGTACCAATCGTTGAGGATGATGCTCCGATCATAATCGTAGGAAAAGGGCTCTGATTCTCCTTCAGGAAGTGCTACGCGGATGGATCCATACAGCCCACCTGTTCTTTGCATTCCATAATGTGCGTGGTACATATACGTCCCAGGCTGCGAAGTCCATTATGAATTGTTCAATCAGAATCTTAACCAGCAAGAATCTCAACAAGGAACAGAACACATAAATAAAGCTTTTTGTTGCTAAAAAAAACTTACCCTATCCACAACAAATTTGTAGACAAAGGTGTCTCCTGGTAAAATCGGACACTGAGTTATCCCTTCTGTTCCGTCAGACCAAGGTGATCCAATCTGCAAGTAATTACCATTTTCAACTCAACTCAAGTCTGATCTCAATATATATAATAATGTATTAATGTATCTCAAAAATAAGAAGCTAAACATATAATATAGTGGTGTGTACCTGTCGAATACCATGCCAATGGATGGCGACATTTTCAGTTTCCAAACTGTTCTTGAGCTCTACAATGACAGTATCGTTTTGTTGAGCCAAGATTGTTGGACCTGGGGACTTCCCATTAATGGTGATGACCAGTTTGTTATAGCAATCTGGAGACTTGAACTCATGCTTTACCTCCCATTTGAAATGCCGAACTCTACTGGCCTCTGCAGATGGAACACTGATCACTAGACAAACAAGGAGGCACACAGACAACAACCTTGTCACAATTTGACATAGCTCAACCATGTCTTCAATTCCTATCTCCTATCTCCTATCGTCAGGTACAAAATAATGGGTTTGTTATAATAACTGAATTAATTGAAATGGGAAGGAAACTGGTATGCTTGATTGAAGTGTTTGATCCTCTTCTTGATCTTTGTTATATATATATATATGAAGATGTGTTGATTGATTCCAGCCATGTGAAAGTCAACAAGAGTGGCTACCTCAGGCTAATAAATAAAAAAAAAAGGGTGTCTCCCTCTGCTATACCTGTTACATACGAATATATCAGAGGATTGGGGGTAGGTGGAGCGAGTGGACCAAGGCAAATGTTGAAACTGGGTTGCATATACATGCGCGTATAACAGTCAAAACGAAAAAATGTCCCGGGTGTTTCCTCCTATGGGATTGGGGGTGGGGAATATTTACGAGTCCAGATCTTCTCCGACCCTCTCTCAGGTCAATGGCTGGGATTTGGCCACATCACTCCTAACAAAATCTACGGCTCAGATTAGTTAAAAAAAAAATTTGAATTTCAAAGAAACTTTGCAATGGACAGTGCCTGTGTTCACACACTGTCTAAAAAAAAAAAAAAAAGTGCTTTGACTCTCTCTTTCCCTCTCACAGTCATGGCAGATTCACACATTAAATTCGCCATTTCACAACATTCTACCATACATCCCTTGCAATTCGTCCATTATTCAACCTCCTCACCGTCAAACCCATTTGGGTCTTCAGTTTTTCCAAACCCTTCGGCGACCCTCACGCACCACCGCAACCGCCAGCACCCGCCGGACTCCTCTCCCCCACCCCCACCCCCACCCCTACCAGCTTCAGCCGATCCAATCCCTCATTCTTCTTCCAGATCTGAAATTTTCAGATCAATTTTTTCAGAGCAAAACGCATGTACAAATCATTAACTCTCCAAAAACAATATAAAGAAAGAACTGAAAAAATCAAAGAAAAGAAAGAAATTGAAGTAACCAGAACTAGAGCCTTGAATTTGGATGATTTATGTGGCTTGAATTTTAGAGAAAGAAAGTGGGTTTGCTTCAAATTTGTGGCTTGAATTATATTTTTGTTTATTTTCCATATTTTAGTCTGAATCATCAGATTTTGATGATTTTAACATTTGTGGCTTGATGATTTGTTGGGTGTTCTTTCAAATCTCTGAAACTTTGGTGGTAAATTTGCAGATTTTATCTATCGATCAATGCGGAATTGTTGGTCACATTGGAGTAGATCGGCCACAGTTGGGAAGAGACGAGGAAGGGCGGGAGAGAGAAGAGAGATCGGTCGTCGGAAGCGAGAGAAGAGAGTAGATCGGTTGTTGTTGAAGAGAAGAAAGAGAGTGCAAGCAATATAGCACAAATTTAATTTTTTTTTATAGTTAATCTAAGCCATAGATTTTGTTAGGAATGATGTGGCCAAATCTTGACCATTGATCAAAGGAAGGGCCAGAGAGAATTTGAACTCAACATTTACCTAGGAACCAATAGTGTCGGTATAGGAGAATATTGTATTCTTACCCTTTTTCGAAAAATTTTGGTTTAATGGAGTAATTTTTTGTGTCAATAGTTAGATGTTGTGTGACGCTTTCTTCTATTATGGTTGAATTTTATAAAATGCTTATTATATTTATGTTACATGTTTGAGAGGAAGTAATGGACATATGTATTTGTGTTTGATAGAAGGTCCCATATGATACCCTCCTAATATATAAAAAAATTTCGGTTGAATGGCATCTCAAAATTAATAGATTAATTGTAAAGGTTTTTGGTTTCTCTTTAATTTAAATTAAAATCTGAGAGATTCGTGAAGTTTATTATGGTTCTATTTTGATGATCATGATAGTTTATTCTGAATAGCCCTATGTGTATATCATTTTTTTTTTAAAAAATAATGCGGATTTGGTGATTATAATTTTTTTATTTTATGTTGTTTGCCTAAAAAAAACAAACTTGCTGTCAACTTACAAGTAGATTTGGGGTTTATTTTTTAAATCTTTGTTTACGTGTAGACTTTTCTTCTTCTTCTTCTTTTTCTTTTTTTTTTTTTTTTTTCCCCTTTTTGTTAATACATATTTGGTTTCTAAAACTTACTTTTTGTGTCACTTTAGTAATTTTAATTCTAAAATTTTAATTTGAGTTAAATTAATTTGAATTTTAATTTGAGTTAAATTAATCTAATTTTAACACAAGCCAAGAAGATAAATCAGAGTCTTTTAGAAGAATTGTATTACGAAGGAAACTTATCAATAAAGTTACCATTTCTGGAAGAATAATATTACAGATCATAAAAAAAATATCATAAAATGCATCATGAAGATCTTTCATCCTTTAATTAGTGTGTGATATTTTATTGTATGTGTAATATAAAGGTGAAAAATCTTTCATGATCATTCTCGTGATATTTTTTTCATGATTCCTATTATTACTCTGTGTGGAAAGATTTAAGTTCAATTGCATTTCAAAATTGAAAAAATTCAAAGCGATATGAAATGCATATTTTAAAACATAAAATTTACAAAAATAAAATTTGGATGACCAAACACAAAATGGATATTTTAAGAAAGATATGTGTATTTATAATTTGATCGAATAAAGTTTTGCACCAATTGGTATACCAATTAATATACTAACGGATGATGTAATATAGTTTTATTGGTTTTGAGTCTTTTTGTTTGTATAATAAGTGCGGTCCATAATTTTGAAAGAATAATTCCTGGTAGCTCGAAAACCCCGGCCCGATTTTGGCTCGAATTTTATTTTTTTTTCTTTTCTTTTTCTTCCTTTTCTTTCCTTCTTCTTCTCTGTTGAAACCAGGTGAAACCAGAGGAGAGAGGGAGGTCCGGCCGCCGCCGTCGTCGCAAGGAGCTCGTCGCCTCCGCCGCCTCCGCCCGCCGTCCCCGTCGCGTCAAGAAGACGCCGATCGTCGCAGAGCTCGATCATCGCAAAGACGCTGTCAGCCTCGCAGCACTGCCCCTCCGGCCCCAACTCCTCCTCCAGCCATTTTTATGGCCCCCTCCCCTCCCCTCCTCCTCCCTCCTCCTCCTCTTCCTCCTCCCTCCTCCCTCCTCCTCCTCCTCTTCCGACGACGACGACAAATTCGAGCCAAATTCGAGCCAGTGATTCGAGCTACGAATCACTGCTGATTTTGAAATTGCATTGTTATAGCATATATTGGTACACTAATTGGTATAATAATTGGTGTGTGCAGACAATTGAATTTGTTCAAAAGTTTTTGTTCTATTTTTTGTATGGTTATGACTTTTTTTTTTCCTTCCCATAATTGAATGTCCAAATTAATTATATGATTTATATGATATTTGTAATTTATCTTCTACTAATTGTATTTTCTTAATTGTTTTCATGAAATTTAACATTCAATATTAGAAATAAACAACAACGGGGTAGAAATAAACAATACAAATACCAAACTTCTCTATATAGGAGTTGAGCCCCTAATATCACACCACAAAGTGGTGATCACTAGGCCAAATGCCCTGATATAATAATTTATAATTTATTATATTAAAGAATAGATATAGATAATAAAGATATAGGGTGAATTACGATGGTAATTCCTGTATTTTAGTCTTTGTGTAATTTTAATTCCTATAATTTTAATTGGCTTAGTTTTGATCATAAATTTATGACTTTGTTTCAATTTAGTTCAATTGATTACAACTCTTAACAATTTTTTATGAGATACAAATATAAGTGGCATGCGTCAGATTTTTAAGGGCTAAATTATAAATTTACTCAACTCAGTGAGTCAATGTCCACTAATTTAGTGATAATTTTTCATCAAAAACATTACTGATATTGTCAATTGGACAAAATTGACATTAAGTTCAAAATTAACGGTCAGATTTGAGCCAATTAAAAGTATAAGAGCCAAAATAATATAAGGAGCAAAATGTAAGAACCATTAGTATAATTTGTCCAAAGATATATGAATGTAGCCTAAAAAATTTTATTTTGAAATTACTTTTCTAAATAATTTATTTCAATAGCATTTGTTGTTTGTAAAAATGAATATTGTATATGAGTAGAGGTAAGACTTTGTTGTTGTCATTTGTTTGATTCCCCCATCACCATAACGATCAATATCTATTCTTGAGATCATCAATCACATCACATGGTCATTTAGAAGAAAAGTTATTTGGTGGTCTACATATTGACTGGTGATGTCTGGAGAGCATTAGAAATTGTGGGAAGAGTGGCGTTTATAATTTGATAGGTCCTAAAAACGCCGTTAAATCCTTTTGTGACGTTTAGTACAAAATGTCGAAGATGCGGCTGTCGTTATAACTCTATGGCGCTTTAGAAACGTCGCTATATGACAATAGGCGGCGTTTTATAAAAACGCCGCTAAAAGTTCTACTAATGGTAACATGACGTCACCATTCTATTTAGCGACGTTTTTAAAACGCCGTCGTATCTCTGATACTATTTAACGACATTTTAGCAATGCCGTGATAGCCCTCTTTTTATTTTTATTTTTAATTGTGCTAATTTTATATCATTGAATCAAAAAAAATACTTGTAATAAAACTGAAAAATAATACTAATATAAAATAATAACTCCCATTCACATAGTAAAATCTTATCAAATGATAGTCCACAATCATTG
This sequence comes from Camellia lanceoleosa, assembly GCA_025200525.1. Lineage (NCBI taxonomy): Eukaryota > Viridiplantae > Streptophyta > Magnoliopsida > Ericales > Theaceae > Camellia > Camellia lanceoleosa. The sequence continues at coordinate 404,851 of JANUSC010000052.1, forward strand.
TGCAAAAAAAAAAAAAAAACATTCACACACAAATCATTTAAAAAACATTAAGGAGTCACCAAAATTGGATGACCCTCTATTTGAACCAAAATACGAATCTGGACATTTGAGCCAACTTGATATTCATTTTTCCATTCACAATAACCACATTCACACAAATCCTTTTCCTACCATATCAACCTAGTTCACCAAAATAGGATGCCCCTCTCTATGTAGTGTCATGTGTCTCTACAATTACATTAGGAATCTGAGTTTTGATCCAGCCTCTCCATCTTTGTCTCCAATGCACTTTTTCCATTTATCTCTGTTTTTCCCTGAACTTAAAAACATGCATACAATTGTTTTGGGGGGGGGGGGGGGGGGGGGGGGGAGAGAGAGAGAGAGAGAGAGAGAAGTTGATATCAGTAATCATAAACAATAGAAAATGCATCTAACCGTTGATAGCAATTCCAAAATCTAACAATCTGCCAAGACTTGTACTAAATTTGGCACCAATATTAGCAATGTCAACATGCAACAACTTTAATGGCATCTCCATTGGAGCATTGTGCACTTCATAATTGATGCATATATACTATCATCATGTGTACTTTTAATAGCTTTAGTTTCATTTTTACTTCAGTTGTCAAGCATGTCATCTTTGCTAATATATAAAAGTAGAACACTAATTTTGTGTATATTTTTCATTTCCCTAAACTATCCAAAGAAAATTAAATTATGCATTATTAAAATCCTTTTACTTCTATATTCATTTAAGGGTAAATGTTCAAGTAAACACATTATTCTAAAGAACTCCCCACAACTGGCCTAGAACTCCCAGTTAGTTTTAAAAATTTCCCTTCCTAATTAAGAGGCTACTTAGTACACCTCTCTCTCTCTCTCTCTCTCTCTCTCTATGCACTACTGTTCAAAAATTGGCTAACTTAGTGGTTCTTTGTGGCACTTGCACTCAGGTAGTTTGTGCCACCCCACTAGTTTCTGTAATATTTCTATGCATTTGATGGGGGTCAAATCCTTTTGATGTTACAGGAGTGGCAGCATATCAAGAGGTTTTAGAGGAGAGTTCAGGCATTGGCAAATTATTCCTGGTACATGTGACACTTCTCCTATCATGGCCAATCAGTTCTCTGTAATGCTCTGCTCTCCAACTCATCATTTGCTAGATGTTTTTTTATTCAACTCCAGGAAATATAATATGTTAATAAACTATTATAATACATTATTGGTGGTAAGTGATCTATTGATTCATGTTTGTAATGCCAATGGCACAAACTATACACATGGTTTATATTTCAAGAGGTGTTTGAGATGTTACTGCATTTAGCCTTCTAGTTAAAACCCTAGGAGGAACCTATTAAGGCCCGACAGACAAGCTATTCATGAAAACTTAAACTCAAGAATAGGATACAATGTTGGTGTCATATAACTTAAATTATGCTTTGATACTTTGAACTAAGTGAGGCACCCATTATTGAAAGCTTGTTGGTTTCCTAATTCATGTGACTACAAGTTCTGCATAAAACTCTTCTTTACAAATTCCTAATTCAGGAGTTTAAAGTAAATTGAATTCAAAGCAATAAGGTGTTTTCAAAATCTAATCTCTTCTATGATTGTAGACAAGCTTGTTTGTTTTTGTGTTTTTGTTTTAAGAATGGGAAGGACTATGACCAGGACTGTGTAGAGTTAGCTTATTTTTTACACTTGTCTAGACAATTGCAGCCAAATTTGTCTAGTTGGATGCCAATGTGCAGCAAATTTGATATTCCTTTTCTTAAACTAAAATTTTAATAATCAAAAAGTAAAAATTTAAAGCACATTTTCCGTAGTTTCTAAATAATAAGTTTTTTCAGCATAATTACAAGCACAAACTATACAAAACACTCACTCTCAAAATTTAAATATTACAAACAATCTTAGAAGAAGCATTATTGGAAAAACAAAAGGTCTGAATTAAAAAAAATAAAGTAAGAGACAAGCAGTTGCAAAAGTAAGAGAGGGGGTGGGGGTGGTTTGAGACAAGCTGTCAATTTGTCATGATAAGATTCCTTCGTAATCGAACAAAACAATGAACACATTGCACAATGGCACAAGGAGATCAATCACCAGAAATAATATAAAATCATATTTAATGATTAATCATTGTAAACTGAGGCCAACAATAAAATTTTCTTTGTAATTGATCAAACAAATAAATTGTGATAGTCATGTCCATTTGATTTCAATTGAAGTCTACTCTACAAATACTACTAAAAAGTCAAAAGCTTATACGTACCAGTTGAAACTGAGCCATGTGATGTACTACCACTACGTGATGTGGTAGGAAGACTACCTGGTGGTTGCCATGATAACAATAAGGGACTCAGGCACAATTGAAAGTACAATAGGCATCCACGAAGTAACTAGTTAGTCTCTATCAATTCATCCTAATTGAGTTCACTAATTCTACACAGCAGACAAACCCAAAATAGAAAAGAGAAATCTAAAAAGAACACAGGGATCTATATATATATACACAAATTGAAACATTGGTTTGATAGATTACAAAGATTAACAAATGAAATGAATGAGAAAGTCAATTATCAGAACACAAATTGAAACATTGGTTTCACTTAATACCTGTGAAATACAATCAAAAAACACAATTAAACACCTGAAGTAAATTTTATTTCTTCTCTCCCATTCACCTGCAGAGGGGTTTTGGGAAAGGAAGAAAGAGAAGAAAAGAAAAGGACAGTAGAATAATTACCTAGATAGATAGGAGCAACTAGATTGTAGCATGATTTGAAGGTCGTGCTCTAGACACCTAGCATTCATGGTCTTATAACAAATCGGCTATTATCAGGTTAAACCCATTATACTGATCAGCATCCTTCACAAGTTCCTCTGCAAACTCATTAGGATGTTTCTTGCTGTGCAACCACATAAACAATAACAATCACAGGAAGCTTCCAATAGAAATTATCTAATAAGACCACAACAGCAGGTAAATAATTCCCAATCACACCAATAAAAGTAGATCAACCACCTAAAAGTAAATAATTCCTAGTCTACAGAGAACAATAACTGTAACATTTACCTATAGGCAGCAGTTTCATTTGTGCCCAAACAAATCCCTTTGGCTGAGTATGCTTTTAAATTTTATAAAATATATAATATTAAAAAAAACTATATTTTACATGGTCAAACACAACCTTCTTTTTAGTCCAGGTAATCCAAACACCACATAAAAAAAACTGCTGTCAGCTCCTCAAAAATGGATGGGAACATTGTTCAGTAGGGGGCCATAACTAAATATTTGGAGCATTGTCTAGTTGAGAAAAAATATAGAATATGGCAATCTGATGCATATTACAATATACTATATTGTAAAAGAAAATATAACATTACGTTTAATGGTAATTAGGCTAAGAATATAATAGCAAACTCTAATTATCATATCATGAAAGCTAACAGAGCAATCGGCAAAATAGTTACTCTGTCATCATGAAGGAACCAACCATTCTCCAATCAAATCTTACAATCTTCCACAAGTGACATCAAACCACATCAAAGAATAACCCATAATGCCCAAGTCACAATAGTGCAACCATACCACTGCGCCAAGTCCTGTCCTACTCTAAAATATGTTCAGAACAACCCAATTTTAATTTGGTTGAGAAAGTTGTCTAGATTTTTTTTTCCTTACACTACAGGAAATACAGGTGACTTGTATACTTAAAAATGGAAGGAGCAAGCTGCTTTTAGAGCAGAAGTCCCTCATAAAATTGAGGCCTCAAGAACATTACCAGCAGCATTCATGAGAGGTTCCTCACCGCTAAATTTGGCATGCTAGTTGCATAATTATAGATGAAGTTTGAGGTATTTTCTGCCCCAATATCTGCACCTGACAAGATAACCAAATTGCAAATATGAAGCTCAAGAGAAAATGAGCACTCGATCTTTGCTATATTTATAAATCATAAAAATGAAAGAATCCTGGACATACCACAGCTTTTTAATTCCAAAATAAATTTCTTCACAAAAGACTCCAATAAAAGCCTCCCCAAGGATCTGAAAATATTTGGTAGATGACCTAGAGAAATAATCTTTATGTCAATGATCTGTAGTAGTAGCAAAAGCTCTTTCTTCCGGTCACTTTCACACAAGGCCAGCAAATCCTGATTAAACTTGTAGTTTCTTGTTTACAATTTCAATAACCAAATCAAGAGAGACAGAAATCGATACCTAGCCGGTGCAGATGGTGGTGGTGGTGCAGATGGTGGTCGCGGTGGAGCCTCGAAATCGAGAGAGAGAACTTCAAAATCGAAATCGCTCTAAGATGAAATCTCTGAGACCGATCTGAATCTCTAAATCTCAAAGATGAATCTCTGAGAAATCAAGCACAGCCTCTCTTTTCGCAAGCTCCCAGTCCCTGCCCCCCCTCTTTTTTCCTAAAACTATGATTACCGGCCAAATCTAGAGAGAGAGAGACGGTGGAGCTTCGAAATCGAGAGAGAGATCTTCGAAATTGAAATCGCTCTGAATCTCAAGATGAACCTGTATGAATCTGAATCTCAAAGAAAATCGCTCTGAATCGAAATCGCTCTTGAGGGTTTAGAAGCAATTGGGGGTGAGCAAGAGAGAGGTGAGATTTGAAGGCGTGAGAATGAGGGGGTTGAGAGAAAAAAAGAGAGAGATGTGTGCGGAAAACGTCTCAGATTCAAAGTAAGGGTTTCAACAAAGAGGGAGAGAGGAGGCGCGTGAGGCTAACGGATTTGGAGGCGTTTAAAAGCGACCCCTATTATAAAACGGTGCCGTTTTATTTAAAAGAATAGATGGCGTTTATAAAACGCCGTTAAATATTAATAAAAGTGACGTTTAAAAAAACGTCGTTAAAAAAATGCCACCATAGCCTATTTTTCCTGTAGTGAAGGTTTTGTTTAAATACGAATCACCCACTGTAATTCTAGAAATTACATCTTACCCATAAGGTTTCTAATTTTATAACAAATGGTGCTAAGACAATTAGAAATTCATTTTGTCAATTAATTCTATTAAATAAATTTTTTAATAAAGAAATATTTATAATTTTTCAAATCACATCATTCTCTTCCACTCTTCTTACATTTTTTATATTTTGTAATCTTTAGTTTATATAATATTATTTTCCTTTAGAGTTCCAATCATGTGACATGTCTCCTGTAGTGACTCGGATTTTTTCATAAGTCATTATTTATTTATTATTACTTTATTTTATTTTGGGACTTCATTAATTGTGTGGTTACATGAGAATTTAATGTGGTAATTAAGTAATTTAATGTGATATTTAATTATATATAATTAATCTGAATATTTATATATATTTTATATATGTATATAAAAGGTGTTTTATATATATGTATATATATGTGTTGATTATATATAATATATTTATATATTGTATTTGTATAATATAATATTATAGAATATATTAATTAGGTTAGAATATGATTAGGTAATCAATCAAAAGAAAAGAAAAGGGAGAGGAGCAGCCACAGGAAAGGAGTAGAGAAAAGGAAAAAAAAAAAAAAAAAAAGAGAGCCGCGAGAGAGAGAGAGAGAGTAATCAAAGAAAAATAAAAAGAGTGCGCAGTGTGTGTGGCGTGAAAACAGAGAGACGGCGGTAAGGGGAGAAAGAAGAGAGGGAAGAAAAAGAAAGGGTTAGGGTTAGGGTTTTGTTTTGGTAGCTCCATTAATTCTCAAAATAGTTCTTTGATCTTCAAAAAAATATTGTGATGGCTGGAAGGTATAATTTGAGAAGCGCTGAGCCTAATGGCATAGGGAAAGAAACAACTCCTAACGCACCGACAGCAGCGACTGCTACCGAGGCAACCAATACGGTACAGGTTAATGTGGGGGAGATGATGGCTCAATTACTTTAGGTTGTGCAGAACAATAATCAAGGCCAGCAGGGAGATCCCTTTGCGAAGAGAAACAAAGACTTTGGTTTTTTGGGAGGTCAAAAATTCTCTATAGATAGAGGACCCATTGCAGTTGACGCTTGGGTTCAGAAATGTGAGATGGCGTTTGGTCGTATGCAGCTTCCCGAGGTCCAAAAACAAGAGTTGGCGACACATCAGCTTGAGGGAGCAGCCCTATTTTGGTGAAACTCGTGGAAGGAGGGTCTAGATTTGACGACTTTGACTTGGGCAGATTTCAAGACTCGTTTCGACCGGAAGTTTGTTCCTGTTGCTATTCAGTCTCAACTGCGTGATGAATTTTCGAAGTTGACTCAAGAGGGTAGAATAGTGATCGAGTATGTCACCAAGTTTAATGAGTTATCTCGTTATGCCCCTTACTTGGTCAACACGCAGGAGAAGAAGAATGAGAAGTTTATTAAGGGATTGAATCATTACCTATCTGAGTCCTTTATTTCCTTTGATGCTGAACCGTTTGACAGAGTTTTTGACTTGGCATTGAAGTATGAGGAAAAGGAGAAGCAGTTTAAAGAAGGGAAGGCCAAGGTTTGAGAGACTTCTAGAGGGAGTCACTTCCAGCAGCGGGATGGGAATAGATACTAACCCTATGATCAAAGGCATAGGAGTCAGTAGTTTCAGAGGCCACAGCAACAAAGTAGTCAGGGAAATTTCAGACCTCAGGGTAATTTCCGGCCTCAGGGCAATTTCCAGCCCCAGGGGCACTATTATCAGAGACGGGGTGGTTCGCGCCCACGGGGTTATCAAGGACAGCGGCAGCAGGTGCCATAGTTGGGTTATCATCCTCCCGTACCTCAGTTAGAGAGGCCCCCACCTATCGGACCAATAGCACCTCAACCGATTAATAGGAAGTGTTTTGGGTGTTAGCAATTAGGGCATGTAATCAAGGATTGCCCTCAAAGACAGCAGGCGCGATAGGGTCAGGCAACTTCAGCCAGGGCATTTGTAGTGATACCAGGAACTGATAAAGTGCAAGGTACTTTTAATCTCTTTCAAGAACCCATTAGAGTACTTTTTGATACTGGTGCCTCTCATTCTTTTATATCTAGACAGTTTGTAGAAAGAGAACATATTGTAACTACCTCTTTGTCTGGACCTATTTGTGTTGAGACCCCTTTAGGAGGGGCAGTTACTCTTTATGAGATGTGTAAAGATTTTGAGATTGACTTTGCGGGTAGAGTCTTGTATGCAGACCTAATTGTTTTAGGGTTTGAGGGGTTTACAATTATTTTGGGTATAGATTGGCTGCGAAAATACTTTGTGACTCTAGATTGTGCTAGAAAGACTGTAAATATAGATATTCCCGGTATGCCATGACTTACTCACACTTCTAGCAATGGAGAAGAGTCGGTGATGACGAGTTTTCTATGCTCGGTAGAAATCCCTAAACAGGATATTAGTGAGGTATATGTGGTACGTGAGTTTGAGGATGTATTTTAGGAGATACCTGGACCTCCACCTCAATGGGTAGTAGAATTTTGCATTAACCTAGTGTCGAGAACTGCACCGATTTCCAAGCGTGGCATACAGAATGGTGCCTAAAGAGCTTGTGGAGATAAAGAAGCAACTGGAAGAGACGCTTCAAAAAGGGTTCATTCGTTCAAGTAACTCCCCGTGGGGAGCACCCGCGATCTTTGTCTCCAAAAAAGATGGCACTCTCCGTATGTGCATAGATTATAGAGAGCTAAACAAGGTGACTATCAAGAACAAATATTCGCTACCTAGAATTGATGACTTGTTTGATCAGTTGAAGGGGGTAGCCATGTTCTCTCAGTTTGATCTCTGAACGAGTTACCATCAGATGGGTGTGTCAGAAGAAAGTATACCGTTTACTGTTTTTCAGACCCGGTATGGGTTGTACGAATTTCCTGTAATGCCTTTTGGTTTGACCAATGCTTCTGCCTATTTCATGGACTTGATGAACAAAATTTTTCAACCGTATCTAGATAAGTTTGTGATTATCTTCATAGATGATATCCTGGTGTATTTTAAGAATGAGAAGAACATAGAGAACACTTGAAAGTTGTATTGCAGACTTTGAGAGAGCAACAGTTATACGCTAAGTTCAGTAAGTGTCACTTTTGGGAGAAAGAAGTTCAGCTTTTGGGATATGTGTCCAATCAAGGAATAGTGGTAGATCCTGAGAAAGTTGTTGCGGTCAAAGAATGGAAGCAGCCTACGAACCCTACAGAGGTGACAAGTTTTTTAGGACTAGCCAGTTATTACAGGAGATTTATAGAGAATTTTTCCACTATTGCAGCACCCATGACCAAGTTGACCCACAAGAATGTGAAGTTTTTATGGACAGATGAGTGTGAGAAAGCTTTCCAGGAGTTAAAGCAGCAGTTAACTACAGCTCCAGTGTTAACTATACTGGTACAAGTAGAAAAGTTAGTAGTGTTTACTGATGCGAGTAGAACTGGGTTGGGATGTGTGTTGATGTAGCATCAGAAGGTTGTATTTTATGCTTCTCGACAGTTAAAACCTCATGAGAGATGATACCCTACTCATGACTTAGAGTTGGCAGCAGTTGTTTTTGCGTTGAAAGTATGGCGACACTATTTGTTTGAGGAGCGCTTTGAGTTGTACACAGATCACAAGAGCCTCAAATATCTTTTTTCTTAAAAAGAGTTGAACATGAGGCAGCAGAGGTGGGTTGAATTTGTCAGTAGTTATGATTTCGAGATCCTTTACCACCCGGGAAAAGGAAATGTGGTCGCAGATGCACTTAGTCGACAACATGGGATTATAGCTTCTTTGATGATTTAGGAATGGAAGTCCTTGGAGTTAATTTTGATGCATAATGTTCAACCAATAGAGAGTGCTGAGAGGGCATACATTGGTAGTTTGACCATGCAGTCGATGTTACTGGGTAAAGTTCGTCAGATACAGAATTTAGATGGGTTTCTCGTCAGCAAGCTCGATGACCTTGTAGTGGATTTGATCGATGATTGTCTTACTGATTGGTCTGTGGACTCAAATGAGGGATTGCGATTCAAGGACAGGTTGTGTGTACCTAACATTATTGAATTGAGGAAAGAGATTATGGATGATGCCCATAGGTCCCGATACACCATTCACCCTGGTAGGACTAAGATGTATCATAACCTGAAGAGGACGCTTTGGTGGGAAGGTATGAAGAAAGACGTAGGAGAGTATGTTTCTCGATATTATGTGTGCCAACAGGTTAAGGCAGAACACCAACGACCATTTGGATTTTTGCAGCCTCTCGAGATCCTTACTTGAAAATGGGAGTACATCTCTATAGATTTTGTGGATGGATTGCCGCGGTCTAAGCGGGGCAATGAATTTATTTGGGTGATAGTGGATCGACTCACCAAGTCTGCTCATTTTATTCCAATCAGTGTTCATCGAACTGCGGATAAACTGGCTAGGTTGTATATTCGGGAGGTGGTGCGACTTCATGGCGCACCAATTTTTATAGTTTCAGATCCTGATCCATTGTTTGTGGCAGAGTTTTGGGAGAGCTCTCAGCATGCTTTGGGTGTTAGGTTAGACTTGAGCACGGCTTATCATCCTCAGATGGATGGGAAAACTGAGTAGGTAAATAAGATCTTGGAGAATATATTGAGAGCTTGTGTCCTCAATCTTAGTGGTAGTTAGGAAGAACACATTCCATTGGTGGAGTTTTCTTATAATAATAGCTATCACTCCAGTATCAGGATGGCACCTTTTGAGACTTTGTATGGAAGGCCATGTCGATCACCTGCTTGTTGGATGGAGGTAGGAGATGTGCCGTTGTTAGGGCCAAAGTTGGTGAGAGAGACCACAGAGAAGGTAAACATTATTCGGGAATGTATTAAGACTGCACAAAGCCGTCAGAAGAGTTACACTGATAGAAAACGTAAGGGGGTTGAGTTGAATGTTGGAGATTTCGTGTTTTTGAAGGTCTTGCCAATGAAGGGTATCATGCGATTCGGAAAGAAGGGAAAGTTGGCACCTAGATTTGTGGGACCATATGAGATCATTGAGAAGATTGGTAATGTGACTTACAAATTAGCCCTGCCACCTGCCTTAGCTATGATTCACAACGTGTTCCATGTATCTTTATTGTGGAAGTGTGTGCAAGACCCTTCCCAAGTAGCATCACTAGAAGTGTTGGAGATTAGTGACGATTTAACGTATGTGGTGTGACCGGTTACTATTCTAGATCGAGATGTAAAGCAGTTGCGACGCAAGAAAGTGAACTTGGTTAAAGTGCAATGGAGTGAGGATGAGAATGATATCACTTGGGAATTAGAAGAAAAAGTTCGGCGTATGCACCTAGAACTTTTTGCTTAGTACTCTCTCTTATCGAATCTCGGGACGAGATTCTTTTGAGGTGTGTATATTGTAGCGACCCAGATTTTTTTCATAAGTCATCATTTATTTATTATTACTTTATTTTATTTTGGGACTTCATTAATTGTGTGGTTACATGAGAATTTAATGTGGTAATTAATTAATTTAATATGATATTTAATTACATATAATTAATCTAAATATTTATATATATTTTATATATATATAAAAGGTGTTTTATATATATATGTATATATATATGTGTTGATTATATATAATATATTTATATGTATTGTATTTGTATAATATAATATTATAGAATATATAAATTAGGTTAGAATAGGATTAGGTAATCAATCAAAAGAAAAGAAAAGGGAGAGGAGCAGCCACGGGAAAGGAGTAGAGAAAAGAAAAAAAAAAGAGAGAGAGAGAGAGAGAGAGAGAGAGAGAGAGAGAGAGAGAGAGTAATTAAAGAAAAATAAAAAGAGTGTGCTGTGTGTGTGGCGTGAAAATAGAGAGACGGCGACAAGGGGAGAAAGAGGAGAGGGAAGAAAAAGAAAGGGTTAGGGTTTTGTTTTGGTAGCTCCATTAATTCTCCAAATATTTCTTTGATCTTCAAAAAAATATTGTGAGTACAAAACTCACTTTTCTTGATTTATGTTTAATTCGTTATTTTTATTTATTTATTTGATGTTGAATTAATTTCATATTTGCATGTAGATGATTGATCGATTTTAATTATTTTGATTAGTTGTGTATGCAAGGTTTAGGGTTTTTAGATGATTGATTGATTTTAATTATTTTGATTAGTTGTGTATGTAAGGTTTAAGGTTTTTAGATGATTGATTGATTGATTTTAATTATTTTGATTAGTTGTGTATGTCAGGTTTATGGTTGCTATATGTATTTATTTTATGGTTGTAATCACACTCATGAATATATGAAATTAAAATAAATTAGAAACCCATAGATAAATTCCTTACACTCCACCATGACTTCATGGATTGTTGTTTATTTGAGTGTTGGTGAGAAAGAGTGTATAAAAAAAGTGAGGATTATGAGATTTATTTGAATACCTTAGGCTTGGTATTGTTATGTTTGTTCTCATGAGTGAGATGTTTTGTATATGTATATTGTTACCTCGCTCTCATGAGTAGACGTGTGCTTTGATTTACGCGCGTACATATATGCTAACCATCCGGGGAGTGTGGGTCAAACTCGGGATGATATCCCTATGCAAATTTGGCTTCGGCGCGGTGTTAGGTATACGGGAGGCACATCGGATATATGTGTAGGCCGAAAGTGGAGGCCGAAGTGGTGGGGTTAAGGTACAAAGAATTAAATATGAACTTATATGTATAGTGTGAATTGTATTGATTTGTACATCTTGAAAAATAGTAAACGACCTCGATAAATTATGAAATTTGAGCAGAGGCATGTATACGTGATTCTAGACAACTTTTGTGTTTTAACTTTTTATTAAAAAGATCGATTAGAACTTATAATCAGATGATCTTGGTTATTGTAGTTTTGATTCATTTTGCAATGCAGATTTTAGAGGCTGTTTTAACCAATGAAACGAGCTCATTTTTATTGGTTTCGCGTAAACTGAAGTAAAAAATTATTTTGCACACTTTTCATGTTTTGAACTTTTCCGAAAAAAATCATCTTAGGGCAGTTTCTATTCGTTTTCAGCTTCAGATTTTTCAATTGAATTCCGTCTAGGTTCTTCTATCAAGTTTTTCTCTCAACCTGTTCAGTTTCTGTTAAATTTGTTCTCGTTGTCTTTCAGGAAACTTGATTCTGTACAATTTTTGTTTTTTGAGTTTTGGTGAATTCAAATTATTTAAGCAAACGATGCATTTTTATACTTCATTAGCAAGTTACTTATGATTAAATTACACTAACTTTATTTTTTGCAGGATGGTGGGCCTTACTAACTTTTTTTATGCAGGGCTGACCCACCATATTTTTATTTTTATTTTATTTAATTTATATTCAATATATATTTCGTTATGTACGTGCAAGAAACTAAATGCCACCGTATCTCGAGAAACTACCCATTTGTCACGGTGTGGATGAAACTACTTGTCTTGTCCCGTAACAAGAATTAAATGTATTTTGGTTTGTGTCTAGTGGGCACGTGGGTGTTAAATCTTGTACTCATACCAGTATTCCTGTATACTGACCTCGTTTTGTCTCTTGGCAACTCGGGTGCGTTCTGTTTGAGCACAACCGAGTTTCCTTTGCAGGATTAGTTGAGGTTATGGTGGTGACAAGAAATAACTATGATCATAGGACATGTCGTTTGGACTTCTTTTGTTTTCTTCAGCTTAGGGTTGATATTAATTTATATATATATATATATTTTTTTTATGACCTTGGTATTTTGATAATTTGACATGGTTTGCAATTTTATATTATTTAAATTGTTTTGACTAGTTGTTGCTACCTTAATGTTGAGGTATTGGATAATTATGAAATTATGATAGATAGTTTGGTTGGCGTTTTGTTCTTTTTTTTTTTTTAATCTCTTGTGATCTTTTGAGGATGAAAATTTATTTAAACCTTATGGAGACGGGAACGTTTAGATTTTGTTTCACCCCTAGGATTTGGATGATGGAATATTGATTAGGGTTTAATCCTAATTTAATATTTAATTATCCAAATTTTGGGACGTGACATCTCCGGCCTTAATTGCTTAAATTGGGCCTTGATTGCATAATCTCTTGACATGCACCATTTGTCCACTGATTTAATATGTTAATTTAGATACCCATCCCAATCATAAGAAAAAGAATTAATTATTTAAAAGTCTTAGTTATAAATATTATAGTAGTTTAGGTCTTATTTAAGATTTTTTGAACCATTAAGTTCTTTTTAGTAAAACTAAAAATATTATCAATTTTTTTCTAATTTTTAAAACTAAGAACATTATCAATTTTGCATAGTAATGTTTCAAATAATTATTTCACTAACTGATAAAAAAAACAAAGTATGAGATTAAATGTTTTTACCCTTCTACTTATTGGTTTGATTCAATTATCTAATAAAACCGAAAACATGCGTTTGATAATGTTTACGTTTCCAAAATTTTATAAACTGATTTTTGTTTATTTTTAGAAAAACAAAAATTACAAACACGTTTGGTTTGGATAAAATATTTGAAAAATTTTAAAAACATAAACTAGAAAACATGTTTGTTAAGGCCTAAAATATTTATATTTATTTTTTTATTATTTATGAAAATGAGATCATACACATTATAATAATCATATTGATATAATACCAACATGCTTGGTCAATCTGATGAGTGAAATATATATATATATATATGTATGTAGAGAGAGAGAGAGAGAGAACAGAACAGAGAAAGATGTGGAGAAAAGGAAGAGAATAGCTTCAGGTCCAACCATTGGCGGTGCTGTCGTTGCCGTGGCTCAGATCCGCAGCTCACGGCTTCCAACGCCAGCCCGCTTTCCGTCAAAGCCTCAACAAATTGTAATGGATCCGAAGCTACGAATCTGGGCGATGGATATAGAGCCTTAGTTATGGTGGTGCCGGTTCCCCAAATCTAAGATAGCACCAGCTCTGATTTGCCGAAGAGGCTCAGATCTGTGCACGATGAGTCCAGATCTATAATCCTTCATGAAGGGCTTTCCTTCGTCACCAGTGACGTGGTTGATTTGATGTCACACCCCAAATCCAGGCATGACCGGCCGTGGTCCACAGGGACTAAGCCCAAGGCACACGTAAGCCTTAAACATGAATCCATAAATCACATTGAACAACTATACAATAGTCCAATAATAAATAACCAAAACTTAATCTAGAGACATGCCACAAGTATAAACGGCAAAACCAACCGTAATCAATACTATTTAAACTTATGGGATATAAACAGCCCACATATCAAAATAATCCTAAATGAACCTCAACAAGAATAAAAAGAAATATGCACAAACTTGACATAACAATCTAAAACAAAATAAATGAATGTTCTAGAGGTCCATGCACTTGAGTCCTCGCTACGCCATGAGTCCACTCTAAGTCCTTCTGACACCTGGAAATGGTAAACAACTAAGTCAACTGATAGCTTAGTGAGTAGCAACATGGATAGTAAATACAGTTTTGAAAACAAGTTTCAATTCCAAAATAAGATATATATCACAGAAACTAGATTGGCGTAAAGTTTTGATAAAGATAATTTGTTTCAAAAATAAGGTTCCACAGTTCAACAGTTAAAATACTCATGTCTCTCAAGAACATGATAAATGACATTTTTCACTTAAAACAGATTACAACATGAACACCAATAATTTTCTAGGTACCAAGAAATATAAATAACAAGTAACATGCCACACAGTTCTCAAGGCTATAAGCCGTTGGATCCAATACCGAACTAAGAGTCATCCTCAGGGTGGCAATCTGGGCCTTTTCTCTAAGACAATCCGATTGAAGGTCACCTAGCCTAACCTAAGTCTTTTCCTTACAATCGTTGAGCACTAGAGTCATCACGGCCCAACCCGGATCTGTTCCCTAGTGGCCAGAGTCACCACACATAGTGAAATAATTTCACTGGACTAAAATATACAGATGGTCCTAATAATCAATACACATCAGTTTCGCAAAACATGGTAGTTCACCATTATAAACATGAGACCAAAACAAATAGTTTACAGTATGCCAAGTTCACACATGTTTCAGAAATAATTTGATTCCATTGATAATATAATAATTTATCAAAGTAGTTTAGTCCTGAAACAACAATTTAATTTTCTAACAGTTTAGGGTAGGGGAACATTTATAAAAATATGTAGCATGAAACTACTCACCTGAAAACGAAATAATATAATCCTCGAATAGAGTATAAAAGTCCAACTAGTACCTTGAACCAAGTATGAAAACTACACGTCACTACTAATTTAAAAGTACTAAAGAATAAGAAACTAAGTAACCCCAAACTAAAGCGCACTAATACGGCTCAACCCAACTCACCGTTACTCTTAAATATTACCTAAGTTCATTTTCTTCAAGGTCTAAATTTACCAAAGACATGGGTTTTGATCGAAACTTAACTAAAAGTAACTTTAAGATAAAACAGAATTTTAAACAAGTTTTCCCAATTTATTTGCTAACTTTGAAAATTACAAAACCCACTCTACACTATTCGAAAAATTTCAAAATCCTCCAGATATCAACCAATATATCCTAATTTTCAAACCCAATTGGTTTTACTTGATTTGCTTATCAAAAATAATTATCTACAATTAATTATATCTAAACAGGTTGTTTTCTGCAGCACTTTAAATAAATTAACAGTTCTCTTAGTATACATGAGCAATCAACGAAGGCCAAAAATGTACGAAACTAAACTCGTAACCGGTTCTAATGACGCTGATTTGATAATTTTCGGATTTATACCCAAAGAGACGACACTTCTGAAGTTACAGTTTTACACCAGTTTTCTGGACATATTTGAACGCACCAGCTAATATAGATTTCGACTCCCAAAAATTATGAGAAAATTCGTATATGCAATTAAATATGTAATTAATCTACTGCAAAAATTTCAATTCAAAATTCAATCATTTGATATGGTTTCTTGATTTTTAAAATTTGTGATTCTGTGCAAAATTTTTGAACTAAGAATTACACCCATTCTTTATACATGAATTTAACTTCTCAGATTTCTTAACAGTGTATATATATACACAAAATACATAAACCTACAACTTCTCAATCAATGAACTAAATAATGATGGAATAAGGATAAAGAACAAAAATAAAAGAAGAAGAAAGCTAGAAACCTACCACACACCAAAAAGTCCTTCTTTGTTTGCAACCTTTTTTTTTCTATATTTTTTTTTCCCTTCTTCTTTTCTCTCAAACTCTCTCTCTCTCGTGGCTGCTGCTGCTACCCTATATTGTATTAGGCAACCTAGGGTTATATTATGTATCTAAACAAAAGGCCCTAAAATATTATCTTTTGTTTTAATTCATTTACTCTCTCCATTAATTTAAATAAAATACAACTATTACTAGATCAAAATATACTAACTAATTGGTCCCCTATTTTTTTTAAAAATAATAAATCTTGCCTTTAAATTAACGACTTTCATCATAAATTTATTTTAGGTTTAAAATTAATTAAAAGAGCCTCCAAAAATATTTAATTTGCACGTTAGGATTCACCATCAAACTATTTGAAATTGTAAAATTATTATTATTTAATTATTTACTTTATTTTTATATTCGGATTCTCACATTTGACATTAGATTCTGAACCCAAGCCTACTGGTGGTGGTGATTGGACTGCAAGTTGAGGTCGAAAGATGACGGACGGCAAATCGCGATGGATCATTACTATAGCTCCGCGTTTTTGGTCTGTTTAAAAACCTACATAAACTCATTTTTTGTGTTTACAATTTTTTGTCAAATTTACAAACTGAGATCACTGATTTATAAACCAAAAAATAACCAAATAAGTTTTTATGATAGTTTTTAAATTTTTTGTAAATATAAACTGAAAACTAAAAATAAAATGGTTACCAAACAAGGGTTTTTTCCAATTTTAAAACTAAGAACGTTATCAGTTTTTTCATTTTTAAAGAATTTTTTTTTTGGCACATCAATGTTCCATCATCATGCTCCTTTATAGACACACAATTTTCAATTTTGCACAGAAAAATAATTCAATTTTTTCAAAAAAACTAAGGGCCTGTTTGGTAATCATTTCGTTTTCAGTTTTCAGTTTATATTTACAAAAATTAGAAAACTGTCATAAAAACTTATTTGATAATTTTTTTGATTTATAAAGGATTGTCTCAGTTTATAAATTTGAGAAAAAAAAAGTAAACTCAAAAAATGAGTTTACGTTGATTTTCAAATAGAAATTTAAAAATTTGACTAACAATTTTTTTTTTTTCAATTAATTTTTTTTCAAATAATTTTTTTTTTCAAATAATTTTTTTTGAATTAATTTATTCTTTTTCAATTATAATGGGTATGATTCCATTGTCATAAATAATAAAAAATAAATATAAATATTTTAGGCCTGAACAAACATATTTTTTAGCCTATGTTTTTAAAAAATTTCAAACATTTTGTTCAAACCAAATGTGTTTGTAGTTTATATTTTTCTAAAAATAAACAAAAACTAGTTTATAAAATTTTTGTAACACGTAAACCAAAAACGTAAACGTTACCAAACACTACCTTAGTTTTCTTTTCCTTTTTTTTTTTTTGCAAATATATATATATTTAGTTTTTTCAATTTGAAAGTTGATATTTTAAAATTTTGAAAATCAAAATAAATGTCAAATCATAAATGATAAACAATAATTGTTTGAAGGGTAATTCGGACTATTAAAAATTTAATGAGACTTGAAGGTTCAAAAAATTTTAGGTAAGACTTAATGGAGTATAAATTCATAAATTAGAACTTGTGTGTAAATGCCCCTAAAAAAAAAATAATAATAATAAAACAAGATACCTATCTGTCTCTTTCTCTCTCTCTCTCTCACTACTTTTACATTTTGTATGTATTATAGCAGCGAACTGGTGTTATGTTTTGCACGAACATTATAAAAAATAAAAGAAAAATTTTAAGGCATAAGTTTTGAATTCAAATAGTTCACATTTGAATTTTTTTAAATCTAATTTTATGTATAGCATAATAATAAATGATAGGTTTATACACGTGCTACATCAAGTTAAATTTTGTGACTTAAGTTATTTGAAATATATAAAACTAAAAATTATGTTTAAATATGAAAATTAAAATTAAGAAATGTAGTTAGACATTTTATTTGATTGAGTACATGTTTTTTTATTAAATTAAATTAAGTTTATTACAGCTTTTTTAGATCTTATAAAAGAAAATAAAAATAAAAATAGATTGATTTCCAACTTAGAAAGTTTGATCAAACTGAAGGAGAACTAAAGGTTGAATATTTTGGACCTCACCAAAAAGGGTTTTTGAAAGCAATCCCGATACAATCCTCGAATAAGCTCTGCTGCAAATGGCTCGAATGAGCTGGCGGTCACTGTTTTTTTTTTTTTTTTTTTGGTGTATCTGAGGTTCTCTCCCTGTCTCTTAAACTGTTAATGAGTTTCAGTCAATTCTTGGTTATGCGTTGTTTTGCATTCATTTTATCATCTGGGTCTCTCGGATTTTCTTGGTTTCTTGGCTTTTATGTGATTTAGGTTCTAAATAGAGGCTAATTGAGAGAGAATTAGGCTGATCAGTGCTGAGAGAGGCTGTTTGTTAGCAGAGAAACTACACTAGGATTTAGGTTACTTGAAATTCTCATGGAAATTTGATGTTATTTCTTTCCTTGTGCGGTTTATGTTCACTGTTTGAATTCTTATATATTTAGATCCATCACTTGCAAAAATTTACCATAGCATTGCCTCTCTCTCTCTCTCTCTCTCTCTCTCTCTCTCTCTCTCTCTCTCCATTTTGTTGGTTTCTTGAAAATTGAAATAAATTAGTGAGAGCTTTGACCTTGAGCATTGTTTAAATTTTCAATAGGAGAATCATCTTTTTAGCAAGAGTTTCGTAGCCTCTGGGTCAGATTGAAGTTTTAAGTACCAAGACGCAAAGTTTTAAAAACTGGTCGATACGCTACGTATCGGCAGATACATATCGAAAAAATAGGGTATCGCGACGAATACAGACCGGTATACCGCTGAGATTGAAAATCGCAGGCGTATTGGTTGAGTCCCGATACGTATCGGTCTGTAACCATTACACAAGCTGTTACACAAGCTGCGACGGGCCGATACTCATCGGTTCAGACCGGTACGGGAAAGAAAAAGCTGAAAAACCTGTCAAATAATTTTTAAAATTTCACCGCCATAACACTTGATTCCCAATACATATCGATTGATACTAACGATACCGATACTCAGCAATCAATACCGTTACGTTACCCGATACCGCAATTTAGAACTATGCCAAGAAGTCAAATGAAGAAGACTCTCTCTGTAACAACAATTATAGATCTATAACCAAGTTTCAACCTAGAGAGAGACAGATGCTTTTCTGGTAGGTGATGAGAGTCCAAACCATCGATGATAGCAGCGGTGAGTAGGGCTCTGTTGATTTGACGACGACGATGCGGTGAGGAGGGCTTTGGTGGTTTAATGAAAGACGATGAAGAGAACGGTGCACTGATGAGAGGGAGCGAGAGGATGAGAGGGATGAGAGGGAACGAAAGGACGAGAGGGAAGAGAGAAAGAGAGAGGCCACACGCGTTTTATAAAGAGAGAGGATGATTCAAGGCATTTGCGCCTCTAACTGTCGAGGCACGAAGCATTTTGCTTTTGCTTTTATTTTTATTTTTTTTTGGGGTGAATAAGTTAAAAAAATAAAATAAAAAATGAAAAAAGTTTGAGACCTCCTTTTTCTATGACTCCCACTACCCCTAATGTATCGGGATTGACAAACTTTTTATTTTTTATTTTTCGTTTTTTTTTTCCTCCTATCATTCACTGACATGTGTCTGTGGGGTTGTGGGGGTCAAGGAAAAAGGGAATCTCTATCATTTCTGATAAAAAATATACAAAATTACAAGGAGTATTCCCTAGCCCTAGTTGTCTTTATAATAGGAAGAACAAACCAAAGAATACTAAGCCAAATAAAATAAAAGAGAAATGCACAACTCGTATGAATAGGGATAGAATTAGGAGAAGATTATAAAGGGTCATGGCTCCTTGTTTCTGTGAAAAATACTATTTGCCATAGTACTTTAAAAATATATACTATTTTATACGTAAAATGACTCTCTAGTATAAAAAATATATATCTCATTCTTCTCTCATATTGTATTCTCTTTTTATTTTGCACTAAAAAAAACTTCTTCATCCTATTAGAAATTGCTTTTATGGTATATAATCTTGTTTTTCTATGTATATATACAATTTATATATCGTATTCTACATACATATGTATTTGTATATATGGTAAAAACATTGTTCTTTTAACCCTTCTGATAATAAAATTCTGGTTCTGTCCTGTACATAAAGACCGAAAAACTATATAGATAAGAAACACAAGAGACAAGCATCCAGACCAAAGTACAGAACCAGGGTACAAAAATGTTCAAAAACCACATACTTTCATCATATTGAACGAGTTGAAACCTGGGCTGAATATCATGAATTCCAACAAAAGGCGGCCAGGTAAAACAAACAACCTTTGCACAACCTGCAAGGGTACACTACTAAAAAATGACATATTGCAACGTTTGTTTTGTGGCGTTTATGGAAACGTCATTATAGATTCATTAAACACAGCGTTTTGAAAATGTTGTCTTTGATCTTTGTCAAACGACGTTGTATTGGATCGATTTATTAACACCGTCCTAGACTCCGTCTCTCACTTTCTCTGCTTCTTCCACAACCCCGAGTTGAAGCTCAAACACATAGGCTGTGTTTGGAACGACTTCCAAACAATGATTCTACACCCATTTTCCAATATGATGTTTGGAACGAATTCTTAAATTGCATTTCCACAACTCTACAGAAAACTGTGTGGGGCGCCTTTTTCAAATTTGACTTAACCGGTCGTCCCACCGGTTGACCGGAATAGTGCAATTATTATTATTTTTTATTTTTTTGCAATTGACATATATTAATTTTTATATATTCAAAAAAAAATATTTTCCGAATTTTTAATTTTTTTTTTATGTATTTTAATAGAATTTTGAGTTGTATGTTTGGTTATGAGTTGTAAGTTTTTTTTTTATCAAATATCATATGTCACATCAAAAATTTCCCACTCAATTCAAAACTCTTTTCAAAACATTTTCACCAAACAAATTTTTCATACTCAAATCATAAATTCAAAACTCACAAACTCAAAATATAATTCATACTCTCAAATCATAATTAGAAAGCTTTACCAAACGCAACAATAGACTCTCTCTCTCTCTCTTCTAAAACCCTCGATTTGAAGCTCAAATACACAGACTCTCTCTCTCTCGCTTGCTCGATTGCAGATTTTGCATTGTATGTTCTTCATCAATGTTGATCGAAGCTCAAACAACCCTCGATTTGAAGCTCAAACACACAGAACTCCACTGCAGCAGTTTGCTCTAGCTGCTCTTCATCAATCGCAAAGATCTTTGTTGTTCATCGATCTCGAGGCTAATCGAGTGAGAACGCGACACCAGATGGTCTAGACTCTGATCTCTTCGTTTATTACTGCAAGCACTGTGGATCTCATGTCCTCATCACTAGTTCGCTTATCTCTCTCTTCGTCTAATTCAT
Organism: Camellia lanceoleosa; assembly: GCA_025200525.1. Lineage (NCBI taxonomy): Eukaryota > Viridiplantae > Streptophyta > Magnoliopsida > Ericales > Theaceae > Camellia > Camellia lanceoleosa. The sequence continues at coordinate 426,383 of JANUSC010000052.1, forward strand.
CTCAATTCACCTTCACCTACTTCTCTATTTGAATCTATCTTTGTTATCTACTTACCTATATATACATACATTTATATGCACTAGCTTCATTTTCACACGTACACAAAAAGTAGAAAATATTGGATTATCATCTTTGATTTTGTTATTTAGAGTGTTTGTGTTTGTGTGTGTGTGTGTGTGTGTTTTTTTTTTTTTAAAATTTATTTTGGTTTTTAACTTGTTGAGATTGCTAGTGTTTGTGTTTCTGTTCTTCATCAAAATCGATTGGTTCTTCATCAAATCGCAAATCCAAAATCCAAAATCGATCTGTTTTGGCTGATCTCTCTTGCTCTTATCTCAGGTACATTTTTCATTCTCTACTTTCTCATTGTCAAATGGTAGTGGTTGGAAACTAAATTTTAGGATAAATCTCTTTCAGTGGGAACATGAGGTGTTGAATAATCTTCTGCAGTGTCTGAGTATGAGCTCTATCTCGAGGGATCAGCCAAAACAAAATTTTAGGATAAATCTCTTTCAGGGGATCGAAGGATTGTTTTTTGTGGACCCTTTGGAATTCAAGAAACAGTGTCATATTCAGAAATTTAGAATTGAGGTAAGATATTGACTCAATGCAATTTTCCTTCAACCTGACGTAGCTAGCATAGAAACCTAGCAAGTGCATGCTCTCAAAGAGAAACTAATGATGGGGAATCCATTTATATTTATTTATGTTCCAGGTAGGTGCAGTATTATTTAAAAAATTAGATAAAAGGACAACGGTTCTTTGGAAACCTCAAATATGGTTTTAATTGGGTTGATCTCCATAGACTTTTTTAGTTTATATGCAGAAAGAATCAAATGACCAAAAAAAAAAAAATAAATAAATAAATAAAAAATAAACAAACAAACAAACAAACAAAAAACAAATAAAAGGCCCACTCTATCTTATGTAATTTTGGATCATTGTAAGTTAATTGACAGTCTATTGGGATGAGGCTTACATTTTTGTTGCCTTTATATAATTGTTGTCCGGAAAAATTTGTCATTCCATTTTGATGTCTCTAATCTTACACCACCCTCTTATTCAGGTCATCCAATGTGAGCCATGGGAACACATTAAAGATGAGGACATAAAGAAAACTGTTGCATCCTTTTGTGGGAAGATATGGCAAGTTCCTCCAATGTTTTCTGCCATCAAAGTAAGTTTTCCTCCTTTATTTTGTTACAAGCTTGCTGAAACAGGAAGAGAGTCGTTCCAAAAGAATGGCATATCAGTTCCAATGAGTTTTGTCATACAATGAAAGGAAGTGGATTGATCTATTGACTTTTGGTAATAAAGGTTTTTAATTTGTTGGATGAATATGGGACTGAAGTATTGGTATAAGAGTTATTTTCATCCTTATCCTTTTGATTTTTTTCATTCAACCTTTTTTGTCCCTGCTTATGCTGTAATAAGGTATTTTTGAGATATAACTTTCTTCTTCGGCTTTTGTGTTGATTTCATATTGGCTCAATTTTGGCATTGCTTGTATAGTATTTTGATGTAGATGATCATGCATAGTGCATATGGTTGTAGTGAGGTTACATTTAGCTAAGTTACTTCATTTGAGACTAAATTTTGGCATCAATTGCATATTATATTGTATTAAAACCAAAAGAATATAATTGAACTTTGACAATATTTGGATGTAGATGGTTGCCTATGGCACAGTTCAGTTAAGTAAAGTTACATATAGGTTAGCTACTTAAGTTTGACTTTATGTTACATGAACAAGTTGTGAACCTTTTGGACGCAACATCACAAGGGTGGGAGCATGCACACTACCATTTTGAAATATGCACTAAAGTCAAAATGCATTGCTAGTAGAAGTGTCAAACAGAGAAGAACGATTTTTTTTTTTTTTTTTTTATATTGCTTTGCTGCATGTTTACTTGGATATATAGACCCGGTTATTGTAGCATGATGGAAATGAAGTATTGATACATAACCAAAAAATGAAAAAGACTAGGCAAACAGGAAGAACAAGAAATGGTAAAAGCGCACACACACAGACCCTTCGCTTGTCAAAGGGTGTAAGATACAAATATGAATGCAAACCTGAATTCAACTGTGTTCTTTTTGCCTAGAATTTGAGAAGAAAATGTATGAAACACATCCGTGTGGCATTAAGTAGGATTGATAATCATATCATTTTATTTATTTATTGATAGGGTCTATGGTATGGCACATAAAATAGAAATTGCACATAAATGTAATAGGAAATTTCTCACAAATTTTTAGGTTCTAATTATTGCTTGTAAGATATATAATTCATATTTTCCTTCACGTTCCTTAGAATTATGTGTGACAACGATATGGTATTGAAATGGCATTGTGTGGTTGTATGATTGCTTATATGTTTTTACACCTTATGATAGGTTGGGGGTGAGAAGATGTATGAAAAAGCAAGAAGAGGAGAAAGCATTGAACTTTCACCGAGGCAGATTTCAATTTTCCATTTTGATATTGAGCGAAGTTTAGATGACAGGTTGTTTAAAGCTCAGCTTGTTGCTTTTGTATAACCTATTTATCACATTAATGTTGTCATGTACTAATTGTGGGTTTTTTATATGGTGGTTCTGCTAGCCTGAGATGGATCTTATTTTGAATCCTTGCAATTCTTTCTTTCAGTGATAAAAACAAATAAATGTCATCCTAATTGTGCTCAAATAATTTCACATTGGTGATTACCCTTTGAAAATTAGATCAAACACAATTTGAAAATGAAAATAAATTAATATTTAGGAACTTTTGAGAACCTTTCTCTCATTAGTGGGAAACAGAGATATAATTTATGTGTATGGTTTATGCATATTAGGAAAAGTGTCTATATGAACTAACAAAGGACATTGACTGATGAAGTTGATATGTTACATACTATTAGGTAGCAATAATCTTGTTGTTTTTGTAAGTTTGTCTTGTTTATTGCAGACAAAATTTGATTTTCCGGGTGACATGCTGAAATGGGACATATATTCGATCAAAATTTTTGCGTTGATTGACTGTGAATCTTGTATAGTAAAAGATGAATTCAATCACCAATGGGTAGTCAAACCCAAAAGATGTTGTGAGGTTAATAAGCGCATTTAATCACTAAACCACCCTAGGTGGTCTCTCAATCTAAATCACTGCAATGCATTTGAACAAAAAAAAAGTAGACATCCATTTATACTTTTAAACACACACCCATAGAGAGAGTAAGTGTGGACCCCACATTCACTCGCGCGTACACACACAATGGGCTGTTGAAAACTTGAAATATTTCATGTTGTTTGTTCTTATCAAATGCAGGTTCACATATCAAAGAAAGAAAAGAAGAAGAAGAAGAAGTAGATATGACAAACTCAATGAAAGAAGGCCGCTGGAGTCTATTGAATTCAAGGTTAGAACTGTTCCTAATTTTAGCTTATTTGTGAATTTTATTTTATTAATGAAGTTGAATTTTTTTAGGATTTTATTCTTAGTTTATATTTGTTTCCTTATTGGAATTTATTAGTTTGGTTTGCCTATATATTGCTTTGGATGAACTATATATATATATATATATATTTTGGAGATAAAAAAAATTTAGGCATCCTATGATATAGTATTAATTTGCTCAAAGATTTGACTGCTGTAATTCTTATTGGTATAAAGAGACCAAAGCTTAACCATTGTTGTTCATCTTGAATCTTGTAATCTTGGTTGATAAAGCTCTTTCGGTCTCAGTACTCATCTAATGTCTTTGGTAGCCCCAAAGTAGGTGAAAATATGCTGTATGAGTTTGCCTTCTTAATTTGCTAGGCTACGTAGACAAATATTACAGTTGTAGTAGCATAGAATTCAGATTTATGACACAAATACTTCAAATTCTGGGTACTCAAAGTCCCATCGACTTACAATTTGATTCTGGGCAGAGGTTGGCTGCACGCCATGCAAGCGGTTGCTTCAACTTTCCATCAAGTCATGCGCTTTCCGGCCAATGAACAAATAGAAGAAGTCCAGGAGACGGTGATGGCCAAACAAAGGCCGTTGCGGTAAATGGCGGCAGGCGGCCAAAGGGTTTGTTCAGATGATCGAGGGGCAGGAAAGGAAGTCCTTGAAGACGTGGGCGAAGGCCGAGGAAAAGTCGATGGAAGATTTGATGGAAGTCGCGTGACGAAAACGACCCGGCTAAGTTCTTCCTCCTGGGATCGTCGTTATCCAGCGCCGATCGATCGGATTATGTCAACTTCTTGGTTTCCAACTTGGAGGCTTTCGCATGGACGCCTTACGATATGCCTGGCGTCGACCCAAGCTTCATCTGCCACCAGTTGAATGTCTTCCCAATCTTGCGGACGATCATACAGAAGACGCGTCACCTTGCATCATGCTGAAGTGGTGGCAGAAGAAGTGAAGAATCTATTGGAAGCCGGGGCCATAGAAGAGGTGCAATACCCGCGGTGGATATCTAACACGGTGGTAGTTCCTAAGAAGAATTGCAAGTGGCGAGTCTGCGTGGATTATAAGATCACAATGCCCAAAGGATAGCTTTCCTCTCTCACGAATTGACCAGCTGGTGGACTTAACCGCTGGCCATCAGAGGTTTAGCTTTTTGGATGCATATCGCGGTTATCATCAGATAGCCATGTACAAACCAAACAGGGAGATCACGTCCTTCACCACCCCCAGAGGCTTATACTGCTACAAGGTCATGCCGTTCAGACTGAAGAACGCCGGGGCAACCTTTCAGCGGATGGTAACAAAGATGTTCGCTCCTCTCTTGGGCCGAACTATGGAAGCCTACATCGATGATATGGGGATGAAGAGTAAGGAGAAGTCTCAGCACCTCGCCGACCTAGCAGAAATGTTTGCCATACTCAAGCATCACAAGCTTCGCCTGAACGCCTCTAAGTGCGCCTTTGGAGTTGGCACTGGGAAATTCCTAGGTTTTTTGGTCACAAACCGGGGAATTGAGGCCGACCCGTCGCAAATCAAGGCAATACGAGAATTGGAACGCCCTAACTCCATGAAGGACGTGCAACATCTTGCACGGATGGCAGCCGCACTGAACAGATTTATCAGCCGGTCATCGGATCGTTGCAGGCCCTTCTTCAAAACTTTGAAGTCCAAGTTCTTTTGGGATGAAGAGTGCGACCGTGCTTTGGAGGACTTGAAAGCATATCTCTCTTCCGCACCTATTTTGGTCACGCCTCGGCCGGGCGAAGAGTTGTATCTCTACTTGGCGGTCTCTCAACATGCGGTGAGCGCTGTTTTGGTCCGCGCTGAGGGCATTTAGCACTTACCCATTTTCTATGTGAGCAAGACTCTGCTCCCGGCCGAAACGAGATATCTTCCCTTGGAAAAATTGGCGTTGGCTCTCATGATGGCGTCAAGAAAGCTGGCGCACTACTTTCATGCCCATACAATAGTGGTGTTAACCGAGTTCCCGCTCAAGGTGCTCTTCGAAAAAGCGGACTTTACTGGGAGAATTTTGAAATGGGCCGTGGAATTAGGCCAGTACGACATTAAGTTCCGATCGCGCACCGCGATCAAAGCTCAACCCTTGCAGATTTTGTGGCGGAATTTGCCCCAGGAACGCATCCTGTCTGTCCGGTTGACTTGGTTGATGCGGACTTAGCGCAACCCAGGGTTCTGACAACAGAGATATGTGATGGCTCGCGAGTGGAAGAAGAGCAAAGCTTGACCGAAATAGCGAGGGCCGACGACTCATCGAAAGAAGGACCTAGCAAAGACGTGCAAGGAGACCAGATTGAGCCTACCAGAGACTTGGAATTGAGAAGCTCCCAGAATCCGTCGATTCTTTGGAATTGTTTCTTGGCGAGATGTGGAAGTTGTTCGTCGATGGGGCGTCCAATAGGCATAGAAGGGTGGGGAATTGTGCTAACCGCGGATGGGTTGATTATTGAGCAAGCAATTACGCTCGGCTTCCCAGCAACCAATAACGAGGCGGAGTATGAAGCCCTCCTTGCCGGTCTAAGGAGCGCTCTGAGAATGAAGGTCACAGCCCTTATGGTGTTCAGTGACTCGAAGCTGGTGGTCAATCAAGTCTCAGGGGAGTATGAGGCCAAAGATGAAAGAATGGCCAAGTGTCGGTAGTGCGGCGAAAGTCAAGAAGTTCGATGCCATCAGAGTTGAGCAGATCAACCGCGAAGGAAACAGCATAGCCGATGAATTGGCCGGTCTCGCTTCCACTCAGACAACCTTTCCCAACCCCTTGATGATTGAATTTTTACCCCGGCCAAGCATTGAGGAACCAGAAGCAACCAAGGTACTCTGCACCGACTTGGGACCTTCCTGGATGGACCCCATCGTCGCCTTTTTGAAAGATCAAATTCTACCAGAAGAAAAGAAGGCGGCCCACAAGATCCGGGCAAAGTCAGAGCGGTTTTGGCTCTCACTTTCCGGAGCCTTGTACAAGAAATCTTTCACAGGGCCGTATCTGAAGTGTGTCCACCCCTCTAAGGTGGAAGCTTTCCTCTATGAGATCCATGAAGGCATCTGCGGCAGTCATACCGGGGGTAGGTCCTTGGCCTACCGAGCAATCTCGCAGGGTTATTGGTGGCCATGCATGCAGGCTGACGCGCAAAAATACGTTCGCCAATGTGAAAAATGTCAGAAATTTGCTCACCAGATCCACCAACCAGCCAGGAGCCGCTCTCCTCACAAGTCCTTGGCCGCTCAGACTCGGGGATTGGATATTGTTGGACCCCTCCCAACGCACCGCAATCGCAAGTTTTTCATCGCCGCCACTGATTATTTCACCAAGTGGGTGGAGGCCGAGCCACTGGCAACTATTAAGGAGAAGGACGTTAAGAAATTTGTATGGCAAAATGTGATCACTCGCTTCGACATACCCAGGGCGCTCATCTCAGATAATAGCACTCAATTCGATGGGAAACTCTTTCGCGGATTTTGCAAAGAGTTAAAGATTGAATTCTACAATTCAACGCCAGCCTATCCTCAGTCGAATAGTCAAGCAGAGGCCTCAAACAAGACCATCCTGGATGGGCTGAAGAAGCGGCTGGAGAAGGCAAAGGGAAAGTGGGTTGAAGAGCTTCCTAATGTGCTATGGGCATCAAGACTACGCCAGACGGTCGACCGGAGAAACACCGTTCGCTTTGGCTTATGGTATGGAGGCCGTCATCCCATTAGAGATTGGCATGCCAACCATCCGCTCAGAAAGTTTCCAGCCAGACTTGAACAATGAGACCGTGGCACTAGAGTTGGACCTTGCTGAAGAAAGACGAGAGCGCGCATTGATCCACATAGCGGCTTACCAGCAGGAACTGTCCAAAAAATACAACAAGGCAGTACACCCAAGGCTATTCAAGATTGGGGATTGGGTCCTCAGGAAGGTGCTTGGCAACACAGCGATCCCTGGCGAAGGCAAGCTCGGTGCAAATTGGAAAGGACCATACAAGGTGGTTGGTCTTGCTGGCAAGGGGGCATACTATTTGGAAGACTTAGATGGCAAGGCTGTCCCCAGACCATGGAATGCAGCAAACCTTAAGGTCTTTTACTTTTGAAATGTAATTTGTTTATGTTCCTTAGCTTTTTTAGACCTCTAGCCCTTTGGCATGTGATGTAAGAGATGGCAATGTTTTTATAATGAAAGTTAGTCTCTTTTTGTTTGGTATTACATTTGTCCAATGATATCACAAGACACAAAAGGCAATTATGGATGCCAGGGGCAAGAACCGACCTGAAGGTGACCGGACTGTTTTCCTCGGAATAGGAGCAGACCGCACAAACAGTTGCGTATGGAACAATGCGCATTAGGGCCGAGCTGGTTTTGCTCGCCCGGTGGGAATGTTGGCAGCATGACCAACCTAGCTAAAACATTGGTGTTTTGCCCAATGTAGGAGCCGAGTTGATTTTGCGTGGCCCATCCAGCATATTGGTGGATTGTCCAATATGGGAAACGAGCTGATTTTGCTCGGCGGAATAGACAATGTTGGTGAGTTGTCCAGCAGTTATACGGCCGAGCTGAGTTCGCCCGGCCGGCTAAGCGTTGCCAACCGAACAAGGCCGAGCGGAGTTTGCTCGGCCAAGTACAGAATAACGTTTTATTTGGAAATGCAACGACTGTTTGTGCGGTTCAGCCGACATGCCAGATTCATAAAGTTTGAAGCAAGAAATTCACACACATGCAAGCCGAAGGGAAATAACAGACATGCGGGCAAAAAGTTGACATTTCATTGATAGAAAGAAATTCAGTACAAGCGGGGGGGCATTGCTGTAGACACCCCATTTTTGACCGTTCTCAAGACTTGGATGTCACCACTCGAACACTCGGTGATTATCCATGTTTGTGTTTGTTTGGAGTTCCCGGAGTTCTTGGCTCGCGCGCCTTGCCTCAGGACCTCCGAACTTGACTGTTTTGTGTTTGGTTTTGCACCAAACACCTGTGCTTTGCCTTTGAGGGGCAGGGAATGCTTTGTGAGGCATCCCCACATACCACCGGCTGTGGCTAGAGGCCACCGGCTGGCTGGTGTTGCCATCGGCACTATATTGTGCCGGTCGGCACTCTTTTGTGCCGGTCGGCACTCCTTTTGGCAAAATGACCATTTTGCCCTGCCGACTGCTTTACAGCTGCTTTATGAGATATTTTTAGACAGCTGTTTAGCTCTTGTTTCCCCTCCATACACGTGTATGGAGGGATGAGCCCTTGGTTGCTTAGCTTGTAAGTCTTACAAGTTCTATAAGAGAGAAGGCTCTTCTCTTGGCTCAAGGGTTAGCAAATTTAGAAAGTTAGAGAGAAAAAGGGAGAGAGAAGCTCTGGTTTTTCTAGGGTTTGAGTTGCATACACCTTCTATCTCTATCCTTCTCTTGTGTGTCTAGGTGTTTTGTGCCTTACTATTGCACACAAACACCTAGTGTTTCACCTTCTCCTTGCAACTGAGGTTCTAAGGGCTGGTTTTTGAAGTTTTTAACAGATTTTGAGCCTAAGGAAGCATCAACTACATCTTTGTCAAAGAGGTCAACAAGGGTGAGACACTAACTCTCTTTTTACCCCATTTTTGTACCTCATTTTTACCTAGTTTAGAACAGTTTTTGTGCTTAGTATATAACACATAAAAGTTCTATTTTTTAAGCCTCTTTATTGTTCATTAAGAGTGTTTTGTAGTTTGAGCAAGTTTGAATACCCTTAGGCCTTGAAAAGGTCACCTTTTTGTGCTATTTTGGAGAGATCCGGGACTTGTGTGCTTGGACCTCTCCACCACTGAAATCTTGAGGGATTTCAGTGGTGGAGATGGTGCCTTAAAGTCCTAGAAAGGAGAGGGCCACCCCCTCTCCTTGATGTCCTTGAAAAGGGCAAATTTTGCTCTCTTATGGAGCTTCATGCTTGAGTGTGTGTTGAGCATGTTTGACTTGTTTTCCATGCTTATATTGCCATATTATAACATGATTTCAAGTTGGTTTAGGTCCCTTATGCATGCTTAGCATAGTTGCCTTGTAATGCCTCTTATTGCCTTAATATGCCTAGGTTGTGTGCCTTCATTTCTAACATGTTTTAGACTTGTGTTTGTGAAGATCTTGTGCTCATATTACCATGTTTTAGGTCTGTCCATAAGTATTTTGGTCAATCTTGGCATGTTTAATATAGCCCCTTTGCATTTGGCTTGTTGGCCTTAAGAGTATGAATGTGTAGCGTGCCTTTGTTTGCATTGTTTTGATGGTTTGGAACCACCTAGCGTGCTATTTCAGTCCCCTAGAGGTGCTTGTATGTTTATATTGCATGCTTCTTTGTGACTTCTTAAGCTTGTGTTAAACGCTCCATGTTTTGGTCATGTTGCATGCCTTTGATTCCAAGCTTATTAGATGCCATCTAAGTGGTCCTTTAGGCCTATTTTGACATGCTAAAAATCTGTTTTGAGTTGTTAAGCGCATGCCATAATCGCCTTGCATAGGTGTAGTTCAATGCCCCTATTGGCTTGCCTTAAGCCTAAGACCATTTGCATGCTTTGTTTGGCATGCTTCATTGCATGATTTGGCATCATGTTTAATATGAATTTTAGAGCTTTTAATGCATGCTATTAGTCCATGTTTGGCCTCTTTAAGTGTGCTTGAATATTGCTTGTTTATGCCTTGGGTTTGGTACCTTAACATGCGCATGTGTGTGTGTGTGTTTAGTCCCCAATTGTAGGTATTTTGGCTACTGATTTTAGGCCTTTTGGAGCTACCTAGATCATGCCTAAGCCCATCCTCCATGTGGTTTGCATGCTTGCCTTGTGTGCTTACTTAGGTTTGCATTATATTGCCACATTGCATGCTAGTTGCCATGTCTAGAAGTGTATCACATTTGCATGCATGTTAAGCCTCTTGAAGTGAAGTATGATAGAGGTTTGGCACCCTTGTTTGATTGTTTGCATTGCATGCATTTGAAATCAAATTTGCACTCTTGGTTCTTAGGGCCATCATGCATGGAAATGCGCGATTGGTGGTCCGGGGATCGAGGCACATGCCCCCTTGAGTCAATAACATGATAAGGGATGTGTGTAGTGCATAAATACCTTGAATCACATTGCCATGCATTTTGTTGTCCTCTGCTGCTGTGAGTTGCAGGTTCTGCAGGAATTTTGTGCCGACCGGCAGTCAATTAGAAGCCGATAGCTTTATTCAGTGCCGGTGGCCACATCCTTTGGCCGGTGGTGTTCTACCCCAGCCGGTGATTATTTCCAATGCCCAAGGAAGTGTTTCTGAGACTTTGGCAGCCTTCAGAGGAGGGTAGCAGGGAAAACAGAGGCACACTTGCATGACAGTGCGATTCCGAGAGAGTCCCGGGCGCGCGACGCATTTGAGCCCTCTTCCCGAGGCATTTATTGTTCAATTAGATTATTTATTTATTTAATTAATTTAGTTAATTTGTAATAATTAATTAGCTTGCGTAGTTAATTAATTTGTATTATTATTTTGGTCCCTCCGAGCGAGGGCGAACTTGTAATAAGTGTGCGTGAGTGGGTGTATGTCTTCCAATCCCCATTTCTTTCTCCCTTTTATTTACCCGCTTTCAATGGTAGATTAGGGCACGTCTATTTTCAGCATACCTTATGCAATGCATGCGTGCATTCATGCATTTGTTTACACGCATCAGGCTCGGTACATCATACAAACCGCATTGTATTTTTAATTCCAAATTGAATACGTGCTATTCGCGCATTTCACATGCCATGTTTAGGGTTAGCCGAGCCTGTCTAGATTACATCTCTGTGTGTGACGCATTAGCCATTTAACATGAACTAGGACATGCATGTTTGCTAACTAGTTTGTTGTTTTGGCACGAAGTACGATGTAAGTATTTTACGCTTTAGCATACCACATGCGTGTGAATGTTTCCATGACAGTATGCTTGCCATGCGGCTAAATGCTTACATGATAAACTGTTTGAATGCCTATGGGTGGAGGTTGGATTGCGTGAGTTGGAACAACTCATTGAAATCCGTATTTTAGCCTACTTGCGAGTAGCAAAAGAAAACAACACGTTTTTCGAGACAAAACGGATATGCAATGTTTATTTCCAATTTAGGCAATCTAGTCTATACTTTTGTGTTGTGCGCATCACATAGTAATTCTAGATTAATAATCGGAATAAGAACACATAAAGTTTTCAAAAGCGGATATCACGGTTAGTAGAGGCCGGTCTTCGGACCGGGCGAAAGGGGGTGCTCATAGCTGACCTTCCCCGATCGTACCCAAGCTCCCGAGCCAAGACCACTTTGGTGATGACGGACACGTGGCCTTCGGCACCGAGTCAGGGTTTCCTAAATTTCCCATTTTAAAATATTTAGGTGGCGACTCTGTAATCTGGCAAAGCAGTCCATGTTTGGCACTACTTTTCAAAATCTGTTTTCTCAAACGACGGTCGGATTTGGACTCTTTGGTTCAGATTTAGAACCGCGAAAGGACACGGAAAGCCCGTAGTAGCGTCTACAATTGCCCGGTTACATTGCAAAACAAACAGAAGAATACAAAAAACAAAGAAGGAAATCTTCAATCAAGGTCAACGTTTTGTTCGGCCCCCTCCACGGTCAACCCGGCGCTCAACGCAGTTTGCTCGGGCAGGCCCTCCTCGGCTTCATCGGCGCCTTCCACCGTGACAACATCCCGACCAATCACTTCATCTTCAGCATCTGGAGACACCTCTGATGGAGTTTGCTCGGCTTGTTTCTCGGCGGCGGCTTCTTCCTCGGCCTCCTTCCTCGCCTCTGCAATGAGTCGGTTCTGTGTGGCGTTGGCATATGCTTGCATATAGACCGGGATATATGCAGAGGGCGGGTTGATGAACATGTCAGAATCCTGACCAAGGCCAACTTTCTCCATGGCGGTTTTCCAGCCGCACTGGAAAAAGATGTCCTTGGTAGCTCAGACTTGACGTTCGTAAGTTTTCTCACCCTGCTTATATCCGCGGTCTTCTGCCTCGTCCACCGCCGTGTCCATGGCCGCCTTGTGAGCATCACGCAGCTTTCTGAGCTCGGCGAGATACCGAGCTGTGGCCTTCTTCGCGGCCTCTTTCTTGTCCGCGTCAGCTCGGTCGACCTTCAGCTGCAGAGCATCCCGCTCGGCCACAATCACGTCTTGCTCGGCCCTGAGCCTCTCTATCTCGGCTTTCTGGGTCTTGTTCTCCGTGATAGCATCGCGCAGATTTTGGCGCAGCTTGATCATGCGATCATGGGCAAGATAATTCTTCTGCGCGGCCTGCGAACAAACGAAAGATTGTTAGCATTCGGACTCCGTGCAAAAAAAAAAAAAAAAAAACCGAACAAAAACTTGAAGCTAAAGGTGTTCTACTTACCAGCACTATTGATTCTGCTGCCGAGCGAAGGACCTTGAGGTCAGATAGCTCGTCGTGCCTTTTCATGTCCTCGGGCAAGGCCAACCCCTTGGTCAAGTTGAAACCAAGTGAGTAATCCTTGTCCTCCTGGACCGAGTCTCGCGAAACCGCTTTCGCCACGATATCTGAATGGGCGCCAGCATCGGGGTGGCTGGGCCCTTGCCCTTGGATTTTCCGCTCTCGTCTTTGCTCACTGTCGCCAAATTCGTTCGATGCTAGCTCGGTGGAGTCTTCATCGGCCAGACTCTGACCGGCTTTCTCTTTTCTCGGCCTTTTCTTCGGCTAAGCTAACTGCTCACGGGCAAGTGCAAGTCTGACTTGTTGAGCGGCCGAGGTTGAAGAAGTTCCCCCGGTCGCCTCAGGGGGTTGGGACTCCCCCTCCTCTCCGGTTATCATTGACTTAATGGCCCGGATTTTTGCCATTTCTTGCTCTTCGGTTAATGGAACGAGTCTGATCGGTGGATGTGTTGGAGTGCAGTTACGGGACGGAGCCTTGAAAAATCGATCACGCGGCTTTTGCGCGGCGCTGGTAGTTGTATGTTTGTTCGAAGCCGAGCAGTTTCGAGGCTTGTCTCTCTTCCTCGGGGTGACGGCGAGCTCGGATTGCTTCGGTCGGCTCGATGATAGTCCGCCGGATGTCTATCTCGCAAGAGGAAGACAAGTGTTAGATCGGTGCAAAATAATAAAGAAAATGACGATTATGAAGATAGCACGTGAGTCGGGCTACTCACCGAAACGGCCAAATCTTTCCTAATGTACCCGGTATGGGCGCCTGTCCTCATAATTACGGACACCCAGAGGAAGTCGTCGTCATTGGCTTCTTTATGCAGGTTGCCTTCGATGAGTTTTGCTCGGCCTTCTTGACTTTGAGGTACCAAGAAACCCACCTTTATTTTTACTAAGGTCAGACAGAAAAATTTCTGCGAGGTAGAGATTGAGACCGAGCCTTGGCTTTCGGCGCCATTTATTATCTTGTATGTGTTGGTGGAAACTTGGCTCGGGCAAAGCCTTGTCTGCCTCAAAAATTCGCAAAGCAAGGGTTGCACCGGGAAGCGGACTCCTCCTTCTACTATGGAAACGACCGTGAAGGGGCACCGGTCTAAGTCCCCCCATGGCGTATCTCCTTTCTTAGCGAGCTCTAAGACTACGTCGTCCGGGATGTTGTAGTCTTTGCGGAACTCAGCCATCGCGCCGGGCGTGCTGACCATAAACCGGTATTTTCCCATCTAGGTCGGTCTTATTCACTCTGTATCTCGGTCAAAAATGTTGCGTGGTTGCTCGGGCTTTGAGCTCCACCAGTGGTGACGTTGAAGGGCTTGGTCGGTCCTATTTGTGCTGCATATTGAAAAATTAGGCCAAGGGTTAGCACGGCAGATATGGCGCGGCTCCTAGTGCAAATATCGTAGGAAAGGATTTGGTGTTCTGACCGAGAAGTCTCAGCTCGGTTTAACTACACGCGTCCCTAATTCTCTTACTCTGATTTTAGCTCAGTCAAGGTATCAGGCGAGGTTATTACGGTTTTTTGTTCGGCTAACTCTACTCATCTATCTGGTGGAACACCCAGCCCGGTCGCCGCTTCTACATGAAGCCACAAACAGTTTTTGCTCGGTTATCGTTCTACCTACGGATCTAAATGAGCGTTTAGCTCGGCCCAACCCAGATTCAAACTGTTCATCCTAGAAATGGGACGAACCAGTTCGAACTAGGGAAGAACAGGGGGTAAGCAGGCCCCAACCAATCCTCCTATTTCCCCTATTTTCATTCACCCTAGGGTGTATTGGCTCTAAGCAAAGATGGGGAGCACCAAAATGGTCCCAAACAAAGGGCATGAAAAACAATGGGACAAGAAACATAAAAAGCACAAAAACAGTAGCTATATGGCATGGAGAACGGATTTGGAGGGCACGAGAGCTTACCTGAAACGAATGAGGAATGAAATGGAGCTCGAGAGCCTGGATGTAGCGTCAGAAACGGCGAGAATGAGCGAAGGCAGCAGCAGGAGAGGCAGTTCTCAAAGGATATGGAGGCTAGGGTTTTGGGTTTGTCTGGTAGAGAAGACGAATAGTGAAGGGTCTAAACCCTTCGTATGGGGTTTATTGATGGAGGGAAAGACCAAGCGGCCGTAGTTTTGAAATTCGCAGCGTGAGAGACTATTGCCACGACCCGATAGCGAAGCCACGTGGCCCTGAAAAGGCAACGATGTCGGTCTGACGACTTTTGATGGGGACGGCGGAGAAATGGCAAACCAATTGAGACAGCTCGGCGACAGATATGTCGCCAATTACGCTCGGCTTGGTAGAGACGCATCTGAATCGTGGCTCGGCGACAGGTGTTCCTCCAATCAAAATTTGGGCATAGGAGAACAATCGCTTAGCTCGAAACGAATACCTCTCCGATCAACGCTCGGTCTGGCAGTGGCGCGACTTGACCATGGCTCGGTCGAGATGGTAAACCCAATCACGATAGCTCGGATGGGTTTAAGGGACAATTGAGAGGGAAGATTTGCGCGACAGTACGGCCGAGCGTGGGCGACGTCAGAATTAACGGAATGCACGGCGCCGAGCTGACCCTGTTGACGCGACGGACTTGCGCGGTCCGAGATCTCGACCGAGCAAGCGCGAGTCAGCCTCAGCCAAGGCTATCAGACTCGCACGGTCCGAGACAGTGACCGAGCTATCGGATGTCCCGGGCAGGGCCGAGGCTGCGGGAAGGCCGGCATGCCTCCGACCGGCCAACCGAGATGAATGGTTCCTCGCAACCGATGATTTAGAAGAAATGGTTGGGGGCCGGCATGCCTCGCAACCGGTTGGTCCTGACGAATCGGTTCAGGAGTAGCTCGGCCGAGGTGGTCTGTCTTCCACGTGATGAGCAGGGACGGCTCGGCAGTATGAGGCTCGGTTGGTGATTTTTCGCAAGCATTAGGCCGGTTGTGGTATCTCGGTCAAGGGTGCCACCTGGGCCAATGGTGTGGAGGAGAGGACATCTGCTCCTGACGCCTCAATCTGGTAGAGTTCGGTATGTCTTTGGTGAAAGGAGAAACCTTTACACGCAGCGTAAGGTGGTGAGAGGCGCCCGCCACTGTCGAGGAAGGGCGACAGAGGTCTTGGCGCCGCGATCGTGGTTGCATGGCCAGCCTAGAAATAGGGGGAGAGACGAAGGCTACAGGTATGCGAACTCACCCTCTTAAACACTCTTTTCACATTGTCTTCTGGGGGAGTGAACTGACTTGAGCGTCGGAGGGTTTTTTCGGCACATCGCCGCCGGGCAGCTCACCATTTTTGTGTTGCAGAGATAGACGCCGTTACCAGAAGCTTGACGTTCAAGGCGTACGGAGAGCTAAGGATATTTCGCCCTCGTACATTTATGATCTTTGGATTACCTTGATTAGTGTGTGGTGCTTTATTCTAAGTGTAATCTAAGGGTCACAAAACTTTCATGATTATTTTCATGAAAGATTTTTCATGATACCTAGTATTGCTGATTTTTATTACTTGTGTTTATGCAATTCTCAGGGCAATTGTGACGTTTAAATGGTTACTTAAATTAAATTTTGATGGGGCGTTTATTAAGGATCGAAAAATTGCGGCTGTTGGAGTTGTTGTGCGAAACGCCTCAGGTAGTGTGCTTGCCTCAATGTCAACTCGAATTCCTTTTGCTGAAGATATAGATTTTGTGGAGTTGATGGTGGCTTCTCATGCGGTTCTGTTCGGTAAAGATATATGCCTCCTGATGTTCATCTTGAAGGTGATTTTCTTACGGCGGTGCATGCTCTTTCAGACTCTTCTCTTGACCTGGCTAGTTTTGGTCATGTGGCAGAACAAGTTCGGGTATGGGTGGTTTTCGTTCTTCGGTTGTGTCGCATGTTTGCCGAGAGGGAAATAGTGTGGCGCACTCAGGAGCCTCCTTGAGTTTCGATTGAAGATGTTCCTTACTCTGGCGACTGGCCAGTATTAAAGATGAAGATGATCAAGAGCAAGGTTTAGGAGAGAGAGAGAGAGAGTTTTCTTCAAGCTTTTGCCTTGTATCAAAGTTGAAGTCTTGTATATATAGAGTAGTACTCATATAATGTACTCTAAGTTGGCTTGGCTTGTATCAACAGAGACAGTCTTGTAATTTATTAAGCTTGTCACTCTTTTTTGTAAGCTATGTAGACACTGTATAAATTTCAAGAAAGTTAACGGAAGCTTTGGTGTTTCATTTCATATTTACTCTTGCAATTCTTTGAATGGACTTAGTTAATTAATATAGGGGGTAAATTATCAATATATCTTAATAGTTAGATTTAATTATCATTAAAAGTCTTATTAAAAGTTGGTCCTAGAAAAAATTTTGTTAAAAATAAATTTTTGTGACAATTTTTTATATCGCTAAAAATTGACAATTAGCAACTTTCTATCATAATTTTTATAAATTGTTGCTAAAACTTACAATTAGTGACTTTTTTCTGTAACAAATTTGTCAAGTTGTCACTAAAAATTGAAAATTAGTGATTTTTTTGCGACAAAATTTTCAAACTGTTGCTAAAAGTTAACAATTAATGACCTTTTTTTTAATAGTATTTAATGAAAAACGTTGTTAATTATCACAGGATCTATTAGACAATAAGTTTATCTATTAAGGCCTATACGTAAGTCTCCCATTAATAAGTGCAAAGCTTCCACTTAACGAGACTCAGGGGTGTTTTGGGAAGTGGGTTAAAAGCCACTTCCCAACTTTTAACCCACTTCCCTCTCTCACAAAAAAGTTAAAAAAAGTCAAAAAAGAACTTTTAACCATCTTCTCAAAACATTCTTCAATGTCTAGCCCATTTATTGTTTTGTTTAACGAGGTCTTTGTAGTGAAAAAACTAGGAAACAGAAGAAACTCAGGAGGTTATATCAAATATTTTTAATCTGATTAGATTTAAGTTTCTTTCTATGGTAAACATTAGATTTCCCATGAATGGGCACTTACCACCGCAAGAAATTTGAGTTTTAGCGGCGTTTTTAAAACGCCACTAAAAGCTTGAAAACGCCGTCAAAGCTTACAACAACGTGTAATATTTTTGTTGCTAATACGGCCGCCACAATAGTTTTCCAACGTTTGAAAAACATCACTAAAAATATTAGATGGCATTTTTTAAAACGTCGCAAAATCTTTGACGTCTGTCTCACTTTTTCTGCTGCTACTGCTGCTGCTACAAGAATATGAATTAAAATACCATTTTTTTTTCCTGTGCTACTGCTGCTGCAAGAATATAAAATAAAATACCTTTTTTTTTTTCTTTTTTTCTTTTTTTTGTGTGCACGCTACTACTACTGCTACTGCAGGAATATGAAATAAAATACCAAAGTTGGCCTTCTCTGTGACTATATATAGTTGCTGTAAAATAATGTTATTGTGCACTACAAAGTTCATACTACAACTTTGGAAACAAAGTATAAACTAAAGAATTTAACTAATTTCACATTTCATAAAATTTTTACTACACAAAATATATCACATTGATCTTCCAAAGTATATCACATAACAAAGATATTAAAAAGCCTTTTTTGAATGACAAACTACAACTGTAATTATCTACAAAACAGAGACAGTTTATTGCAGGAAACCGATATGAGTCCCTTGTGATGTTGCAGAGAACTTGATACCAAAGACTGCTTGAAAAGATTCAGACAAGCCTTCCAACAATAAAGCTCATGAGACCGTGCTGACATTTAAAATGACACAAGAAGAGGATTCTTGGTTCACCAAGGCAATCGAAGACACTGAGTACTAGAATTTGAGATCCATGATATATTATTTCCAAAACACTAAACACAATTTAAAAAAAAAATTAAAATTAAAAAGAAAAGATGCACAACATCAAATGTTATGACAACATGATACTGCAATCTACTTGCTTCACAACCGACCCCGCCTTGACCGGCAAGATAATCTTTCCAATTGGCCATTCTGGTTGCGAGTTGAAGCCGACCAAAGGAGATGTTACAGGAGCCAAATCCTTGTCCTCCAACTTCATTTGTTTGAACGCGTCATAATACATTATTTCGACCGAACTCCCCTGGTCGATTAATATTCTCTTGATATCGAAATCTTTGACGCGAAGGGTCACCACCAAAGCATCATTGTGCGGCATCTGTACCCTTTCCAGGTCTTTGGTAGAGAACGAAAGGACGTCTTTCTCCTTGGTTTTTCCCCTTTTTACCGCGGGCTGGACCGAGAGCACTTCCCTCATGTGCTCGGCCTTCTTGATCATCCCTCTTAGCTCACAGACCCTTGCTGGTTTAATGATGCCGTGGATGACGTTGATCACACCCTGTGGGGGCGCCTCTAGGGCGGCCATTCCGTTCGGCTCGGTTTGTCCAGTCGGCGCGGCCTTGACTCATCCGTCAATATATTGGTCAAGATGCCCTGCCGCTACCAACTTCTCCAAATGCTGTTTGAGCGGCAAGCAATCTTCTGTCCGGTGCCCCCGTTCTTCATGGAAGGTGCAGCGACACTTTGGATTGAAGCCCCGCTGCGCGCTCCCCAGCTTGGCCGGCCAACGGACAAAAGGCTCCCCTCGGATCTCGCTCAAAATGCGGTAGATGGGAATTTTAAAGACCGTGGTAATCCCTGTCCGCGCCTTCAGTTTTCTTTTGGCATCCTCTGCTGCGTCGCGGGGTGCATCAGCCCGGTCATTTCTGCGACTTCTGTTTTTGTCATTTTGGCCGGTCCCTCGACGCTGATCTTTTGGTCGATCACTAGGGCGGTTTTCCTCCTCCCCGACCGAATGAACTTTCCCCGCTACCCTTCGGTCCACCGCGACCAGACTATCCTTCGCGGGCGCAGAGGCGGCATCATCTTCCACACGAATGTGTTCGTTGATCCGCTGCATCAAAGATTCCATGGTGGTGGGCTGATGCATCGTGAGTGAGTCTCGCAGCCTATGTCCGATCGAGACCCTCTTGTAGTGGGTGATCGCCAGATTGGTAGGACAGTCGAGGATTTCGTTGTAAGTTTCCCAATACTTCGCATTGTATGCCTTCAGGGAACTCCCAGACTCCATTTTGATGCCCAGAAGGTGGTCTACCTCCTTCGGCGTTCGAGTGTTAGTCTTGAATCTGGTGACGAAGGCTTCCGCTAATTGCTGCCACCCCTCGATACTCCCTCAGAACCTTCGAACCACTTCAAGCCCAGCTCTCCCAGACTTGCTGGGAATATGAGACACATCAAGGCATCGTTCCGTCGGTGCCCCGCCATCACTTGCCGGTAATGACTCACATGCATGTACGGATCCGTCTTGCCGTCGTACAAAGTGAATTTTGGCTGGTGGAATCCGGCAGGGAGTGGGGTGCTCTCAATCTCTGGGGACAATGGCGTGGCTGTAAGCCTCGCCAGTTCTTTGTCCACCAGTGCCGGGGCTACGTTTCTGGGTGCCGGCCTCATCACTTCTTCACTGCAACGAACTAGCACTCAATCTCTGGAGCGCCGGCACCCTCTGAGTCTCCCGAAAACGCGCTCTCTCTTCCAACACGTCCCTGAGATCCCTGGAACGAGAGGAGGTTGAGTATCGCGACGTCGACGATGGGCGAGAGGGGCGATAAGTGCTGTCGCGCGTGCTGGACCTGCCCTCTCTCTGGTCCGAGTCCCCGACCCCATAGTTCCTGGTGATGGAGATTGAATGAGTCCTCCTCTGGCGGCGACTGCTAGAACGAGGAGAGGGGGTGCGCTCACTGAGGTTGCCCTCTCCAGCAACACCCTTCCCCCTCACTTGGCGCTTCAGAAGCTCCATCTCCGCCGCCATCCTACGAATGAGGGCTTCTTGGTCCTTGAGTTTGTGCTCCAGGCGCTCCTCACGGGACTCCCCCCGGCGCCGGCGGCCCTCTGGACTCTGTGAACGATCTGAACTCCTTCCACGCTTGTCACGCGCTCCTCGCGAAGTGGTTTCCAGGCCCGCCATGGTTGGAACATTTGGGGGGCCTTCTCTCCTCCGCACATACTCTGGAGTGACACCATCGACGACTGACAACGAAACTTCGTCGTTGTTGGCCATGGAAATGATCAAAGAAGCTTACAGAACAAGGATTGAGTATCAAAACATTCTCACAGACGGCGCCAATTGTACGGGGGCGAAATATCCTTAGCTCTCCGTACGCCTTGAACGTCAAGCTTCCGGTAACGGCGTCTATCTCTGCAACACAAAAATGGTGAGCTGCCCGGCGGCGATGTGCCAGAAAAACCCTCCGACGCTCAAGTCAGTTCACTCCCCCAGAAGACAATGGGAAGAGAGTGTTTAAGAGGGTGAGTTCGCATACCTGTAGCCTTCGTCTCTCCCCCTATTTCTAGGCTGGCCATGCAGCCTCACGATCGTGCGCGCACTACCTCTGTCGTCCTTCCCTGGACAGGTGGCAGTGCGCGCCTCTCACCACCTTACGCGTGTAAAGGTTTCGTCCTTTCACAAGCACATACTGAACTCTCTAACGGTATTGAGGCGTTCGTGGAGCAGATGTCCTCTCTTCCACACCATTGGCCCAGGTGGCACCCTTGACCGAGATACCACAACCGGCCTAATGCTTGCGGAAAATCACCAACCGAGCCTCATACTGTCGAGCCGTCCCTGCTCATCACGTGGAAGACAGACCACCTCGGCCGAGCTACTCCTGAACCGATTAAATCGGGACCAACGGTTCGCGAGCATGCGCCCCAACCATTTCTTCTAAATCATCGGTTGCGAGGAACCATTCATCTCGGTTGGCCGGTCGGAGGCATGCCGGCCTTCCCGCAGCCTCGGCCCTGCCCGGGACATCCGATAGCTCGGTCACTGTCTCGGACCGTGCGAGTCCGACAGACTCGGCTGAGGCTGACTTGCGCTTGCTCGGTCGAGATCTCGGACCGTGCAAGTCCGTCGCGTCAACAGGGTCAGCTCGGCGCCATGCATTCCGTTAATTCTGATGTCGCCCACGCTCGGCCGTACTGTCGCGCAAATCTTCCCTCTCAATAAATATTTCATGATCATTTTTATGAAAAAATTTTCATGATCCTTAACTTTTTTCAATAAAAATATACTGTGTCAAATGTGTCAGATAAATGTTAGTTTACTTGAGTGTACTGTTACAATTTTGCCAATTTAGTGGCATTCACCAATTTTCTTGTCTCCCAACATATATTTTATATATGTTTGTTTATTGAAAGCGACAAGGCCAAATCAATTTTATATAAATTTTTTTTTAAGAATTTGAGATTTTACGTTCTTAAAGAGGTGGGAGGCATTGTTTACACTATAAAATATTTTTTGTCAATTGTGACCTACCGATTATGACCAAATCCAGTTTTGTTGATTATGACCTATTAATTATGGTCTATCCATTGAGAACATGAACTATCTTTAAACTAACTATGGCCACATTTATTACTATTATATTTGTTGTTGTTGTTTTTGTTATGTTTGTGCAGGATGCAATGATTCCAAAGCATATGACATAAACTGAAAAGAAATGGCAACGTGGGCATAGAGTGGTGACAACTTGTGAATTTCTTATAATGTGCTTTGAATGTGGCTGTAAATAAAACTGTCTAACAGTTGCAATTTGAAGGAAGAAACCGCCTAAAGCAATTGTGGAATTTACAACTATAATGTTGAGCCTATTAATGGACCAAGGAAAAACAAGCAGGGGGAATCAATCAACAACACATCAAACACATCATAAACTTTTCCCTATCTTTAAGAATAGTTCTGATCAAATCTTTAGGAATAGTTTATCTTAATTTTTAGGAATAGGATAGCATTAGTTTGTAGCCAAATTCTATTTATCGACAGAATTTTTGCACTTTTTGAAGTTTAATGAAGTTATTTTTTATTATTTTTTAATAGTTTCATTTGAATCACTTGTTGGAATTTATTTGCGTTATTAGCGAAGTTTATAGCCAAATCGTTTGTCGATTGTAATTTTACAAAAATTTTGCTAACAAAGTGGAAAACACAATGGATGAAGGAGAACGGAGAGGCTATAATAGTGATAGAGGAAGTGAAAAAATAAAAGTAAATCTTGTGATTTATTCAAAATAAAGATTTAGATATAGATACTTTTGATTAAATATAAATTAACAAATCATATCCTCATCTAAATTCTATTGTTTCAAAATTTTAAAATTTCGATTTAGATACAGATGTTTTTATTAGATATAGATTAACAAATCATATTGTTATATAAATTTTATTATTTAAAAATTTTTAATTTTTTATTTGAATTTTTATTATGTTAAATAATTAGAAATCTATATCTATCTATATATTAAGGAAAAATGGGTTTTTAACCCCTAAGCCTTGTGAGAGCTCCAATATCCCAATTAAAATTTTTAAAATTTTTTATTTTAAAAAAAAATCAGCATTTATTGATTTGATCAAAATTAATCAGTATTTATTAACTTTTTTCAATTCACATGTCTTTCCACAGGCCTGCATTTATTGATTTGATCAAAATCTCTTGATCAGTATTTAAAATCCACTCATACAAATAATTATAGATACAACCTGTACATAGTTACTGCAATACTCTTTTCAATTTCTTCCATACACTATAGTTAGTGATAAGATTATTAAATTATTGTAATTATAAAAAATTTAAAATAAATATAAATATTTATAACTATTCCGTGTATAACACGGGTGATAGGTTAGTTAGGACTATGCGAAAGGGAAAATTTCAAGAACTACCACGTGAGAGAGAACGTCAACAGTATATTAGTATTGAAGTTTGTAGAGTTTAGAGAGCTCGCTACATTTGTTTATGAATAATACTTGAGACCCCCTTTTGGGGGTCACCCCCTCACCCCCCTTTGCCATGTGTCAGGGAGTGATTGAAGGAGCAGGAAAAAAAAGAAAAAGAAAAAGAAAAAGCAACCAATGAGAGAGAGAGGGGGTCAAAGGGGGTGATGGGAAAAGGGGGATGAATCATTGTTGTTTGTTTATATAGATAGCAGAGCCGGCCCAACAGTAAAACAGTTGAGACAACTGCCTAAGGCCCCCAAATGAAGAAGGCCCAATTGTTAAGGTCTATGTATGTTTATGAAAAGAAGGCCCAATAGGGAAGGCCCAAAAACAAAAGAAAAAGACCCAATACTTATATTTTGAAAGAAAGGCCCATGAACAGAAAAAAATAAAGGTCATACTTGTAAGCCTATTCCTGATATCACTATAAAAAATTTTAAAAAAAACACTCCCAGCAATATGGTGAGACAGAAAGATTGAAATATTTTAATTGCAATGAAATTTAAGTAAAAATTTATTGATTGTAATGGTTAGGTGTGGTGGGTAATTTGCAAGGCCAACAAAGAATTATTCAACTTGTTTGATTTTTTTTTTTTTGGGAGGGGGGGTATTTGGATTGTTATAATCAGGTATATTATTCTATAATTTTAGAATTTAGTATATTTTAATTGTAATGCAGTTTTTTTTTTATTTTTTTTTTATTTTTTGTGTGTGTGGGTGGGGGGTGTAGATTGGTTAGACTTGTTTGCGAATATTTTTAAAATTAAAATATGTCTAATAGAAAATTTGAATATGGGTATTCCAAAAAAGAAAGAAGAAAATTAATCCACAGTTGAAAAGAATTAAAGGAAAATTTTGTTACAAACACAAAAAAAGAGACAATAACAGATTTAAATGAAAATGATATAAAAATTATAAATATTTAATATCAATATACCTTACTTAGTTACAAAAATAAATAAAAGGATTGGGCCACCCCCGGATAGATAGTATAGATGGATAGGTCATATGCATATCAAATAATGTCTTTTGTCATTTCTTTTTATTTTTTTATTTTAATTTTCAAAATTATATAATTATTAACCACAATTGTTTAAAAAATTTCGAAATATACCCATTGAATAATGTCTTGTCATTTTTAAAATTTTAAAATTATATAATAATTACGCCTTTGGAAAAATCTCATGGGAGTTTTGAAAAATATTTACAAATAAGCAATAAATTTTATAAATATTAATAATTATAATTATAATTTTTTACATTAATATATAATAATTTTATACAATTTCAATTGAATAGTAATTTTCCCTAAAAAATTTCAAAAAATATAAAGGGTCTCGCAGTACATTCAGCAGGGTGCCATGTTAGGGGAGTGAAGGTTTCTGTTGATTTTTAAGGATTTTTCTGGGTCTATTTTGATAATTCAAATCGTGCATTTTGTAGTATTTATTGAGTATATCATGCATGTAAAATATCAAATTAATTGGACATCGATAATTCCATGATTAGGTCTTAATTATTTTTTTAAAAATTATTAAAATTATATTAACTGTTTATTTTTTAAAAACAAATGTACAATTATTGTAGAGCTACACATGTCTAATGTATTTGATTTTTTATATGAGAATTTATTTGACAAACTTTACAATATGAACAATTCGGATAGACTGTGGACAAGCCAGCCTCAAAGCAGCCCAAATCCCATGCAGGGTCGTCAAACAGACGTGTTTCGAAATTTTGAAAAAACAAATCCGAACTTGTGTTGTCGTGGAGGGAGGGAGTCATAGGGGGTAAGTTGAAACCTTTGCCCCAAATCCTAAATACTCTAACCCGCTCCCTGCACAACTGGCCACTTCTACCAACCCCCTACACCCATACGCTACTGCCTAAACTACCTGCACAACCTACACAACTGGCAATCTCTCTATCCCTTTTTTCTCTCACCAACTCCTTGCAGAATCCACCTTGTCGTTTTTGTCTCCTACTCTAAATGGCATTGGCAAGTTGTTTCCTGCTGCAGGGCTCACCAAGCATTTCTTTGAGACATCCATTTTTGGTGTTAAGAGTCATCATTGACTTTTCTAGAATCATCTAGGCTATTAAGTGCATATATTGAATAATTTAGAAGACTCCGGAAAGATCTAAAAGACTCTAGAAAGATCTAAAGAAATCCGAAAGATTCTAAAATATTGTAGAAGATTCCAGAATGTTAGAGAAGCTTGTAGAAATCTAGAGAAATCTAGAAAGTTTCGGAAGGTTCTAGAAAATTTTAGAAGAATAGAAAGTACTATTATATACTAGAATAGTTTAGAGAGTTCTAGAATATTGGAAAGTATGAGTATATGCTAGAATATTTTAGAGGATTAATAATAGCTCTTGGATCAAAATGATCCTAGCCATCCATTGAGGAGGTGGATGACTATATAAAGGGAAGTGACCTCATTTGGAAGGGACAAGACACAACAATTAAGAGTGGAGTCAAGTGCTTCAGTGTGAGTGATTCCAAAAGTGATGTGTCCTTAAGAGTCTTCTTGTATACTTGAGTGTATCTTTGCATCTAAATAAAGATTCACTTTTGTATAGTTGTTGTGTTCTAACTCAACAATTTGGTATCAGAGCAAGGCGGCCAAGGATCATTTTCTTGAGTTGATCATGCACAACTTAAGACTGTGAAGCTTGTGGATTAGAGACCACACTTACTTGGTGAAAGTGCAGGAGGATCACACCAAGTCACGATGGTAGATCTTGTGAACACAATGAGTGGAGTCACAAGACTCAACAACAACAACTACCAGAGTTGGCAAAGTCGCATCAAGTCCTACCTTGAAGGGCAAGATTTGTGGGAGGTTGTTAATGGAAATGCGACTATATCACCTTCCACGGAAAATGCTGAGGCACTTCGCAGATGGAAGATCAAGGCCAAAAAGGCAATGTATGTGCTCAAGACAACCATAGAGGATGAGTTGCTCGGGCACATCAGGAATGATGACACAGCGAAGGTAGCACGGGACACCTTTGCATCATTGTTTTCAAAAACAAATGACGTCCGACTCTAATTTCTAGAAAATGAGTTGATGTCTACCACTCAGGGAAGTAAGTCCATAAGTGAATATTTCACAAATATTAAGGATCTATGTCATGAAATTTCAGATCTAGATCCTAAAGCAAATATTAATGAGGAAAGAATGAGGAGGATCATTATACATGGGTTAAGGCCCGAGTATAATGCATTCATCACAGCTATAAGGGGTTGGCCAATTCAACCATCTCTTATAGAGTTGGAGAATTTATTGGCCAATCAAGAAAGCCTATGCAAGCAAATGGCTGGGGTCTCATTGAAGACTGAAGAGGAGGCACTCTTCAGTAATAACAATAGAAGGCGTGGACCAAGACGTGGTGGACCAAGACGGCCTAACTCTACAAGGCTAAAGAAAAATGAAGAACATACTAAATCACAGCAGCAGGATAGGAGCTCTCAAATGGATGGAGCTCAATCTGGCAGCAACAACCATGATCAACGATCCTCAACACCCTGGCGGCATAACATAGAGTGCTACAAATGTGGAAAGAGAGGTCACTATGCAAAAGATTGTTGTTCAAAGAGAAGGTAAAAAGAAAGTAACTCGGTGACATCCAAAAGTCACCAAGACAACAGCGAGGAAGAATGGGACTTCCAAGCATCCTCTGCAGTGTTCAATGCTAATGAGACTTATTGCTCTGAAGAAGTAGACTTTGATGCATGGGAAGTGCAAGAGCAACATAGTCCAACCACTAGTGAAGTGGTTGCATGTGCGGTTGTGTCTGAGCCTAATGAGTTGGCTCTTGTGGTAGAGTCTAAAATTGGAGCAATCAACTACAACAATGATTGGATCGTTGATTCAGGATGCTCTAACCACATGACTGGTGACGAGGAGAAGCTATCCAACTTGTTCGAGTACAAATGAGGCCGGGTAGTAGTGACTGCTGATAATATAAGGTTGCCGATCAACCATGTTGGTAAGACAATCATCACTCCTCACTTCAACTCTAACCAAATACATTTGCAGGACATCTATTACGTGCCAGGGATGAAGAAGAATATGTTATCAGTCTCACAACTGACATCCTCGGGCAACTATGTGTTATTCGGTCCAGAGAATGTGGAGGTTTACCAGAAAGTTAAGTTATCTGGTACTCGCATCATGGAGGGAAGACGGTTGGAGTTTATCTACGTAATGTCAGTAGAATCAGCCTACGTAGATAAGACTTGAAAGGATGAGACTGCAAACCTTTGGCATACACGCTTGGGTCACGTGAGCTATCACAAGCTAAAAATAATGATGAAGAAGTCTATGCTCAAGGGCCTTCCTCAACTAGATATTCGAGAAGATACAATTTGTGCCGGATGTCAGTATGGTAAGGTATATCAGTTACCGTATGAAGATTCAAAGTATAGAGCTAAGAAACCCTTAGAGCTTATCCACTCAGATGTCTTCGGACCGGTAAAACAATCATCAATCAGTGGAATTCGCTACATGGTGACTTTCATTAACGACTTCTCAAGGTATGTGTGGATGTATTTTATGAAAGAAAAGTTTGAAGTTTTGGCCAAGTTCAAAGAATTTCGTAAGAAGGTTGAAAGCAAGCTTGGAAAGAAAATTCGATGCTTGCGAACAGATAATGGAGGAGAATATTCATCAGATGAGTTCTCTAACTATCTTAGAGAATTCCAAATTCAACATCAGTTTACCTGCTCAAGTACTCCATAACAGAATGGAGTGGCTAAAAGAAAGAATAGGCATCTTGCAAAAACTTGCTAGAGCATGCTACATGCTAAGAATGTGCCTAGCAAATTTTGGGCTACTGCAAGCAGGTTTGGGGTTGGTCTCACTCTTCCAAAAGTTATGGCACACAAAGCCCATAATAAGTCACTTTCGAGTATTCGGATGTGTCTGCTAGGTATTTGTGCCAAATCATCTACGTAGCAAGTTCAATAAGAAGGCAATTCGTTGCATCTTCGTGGGCTATGACAGTCAAAGGAAAGGATGGCGATGTTACAAACCCACAAGTGGACGCTACTATACTTTGAGGAATGTTGTATTTGATGAAGCATCATCTTGGTGGTCTTCACAAGATGTACAATTGCCAGACTCCAGAAATTTAGAAGATCCGTTACAAGAAAAGCTGGGAGAGCAAAGATAAGAGGGAGAGGCACCTCCTAGTTTACAAATCATCAAGGAGCTAGTATCAACATAAAGTGATGATGAGCTAGAGCTTGACTTGTCAAAGACACCAATAAGATCTTCAAGTTCATGGAAAACAGGTGTCCATCACAAGAGTCCAGAAAAGGTTCGCCTGAGACAACAAGAAGGGGTTGAAAAGATTGGACCAAAACTCAGAAGGTCAGAAAGATAATTTAAGCCTAATCCGAAGTATGCAAATGTTGCTCTAACTGAAGAAGATAGCATTACAGAGCCAACGACGTTTGGAAAGGCAAACCAAAGCAAAGCATGACAAAAGGAAATGGAGAAAGAGATTCAAGCCCTTAGACAAAAATCAGACATGGGAGCTAGTTCCTAAGCTAAAGAACGTGAAGTCGATTTTATGCAAGAACAAAGCACGTGGAGGTACATTATCATTTCATTCGAGAGAAAGTGCTCCAAGGAGAGATAGAGATGAAATCAATTAGAACAGATGACCAAGTAGCAGACTTGTTTACTAAAGGACTTGGAGCTTCAAAGTTTGTAGAGCTTCGGAAGCAACTTGGCTCAACTAAAAAAGAAGAACTAAATAAAGGAGTCAATGCTGAGAGGAAGTGTTAAAAGTCATCATTGACTTTTCTAGAATCATCTAGGCTATTAAGTGCATATGTTGAATAATCTAGAAGACTTCGGAAAGATCTAGAAGACTTTAGCAAGAACTAAAGAAATCTGGAAGATTCTAGAACATTGTAGAAGATTCCGGAATGTTAGAGAAACTTGTAGAAATCTAGAGAAATCTAGAAGGTTCCGGAAGGTTTTAGAATATTTTAGAAGTATAGAAAGTACTATTATATACTAGAATAGTTTAGAGAGTTCTAGAATATTGGAAAGTATGAGTACATGCTAGAATATTCTAGAGGATTAATAATAGCCCTTGGATCAAAATGATCTTAGCCATTCATTGAGGAGATGGATGACTATATAAAGGGAAGTGACCTCATTTGGAAGGGACAAGACACAGCAATCAAGAGTGGAGTCAAGTGCTTGAGTGTGAGTGATTCCAAAAGTGAGGTGTCATTGAGAGTCTTCTTGTATACTTGAGTGTATCTTTGCATCTAAATAAAGATTCACTTTTGTATAGCCGTTGTGTTCCAACTCAACAATTTGGTAACAAAGCAAGGCGGCCAAGGACCGTTTTCTTGAGTTGATCATGCACAACTTAAGACTGTAAAGCTTGTGGATTAGAGACCACACTTACTTAGTGAAAGTGCAGGAGGATCACACCAAGTCACGATGGTAGATCTTGTGAACACAACGAGTGGAGTCATAAGACTTAACAACAACAACAACTACTAGAGTTGGCAGAGTCGCATCAAGTCCTACCTTGAAGGGTAGGATTTGTGGGAGGTTGTTAATGGAAATGCAACTGCACCACCTTCCACGGAAAATGCCGAGGCATTTCGTAGATGGAAGATCAAGGCCAAAAAGGCAATGTATGTGCTCAAGACAACCATAGAGGATGAGTTGCTTGAGCACATCAGGAATGATGACACACCCAAGGCAGCATGGGACATCTTTGCATCATTGTTTTCAAAAACAAATGATGCCCAGCTCCAATTTCTAAAAAATGAGTTAATGTCTACCACTCAAGGAATTAAGTCTATAAGTGAATATTTCACAAAAATTAAGGATTTATGTCATGAAATTTCAGATCTAGATCCTAAAGTAAATATTAATGAGGAAAGAATGACGAGGATCATTATACATGGGTTAAGGCCCGAGTATAATGCATTCATCACAACTATAAGGGGTTGGCCAATTCAATTATCTCTTATAGAGTTGGAGAATTTATTGGCCAATCAAGAAGGCCTATGCAAGCTAATTTTCAAAAAAATTAAAAAAAAAAAAAAAACTCATACCAAAATATAATGTGAATGTCCATAATTTACAATTAACATACAACTAATCTTAGAAAAACTAAATTTATACCAATGTGAACATTCACACTGCAACATGAAACAAAATTGAAAGGAAAAAAATGACTATTTTAATTGTTTAATGGTAATAAAAAATGATTATTTAAACAAGTATAGTAACAAATAACTAATGATATGTGAACATTCACATCTTGCAAAATATATAACTATGTCCATATCTATATTCCAACATTTATTTCTCAGACTTTCAAATAATGTGAAATGTGAACATTCACACTGATTGACAAAAAAATAGAAACAATGACAACAATAGAATTAGAAATCCAAAAAAAACTCAATCATTTAAAAAAAAAAAAAAAAAAAAATATCACCCACATCCTCATCTTCATCATCATCTTTATCATTATCACCATTATTAACAATCTATACAATTTTATCATTCTACTAATTTAAATCAAACCAAACCCACCTTTGAAGAATATATTTGTAACAAAATTAACTGGACATAAACAGAGTTTTGACTTACAACAATGGAGAAACATAAAGTTTCGAATACAGAGCAACAATGGATGAATACAAAACTTAGAACACAAAATGACAATGGAGGAATACAAAACTTCACCCCAACAGGAGGAACATAATATTATTTCACCACCACATGTAAACTAGAGTTTCTAAACCCTACCAAATAGAGAGTTTCGATACTACAAATGTGAATGAAACTGATCAAAAAGAAAAAACGTGAATAATGGTAATTACCAAAATAGAGGTAGCAACAAAAAAGGAAATATGTATATCATTTTTTTTATGTAATACATATCAACAATAGACTTAAGGGTATAATAGTTCAACAAACAATATAAATCAGGAAAAAAGGACCTCATAGAATAAAAGTATAAATACATGGGACTAATTAGGTTATAATTTTTCTTGGTGGACTTATTGAGTTAGAACATCTCCAAATGGGATTTATCAATTAAAACCCTTAAATGAATTCCATTATTATTATTTTGCTCCTACTTCAATTGGGAATATCTCCATTTGTATGTCAATAGTTTTATTTTATTTTATTTTATTTTTTTATTTTAGTTGATAAGAATTGACTCATTTTAATGTGCCCGCAACACCCAAATTGCATGTCTTTGTATCTTGAGACAGATGCATGATTTTAGCTTTGAGGGGGCGAACGAACATATATAATATAAAAAAAGAAGAAGTTATAATGAAGTGCAAAATGCAATATCAATTTTTATTAATACAAAATGCATAAAATATCACAAGGCTATGTTATTAAATATATTTATTCATTGTATATAATTACAAAAATATGATCAATAGGATATGTGATCAAATAACTTGCTATAAAATCATTCTATATCTTGTTTTTACCAATAATTGGCACAATTTAGAAATTGTTGACAACTTTTAAAATTTGGGATGCTTAAGGATTTCAATTCCTTAGTTTTGCAATTGAAATTTATTTGTAAGTTCTCAAATATTTTCAATTTTGAAAGACTTATAACTATCGTTAGGATCAAAAACAAAGTTAAGAAACTAACTCCATCACATTCTTGCTAGCTCAGTTCTTAAAAGACTAAATATGGAAAAGAGAGAATCAAAACAGAGAAACAGGAAGAAGGTGAAGAAAGGAAGCAAAGCAAATTTGAAATAAATATGGAAAAGATGAAAAAGAAACCAAAAATGAAGATTGAGTTGAAGATAGAACCAAAAAATAAAAAATCAAAATTAAAACAAAAGAAAATAAGATAAAACAAGGGAGAATTGAAACAGATAAGAAGAATAACATAGAGATAGAGAGAAAGAAGCACAGAGAGAGTTGGAATGTGAAGATGACAACTTGAAAATGAAGGCTGAGTTGAAGATCCAAGTTGATGGAAGTGGTTTCACTAGTCTTTTGTTTTTTAAATATTCCCTCTGAATGATTTTTTCAAATGGGTAACTATGGATATTTGGCTACAGAAATGAGAAAATCTTAGGAAGGTGAGTATTAA
Organism: Camellia lanceoleosa; assembly: GCA_025200525.1. Taxonomy (NCBI): domain Eukaryota; kingdom Viridiplantae; phylum Streptophyta; class Magnoliopsida; order Ericales; family Theaceae; genus Camellia; species Camellia lanceoleosa. Next base: position 459,077 of record JANUSC010000052.1, read on the forward strand.
AATTTTCAATAAAATCTTGGGGTGGCAAACCTATATAATTTAGGCATATTCTTAACTAATATATGCAAGGAGTTTTTTCAAAACTTTGGGCTGGCAGTATCCCCTACCAACCACCCATCGGTCCATCCTTGTTTGTATCAGGAGGCAAAAACAAAAAGAGATGAGGGTTTGATGGTGCATAATGACAATGATTGTTCTAAAACAGATAACAAAAAAAAAAAAAAAAAAAAAGTGTTTAAAGCAGAAGCAAGAAGTTTGGTGTGTTTGTTCCTCCTCCTATGCACATGTGCTGTGATGATCAGGTTGCTATTTTTATTGCCAATAATCCTATGCTTCATGAGTGCACGAAACATATTGAGGTGGATTGCCAATTTATTTGGGATTTATTACTTTGAAAACAATTTCCGAAGTTGCAACTCCTTATATTTTGTTTGATGATCAATTAGGTAATATTTTCACTAAGTTGTTAAGCTTGTCGGTCTTTTAAGCGTTTATCTATCAAGGTGTACATGTTTGATTTGTATGTGCTAGCTTGATGGAGAGTGTTAGAATAGTTACGTGCCTTTTATTATTTTGTATTCAGGGTACTCATGTCATATTGCTACATTATGGTTTTAATATAAATATGTAGTAAGGTAACCCAAGTGGTTGGTCTAGTGGCAAGGCCTTGAGTTTTGGGGGTGTGCTCTTTCCAAAGTTCAGGGATCAAAACCTCTTAGGTGTTAATAATTACTTGGGGCTATCGGACTGGGGGAAAAACACTTGGGCCCCGTTTGTTTTCAGAAGTAGAATGGAGGGAATTGATATTGAGGGGATTAGTAAAATTGTATTTGTTTTGATGATAGTTGTTAGTGTGAGGATTATTAAATTATTTTTATATAAAATAATAAAATAAATAAAATTATGATTTTTACTTAACAAAAAATATAAAATCATTAAACATTAATGTTCAAAAAAAAAAATGCCCAACATGTACAAAAAATAAAATAAAAAAATTGCGTTGACCGGTCGGACGTCCCGGCGGACGACCGATCACTCACTAAGCCGATGGGCTAGTTTCCTAATACCACCTTCTCGCCCAGACTAATAATCCACTCGCCCAAGGCCCATCCTAAGTAGAATAGACTATCAATCCGGAGGACCACAAACAAAACAAACATGAGCTAAGCTCACCATTCATCCATCACAGTCCACTCTGGATTGTGATGGCAGAAAACAAACAGGGCCTTAATTTAATCATGATGCACTTGCGAAAAACTCTTTATAGAGGGCCTGTGCACCCATGAGGATTAGTCGGGTTTTGATTCGGACACCCTGATACCAATAAAAATATATATATAAATATGTAGTAAGGTGGAGGGTTTGATACACACCCAAAATCTATTTTTCGTATTCTCTTCTCTCTTTGTAACTCTAAACCTAATCTCACACACCTCACATTCTAACTTTTATTAATCATCACCATTTGGCGGCTTGGTCCAGCGATAAAGCTTGCCATTAGCATTCTTGGTGGCACATGTTCGAGTCACGCAAATAGTCTCTCTAAAAATGTGGATAAGGCTGAATATATTTTTCCCTCGCTAGACCCCGCTTTTAATCAATAATTTATAATATTTTCTAATATATTATTTTTAAATTTGTACATAAATACTTCTCAAATCAAATTCTAAAATTGATAATTATAAATCCAAACTTGCTCATAATATTAATTAAGCATTCAAAATTTGCTTAGCTTGGCCTAGTAACCATTAATCATATGTTCATGTAAAATTTTTAATTAAATTTCTATTTTTTTTTTCTTTCACAAAACTTATAAACTCATGGTTTCAGTTTTTAGAATTCACCGTTTAGAAAATTTTGATTTTTCATTTTTTGATTTTTTTTTTTTTTTTTCATTGAATTTTTAAAAATATTTTAAGTAATTGTTTTAATTTTAAGACACACTTAACATAAATACACTTAAAAAGTATAATTTTTGTGAAAAAAAATCTTTAAAAAATTCACTAAATGCCAAAAATACAAAAATAAAATAAAATAAAAATTTAGTACAATTTTCATATTATTGTGTATTTATTAATTTTTAAAAATATTTTTTCACAAATATTTTACTATTTAGATACATCTAAGTAGGATGCATCTAAAAAAGTAAAAAAAATTACTTGAAATCTTAAAAATATTCACTAAAAATAAAGGAATACGAAAAATAAAAAATTCAATTTCGAAAAACTGAATTCATAAAATTAAAATCAAACTGCATTCATTTCATATAATTTTTTTCCGCAATTATTATTTAACATCACATAATTTATTTATATTCTAAGAGCATCCACAATAGATGTGTTAGTGGAGGTGTTAGTATCAGTGGCTAAATTTTACACAAGCTATAATCACTTTTGTCTTCACAATAGAGTAACTAAGTGGTGTGTTAGGGTCAGATGCTAATGTCAGCTGTTAACTTATGTGTTAACTGTGGCTAGTGTTTTAGCCAGCAAGAGAGAGAGGGGGGGACGTGGGAAGTGCCGTGAGGTCGTTTGGCCGGTCATCTCCCCGGACGTCCAGGCCCTCCAAGTAAAAAAATAAAAAAATAAAAAATTGGGTCTGACCGATTGACTGGCCGGACGTCCGACTGTCTTTCTCTCCAGCTGCACGGTCACTATTTATATATATATATATATATATTCTTTAACACACCTATTAACACACTTTAACATATCTATTGTACCATCACTCACTCTCTAAAATTAATAAACTTTTAACACACCTTAACACATATTTTTAGATCTCACTCTTATCACTTTTTGTCATCTAATATATTTTCACGAATAATCTCAGCTATTCCATTATAGATGCTCTAAGTAGGTAGTATTTAGTTGTTGCTCAAATCAAGAAAGGTCAGTAATAAGTACAAGTTGGTGGCAGAATACGGAGGACATTAGGTTCCTTTCCTTTGGGACATAAACTCACTCACTGAATTCCACGGTGTGATTATCATTGCTGCCACCAGAATTCTGTCATATTTAGCAATTTCATGTCACCAAATTCTCGAGTTATGCTTTTTTTTTTTTTTTTTTTTCTTTTTAATTTACTTTTTTTTTTTTATTTAAGCAAAGCTGAACAATGGCCAAAATATCTAATTGGGCAATGATAGAGACCACTAAAAGTGGTGCTCTAAAGTAATTACTAATGATGTGACATCTACTTTTTAAAAAAAAAAAAAAAACAAACACAACAACATTGAGGCAGTGAGACCCACTGGCACATCATTAGTGATGGCACTAAGTAATGCTCTCACTCATTTTCTTATCTAATTTTGTTAAAATCCTGAAAATTCTATACATGGAAATGATTGGTTGGACTAGAATGAATATTGGTTGAAAACAATACCTATGTTACATGGACTCGGTTACGAGTATCGAGTGCAGGTGTGTATCCAAGTATCAGATCTTCATAAATTTGAATCTTATGATCTTGGCATACGTATTCAAAATTAGATATAGGTACGGCAACACGTCATATGCAAATATATATTGCATATTATATAATATTCTCGGATGAGATGTTATAAATTATGCAGAAATATATTAGAAGTATAAAATTTCTATATCTAATTCATGTGGGAGCCTAAAAATATTACTTTACTTCTTCATGTATTGTCACAAATTAAAGGATCTAAGTGTCTAAATTGAATATAAGTGTCGGACACCTATCCCACACCCTTACCCATATCACATCCGGTGGACACGGGTACTATAGAGGAAATAGAAATAACAAAATCATGTTATATTTCTGCTGTCTTACTTTAAATGTATGTTTATGAATTATTCTGTGTAAATATATGATAATTTTCTTATTATTCTGTTTAGAATTATCTTACTTGCCCCTGGTTCAACATGGGAAAATGTTGTAGCCTATTAAGTAAAATCAATCCTGTTATTCTATAATTCTAAAGAGCTATTTTTTTCCCTTCTCTAAGTTGCTTTGGAAAACACCATTTCTTCAATTCTGATTCTATTTCTGTTTTTGCCTAGATCTTTGGAGAACATAAAATCACTACAGACACACGGTGAATACAGTTTTGAGAGTTGCGAGCAGCTTTGAGCAAATAGAGGTTGATATCTCTCTAAGTCCCAGAGTAAATTCGGTGAAGCCCTCAAAGACGGTGGCTATATCTGACCAGGCAACAGCTTTAGTACAAGCCAGTGTGCCTGTTGTCCAATTAGCAGCTGGAGAACCTGACTTCAATACCCCAGCTGTGATAGCAGAGGTAATTTTTTACTATTCTCTATATGATTCATTTATGTTTAAAAATAAAAATGTTTCCTAGTTTTTGCATCCCTATTATTGTTGGTTATTTCTTTATGTTTGTGATCTTATAAAAGTAGGCTGGCATTGATGCAATTCGTGAAGGTTCCACAAGGTACACTCCAAATCCGAGCACCCTAGAGCTCCGATCAGCTGTTTGTTCTCCCGGAGATGAGGTGTAGTTTAGTCCATACTTTCACAATCATCACTATGTCTATAATTATGTTGTTTGATTACCATGTGCTGTGAAATGAATATTAGATATATTGTTCCCTGTTGACTGGTATAGAGTGTGTACTCTTTCTGTTCTATATTCAACTCTCATTGCAAATAAATCACATTAGGATTTGAAACAATTACATCTCAGTTGACTGTACCATTTCTGTCAGAACTCTCGTTTGTTAACATTGTCAGTTTACAACAAACGGAAATAAGTTTTAGTTTTTAGTTTTTGTTTTTTTTTTTATAAATAAAAAAAATAAAAATAAAAACAGAAAACTTAATTGGTGTACAAAAATGTTTTGTAAAGAAATAAAAACAAAAATTAGAGAAACATGTTTGGTGATTTGCCGGTGGTGGTGGCCGATGGTGGAGGATGGAGGAATATGGTGACCAACCTGTGGTGGGGGTGATTAGAGGTGTCTGCTAAAGTTAGTGGTCAGAGTGTTGTCGGAGGTCACGGCGGTGACTGATTGGTTGTTGAAGAGTCACTGGAAGGTGGGTGGAGCTCTCTGATAGCGAGTCGGTGTTGATGGTGTGGTGATGGTTGGAGGTGGCCGCCAAAATTAGTTATTGAAGTGTCGCCAAAGGTAACGGAAGTGACCGACTGGTCGCCAAAGAATTACAGGAAGGTTGTCAGAGGTCGGCAGTGGGTGGTGACTGGAAGTGGTGGGAGATAGAGGAGAGAGTGGGAACTTATCTTGAAAACATGTGAAAACACATTTTTTTTTCACTTCAAAAAATTTTGAAAATTTTGGAATTAATTCCATTTTTTCGAAAACGAAAACAATATACTAAACAAGTTTTCATTCCATTTTCCAAAGAAAAAAAGAAAGAAAAAGAAACATAAATGTTAACAAACGACCCGTAAGATATCATTGAATTGCTGAGGAAATGATCTTTTTCTGATTGGTGTGGTAATTTGACATGTTGAGCCAGTTGGGTGTCTATACTGTTAGGATCATGGACACCCAGAAAGATGAACAATAAGCAATCATACACTATCGAGACACTAATATTTACGTGGTTCAGCCCAATGCCTACGTCCACAAATAGAAACGAGAATTTCACTAAAACAGAGCAGATACAAATCAGAGGAGGATAATTACTCTCACTGAACTCACAGCTCTCTGTCTCTCAAATTTCTAATACAATTCATCCTCTCCCTCTTGTCTCTATTTATACACAAAGATGAAAGAGAGAGAGAGAGAGAGAGACCTACCAAAATTTTCTACTTTCTTGATGGTGAGAGTCAACAATGGCAAGAACATGAAAAGAAGGAAGAGCTGGCCTTGAAGATGCCCAACTCAAACTTTCACTTGAGGTGGAAGTCCTCGTACGCCATTCTCCTTGACTGTTTGCTTGCATACATGGGGTTAGAGCTAACAATTCTCTCCCTCCATACCCACATGCATGACTGAATTCTCACTTGAAGTCCATCCCGGTAATGTCTTTGCAAATTTTAAGTTTGTCTCTTGAGACCACCTTTGTAAGCATGTCAATTGGATTCTTATTTGTATGGATCTTGATCAGTTCCAATAACTGCTTTTCTATCACTTTGCGTATCCAATGATATTGAACATCAATGTGCTTCGTGCGAGAATGATACATAGAATTCTTGCTCAGGTCTATGGCACTCTGGTTGTCACAATGTACTGTGAACTTTTCTTTCTTTAGTCCCAGTTCTTAGAGAAACTGCTTCAACTACATCTCTTTCCTAGCTTCTGCTACGGCAATGTACTCTGCCTCAGTTGTGGATAAACAACACACTTCTATTGCTTGGACTACCAAGACACAGCTCCCCCTACAAAAGTGAACAAAAATCTTGATGTAGATCTTCTACCATCAAGATCTCCCGCTATATTTGAATCCGTATAGCCTTCCAAGACTGGTTTAGCATCTCTAAAGCACAAACACATTTTAGATGTACCTTTGAGGTACCTCAGAATCCACTTGACTGCTTTCTAATGTTCTTTCCCTGGATTGGAAAGGAAGCTGCTTACTACTCCAACAACATGAGCAATATCTGGTCGGGTGGACACCATTGCATACATTAAACTCCCTATGGCAGATGAGTAGGGAATAACCTCCATCTCTTCTCTTTCTTTTGTAGAGGAGGGACAAGAACTCTTGCTCAGCTTGAAATGATTAGCCAGCAGAGTACTGACTGGCTTGGCATCTTTCATGTTGAACTTCTCAATCACCCGTTCAATGTACTTCTCTTGTGATATCCACAACTTTTTGGCTTCCCTATCACGCATAATTTCCATGCCCAAAATTTGCTGTGCAGGGCCTAGGTCCTTCATATCAAAGGATTGTGATAACTCATTCTTTAGTGATATGATTGCTGTGGTATCCTGTCCAACAATCAGCATGTCATCAACATAAAGCAGGAGTATGATGAAGTTTCCACTAGGAAATTTCTTGACATATACACATTGGTCTGCAGCAGTTTTCTTGCACTCATGACCCACCATGAATGAGTCAAACTTCTTGTACGACTGTCTCGGCGCTTGTTTGAGGCCGTAGAGACTCTTCTTTAATCTGCAAACTAGGTTTTCTTTCCCTTTTATTTCAAAACCTTCTGGCTGCTCCATGTAAATTTCATCCTTCAGATCACCATGGAGAAATGCCGTCTTCACATCTATTTGTTCAAGTTCCAAATTCAAACTGGCTGCTAGTCCCAAAACTACTCGAATAGATGTCATTTTCATAACTGGCAAGAAGATTTCATCAAAATCAATGCCATTCTTCTGCTCAAAACCTTTGACAACCAATCGAGCCTTATACTTGACTAGCTTTCTGCTGCCATCTTTCTTTAACTTGAACACCCATTTGTTCTTCAGTGCTTTTTGACCCCGGGAAAGTTTTACCAAATCATAAGTTTGGTTTTTCTGCAAGGATTGCATCTCTTCTTGCATAGCTTGCGGCCAGCTACTCTTCTCCTTATGATTCTGAGCTTCTTGAAAACTTTTTGGCTCCCCCTCATCAATAAGCAAAATATACTCAGAAGTAGGGTATTTTGACGATAGCTTAGGTTCTCTTGTTGATCTTCGTAACTGTGGACTATAGACACTCCATTTTTGACCGCCCTTAAGACTTGGGCGCCACTGATTGCTTACTCGATGGTGTAGGCTATCTTGTTGCAAAGGTTCGATTTCTTCGGCAAGGAGAGCATCAAATCCTAACCTCACACCCCATTTTTGGACTAAAACGATTTTGACCAAAATGATTTTAGACCTTAAAACCCTCTCTTTCAAAACATTTTTAAAAAAAATTTCTACGATGTTCTGAGGCTCGCATTTCATTAAATGTTGCGCTTTTCGGTAAACCGAGCAAGGACAAAGTGGAAATGAATTAAAGAGAGGCGAAATATTTGGAAAAAATCTTTTAAAACACCTTATTTAGGGGTTTGGATTTGAAGAAAATTGGAGGAGAGGGAAGAAACCCAGTTGGGGAAGAAGTTGGGCGTCAACTGTTAAGAGAGAGTCAAGCAGCCCTTACTAAATCAGGCCTATCCTTTTGTACACTTGGATTTCAGCTATGAGGCCACCACCATTGGAAAGTGGACTTCCAGGGCTTCATTTTACATTTAAGAATCTCCTAAAGTCGAGTCTAGATGAGGGAGCTATGGCTAGTTGAAGTTGGGCATGAATCCGGGTAGGACCAAATCTGAGCAGTTTTCACTAAAATGAGCACAACTTTTTGGACACTTGGAATTTTGATGTGAGGCTGCCACCATTGGAAAGAAGACTTCTGGGGCTTCAATTTAGACTCAAGAATGACCTGAAAAAGATCCATATGAAGGAGATATACCCATTTGAAGTTGGACCTGAAGAGCATATTTTTGCTGTCGGCCACAAGTGTGGCTAGTCGGCCACCAATGGTGGCTGTCGGCCACCGGTGATGGCTGTCAGCCACCGGTGGTAGCCGGTCAGCCATCGATGATGACCGGTTGGCCACTGGTGTCCAAAACTCAGATATTTTGCAGATATTTCTCCTCCAGCTGTCCCATTTTCAGATATTTTCGACCAAGGCTCTCTTTTTTCTATATATAGATGGCATATCTCTCATATTTTATGGTTGGAGAAAGTTTGGGAGCCTCTCTCTCTAAAATCTTTCTCTCTCTACAATCCTCTCTCTAGATTCCTCTCTCTCTTGAGCTTTTGTGCTTAGAAGCTTGTATACTTCAAAATTTAACCTATTAACCCTTAACCAAAGTGGTTCGTCTTTGGGTTGAGGTTGCTTGAAGCTCTCTTGGAGCCTCTTTTGAGCTCTAGAAGGTGGTTTAAGCTCAGATTTGTGCCTAAAGTGTGCTTGGCTTCAAGAGGTATAACCCTCACCTTTTAAACTTGTCTTGCATAACTTGTTTCACTATCTTTTGTACTGTTTTTGGTCTCATTCTCAACTACGAAAACCTCTATTTTTCAGTCCTAAAAATAGTGGTTTAAGGCCTTTTTGAGTTAGGGGGTTGTCTCTCACTTTTGTTCTTTAGCTTGTGAAGCTTTTGTGCCTTCTTTTCATCACTTTCAAACAAACTCTTTTGGCCTTTTAACCACTTAAACTCAGAGGTTTTTTAGTGGTAAAAACTTTGTTTTGAGGTCCAAAATTGGAGGGGTTAGCCTCCCTTTCTTGTGTCTAGCCTTCATGCCTAGTTAGCTCTACATGGTAGCATGTTTTTATAGCCTAACTTAGCTTATTTCCAACATATGTTTGCCTCTGATTTGGAATGATTTAGCTCTGTTTTGGGCTGCTTTGGTCATATGAGTATTGTTTTACATAGTTGTAATGCAAATGGCATCACTAGTTTGGTGCTTTAGGCCTGTAAACATGATTTGCTTGAGTTGGTTGCATGTTCTAGTGTCTTTCTACATGTAATTTCAGCATATATAGCTCTTTCACATGCTCATTTGTTTCACTCTTTCATTGCTTTTGAGAGTTACTTTTGTGTCTTGTTTGTGAGCCTAGATAGCTTAACATGTGAGCATGTTTTTCTAGCATTTTGTACTCTCAGCATGTTTTAGTCATTGTTTTGATTGGTTTTAGCTCTGTTTTGAGCTAGTTTAGCCATTTGAGGCTTGTATTGTGTGGTTGTAGTGCAATCTCCTTCACTAGATTAATATTTTAGGCTTTTAAACATGAATTGCATGAGTTGCTTGCATGCTTTAGTGTCTTTTTACACTCCATTTCAGCACTGAAATCTCTGCAATCTCCTTCTATTCTTCACTCTTTCATTTATTTTGAAAGTGGCTTTAAACCCCTTGTTGGTTTAAGTGTGAAATTGAGACACTTGTGCTTAATGGTTTTAATCATCTTTTGAGGGTTTCTACTAACCAATGGCATGAGGTCTCTTTCATGCTCAAGACACTTGTGGTTTAAGCCCTCTTTCCATTAGAGGACACTCACCTTTTGGACTAATCAATTAAAGAATGGATTGGTAATCTAAAATGTGTAAACAAAATGAACAAACTAAAAAAAGGCAAGATTAAACATCTTCGTGTTGCATTGCATGTGTTCGAATCGGACGTTAATTCAAACACGAGAAAAATGGGACGTTTCATACTCAAAGTGATGAAAAATGCCACTTTTCTTGGTCACCATCACCCTTGATCATGCATGATAGGGTTGTGGTTTTGTTGAGCCTTGTTTTGCATTCATTAAGCTTGTACAAGCTTGGTTTTTTGGCCATCATGCATGAACATGCTTGGTTGATGGCTTGAGAGCCAAGAGCTACACTCTTTTGAGCTTGTGTGATGATAAGGAGGGTAGCAATACATACACTCATTGGGAATACACTGCTTTGCCTCTGTTTGCTCTCTGTTGTAGCAAAAAAGAAAGTTCAGGGAAGGGGTGGCCAACTGGCCACCAGTAGTGGCTGACCGACCACTAGTAGTAGCTGACCGGCCACCAATGATAACCGACAGCCACCATTAGTAGCCGACCGACCATCCATGAAGGATGTTGCACAAGTGTGTTCCTGAGGGGAGCAGAGGTATTCTGGAAGTTGGCAGCACTGTTGGTGTTCAAGCATGTGCAAACAGAGGCTACAATAGCAAGGCGGTGGATTCTCAGGAGGAAACCAACTAAGCATGCATGTGTCTCTCGCCCTCGAGGCCATTTAATTGCTTCAGTTAGCTTAGAATAGCTAGTTAATACAAGTGTTGTAATTATTTAATTAGCTTAGATAGTTAATTAGTTTAATTGCTTTAATTAGCTTAGCATAACTAGTTATTCAATTTTGGTTTGCAATAATTAGCTTAGAATAGTTAATTAGTTTTGGTTTGTAATAGCTTAGTTTAATTAGCATAGCTAGTTAGCTTATTCATTCGGACCTTCCTTCGCGAGGGCACAATGTTGTAATAAGTGTGCGTGTGCGTGTGCGTGTCTTCCAATCCCACGTCTTTCTCCCTTTTATTTATCTGCTTTCGATGGTTAGATTAGGGACATTTTCAATTAGCATACCTTATGCTCGCATGTTTGCATCCATTCATTTGTATTGCATGCACCGAGGCTCAGCGCATCATTCAAACTGCATTGTTGATTTCAATACTTCTTTGAATACGTGTTTCAAAGCATGCTATCAAAGTGTTGCAAATACCATGATTAGGTAGCCGAGCCTATTTAGTCACATCATTGCATGTGTTGTATTAGTCATTTAACATATTTAGGATCATGCATTTTTTCTAACTAGCTTTTGTTTTGGCTTGGAGTACTCGGTGAGCTTTTACGCTTTAGCATGCTTGCATGAGTGTGATTGCCATATTGCCATGTTTCGCATGCTTGCCATGAGGCTATTTGCTTAAATGCTAAACTGCATGAATACCTGTGGATGAAGGCTTTGTTGCTTGAATTGGAATATTTCAACAAATTTATGTTTTAAGCCCACTTTGCGAAGTGGCAAATCATGTTTTAAGCCCATCATGTTTGATGGCAAATCCGCGTTTTAGCCCATTTGAGGGTGGCAAATTCAAACCATTTTCACAAATAAACATGAGTTGAATTTGTTCCAATTCTTGCGATTTAGTCTATACTTGCTTGTGTGCGCCACATAGTAAAGTTAGCTAATAACCGGACAAAAACACATGAGGTTTATAAAACAACATATCATGCTTAGTAGAGGCTGATCTTTGATCGGGCGAGCGGGGGTGCTCATTTCAGGACCTTCCCCTCTCGTACCCAAGTTCCCGAGCCGAGGCAACTTTGGTGATGACGGACACGTGGCCTTTGGCACTAGTCAGGTTTTCCTAAATTTCCCAAAAATAAAATATTTAGGTGGCGATTCTGTAATCTGGCAAAGCAGTCCAGTTTTGGCATTATTTGATTCAAAATCGATTTTCCAAAATGATTTGCTGGATTGGACTCTTTGGTGTTTATCAGTTTCACATTGCACTTGTGAGACTAGATTCAGAACCACAGGTGGAGTCCCAACTGTGAGACCTTCTTTTCAGACCCTTTTCTGAAAGGCGGGGGCGCGAGAAAAAGGCGTGCCCACATGGACCAATAGTCTCTGGCGGAGGAGGTTGTGGCTTCTCTGCTCAACACCCTCTTATTCTGGAAATCCATCCTGGAACTCTACATCATTGGCTGCATGTTGTGGTAGCTCTTTTTCATTAGTGGCATGTTGTGATGGTGTAGGATTCGAAATAATTTCTAAAACATTATCAACTTTAGGTTTGGCTGGTTGCCCAAAGTCTTCTAAGGTCTGGCCTTCTTGAAATACCACATCTCAACTTCGAATGACCTTCTTGTGTTTCGGATCCCACAATCTATACCCAAATTCTTCATCTCCATAGCCAATAAAGACGCATGGAGTGGCTTTATCATCCAGCTTCTGTCTGTGCTCCTTGGATACATGTGCAAATGCTTTGCACCCAAACACTCTCATTTGAGACTAAGAGATCTCCCTTGCAAATCATATTTTTTCTGGAATCTCAAAATTCAATGGAACTGATGGCGATTTGTTAATCAAATAACAAGCAACACGAACAGCTTCTCCCCAAAATGGCTTTGGCAGCTTTGCCATTTTACCATACATCTGACCTTCTCCACAATGGTTCGGTTCATTCTTTCGGCTACACCATTGTGTTGTGGGGTTCTAGGAATAGTCTTCTTATGCCGGATGACGCGAGTAGCACAGTAGGCTTCAAACTCTTTTGACGTGTACTTGCATCCATTGTCTGTTCAAAGACACTTCAGCTTCTTTCTGGTCTCCCTTTCCACTGTAGCATGGAATGTCTGAAAATCCTTGAACACCTCAGCTTTGGTCTTTAGGACATAAACCCATACCTTCTGTGATGCTGTAAGATTCTTGAAAGCTTTTCTGTATATTCAATTGTGTCTAATACAAAGATTACAACCTAGATATATAGCTAACCTAAACCTAATCTAAAATAGGAAATAAGAATAACCCTATGCAATCAATCAATCTAAAATATATAAGCAATCTAATTGATATATTTCCATAATATGCTCACATCCCTGCTTAAACTCAAGGTGTTTTAGTAGAAAACACCAAGAGTTTGCCAAGAAGAAACTGAAAGCGAGTAGTAGTGTGAGTCTTCGTAAAGAAATCAGCAAGTTGCAAGGCCGAAGAAACGAAAGGAAGCGAGATGGAGCCAGACTGCAGATGTTGATGTAAAATATGACAATCAATCTCAATATGCTTCGTCCACTCATGAAAGACAGTGTTATGTGCAATCTGAATAGCATTGTGGTTGTCACAGTAAAGGGAGGTAGGAGAAGACTGAGGGACACCTAAATCAGTCAAGAGACAACGAAGCCAAACAATCTCAGCAATGGCATGAGCCATAGCATGGTACTCAGCCTTGGCAGTAGAACGCGCAATAATAGTTTATTTCTTGCTCTTTTGAGAAATCAAGAAATCACCAAGAAACATGCAAAAGCTAGAAGTGGACTTGCGATTAGTGATATCACCAGCCCAATCAGAATTAGCATAAGCCACCAAGTCCAAAGAGGAAGTAGAAGGCAACAGTAAACCCTAAAATATAGTACCTCAGAGATAGCGAAGAATTCGAACCAAAGTAGCCCAATGTGTAGAACGAGGAGCAAAAATGAACTGACTAACCACGTGAACAATATAGACAAGATTAGGCCAAGTAACCGTCAGATAGACTAAGCAACCCACGAGCTCTCGATATAAAGTAGGATCATCTAGAAAAACACCACCAGCAGTGGTGAGCTTCATATTAAGCTTAATAGGGGTATCAGAAATCTTAGCATTAGTAAGACCGGCACGATAAATAACCTCATTGGCATATTTGGCCTGAGATAGAAAGTAGCCTTTGGGAGAAGAAGCTACTTCAATACCAAGAAAATATCGTAAGGGGCCCAAATCCTTCATTTCAAAGTTGCGGAAAAGATGTTGCTTGATCTCAGAGATAGTAGAAGAGTCAGAGCCAGTGATGATCATATCATCTACATACAGTAATAAGGCAACAAATCTAGCAGAGGTGTGGAGAAGAAATAAAGTAGAGTCCTGGGCACAAGGATGAAATCCAAGCTCAGTAACAGCAGTCTGAAAGCGATCATACCAAGCACGAGAAGACTGTTTCAGACCATACAGAGCACGCCAAAGGTGACAAACCTGTCTAGAGGAATGGTGAAGGCTAAGGGGAGGATGCATGTAAACCTCCTCGGTGAAATGACCATTAAGAAAAGCATTCTTAATATCTATCTGATAAAAAGGCCAAGAACGAATAGCAGCAACAGAGATCAAAGTACGGACAATAGTGTAACATGCCCGGGGGGTATCCGCGCGCATTAAACAGTTCGGACCCCCGAGATCTCTTTGATCTAGCCTCACGAGTGCAATGTGAAACATAGATGAGAGTCTAGATTTGGAAACTTTTAGTGAAAATCCATTTTATTGCAATTTTGTCAAAAATGGACTGCGTCATCAGATCTCAGAGTCGCCACCTAATATTTTGGGAAATTAGGAAACCCATGACTCAGTGCCAAGGCCACTATTCGTCGTAACCAAGTATGCTTGGCTCGAAACCTTAGGTATGAGAGGGGAAGGTCAATCATGAGCACCCCCGCTCACCCGATCAAAAGATCGGCCTTTACTAAACCATGATATGACTTTTATTTTCTTTATATGTTCATGTTCTGATTAGTTAATAAATCCTAAAATTTACTATGTGAAGCATACAAGTATAGACTATGCCACTCATTTTGGAACAATTTGATATCATGCACTTTGAAAGAGTCTTGACGATGTACAACCCAAATAAATTGAGTTTACAAGCACGAAAAATCAACATCATTCCAAATTAAGCGACACAACCTCCATCCACTGGCATTCATAGAGTTATATCACATAAGCAAATAGCCTCATGGTAGAATGCTAGATATGGTAAGAAAAACGCACACAAACGGGATGCTAAAGCATAAAAACTTACATGTTTGACGTCCCACGAACAAGCTACAAAACAAAGTTAGTAAAATATGCATGATCTTATATACAAAATCCTAATGCAATTCACTCATGAGATGCAACTAAAGATTCGGCTTCTAAAATATGATATGTGAATCATCTCAAGAACATGAGGTAGCGCACATAATCACATAGGAATTGATTAAATCCACAAATGCAAACTTAGCCGAATCAAGATGCATGAAACATAGATGCAAAGCATAACTATGATGAAAAATAAATATGATGTTTATGTACAAATAAAGAAAGCAAGTAAAAGAACGGGATAGAAAGAAGCGGGGCGGAGAATTATTACAACATTTTAAAGAGTAATTACAAATCAAATTAGAGAGAGATGAGGAGAATATTACAACAAAATAAAAACCTCACAATACACTCAAAATAAAAAATAAATAAAATAAAAGCTTCATGTTCTTTAGAACCGCTGGCTGAAATTGGTCAATATTGGGAGATTACGCCATCTTGTTCGGAAGAAGCTAACCGACTGGCCAAATAGGCTGGCCGGCCAACTAGGCCAAGCAAAACCTGTCTTGTTGCGAAACCAAGAAAAGGAACAAATAAAAAATATGTAGGCGGCTCAACTAACCACTACTAGTTAGATTAAAAAAAAAAATAATAAATAAAATATAAAATAAAATAAAATAAAAAGTGCAAACTCACAACATAAACCTAAAGCAATAAAACAAATATAAGATAGAACATGCAAGATTACAACAGAACTAATATGAGACTAATACACGAAAAAAATAAATATAAGGTAGAACATGCAAGATTATAACAAAACTAATATGAAATTAAAGCATGCGAATAAAAATTAATAAATAAATAATTATGAGCTAAACAAACCACTAAGATTATAACAACACACTATGAAATATAAAGTAAGAAAATAAATATGAGATAAACAAACCACTTTGATTATAACAAAACACAATGAAATAAGAAGCAAGAAAATAAATATAAGATATAAAATATAAGAAAATGAAAGACTAAGGGTCTGTTTGGAACGATTCTAGAAATCGTTTTCAACATGTGAGTTTAAGAATGGTGTTTGGTAGGAGTTTTGGAATTAATTTTCCAAAACTCTGCCGAAAGCTCTGTTTTCTGCATTCTGCTCGCGTTATGTAATTTTTTCCGTTAAGTCGTCGGCGGACGTCCGTGGTGACAATTTTTTTTTTTTTACAATTGATATGTTAATTAATTTATAATCGAAAAAAATATTTTCTGAATTTTTTATGTGCTTTAAAATAATTTTGAATTGTATGTTTAGTTATGAGTTGTAAATTTTTGTATCACATATCAAATGTCACATCAACAATTCCCCACTCAAATCAAACCTCTTTTCCAAAACTATTTTCAAAACTCTTTACCAAACAAATTTTCTACACTCAAATTATAATTCCACAACACACAAACTCAAAATACAACTCATACTCTCAAATCACATTTACAAAACTCTACCAAACACTACCTAAAAGTTCACCTTCCAAAGAAAGATTAAAATTCTTGATTTCCAAACTTCCTCTTGATCACCCTCAAGTATAGGAAGTGTGTTCTCAAATCCTCAATTCGAAATTATGGAGTTTATGGGGTCTGTGGTATGGAAAGTGGCTAACTCTCTAGTTTTTCTCACTTTCAATCACTAAACACTCTTCCTTATGATCAAGGCAATTGATCTTTGGCTATATCAGAATTTTTGAAGTGGTTTTGGTGTATGGAAATGAGGAATTTCAGTAGCTATGGAAGGTATGAGGTGTATATGGAAGATAGGAATATTTTTGACTCAAAAACTCAATTTTTCTCTCTTTTTTCACCCTTTTCTCACTCCTTTCTCTTTAATTTCGTGGTCTTTTTTCTCTCTTACAATATGATCATTCTATATAGGCAATGAGGGAGAGTAAAGGTCAAAAAGAAGGTGGGAGACAAGAATGTGATAGGAGGGTAAATTTTCAAGGTGGTTGCATGGGATACTCCTTTATGAATGCAAACAAAACCTCTTTTTGACAATGGGGGATGATTAGGTATAATGGAGGATGAGTGGATGCACTTGAATGGCTCAGAAAATAGGTAAATGGGTTGTCCCAACCGAACCAAAACCAAGAAAAAAATGGGCTATTGTTGTTTTGGGCCGAGTCAACAAAATCTGCTTTTAAGTCCAACTTCAAATGGGCATATCTCCCCCATATGGACTTGGTTTTAGGCAGTTCTTAGTCCAAATTGAAGCCCCAGAAGTCTACTTTCCAATGGTGGTGGCCTCACATTTAAATTCCAAGTGTACAAAGAGATATACCTAATTTAGTAAAGGTTGCTCATTTCCTTCTTAATGATTTGATACTCATTCTTTTCCTAAACCAGTTTTCTTTCATCCCCTCCTATTTCCTTCAACTTCAAACCTATAAAGAAGATGTTTTTAAATATTTTTCAAAAAAATTTCACCTCTCTTCCATTTATTTCCACTTTGTCCTTACTCGGTTTACTGAAAAGTGCAATGTTTTAATCAAAATGGGAGCCTCGGGACATTGTAGAAACATTTAAAAAAAACATATTTTGAAAAGAGGGTTTTAAGGTCTAAAATAGTTTGGCCAAAAAATGGGTGAAGGTTGGGATTAAAACTTAAATTCCATCTTTCTTACTGAGAATTTTGTGAGAAACACATTCTAATTGTCATCATCGGGTAATCAAAAGAAAGCGCCCAAGTCTTAGGACCAGTCAAAATGAGATGTCTACAAATAGTCATGTTGGCAACAGGAGTGAAAGTCTCCTCATAATTAATACCATACTCCTGTGAGAAACCTTTGGTAACCAAACAAGCTTTATAGTGCTTAAGAGAACCATCAGAATGAGTCTTGACTTTGTAGATCCATTTTTAACCAACCAGATTCTTACCAGTAGGCAAATGAACCAACTCCCAAGTACTAGTTTTCTGTAAAGCAAATAGCTCATCCTCCATAGCTTGAACCCAATGAGGATCCTGATAGGCCTCTTTGCAAGACTGAGGTTCTGAAAAAGAGTGAATAGCAGACAAAAAAGTATGATATGAAATAGAAAAACATGTATTAGACCAACCCAACCTGCTTAGAGGATGACGCGCTCTAGTAGGATATCAGTGTGCAGCAGGATCAGAATCGTCAGAAGTAGAGGGATTAGTAGTAGGGGCAGAGACAACCAGTGGAGGAGGAGCCTCGCGACGAGAATAAACTAACAATAGAGAAGGAGAAGAAACGGAAAAAGGAGAAGCAGCCAGAGATGAAGCAAGAGGAGAAGATGGATCAAGCTCAAGAGGAACTATGGAGATGTATTCATCAGACGGGACCTTAGAAGGAAACTGGTCAATATGAACCAAGTTTTCTTTGGAAACTGGGGTGGTGAGAGGAGGAAGTTGAAAGTAAGGTAGACGTTCGAGAAAGGCAATATGGTGGGAGACATAAAGACGATGGGAAACAGGGTTATCATAGCGATAACCTTTCTGAATGAGACTATAACCC
Organism: Camellia lanceoleosa; assembly: GCA_025200525.1. Classification (NCBI taxonomy): domain Eukaryota; kingdom Viridiplantae; phylum Streptophyta; class Magnoliopsida; order Ericales; family Theaceae; genus Camellia; species Camellia lanceoleosa. Next base: position 477,539 of record JANUSC010000052.1, read on the forward strand.
AAAAAGACACATAAGACAGACCGGGCACTAAGTTTGGTCCTATCTTTACAGGGTAAAAAGACAAAATAAGTAGACCCAAACATACGAAAGAGGGAGTAATTAGGAAGATGAGAAAACATAGCCTTATAAGGAGACCGACCAGAAAGAAGAGGGTAGGCATACTGTTGAGAAAAAAAGCAGCAATAAGAACTGCCTCACCCCAAAACGGAGTCGGAACAGAGGCAGAGAGGAGAGACCTAGCTGTCTCAAGGAGATGACGGTTTTTACGCTTAGCTTAACCATTTTGGGCAGGTGTATCAATACAAGAAGTTTGGTGAATGGTACCTAATTTGGCCAAATATTCACAGAATTCAGTTTTAAAGTATTCTTCGCCCAAGTCAGACCATAATAATTTAATAGTAGACCCAAACTGTGTAGTGACCATAGACTGGAAAATACGGTATATCTGGTAGAAGTTAGACTTATGAGTCATAAAATAAACCCAAGTGTAACGGGTGCAGCCATCAACAAATGACACATAGTATGTAGAAGCCCTTTGCTGAGAACAGGAGAAAGGCCCCAAACATCAGTATGAACTAAAGAAAATGGTGTATCAGATATAGAAGTGCTTTTACGAAAAGGTAAGGCTGTCATCTTGGCAAATTTACACCCCCGACATTCAGTAAGTTTGTTAGGTTTTTATTCTTGGCAATTGCATTTGACAAAACTCCTTTCAGTTGTACTTGTTTTCACACTTTTTATGTCAGTGAGGCTATGAGTTTTTAGATGCGAATCCAACCCGAATTGTGCCTTGCAGAGAAGTTTGTGATGTTAATTCTTTCAAGATTGCCACTTTGCTGACTAGGACGGGGATCCAGCTACCCGGTCAGCTCGCGAGGGTCTAGGGGGCAGCGCCCAGGCGGGGTCGAGGGGCAGCGCCCCCGAAGCAAAATGGAAAATTTCATTCAAAGTTGCTTGTCCACTTGAGCGGACATTCCCCCATTCGAGTAGAGAATCCTTGGTTCTAGAAGTTTGATCGCCTACAAAAATGCTGCGATATGTTTTTTCATGCTCGAACGAAATTTTCCAAGCTCGAGCGTCGGTCCGTTTGAGTGGCCATTACGACGCTCGAGCAGAGATCGCGGGACAGTTTTTTATAAATACGTGTTTCAGTCCAAATCTAAGGCAATGCCTCCAGATCTTCTTCTTGGGTTCTAGGGTTTATATCTGGGGCTATTTTGCTAGTTTTCTTTGATGTTTTGATTGAGTATTCAACTCATGGTTTAAAAAGTATACATCAAAGGATTGTTTGTTTATTCTACACAAAAGAGAGAGTTGTTTTTCGGTGGATTTTGAAGAATTCGAGTCTGAAGCTTTGGTGGATTCTGGAGTGGTTCATCGTCAAGACAATTCCGAGGTGAAGACATGGTTGGAAGAGGCACATAGGGGTTGGTTCAATTCGGGCATAGATTCCCTAGGTAATTAAGAGTATACCTGTGTAATTCCTTTTATGTCTTTTTAGTGGATTGTTTTGTGGCTTTTGCCCATGATTTTTTTTTTATCACAATTGGAGGTGTCCAATTGTGGTTTTTTCACATAAAATCGTTGTGTCGATTTGTCTTGATTGTTTGATTGGGATTGTTATATACTGCTTAAAATTGATACATAATCACAAATCAACATCTAAGGGGTTTCTAGATTTTTCAAAGTTCACTAGGAGAAACTTTACCCAAGATACCTGATTAAGCTAAAGACCGTAAGCGGTCAGAAGACAAATACCCTAATCTAGAATGCCACAAGTAGAAAAGACTAGACAGAGAATCTAACTGAAAAGAGTAAAAGGCAGTTGGAGAGGTTGTCAGAAGCAGATGCAAGCTCTCTATCACATAGAGGTCCCAACTCTACGGCCAGTCCCAATCTACTGCTTAGACATCCGATCTTGTACAGAACATATAGAAGAAGAAGAAATAACATCAAAAGGCATCAAGCTAATTGATAGATAATAAACTGACAGATAACTGAGGAATATAAAAAACAAATGTAGCGACCTTGATTTTTCATAAGTCTTTATTTATTTATTATTATTATGATCTTACTTTATTTTTGGCTTTGTTAACTGTATGGTTACATGAGAATTTAATGTGGTATTTAATTAATTTAATGTGATAGTTAATTATATATAATTAATCTAAATATTTATAGATTTTATATATATAATTTTTTTTTAAATATTGATAAAATATATATTATATTTATATGTGTTGTAGTTGTTTAATAAAATAATATAAAATAAAGCAAGTTAGAGCCGTTTTGGTTAGATATATATATATATATATATAATGGAACCCTACAATTTATAGTAACAGCAGCCACGGGAAGAAGTAGAGAGAAAAGAAGCCGAGAGAGAGAGAGAGAGAGAGAGAGAGAGAGAGAGGTTTAGGGTTTTATTTTGGTGGCTTTATTAATTTCTCAAGTGATTTCTTTGATCTTCAAAAAAATATTCCCTTTATTTATGTTTAATTTGTTATTTATTTATTTATTTATATTTATTTGATGTTGGTTTGATTTTGTATTTACATGAAGATGATAGATTGATTTTAATTATTTTAATTAGTTGTGTATGTCAGGTTTAGAGTTTTTATATGTATTTATTTTATGGCTATAATCACACTCATGGTTATATGAAATTAAAATAAACTTAAAACCCTTAGATAAATTTCTTATATTCCATCATGACTCCATGGATTGTTGTTTTATTTGAGTGTTGGTGAGAAAGAGTGTAAAAAAAAAAAGGAAATGAGGTGAGGATTTTGAGATTTATTTGAATGCCTTAGGCTTGACATTGTTATGTCTGTTCTGATGAGTAGATGAAAGATTGTGTATATATATATTGTTGCCTCGTTCTTAGGGGTAGACGAGTGCTTTGATTTACGCGTGTACGTATATGCTAACCATCCGGAGAGTGTGGGTCAAACTCGAGACGATATCCTCGTGCAAGTTTGGCTTCGAAGCGGTGTTAGGTATACGGGAGGCACATGGGATATATGTGTAGGCCTTAAGTGAAGGGCCAAAGTGGTGGAGTTAAGGTATCAATAATTAAATATGAACTTATTAGTATAATTTGAATTGTATTGATTTGTACATGTTGAAAAATAGTAAAAAATCTCAATAAATTAGGAAATTTGGGCAGCGGCATTTATACGTAATTTTATACAACTTTTGTGTTTTAACTTTTTATTAGAAAGATTGATTAGAACTTCTAATTGGATGATCATTGTTACAATAGTTTTTATTTATTTTAGTATTGTAGATTTTAGATGCTATTTTAACCCATGAAACGAGCTCATTTTTATTGGTTTCGCATACACTAAAGTAAAACATTATTCTGAACACTTTTCATGTTTTGAACTTTTCCGAAAAAAAATCAACTTAGGGCATTTTCTTTTCGTTTTCAACTTTAGATTTTTCGGTTGAATTCCGTCTAGGTTCTTCTATCAAGTTTTTCTCTCAACCTGTTCAGTTTATACTAAATTCGTTGGCGTTGACTTTGAGGAAATTTGATTTTGTACAACTTTTGTTCTTTGAGTTTTGGTCAATTCGAATTATTTAAGCATAAAACGGTGCATTTTTATACTTCTTCAGCAAGTTACTTATGATTAAATTATACTAACTTATTTTTTGCATACTGGTGGGTCTTACTAACTTTTTATGTAGGGCAGACCCACCATATTTTTATTTTTATTTTGTTTATTTTATACTCAATTTATATTTCGTTGTGTACGGGCAAGAAACTAAATGCCACCATATCTCGGGAAACTACCCATTCGTCTCGGCGCGGATGAAACTACTTGTCTTTTCCCGTAACAAGAATTAAATGTATTTTTGTTTGTGTCTAGTGGACACATGGGTGTCAAATATTTGTATTCATACTAGTATACTTGTATACTGACCCGTTTTGTTTATTGGCATCTCGGGTGCGTTCTATTTGAGCGTGGACGAGTTTCTTTTGCAAGATTAGTTGGGGCTACGATATTGACGAGAAATAACTACGATTGTAGGACATGTCGTTTGGACTTCTTTTGTTTTCTTGAGCTTAGGGTTAATATTAGTTTATGTATTTATTATTTTTTGTTATGACTTTAGTATTTTGATAATTTGGCATGGTTTGTAACTTTACATTATTTAAGTTGTTTTGACTATTTATTATTACTTTAATGTTGGAGGTATTGGATAGTTATGAAATTATGGTGAATGGTTTGATTGGCGTTTTAGTAGTTTTTTTTTTATCCCTTATAATCTTTTGAGCATGTAAATTTACTTAAACTTTATAGAGATGAGAATGTTTAGATTTTGTTTCATCCCTAGGATTTGGATGATAGAACATTGATTGGGATTTAGTCCTAATTTAATATTTAATTGTCCAAATTTTAGGACGTGACAACATATGGAATAGAGACAGCAAACACAGCAGATAGTAGGACAGACCTAATAGATATAACAGACATACTAGACGCATTAGCAGCATTGACAGTAATAGGAAAGGAAAGAGGAGTACAATTTTGAAGTAAGAAGAGATAGGGAGTCATATGATGAGAGGCACCAGAGTTAAAAAGCCAGATAGCTGAAGAAATACCTGAAGAAGACCCAAACAAACCTGAATGAAGAGAGGAAACAATGGAGGCAGATAGGGATAGCTGGGAGGTAGACAATGTATGCTGAAGCTGACTAATCTGAGCAGTCAAGGAAGCCAAGTCAGGATCAGGAGCCGGAGCAGATGCAGTAGAATTGGTGGGAGGTCGAACGGTACTCAGAGGAGGAGCGCAAAACTTGATCGGAAATTACTGAGACGACGAGGCAGACACAGGCAAAGTAGACAAACATCCCTTCTTGGGACAAAGATACTTCCAATAACCCCTTTGAATGTAGAAGGCACACTCATTAAAAGCTAAAGACATTGTAATAACCAGAAGTCTAAGTGGTTAAAGTGTAATAAACCCAAAATGGGCAACGAGGGGGCAAAGGGTAATAACGAAAAACCTGGGGGTTGTAGTGTAATAAATCTGAAAATAAGGTATTAAGTATAAACCACCGAAGGAGATCGAAGCTAAGGAATAGTGCAGATTCTGAGAAACGAAACCAAAGAGAGACTGAAGGAGATCGAAGCTGAGAGACGAACTTGATGGCTTCTAGGGTCGAACTCCACGTTCACCACACCAAGAGAGACAAACCAGAAGTCGAATGCAGAGACCAGAGAACCACATATTCAACTTGCGACCTAATGAGCCAACTAGAGGTCATGGATGATGACGAATCGTGATTCTGGCAACCACCCAACAATTGCGACCAAGGAGCTTGATGGAGAGACAAAGGACAACACCAAAAATCAGTCGGTGACCACCCAACGAGCGATCAAAAGCAACGACCAAAGTGTGATGGTTGCTAATATATTTAATTGTGTAAGATTCCTGAAAGCTTTTCTATATATTTAATTGTGTCTAATACAAAGATTACAACTAATATATATATAGCAAACCTAAACCTAATCGAAAATAAGAAATAAGAATAACCCTATACAATTAATCAATCTAAAATATACAAGCAATCTAATTGATATATTTCCATAATATGCTCACAGATGCATCATCAATAAATGTCAGGAAGTATTTTCTGCCACCCAAAGATTCCACTTCTATAAGACCGCATACATCAGAGTATGCTCTACTCAACAACTCTGATTGTCTTCTGGATGATGTATAGAAAGAGACTCTATGATGCTTCCCAAACAAGCAGTTGTCACAAGGATTCAATTTCGCATCTTTGGCAAAGGGAATAAGAGACTTCTTTGCCAAAATCTGCAACCCTTTCTCACTCATGTGACCTAGCCTTTTGTGCCACAAATTTGGTGATGCCTCATCTTCTGTTGTGTTGAGGCTATCTGAATTCACCTCCACACGAGTCTTGTACAGCATGCCACTTGCATGTCCTTTGGCTACCACCAGAGATCTTTTTTCAACTTCCATGTGCCTTTGCCGAAGTAGTTCTCATAGCCTTGTCGATCTAAGGCTATCCATGAAATGAGATTCAGGCGTAAATCGGGAACATACCTGACATCTTTCAACAACATCATGCACCCAACTTTGGTTTGGATGCGAACATCACCGATCTTCACTGTACCAAAATCTCCAGCTTGGTACGTACTAAAAAACTCTTTCCGGGATATCGCGTGGTAGGAAGCTGCTATATCTACTACCCACTCGGTGTCGTTGTCTGACATATGGAGGCATTCTTCTTCTCTAATATAGAATAATGTAATATCCTCTGAGACAGTAACTGCAGTGTCCCCATCTTTGGTCTTTGGCTGTCTATTGCCTTGTTTTTGTTCTTCCTTCAAGCTATAACAATATTTCTTAATGTGACCCTCCTGGCTACAGTGGTAACACTTGAACTTTGGCTGGCTCGTACTTTCTCTGGATTTCCCTCTATCTTGAGATCTTCTCCTACTACGTCCTCTGCTTTTGCTTCTTCCCTTGCCTCTTCCTCTACCTTTACCTTTATTTTCTTTGACAAGGGCATAAGACTGATCTCTATCCATGTCTTTCTTTATTGCCTCTTCATTGAATAGAGCATCTGTAACCATGCTTATGGTCAGTTTTCCTTCTAGTGCAGTGTTGCTGAGGGACACCACCAACATCTCCCAACTATCTGGCAAATAACTGAGCAGTAATAGGGTCTGCATCTCATCATTTAACTCTATTTTTTCACCAGTGAGTTTCATCAAATTTTGAAACTCACTGGTGTGTTTAGCAGTAGAGATACCACCTTTCAACTTCAAATTTACAAGTCTTCTCATTAGGAGGGCTTTGTTTCGAGCAGTCTTCGACTAATACATGCCTTCTAACTTTGTCCAAAGAACATAGGCATCAGTCTCCTGGGCGACATGGTGGAAGACACTGTAATCGATCTATTGTTTGATTTGGCCAATGGTTTTCGATTCTTCTACTTCCAGTCTTCATCATTTTCCATTGCTGGTTTGACTCTATTAAGCTCAATGGGGTTAAACAAATCTCAATAGTATAGGACATCTTCTATTTTGGGCTTCCAAATTGCATAGTTGGAAGCATTCAGCTTGATCATGGATCTTGAAGTCAACGTTGATTCCTCTATCAACACTTGTCTCTACAGAAAATGATCTCTGTCTGAAAATCAGGCTTCGCTATTGAGTCTAGACTGGTCAAATTAGCTAGAAAAGCACTTCAGATTGCCAAAATAAAAATTACAAATTTCAGAAATTTGATTTGCAAAATATGACCATACGGATGTATTTAAAATATTCCAAATAGTTGGAAAGCACTATTGGATTGTCAAAAACAAACTCAGAATGACTCAAATCGAGCCAAAATAGGTTGAACGGTTCAGATCAGTGCAATCTGGTGCAACTGAGAAGCACCGGATAATTTCTCCAGTTCGGCTAGCATCAGGATGACATTAGCGACTTGGCTACTAGCGGTGCGGCTTGGTCAGCGGCTGAGTCAACGACGGCTTGGTCAACGGCTTGGAGGCTCAGACGATGTTAGCGGCTTCGGCTTGGCATGGTGGCTCAGACGATGTTAGTGGCCGTCGTTGTGACATTAGCTAACGGTGATGGGATGATGTCAGTGCCTGGCGAACTGGGGACGACGCATGCTGCGCGTGTAGCACATCTATGCACGTGATCACGGTGTCAGTTAGCGCGTGGAGGGGCGTGTGGCTTCATCCGAGCTTCTTTTTTGATGCAGTTTTCACCCCTGTGCTTATCTCGTCAAGGGCTTTAATCTGGTGTGATCAAAATTGGATTTCGACTACTTTGAATTCTGGACAATTTTTTAGAACACACTATATTTTTTCAAAAAACAACCAACGCGGCTCTGATACCACATTATTAGGATCATGGACAACCAAAAAGATAAACAATAAGCAATCACACACTACTGAGACACCAATATTTACGTGGTTTGGCCCATTGCCTACGTCCATGGACAGAAACGAAAATTTCACTAAAACAGAGCAAATACAAATCAGAGGAGGAGAACTACTCTCACTCAACTCATAGCTCTCTATCTCTCAAATTTCTGATACAATTAATCATTTCCCTCCCGTCTCTATTTATACACAAAGATGAGAGAGAGAGAGAGAGAGAGGAGACAAACCCACCAAAATTTTCTACCTTCTTAATGGTGAGAGTCAACAATGGCAAGAACGTGAAGAGAAGGGAGAACTGGCCTTACAGATGCCCAGCTTAAACTTTCACTTGCGATGGAAGTCCTCGTACACCATTCTACTTGACTCTCTGCTTGCATGCATGGGGTTGGAGCTAACATATACTAGTATGACTATCCTCTAAAATAGTATGTTGGTGTTATCGAAATCTCTCATCCTAATCAATCTCAATAATTAAGGGAAAAGGCCTGCAGTTGGTTAGCTTTCTTCATGCTTCAAAAGGATAACAACTTTATTTGGTTTTCTTGACCACAATGATTAAGAAAGAATCTAATGGTTCTTGCAAGTTGCAGTTCTAAAATAGATAATAACTTTAACTATGAAACTACGGAAGAATAAATGGAATGGTAGATAGGGTACTACACACAGTTAATTACATTGAAGAGTTGAGGTTCAGAGACACTATTTTGCAGAGACGATTGTTTACTAGTGCACCTTTTTGGCACAATAATTTTCGGCCGGTTATCACTCTTCCATGAATTTACCTCCCAGAAAGGAAGAGGAAGAAAAAAAAGAAAGAAAACTATATAATAGCCATGTTTTGTTCTGCTGTTTTATTGCCCCTTTCAAATGTTTATGTTATGAAGGCTGACACAATGTGGGCACAATCGTATAACCTGTTGGTTACCTAGATGAGGGGTGCTGATTTTTTGATTGTTAAAGTCAAATGTTCGACCTTTGCATTTGATAGACACGTATTGGCATTGTATTTATTCTTCAGGTTATAATTCCAACTCCATTTTATGTGAGTTACCTAGAAATGGCAAGGCTGGTTGATGCAACACCTGTAATTCTTCCAACCCACATCTCCAAAATTTTTCTCTTCGATCCAAAGCTTCTTGAATCCAAACTAACTGATAAGTCAAGACTGTTGATTCTTTGTTCTCCATCTAACCCAACAGAATCTATTTACTCGAGGAAACTGCTTAAAGAAATTGCTTAAATTGTGGCAAGGCATCCTCGACTTCTAGTAATAGCACCTGTTATGCAACTTTTGGCATGTGTACTTGTAGAATTTTCAACATAGTTAACATTTGAGTTTGGGACTATCTTTGGCTGTTCCTTTTAGGTACTATCTGCTAAAATATATGAACACATTATTTATGCACCAACGACTCATACAAGCTTTGCATCTTTGCCAGGCATGTGGGAGAGGACTCTGACTTTTAATGGGTTTTCCAAGGTGCTCCAACTCTATTTCTTGTAAGCTTCTTTCCTATTTTCATGACATGTCTCCCTTATAGATCATTTTGATATGGTCATAAACATCAAGTGATGAATCTCATAAAATGTGGATATTTGTAGACCTTTTCAATGACTTTTTGGAGACTTGGATACCTGGCTGGTCCTAAACACTATGTTGTGGCATGTGGAAAGATTCAAAGTCAGGTATGCCATTTCTTTACCTCTCCACACCCATCATTTTTATTTGTAAACTCTTACCTAGTTATATTATGTAACCTCCATCAATATGTCTTGTTAGGACCTGTAGACGTCCCCCGAATGCCCCGGGAGGGTTAAGTCCCGTTCCGTTCAATATTGGGGTCACTACAGTTCGGACTCGATTTGTGTCGGTTCTAAATCTGAACCAAAGAGTCCAAATCCGGCAAATCGTTTTGAGAAAACAGATTTTGAAAAGTAGTGCCAAACATGGATTTGCTTTGCATGAGTCGCCACCTAAATATTTAAAATGGGAAATTTAGAAACCACGACTCGGTCTTCAAGGCCACATGTCCGTCATCACCAAAGTGGTCTTGGCTCGGGAGCTTGGGTACGATCGGGGAAGGTCAGCTATGAGCACCCCCTTTCGCCCGGTCTGAAGACCGGCCTCTACTAACCGTGATATCCGTTTTTGAAAACATTACATGCTCTTATTCCAATTATTTAACCTAGAATTACTATGTGATGCGCACAACACAAAAGTATAGACTAGATTGCCTAAATTGGAAATAAACATTGCATATCCGTTTTGTCTCGAAAAGCGTGTTAGATTTTGCTACTCGCAAGTAGGCTAAAATACGGATTTCAATGAGTTGTTTCAACTCAAGCAATCCAACCTCCACCCACAGGCATTCAAACAGTAATATCACATAAGCATTTAGCCGCATGGTAAGCATATTGTCATGGCAACATTCACACGCATGTGGTATGCTAAAGCGTAAAATACTTACATCGTACTCCGCGCCAAAACAATAAACTAGTTAGCAAACATGCATGACCTAGTTCATGTTAAGTGGCTAATGCAACACAGGCATAGATGCAATCTAGAGTAGGCTCGGCTAACCCTAAACATGGCATGTGAAATGTGCGAGTAGCACGTATTCAATTTGGAATTGAAAATTGCAATGCAGTTTGTATGATGTACCGAGCCCGGTGCATGTAAACAAATGCATGAATGCACGCATGCATAGCATAAGGTATGCTAAAATAAATGTGCCCTAATCTACCATCGAAAGCGGGTAAATAAAAGGGAAGAAAGAAATGGGGGTTGGAAGACATACACCCACTCACACACACTTATTACAATTTTGCCCTCGCTCGGAGGGACCGAAAGAATATACAAAACCGAATAACTAATTAACTACGCAAGCTAATTAATTATTACAAATCGACTAAATTAATTAAATGAAATAATTAATCTAATTAAAACAGTAAATGCCTCGGGAAGAGGGCCGGATGCAGCGTGCGCTCGGGACTGGCTCGGAACCACACTGCCATGCACAGATTGCCTCTGTTTCCTCTGCTCTCCTCCTCAGAAAATTTCCAAAGTCCCAGGAGTGCCTCTCAGGGCACTGGGGAGTACTACCGGCTGGGGTAGAACACCACCGGCTGAAGGAGAAGGCCATCGGCACAGAATTCATCCATCGGCTGGCAATTGACTGCCGGTCGGCACTAAATAGTGCCGGCCGGCACTTAATACCTGCAGAACCTGCAACTCACAGCAGCAGAGGACAACAACTTGCATGGCAATGTAATTCAAAGCATGTATGCATTATACACACCCCTTATCATGTTAGTGACTCAAAGGGTGGCATGTGCCACGATTCCCGGACCACCAATCGCGTATTTCCATGCGTGATGGCCCAAGGAACAAAGTGTGCAACTTTGATTTCAAATGCATGCAATGTAAACAAGCACATAAGGGTGCTAAACCTCCATCACACTTCACTTCAAGAGGCCTAGCATGCATGCCAATGTGATACAATCCTAGACATGTCAACTAGTATGCAATATGGCAATACAATGCAAACACGCAAGCAAGCATACAAGGCAAGCATGCAAACCAATGGAAGGATGGTCTTATACATGAATTGGGCAACTCTAAAAGACCCAAAATCAGTGGCCAAAGTACCTAGATATGAAGACTAAACACACACACACACACATGCAAGTGTTATGGTCCTAACCCAAGGCACAAACATGGCACCTCCCAAGCACACTTGGAGATACCAAACAAGGACAATGAGCATGCATTGTAAAGCTCTGAAAATCACACAAAACATGATGCCAAATCATTGCAACAAAGCAAGCCAAGTATGCAACAATAGGTCCAAGTACTTGAAGCAAGCCATGGAGGCTTATACTAAGGTCAAGTCCACCAAGCCTCACAAGGCCAAGGGGACTCAAAACAGGTCACAAGCAGACTTAAACAAAGCCTATGGAGCATCTAGATGGCATCTAAGAGGCTCAAGCACAAAGGCACGCAACATGACCAAAACATGGAGCATGCAACACATGCTTTTAAAGCATTAAAGAAGCCACTAGGGCAAGCATATAAGCACATCATAAGGTCTGAAATGGCATGTTAGATGGTTCCAAACCATTGAAAATGAAGCAAGCATGGCATGCTACACATTCATGCTCTTGAGGCCAACAAGCCAAATGTAAAGAGGCTACAATATACATGCTAAGATTGACCAAAATGACTATGGACAGAGCTAAAATATGTCAAAATAAGCATACAAGCTTCATGGATCTAGGCCTAAAACATGCTAGAAACTAAGGCACACAACCTAGGCATGTTAAGGGATCAAAGGGGCATTACAAGGCAACTATGCTAAGCATGCATAAGAGACCAAAACCAACTTAAAATAGAGTTAAATCATGGCATAACAAGCATGAAAAACAGCCAAAACATGTTCAACACACAACCAAACATGGTGCTCCTTTGGAGGCCAAATCTTGCCCTTTTCAAGGACATCAAGGAGAGGGGGTGGCCCTCTCCTTTTGGAGACTTTATGGCACCATCTCCACCACTGAAATCCCTCAAGATTTCAGTAGTGGAGAGGCCCAAGCACAAAAATCTCGGATCTCTACAAAATGGCACAAAAATGGCCCTTTTCAAGGCCTAAAGGGGGTCAAACTTCCCCAAAGTGCAAAACACTCTTGATAAACAATAAAGAGGGTTAAAAATCAGAACTTTTATGTGTTAATCACTAAGCACAAAAACAGTTCTAAACTAGGTAAAAACAAGGTGCAAAAATGGGGTAAATAAAGCAAGTTTCTTACCCTTGAAGCTTTTCTTCACAAATGTTGAAGTTGTTGGTTCCTTGAGCTCCAAACTAGTCAAGAACTTCAATAACAAGTCCTTAGCACCTCAGTTCCAAGAGGAAGGTGAAACACTAGGTGCTTGTGTGCAATAGTATGAACTAAAGCACCTAGTGTACAAAATAAGCAAGGAAAAGAGAGATAGGATAGATATAGGATTTCTAACCTAAAACCAGAGCTTCTTCTCTGTCTAAAATGTCTAACCCTCTAATTTTTCTAACCCTTGAGCCAAGAGAAGAGCCTTCTCTTGTATAGGCACCAAAGCTTACAAGTTAAGGCATCCAAGGGGCTCATCCCTCCATACACGTGTATGGAGGGGAAACAAAAACATCTGAAAATGTCTCGAATGTCTCGTAAAGCAAAAGTGGTCGGCAGGGCAAAATGGTAATTTTGCCAAAAAGAGTGCCGACCGGCACAAAATAGTGCCGACCGGCACAATATGGTGCCGGTGGCAACACCAGCCAACCGGTGGCCTCTAGCCACAGCCGGTGGTGTGTGGGGATGCCTCACAAAGCATTCCCTGCCCCTCCAAGGCAAAGCACAAGTGTTTGGTGCAAAACCAAACACAAAACAGTCAAGTTCGGAGGTCCTGAGGCAGGGCGCGTAGCCGAGAACTCCGGGAACTCCAAACAAACACAAACATGGATGATCACCGAGTGTTCAAGCGGTGACGTCCAAGTCTTGAGGACGGTCAAAAATGGGGTGTCTACAGGACCTTACTTGTTGTCAAAATCCAAGGATAAACTTGGGTTTAATTGAGTTGTAATTTTCTTATATTTTTGGTTTTCTTGCTCGAGCGGGGAAAGTGGCGCTCGAGCGGAGATTCCGTCCTCACAGTATTTTGCTCGTCTGCAAAATATACTGAGTGGTGTGTTTTTACGCTCGAGCATGGGATCTGACGCTTGAGCGTGAACCCTGATTTGGAACACGCGATATAGAGTCCCCATTCCAGCGTCCATTCCCATGATCGAGCGGACCTCTTAATCTCAGCCTTTATAAAACCTCAAGTTGCTCCAAATCTAGGGTTACATTTTCTAGATCTTCTTTAAGGCTTTTAGAGTTTTCTTTTGGGGATATTTTTCTGGTTTTCCTTGATGTTTGATTGAGTTTGAACTCATGTTCTTATAAGCACACATCACGGAGTTTGTTTTATCTTCTTTGAGTGTATTCTTCTTTGATGGAATTCGAAGATTCAAGCACAGAGTAATCAAAGGAGTTTGATGCTGTGTGTAATCGTTGATTCGACAATAGATGTTGTGGATTCAACATCAATCTAATCAATTTTGAGACGACGGTTGTGGTGAAAGATATACAGAAGGTTTGAAGACAAATTGGAAGCATTTGGGTAACTTGTTTGGTATCTTTGTAATCTTTCTTTCTTCAGTAGTGGATTGATTTGTGGCGTTTCACCCGTGGTTTTTTTTATCATAATTGAAGGTGCTTCAATTGTGGTTTTTCTACTTAAAAATCGTTTGTGTCAATTTATTGCTTTCTGAAACAACAATCTAGATCACTTTCATACATGCTTGATGATTTAAATTGTGAGTTTTAATTGGTTGGGAATTGAAACAATTAAATCTTGATCTTATCACGAATCACTTAGGTTTTTCAATTGGTATCAGAGCAGGTCACTCTTTGTTTTTATCAAAACTATTGGAGTGTGATTTTTTGTGATTGGTGATTTGGATTCAATTCGTGAAGGTAATGCGACCCATAGACCTCCGTTAGTTGATGATACAAACTATTCTTATTGGAAAGCTCGTATGAGGGCGTTTTTAAAATCTCTCGATGAGAAAGTTTGGCACTGTGTGATCTATGGATGGAGTGAACCTATTGTCACTATTGATGGTGTTGATATTTCCAAACCCCTTGATAAATGGGAGCATTCGACTATCAAAACTCGAGTTGGAACAGTAAGGCTCTCAATTCCCTTGTTTGCTCTGTCACACCTGAAGAGTTTCGTCGTATTTGCACGTGTGAGGTAGCAAAAGAGGCTTGGGACATTCTTGAAATGATTCACGAGGGAACTACTTCTGTAAAAGGTCAAAACTTCAACGTCTCACTTCTGCCTTTGAAACTCTTTTTATGCGTGATGATGAGACGGTTGATGATTTTTATGCTAAACTTAGTGACATCGTGAATTTTTGTTTCACACTCGGTGAAAAAATCCTTGAAGCTAAGATTGTTGGAAAAATTTTGAGGTCTTTACCTGAGAGGTTCCAATCAAAAGTAACAGCTATTGAGGTGGCTCAGAATGTTGATACCCTCAAGCTTGATCAGTTGGTTGGAAACTTGCAGACTTATAAAGCCTACCAATTTCTAAGAAAAAACAAAAAGATAGTATGGCTTTCACTAGTGCTCATGAGACTGCAAAAACTTCTGAGACTGAGTTTGATCTAGAGTTCAAGATGACGGCTATGTTTACTAAACAGTTCAAAAAAAATTTAAAGAAAAAAAAAAGCCTAATTTCAGGGACCCTATTTCAAAAGATAAGAGTAACAAAAAACCCAAAACTTTTTCACCAAAACTTGCTCCAAAAACTGAAAAGAAGATTGTGAAGGGACAAGGAGTTAAGTGTTATGAATGTCAAGGGTTTGGACATATTGCTCTTGAATGTCCGTCGAAAAAGAATCGGAAGAAAGCTTATACAGTGACTTGGGATGATGAAAGTGGGTCAGAGCAAGAACCCGAAGAAACTGAATCTGGTGAAGACGAGGATAGTGCTTTCATGGCATTCTAGTTCATTTTCATTCAACCTCCTTCGAAGCTAGTGGAATTTGCTCGTGGTCAGAATCTATATCGTGCTCGTACCTTTGATGGGAGTAATTACTTGTATTGGAAGATCAGAATGAGGGCGTTTCTGAAAGCTTTTAACCTTGAAGGCTGGCAAGCCATTGAAGAGGATGATGAAAGCACTGACAATCCAAGCAATCAGAGAGTTCTGACTACTATTTGTGAAGCAATTTCTGATGAAGAACAGCAACGGGTTACTCACTGCACAAAGGCCAAAGATGCATGGGACATTCTGAGTCAATTTCATGAAAGAGGAAAGTCATTTTCACCACTATCTATCACATTTCCTGCCTTAGTTGCTCGACTGGATGAGGTCCAAGAGAAAGAGGAGCAAAAAGAAGATGATGAAACATCAGAAGATAATGATGAGATTGATTGTGATGAGCTACAACAAGCTTACGAAAAGTTTTACGATGAATCTCTTGATTTTTCCAAGATCAATAACAAACTCACTCTCAATCTTAAAGCAATTGAAAGCGAGAATGTCAAGCTAAAAGGAGAAATTGAAATAGCAAAGCAGAATGTCATCAAGATCTCTAATGACAGGCAAGACCTATGTGGGAAACTTCTATCTTGTGAGACCGAAAGGAATGAACTTCTGAAAACATATGCAACATATGAAGAGAAGATTGAAAGCCTTGAGATGTCACAAGCTACATTGGAAGAGATGGTTTGTCAAAAAGATGAAGAACTCAAAGATGTTAGAGCCACAATTGCCATATGGAACAAAGGTTCCAAGTCATTAGAAGACATCCTCGGGTCTCCACAAATGGGTTGTGACAAAAGTGGGCTAGGCTATGGTTATGCGACAGCTCATAAGGGATAGGCCTCTACATCTCATGACCTAAAGACTCAAGCAAAGGGAAAGCTGAAGGTGCACCAGGGTGATCCCTCTCTTCATCTACCTAACAGGGGTAAGATCAACAAAAGAGAGATAAAACTTGTTTTTGTTTGTTATTATTGTGGTAGTTATGGCCACATTCTTCTTATTGCTTTGAGTTGTTTGGTAAGGTGTCTCAAAAGAGTAGAAATTCTAATACGTTTTGGGTTAGGAGACAACCTTACATGTCTAAGCAGAACACCAAGATTAATGAGGGTGTTCACAACGCTAAGACATTCACCAAGACCGCCAGTCCTGATTTTGTTAAGACCAAAAAGATAAGGGTGAGAAAAGATGACTTGACTTGTTTAGTTGTTCACACTACTCTAAAAGCACGTGACTCATCCATGTGGTACCTTGATAGTGGGTGCTCTCATTACATGTCAGGTGACAAATTCTACTTCACCTCCCTTGAAAAATATGAAGGAGGAATTATTAGTTTCGGTGATGGTGGCACTTCTAGAGTCATTGGTAAGAGCTCTATAAGTGTGGCTGGTCTTCCTAAGCTCGAAAATGCATTACTTGTTGATGGCCTTAAAGCAAATCTTTTTGAGCATAAGTCAAAAGTGTGATTCCCACCATGAAGTATTATTTTCAAAAAATAAATGTGGAATTTTAGATAAAAAGGGAAATACAGTCATGCATGGGGTTCGCACATTTGATGACTATGATGGGATTATTACCACTAATGATCCCACTTGCTACTTAGCCATCATAAGTAATATTGATCTATGGCATCAAAGATTAGGTCACATAAATTTCAAAGACCTAACTAAGATAACCAACAAAGAGCTTGTGAGAGGAGTACCTAAACTAGGTAAGAATATGAACCATGTGTATGGACCATGTCAACTTGGGAAGCAAACTCGTGCCCCTCATAAAAAGGTGAACAGGTTTACAACCAAACATCCTCTTGAATTGGTTCATATGGATCTTATGGGCCCGACTCACACTGAAAGCATTGGAGGTAAAAAGATACATTTTTTTAATCGTTGATGATTTTACTCGTTTTTCATGGGTAAATTTTTTAAAAGAAAAATCTGATACGTTTGATACTTTCCAGGCCTTAGTTCTTAAAATCCAAAATGAACAGGGTGTTTCTATTGGGCGTATCATAAGAATCCAAACTGATCATGGTCGTGAGTTTGAAAATAGTTCATTTTCGGATTTTTGTGATATGCATGGAATTAAGCATGAATTTTCAGCACCTATTACTCCACAACAAAATGGAGTTGTTGATAGGAAAACAGAGTTGTTCAAGAGACGGCTAGGGTCATGCTCCTTAGTAAGAAAGTTCCTCCAAAGTTTTGGGTTGAAGCCCTAAATACTGCTGTTTATGTCATAAATCGTGTGTATTTAAGGCCCAGCACTTTACAAACTCCATATGAATTGTGGAAGGGATTGAACCTAATGTAAAATCCTTCAAAACGTTTGGGAGTAAATGTTACATTTTCAAAGATAGAGAGCCTTTGGGAAAATTTGACTCCCAAAGTGATGAAGGTATTTTTCTAGGGTATTCAACCACTAGTAGAGCTTTTCGTGTCTATAACTTGCGAACTTCATCTTTAATGGAATTGATCAATGTGGTTATAGATGACACAGGTTCTCCTACTTCAGCAATAAATGAGGAAGAAAATGGCGAGTCTCCAATCTTAGATACTGAACCACAAAATCAAAAAGAAGCTGAGGTCTAATCACAAGAAGTTGAGACAGCACCAACTTCTCAAGTAAGTCAGAGTCCACAGAATGCACAAAGAGACACCACTTCTGATGCTTCTGTCACCACAAGTCCAGAGTTCAAACTATCAGCAAGGGTGTAAGTGAATCATTCAGCTCAATAGGTGATTGGAAGTGTTTCAGATCGAATGAAAACCTGAAGACAAATTCGGGATGAGGTATCTCATATGTGTTATGTTTCATTAATTGAACCTAAGAATATAAAAGAGGCCTTACTAGATGATAGTTGGGTTAATGCAATGCATGAAGAATTAGGTCAATTTGAACGTAACAATGTTTGGACTCTTGTTCCCAGACCTAGAGACATGAATGTGATAGGTACTAAGTGGATCTTTAAGAATAAATTTGATAAGAATGGTACTGTGGTTAGAAATAAAGCTAGGTTGGTTTCTCAAAGCTACATACAAGTAGAGGGTGTTGACTATGATGAGACGTTTGCCCCAGCGGCACGTCTCAAATTTGTTCGTATTTTACTTGGTGTTACATGCTTTCTTGGTTTCAAACTGTTTCAAATGGATGTGAAAAAGTGCCTTTTTGAGTGGGTACTTAAAAAAAGAGGCTTATGTTGAGCAACCAAAAGGGTTTGAGGACCCTAAATGTCCAAACCATGTCTACAAGTTATGTGAGAACCCGAATATACAAATCAAGTAAATAATTAAATAATAATAATATTTACAATCTCAAAATATTTTGGTGGTGAATCCTAAAGTGCAAATTAAATATTTGAAAGGTCTTTTAATTAATTTTTAAACCTAAAATAAATTTATGGTGAAAATCTTTAATTTAGAGGCAAGATTTATTATATAAAATAAATAAATAAATAAATTTAAGTGCCAAATTAGTAAGCATATTTTGATCTAATAATATTTGTATTTAATTTAAATTAATGGGGAGAGAAAATAAATTAAAACAAAAGATAATATTTTAGGGCCTTTTGTGTAGATACATATGTAACCCTAGGTTGCCTAATACAATATGAAAACAAAACAAAACCCTACCTTCTTAGTTGAGCTAGCAGTAGCCGTGAGGAAGAATTAACAAGAGAGAGGGAGAGAAAGCACCTTTGTGGCTCAACAACTCTATGGTAACAATAAATCTATTCTTGTTCTCTTATAGTATGTTGTATACATAGTTATGGTGCACGTGGGTGTTGTGAGTTGTTGGAAGAAAAATGAATGGATTGACTAATTGCAATAGTATTCTAGAAATTTTAATTGAATTCATAATGTTGCTCCTAAGAATATTAATCTGCCAGCAAACTTTAGAAATCATGAAACCATATCAAACGAATGAATTTTGAACTGAAATTTTTATAGTAGATCAATCACATATTGAATTGCATATCTGAATTTTTTCATAATTTTTTGAAGTCAAAATCCATATAAACTGATGTGTTCAAATCTGTCCAGAAAATTGGTTTTAACAGTAAATTCGGGAGTGTTGTTCTCTTTGGGTATAGATCCGAAAATTATCAAATTAGTGTCATTAGAACCGGTTACGAGTCTAGTTTCGTACATTTTTGGCCTTTCTTTGATTGCTCATGTATACTAAGTGAACCATTAATTTCTTTAAAATGCTGCAGAAAACAACCAGTTTAGATATAATTAATTGTAGATAATTATTTTGATAAGAAAATCAAGTGAAACCATTTGGGTTTGAAACTTAGGATATATTAGTTGATATCTGGAGGGTTTTAGAATTTTTTGAACAACGTGGAGTGGGTTTTCAATTTTCAAAGTTAGCGAATAGATTGGGAAGGCTTGTTTAAAATTCTATTTTATGTTAAAGTTACTTTTAATTAAGTTTCGATTTGAACCCATGTCTTGGGTGATTTTAGACCTTGAAGAACATGAACTTAGGTAATATTCAAGAGTAATGGTGAGTTGGGTTGAGCCGTGTTAGTGCGCTTTAGTTGAGGTAACTTAGTTCCTATTTTTTAGTATTTTTAAATTAGTAGTGACGTGTAGTTTTTATACTTGGTTCAGAGCACTAGTTGGACTTTTATACTCTATTCGAGGATTACATTATTTCGTTTCCAGGTGAGTAGTTTCATGCTACATATTTTTATAAATGTTCCCCTACCTTGAACTATTGGAAAATCAAATTTTTGTTTCAGGACTAAAATGTTTTGATAATTATTTTGATAAGCAAATCAAGTGAAACCAATTGGGTTTGTGTACGAGGATGAAATAATCTCCTCGTATAATCCTGTTGATCAAGTTTTCACTCCTCCAAACAACGTTGCTTTGCCACCTTAAAACACAAACATGAGCTAACCGGCGAGTGTGTGCCGAAAACCCCTCCGATGCCCAAGTCAGCAACTAGACAATAAACAATAAGCTCTGTGTATTCTAGAATAAGAATTGGAATGCCTGTATATAGGTCTGTCATGAGCTTTTATAGATTCTGCCGGCATAATCCTAGTAGGATTCCAACTCTCCTTATAAGAGTCATCCTAGGAATCACACACCCTACTCACTACCAACCAAGTGAGATGGTTTGTACAATCCTAGTAGGACTCTACTCTCCTCAGCAGAGTCCTCCTAGGAGTCTCAAGCCCAAGGATAATGCTTATCCTTAAAACACTCTTATCACTGCAAGCCAAGTGAGATGGCTGAACCCTTACCTCGGCTGACACTGCAGTTAACCGTGCTCACACAGCTCGGTGATACTTTAAGCACCACTGTTAGTCTTGACTTTGAGATGACGCCCTGCAGAGCTATCCTTTAGCTCGGTCCTCCCTCCAGTGATACCTCGGTCCAGGATAGCTAGGTCAGGCCACTGGTATCCCATCTCTGACCGACCCGATGTTTAGATGATCAAGGACCGTGCTACATAAATAATTACCTCGGCCCATAGTTCGGCCCAAATCCGAAATATGAGATCTTCTTGGCCTTAGACCAAGCTACACCAGCCCTTATCTCGGCCCATTATGCAGTCCCACTCCTAAAGAAGACTCTCCCTAGCTCGGCCCAATTTGTTTACAAATTACCCTCTCAGTTTGAAACTTAGGATATATTAGTTGATATCTGGAGGGTTTTGGAATTTTTCAAATAGCATGGAGTGGGTTTTGTGATTTTCAAAGTTAGCGAATAGATTGGGAAGGCTTGTTTAAAATTCTATTTTATGTTAAAGTTACTTTTAATTAAGTTTCGATTTGAACCCATGTCTTGGGCGATTTTAGACCTTGAAGAACATGAACTTAGGTAATATTTAAGAGTAACCGTGAGTTGGGTTGAGCCGTGTTAGTGCGCTTTAGTTGAGGTTACTTAGTTCCTATTTTTTAGTATTTTTAAATTAGTAGTGATGTGTAGTTTTTATACTTGGTTCAAGGCACTAGTTGGACTTTTATACTCTATTCGAGGATTACATTATTTCGTTTCCAGGTGAGTAGTTTCATGCTACATATTTTTATAAATGTTTCCCTACCTTGAACTATTGGAAAATCAAAATTTTGTTTCAGGACTAAAATGTTTTGATAAATTATTATATTATCAATGGAATAAAATTATTTCTGAAACATGTGCGAACTTGGCATACTGTAAACTATTGTTTTGGTCTCATGTTTATAATGGTGAGCTACCATGGTTTGCGAAACTGATGTGTATTGATTGTTGGGACCATTTGTATATTTTAGTCTAGGAAAATTATTCCACTGCGTGTAGTGACTCTAGCCACTAGAGAACAGATCCAAGTTGGGTCGTGATGACTCTAGTGCTTAACGATTGTAAGGAAAAGACCTAGGCTAAGCTAGGTGACCTTCAGTCGGATCGTCTTAGAGAAAAGGCCCGAGTTGCCACCCTAAGGATGACTCTTAGTTCGGCATTGAATCCAACGGGGCTTATAGCCTTGAGAACTGTGTGGCATGTTACTTGTTATTTCTTGATACCCAGAAAATTATTGGTGTTCATGTTGTAATTTGTTTTAAGTAAAAATTATCATTTATCATGTTCTCGAGAGACATGAGTATTTTAACTGTTGAACTGTGGAACCTTCTTTTTGAAACAAATTCTCTTTACCAAACTGTATGACAATCTAGTTTCTGTGATATATATCTTATTTTGGAATTGATCCCTATTTTCAAAACTGTATATACTATCCATGTTGCTACTCACTGAGCTATTAGTTGACTTAGTTGTTTACCATTTCTAAGTGTTAGAAGGACTTAGAGTGGACTCATGGCGTAGCGGGGACTCAATTGCATGGACCTCTAGGACATTCATTTATTTTGTTTTAGACTGTTATGTCAAGTTTGTGCATATTTATATTTATTTTTTTTGAGGTTCATTTAGGATTATTTTGATATGTGGGTTGTTTATATCCTATAAGTTTGGATGGTATTGATTACGGTTGATTTTTCCGTTTATACTTGTGGCATGACACTGAATTGAGTTTTGGTTATTTTTTAATGGACTGTTTTATAGTTATTCAATGTGTATGGATTCGTTTTTAGGCTTACATGTGCCTTGGGCTAAGGCCCTGTGGGCCACTGCCGGTCATATTTGGGTTTGGGGGGTAACAATTGTGGTATAAGAACTGTAGTTTATCGAGTGACATATCTTGCATTTCATCATTTAATTCAGTGTGTATGGATTCGTATTTAGGGTTACATGTGCCTTGGGCTAAGGCCCTGTGGGCCACGGCCGGTCATACTTGGGTTTGGGGTGTGACAATTGTGGTATAAGAACTGTAGTTTATCGAGTTACATATTTTGCATTTCATCATTTAGACGAGGTCCTAGTCCCTATAGTCCTTAGTAGTGTTTGGCTAAGTTATTTTTGTTTAAGCTTGTGTTGAGCTTTTCTTAATTTCATTTTGAAGGTTAAGAGATGGCACCTAGGAGAAGAAGTGTCAATGCTCTTGGAAATGATCAACTAGCCGCTAATCGTAGTGTTCCTGTCATGACCCGAACCCGCCCCTATGGGTTAAGGCCATAACCGGCCAGTAATCGTGTGATTACCTACGGCCTCAATTCAAGTAAACCAAAACTCCTCAGAGATAAAGGGGCCAAACGGAAGCAATTCAAAAACTTTGTCCATAGAGCCGTGCTTAAATGCACACCATAACATTTCAAACATTTATATGTTAATAACTCACATCAAAATGTGTACTAACACGTAACAGCATACATCTGAGGATCATACAGATATAAGTCAGTCAAACCCAAGTCTTATATACAAAAGTAGACCAACGTATTCGCCAATATAACAAAACTATAAACAAGATCAAAGGCGAAGACAGTCTCGTGCATGAGACGTTTGGACTGACTCCTCAAAACTTAAACTGGTTCTCACAAGTTCACGGGCCAGTTACGGGCGTCCGTCCCTTGGCTCACCTACATGTACATGAATGAGCGTGAGCGAATGCCCAGTGAATAATATCAAATGAGGAAAATATATAAATAATCATTAAAACAGTACAGCAAACGGCCTTCGACCCAATCATTTATATCCATTGGCCTTTGGCCCAATCATCTATATCCATCGGCCTTTGGCCCAATCATCTATATCCATCATTCGTATCCATCAGCCTCCGGCCCAAACATTCATGTCTATCATTCGTATCCATCGGCCTTCGGCCCAATCATTCATGTCAATCGGCCTTCGACCCAATCATTCGTATCAATCGGCCTTCGGCCCAATTATTTATATCAATCAGCCTTTGGCCCAGTTATTTATACCAATCGTTGTCCACCATTCAAACTAATGAACTTATAAAACTTACATAAGTGTAAACAATTGGACAACAGTATATTTCAAATATCTTGTTAAGATACTACTCACAGTGATCGGCTTGTGGATTTGCCCCGGAGCTTGACCCTACACATTTCATGAACACAAAAAGGGTCACCAACAATTCAATTCGTTCATTAATTCACATATTCCTCTTTAAGCTTCATTCTTATCTCTTTAACCCAATTACAATGCTCAATGTATGCCTAAGAGTGCTTAGAAGTGAAAGGGAACGAAAAACAAAACATAGAATGCATTTTTAGATTTTTGACGAGTCCCTTTCGGCGTGGACTTCCCTTTCAGCGGACCCTTAAGGCTGCAAAAATCTTGGTTGCATGAAAAAAATCTCGGCGTGGAATAGGCCTTCGGCGGAAGGCCTAATCACAAAAGCTTCCCGCTCGAGCGTGAGATATCCTCGGCGGATACTAATCTGCAAAAAGTCTTTGGGAGCACGATTTTTATGCTCGAGCGGAGGTTCTCCCGCTCGAGCGAACCTCAAAATTCTGGAAAACCCAGAATGTGTTCTTGAGCTCAACTTCGACATTCCAACCACATTACTTGCATGTAATGGCTCAAATTACACATTTACACATGTTAACATGCTACCAATACAAGATTACAACATTAGGAAGCTCAATTTCAAGGATCACACACTTGCATGTTTCAAATTGACATCAACTTCAACTCTATCATACATATTCATGCATTTCAAGCTCATATCTTCTCAAATTGTACATGCATGTGATGAACTAGCCACATTCTCAACTTAGACAACACCAATGGTGATCAAAACATGAGTTTCAACCCAAAACCCTACTTGAATCATGTATTTCAAGCTTATACATGCTATTACAAAACAATCTCTTACATGCATGCATATATCAAGCCTTAATTCAACAAAACCAACCCAATTTCATTCAATTTTACTCTTGATCACTCAATTAGCATGAACACACACAAAATTGCAAACTATAATCCAAGAATTACTTACCTAGAGGCTTTGATTTTCCAAACTTAAGCTTAATTCTTGAGTTGGTCTAGAAATTGGAGTTTTGAGGCCAAAACTCCAATTTCTTCACTCTCTCCCTCTCTTAGCAGACCCCCCTCTCTTCCTTAATGTTTATGATCAGCCAAAATGTAAATAAAGGGAAAGAATAGAGAGTGTAGTGCCTTTATTCAACAAACCCACTAACTCAATTTGATAGTAATAAACAATTGGGCACTAATTTATCAATTTAATCAACTTAATCTGGTCCAAATCAATTTTTCAATTAAATTTCACCGTAGGCTCTAAGAATTATGCCAATCACAATGGCGTAATCAATTTTGGGTTCGGTGGCCGATAAGGCCCTCAATTTAATTTCCAGAGCAAATTATTCAAACAGATATTCCTACGGTGAACAGATAAAACTCCAAAATCACATATATTCACATAATGGCACATAAAATCATGCTAAACACACAATTATATTCAAATTAAGGACCAACTTAACATATTACGAAATAGGGATATCATAGTTTCCCCTGTTCCTATTCCCCCTACTGCACCACCTGTTGCTCCAGTGGTCCTTGAAGCACCAGGAGTTGTTCCTGCTGTCCCAGCCACTCAGGTTTTACAATCATTGTTGGGACTACCGAACAATCATGTAGTCCCACAACCAGCAGTTCCACAAACTTTAAGTTTGGATAGAGATTCCTTATTCGAGAGGTTTATGAAGGCAAAACCTCTAAAATTTCACAGAACAGTGTACCCTACGGAGGCAGAGGCATGGGTACTAGAGATGGAGAAAATATTTGATGTTCTAGGTTGTTCAGCTGACCAGAAGGTGGCCTTTGCAACTTTTAGGTTCAAGGGTCAAGCAGAGCATTGGTGGCGCATGGTGAAGCGTCAATATGAGGGTAGAGAAACAGAGCTAGTGTGGAGCAAGTTTCTAGAATTGTTTAATGAGAAATACTTCCCTGAAGCAGTACGAAGGTAGAAGCAAGTGGATTTTCTCAATATGAAGCAAAATGACATGACAGTGGCTCAGTATGAAGCCAAGTTTGCGGAGTTGTCGAGGTATGCCCCACATCAGGTGGCCACAAAGGAAGATAGAGTGATGTTGTTTAAGAATGGCTTGCGGTTGGAGATCTATGCAAAAGTAGCTATTTTGGAGACGCAGATATATTCTGCATTAGTAAGCAAGGCATTACTAGCTAAAAATAGAGCAGAAGAGGAAAAGAAAGCTGAGAAACAAAAGGCCAAGGAACCACAAAACAAGAGGCTTAGAGAGGAGAGACAAGTAGAGCATCGTGGTGGTGATAGAAATCCTAGCAAGAAGCCTTACACCCAAGGTCAGGTTAGTAATGGCATGAAGCAGCAGAATCGGAGGATTTGTGATAGATGTGGTAGGTCACATTCTGTTGGGTATAATTGTGATGGCACAGCTCGAATATGCTTCAAGTGTGGCAAGCCTGGGCATCTGTTTGCACAATGTAGGTCCAAGGGACTGGGGGGTCCGTCAGTAGCACAGTCATTTCAGGGGCAAGGGCAGAGACGAACTTTTTATAGCGGTGGGTTTAACCAGAAGCAGAATAATAGCAAAAGTGGGACTACCCAAGGTCAGACATCCAGGAATGGGACTTAGGAAAAGAAGTCAGAGGCTACCCAAGAACATGTTTATGCCCTCACTAGAGAGAAGGCTGAGGTTGCTCCATCTGTGGTACAAGGTATACTCCTTATATTATCTGTACCTGCCAGAGTTTTAATTGATTCAGGATCTACACATTCTTTTGCTGCACCTACGTTTCTACGTTGTTTGTCTATTCCTTGTGAGCCTTTGGATGCATGTATTGTTGTGTTTACTCCATTAGGAGAAACAGTAGTGTTAGGGGATGTTTGTAGATCTTGTGAGATAGAGTTAGATGGTAGAATTTTTCCAATGGATTTGATTTCTTCAGAGATGAAGGATTTTAATGTGATTTTGGGGATGGATTGGTTGACAAAACATCATGCCTCTATTGATTGTTTTAGAAAGAGGGTAGCTCTTGCTATGCCGGGGCAACATGAGTTTTTCTTTCAAGGAGATGGGAAAGGGTCTTCTATTTGTTTTATTTCTTCCCTTCAGACTAACCGAATGTTGAGAAAAGGGTGTCATGGTTACT
Source organism: Camellia lanceoleosa (assembly GCA_025200525.1). NCBI lineage: Eukaryota > Viridiplantae > Streptophyta > Magnoliopsida > Ericales > Theaceae > Camellia > Camellia lanceoleosa. The sequence continues at coordinate 504,608 of JANUSC010000052.1, forward strand.
TAGCTTGTGTGGTGAGTACCGAACAGCCAGAGCAGAGGTTAGAGGAGTTGCCTGTAGTAAGGGAATTTGTTGATGTTTTTCCAGAGGATCTACTTGGTCTTCCTTCACCATGAGGTCGAATTTTCCATTGACTTGGTTCCCAATACAGCACCTATCTCTAAAGCACCCAATAGAATGGCACCGTTGGGGTTAAGGGAGTTACAAACTCAGTTACAGGAGTTACTAGACAAAGGTTTTATTAGGCCTAGCGTCTCACCTTGGGGAGCACCTGTGCTGTTTGTGAAGAAGAAGGATGGGTTTATGAGATTGTGTATTGATTATAGAGAACTGAACAAAGTCACAGTGAAGAATAGATATCCTTTGCCACGCATTGATGATCTATTTGACTAGTTGCAAGGAGCTCAAGTATTCTCTAAAATTGACTTGAGGTCAGGCTGTCACCAGTTGAAGGTAAGGGATGAAGATGTTCTTAAGACCACTTTTAGAACTCGTTATGGGCATTATGAGTTCTTGGTGATGCCTTTTGGTCTCACAAATGCACCAGCCACATTCATGGATTTGATGAATAGAGTATTCAAACCCCAACTGGATAAATTTGTGGTAATGTTTATTGATAACATTCTAATTTATTCAAGGAGTAAGGAGGAGCATGAGCAGCATTTGAGGGTAGTACTACAAATCCTTAGGGAAAAGAGACTGTATGCAAAATTTAAGAAGTGTGAATTCTGGTTAAGTAGTGTGTCCTTTTTGGGTCATGTGGTGAGTAAAGACGGGGTATCTGTGGATAGCTCGAAGGTGGTAGCAATTGTTGATTGGCCACGACCTACTTCTGTGATAAAGGTATATAGCTTTCTAGGGCTTGCTGGATATTACAGACGGTTTGTGGAAGGATTCTCCTGTATTGCTTTGCCACTTACCAATCTCACTAGGAAAGGGATAAAGTTTGAGTGGAATGATGATTGTGAGCGTAGCTTCCAAGAGTTTAAACAGAGATTGACATCAGCTTCAATCCTTGCCTTACCTACACACGGTGGTGGTTTTGTGATTTATAGTGATGCTTCACGACAAGGTTTAAGATGTGTGCTCATGTAGCATGGGAAGGTGATTGCTTATGCATCACGACAGTTGAAAGTACACGAGAGAAATTATCCTATGCACGACTTGGAGTTAGCAGCAGTGATTTTCACTCTTAAGATTTGGCAACATTATTTGTATGGAGAGTCATGTGAGATTTACACTGATCATAAGAGTTTGAAGTATATTTTCATACAAAAGGAACTAAATTTGAGGCAAAGAAGATGGCTTGAGTTACTAAAAGATTATGATGTGAATATTTTATATCATCCGGGGAAGGCAAATGTGGTTGTAGATGCCTTGAGTCGGAAGGTCACAGTTGGAGATGTAGCTGCTTTGTCTATTGAGAGTTGTTTGGTGAAAGACATGAGACGTTTGAGGCTTGAGGTTGTTACGCCTGGTGATAGGGCTTATTGTAGTCAATTGACAGTTCAGCCAACCTTGAGAGAACGGATTCGTTTAGCTCAGGAGATTGACCCCCAGTGTGAGTGTATTAAAGAAGAGATGGCGGAGGGTAATCATGTAGACTTTGTGGTTAGTGATGATGGGTTGCTCAGATTCTGTAGCCGAATTTGTGTTCCTGCTGGTGGTGATTTGAGTAAGGAGATTATGACGGAGGCACATAGTTCTAGTTACAGCATTCATCCTGGAAGCACTAAGATGTATCGGGATCTTCATGAACATTTTTGGTGGAATGGCATGAAGGGAGATATTGTAGAATTTGTGGCTCAGTATTTGGTGTGTAAACAGGTTAAAGTAGAACATTAGAAACCTGCGGGGAAACTACAACCCTTACCTATACCAGAGTGGAAGTGGGATCATGTTACCGTGGACTTCGTGTGCAGATTACCTCGTACTAGTAGTAATCACGATGTAGTTTGGGTAGTTGTTGATAGATTAACCAAGTCAGCACATTTTATTGCAATACGAATGAACCATTCTCTAGCTCGATTTGCACAGTTGTATATGAAGGAGATTGTTAGATTGTATGGTGCACCTGTGTCAATAGTGTCAGATCGGGACCCTCATTTTGTGTCTAAGTTTTGGGGTGCATTACAGTCAGCTATGGGTACTCGGTTAAATTTTAGTTCAGCTTATCGCCCTCAGACAGATGGGCAATCAATGAGGACTATTCAAACCCTTGAGGATATGTTGAGGGCTTGTGTTTTGGAATGGAGAGGTAATTGGGATGATTATTTGCCACTTATGGAGTTTGCATATAATAATAGTTATCATTATAGTTTGGGAGTAGCTCTTTATGAGGCTTTGTATGGGAGGAAGTGTAGGTCTCCTTCGTGTTGGTATGAGGTTGGTGAGAGGCAAATGTTGGGACTTGATTTGGTGGAGGATGCTACACGGAAAATTATCACCATCAGAGAGAGATTATTGACTGCTCAGAGTAGACAAAAAAGTTATGTTGATCATCGTAGGAGAGATTTAGAGTTTCATGTGGAGGATATGGTATTCTTGAAAGTATCACCATGGAAAGGAGTCATCAGGTTTGGAAAGAAAAGAAAGTTGAGTCCTAAATACATTGGTCCATTTGAGGTATTGGAGAAGGTTGGTGAGGTTGTGTACCGTGTTGCTCTACCCCCTAGGTTGGCAAGAATGCATAATGTGTTTCACGTGTCTATGATGAGGAAATATGTGCACAATCCGTCACATGTGCTAGATTATGAGCCACTTCAGATTAGAGAAGATTTTTCGTATGAGGAGATGCCTGTTCAGATCTTGGATTCGAAAGAGAAAATGTTGCGTACAAAGGCCATTAAATTGGTTAAGGTACTGTGGCGTAATCATCTAGTTGAAGAGGCGACTTGGGAATGCGAGGACGAGATGCGCGAGAAGTACCCACATCTATTCTCATGATTTACTCAGGTTAGTTTCGAGAACGAAACTTTTCTTTTAGGCGGGGAGAATGTAAGGACCCGAATATAAAAATTAACTAAATAATTAAATAATAATATTACAATCTCAAATATTTTGGTGGTGAATCCTAAAGTGCAAATTAAATATTATTGGAGAATCTTTTAATTAATTTTAAACCTAAAATAAATTTATGGTGAAAGTCCTTAATTTAGAGGCAAGATTTATTATATATATATATATATATAAAAAATAGAATATAGGGTGTGACTTGAACTCTAGACCACAAAATTATTAAATAAAGCTCTTACCATTTAAGTTTCATATAACTTATATATATATATATATATATTTGTATATTTATCTATTTATTTGACTTATGTGTGCCCACCTCTAGTATAAAATAAAATAAACACAAACCCTAACAACAACAGCTTTGAGTTCCTATTCATAGCAGTCGTAACCCTTAAGAGTAAGGCTGGAAGAGAGAGACGGAGAGAGAGAGATGGAGTAGCCGCTTAACTTAGTCTAAGTGGACTAGCAGGTACTCAATCTTTGTTCATCTTACTTCCAATAGCATGCTGAAACGTTATCTGTGTGGTTTAATTTGGAGATTTCATGGTTAGTGTGGTGGCTTTTTGGGTTTGGCTATGAGGTATTGTGTCAATGAATAAGTGGGTTTGGTTTTGATTAAGGATTTGTTTATATATTATTAAGAGCAGACTTACATAAACGCGTAGCACTGTTTCAATTAAGGATTTGGTTTTTGGGCTTGTTTATATATTATATTGAGTTAGCACTGTTTCAATTATTGATGATTAATATTCTATTTGAAGTTGATGTGGAATCAAACGGGTACATGGAGTTGAGGGTGTAATTTCTGAGTATGAAATTCTACACATAGCTATAAACTTTAAAAATCAAGAAATCATATCAAACTGATGAATTTTGAATTGAAATTTTTACAGTAGATTAATTACATATTGAATTTCATATATGAATTTTCTCATAATTTTTGGGAGTCAAAATCCATATAAACTGATGTGTTCAAATCTGTCCAGAAAACTGATTTGAAACAGTAAGTTCGGAAGCATCTTTCTTTTTGGGGATAGATCCAAAAATTATCAAATTAGGGTCATTAGAACCGGTTACGAGTCTAGTTTCGTACATTTTTGGCGATGCGTTGATTGCTCATGTATACTAAGAGAACCATTAATTTTTTTAAGGTGCTGCAGAAAACAACCTGTTTGGATATAATTAATTGTAAATAATTATTTTGATAAGCAAATCAAGTGAAACCAATTGGGTTTGAAATTTAGGATATATTGGTTGATATCTGGAGGGTTTTGGAATTTTTCGAATAGCGTGGAGTGGGTTTTGTAATTTTCAAAGTTAGCGAATAGATTGGGAAGGCTTGTTTAAAATTCTGTTTTATGTTAAAGTTACTTTTAATTAAGTTTCGATTTGAGCCCATGTCTTGGGTGATTTTAGACCTTGAAGAACATGAACTTAGGTAATATTTAAGAGTAATGGTGAGTTGGGTTGAGCCGTGTTATTGCGCTTTAGTTGAGGTTACTCAATTCCTATTTTTTAGTATTTTTGAATTAGTAGTGACATGTAGTTTTTATACTTGGTTCGGAGCACTAGTTGGACTTTTATACTCTATTCGAGGATTACATTATTTCGTTTCCAGGTGAGTATCATGCTACATATTTTTATAAATGTTCCCTTATCTTGAACTGTTGGAAAATTAAATTGTTGTTTCAGGACTAAAATGTTTTGATAAATTATTATATTATCAATGGAATAAAATTATTTTTGAAACATGTGTGAACTTGGCATACTGTAAACTATTGTTTTGGTTTCATGTTTATAATGGTGAGCTACTATGTTTTGCAAAACTAATGTGTATTGATTGTTGGGACCATTTGTATATTTTAGTCTAGGGAAATTATTCCACTGTGTGTGGTGACTCTGGCCACTAGGGAACAGATCCGAGTTGGGCCGTGATGACTCTAGTGCTCAACGATTGTAAGGAAAAAACCAAGGTTAAGCTAGGTGACCTTCAATCGGATCGTCTTAGAGAAAAGGGCCGGGTTGCTACCCTGAGGATGACTCTTAGTTCGATATTGGATCCAATGGGGCTTATAGCCTTGAGAACTGTGTGGCATGTTACTTGTTATTTCTTGGTACCCAGAAAATTATTTGTATTCATGTTGTAATCTGTTTTAAGTGAAAAATGTCATTTATCATGTTCTCGAGAGATATGAGTATTTTAACTGTTGAACTGTGGAACCTTCTTTTTGAAACAAATTCTCTTTACCAAACTGTATGCCAATCTAGTTTCTGTGATATATATCTTATTTTGGAATTGATCCCTATTTTCAAAACTGTATATACTATCCATGTTGCTACTCACTGAGCTATCAGCTGACTTAGTTGTTTACCATTTCCAGGTATTAGAAGGACTTAGAGTGGACTCATGGCGTAGCGGGGACTCAATTGCATGGACCTCTAGGACATTCATTTATTTTGTTTTAGACTGTTATGTCAAGTTTGTGCATATTTATATTTATTTTTTTTGAGGTTCATTTAGGATTATTTTGATATGCGGGTTGTTTATATCCTATAAGTTTGGATGGTATTGATTACGGTTGATTTTTTCGTTTATACTTGTGGCATGACACTGGATTGAGTTTTGGTTAATTTTTAATGGACTATTTTATAGTTATTCAATGTGTATGGATTCGTATTTAGGCTTGCGTGTGCCTTGGGCTAAGGCCTTGTGGGCCACGGTTGGTCATACCTGGGTTTGGGGTGTGACAATAAGCCCTTTGTTGTTCAGGACGAACTCAGCAACAAGGTACTTTGTAGAGGTCATCATCACAATGGATTGTATTACTTACTGTCTCCTGCCTCCACATTTCCTAAAGCTTTCTCTGGAACTAGCTCTCTTGCTCAGCTTTGGCATAAGAGACTAGGACATCCTTCTACTGCTGTTTTTCATAATATTGCAAATAAGTGTGGTTTTTCATTTTCTCATAAAGAGTGTAATTCTTCTTGTCATCAGTGTTTTGTGTCAAAAAGTCACAGACTTCCTTTTGTCTTGTCAAGTGATAAAACCACTGCACCTCTTGCTTTAATTCACTTTGATGTTTGGGGTCCATTTGCTCATACTAATGCCTCTTATACTTACTATGTTGTCTTTATTAATGACTTTAGTAACTTTACTTGGCTATATCCTCTGTCCTATAAGAGTGAGTTGTTTTCCAAGTTTGTTGAATTTAAGGCCTATGCTGAAAGACAGTTCTCTACCTCTTTACAAGTCTTCAGAATTGATGGTGGAGGTGAATATACTAGTGGTCCATTTCAGAATTTTTTGAAGCATGTTGGTATTGTTCATCAAATGAGTTGTCCTTATACTACTTCTCAAAATGGAGTGGCTGAGAGAAAGCATCGTCACCTAATTGAAACAACTATTGCTTTGCTTGATTAGTCTTCTGTACCTCTCAAGTACTGGATTGAGGCTCTTGCTATTGCAACTTATTTGATTAATAGAATGACCAGTCCTAAACTAGGCAATCTTAGTCCATTTTGAAAAATCTAGAAATCCCCTAGATGTTGATTTCTGATTATGTATCAATTTTAAGCAATAAATAACAATCCCAATCAAACAATCAAAACAAATCGACACAACTATTTTACGTGGAAAAAACACAATTGGAGCACCTCCAATCGTGATAAAAAAAAATCACGGGCAACAGCCACAAAACAATCCACTAAGAAGATATAAATGAATTACACAGGTATACTCTCAATTACCTAGCGAATCCACGCCCGAATTGAACCAACCCCTATGTGCCTCTTCCAACCCCGTCTTCACCTCGGAATTGTCTTGACGATGAGCCACTCTAGAATCCACCAAAGCTTCAGGCTCGAATTCTTCAGAATCCACCAAAGAACAACTCTCTCTTTTGTGTAGAACAAACAAATAATCCTTTGATGTATACTCTTTAAACCATGAGTTGAATACTCAATCAAAACATCAAAGAAAACTAGCAAAATATCCCCAGATATAAACCCTAGAACCCAAGAAGAAGATCTGGAGAAGTAATCCTAGATTTGGATTGAAACACATATTTATAGAAAACTGTCCCGCGATCTCCACTCGAGCGGACCTACGCTCGAGTGCGGAAAGTTCCACTCGAGTGGGAAAAAACAACATCCAGTATTTTTACAGGCGAATAAACTTCTGGAACTCAGCATTCTCCGCTAGAGCGGGGGAATGTCCGCTCGAGCGGACAAGCAACTTCGAAGGCAATTTTCCATTTTGCTTCGGGGGCGCTGCCCCCTGGACCCCCGCGAGCTGACCGTGCAGCTCGATCCCCGTCATAATCAACGAAGTGGCAATCTTGAAAGTATTAACATCACAAACTTCTCTGCAAAGCACAATTCGGGTTGGATTCGCATCTAAACACTCATAGCCTTACTGAAATTAAAAAAAAAATGCGAAAATAGGTACAACTGAAAGAAGTTTTATCAAACGGGATTGCCAAGAATAAAAACCTAACAAGATGGGTAGATGCTTTGGAGACTATTCACTAGCCTCAAAACACTTAAAAAAACCTTGAAATAATTTGCAGTAAAATGTTCATGTAGTCTAATGATTCCTTAAAAGATATCAGTGATGACGAGCATTTGTCAACCATTTATAGGATCACAAAAAACATTCAAAATTGGTGCAAGAAACTTATGTACTGGACCTCACTCCCTTGAACTTGTAGTTGTTGATCTAGTTTGAAGCAAGAAACTTGTGTACTTGACCTCATTCCCTTGAACTAGTAGTTTTAGATCCATTTTGAAGCTAGAAACTTGTGTACTTGACCTCATTCCTTTGTGATTGTTGGTTGGAGCTGCTCCTTATTTCCTTTAATGAGCTTCTTTGCAGGTCTTGCTGGTACCTCTTCAGGGATGCTGAGGGTTGAGTAATGTGATATTTAGGATGAGCTTCTTTGCATTGTTCCTATATGTTTATCTAATTGTTTTCTTTGCAGTGTCTACCTAGTACTGCTTGTAGGGAGAATGAGGGTTGAGTTGAGATTGATGAGGCCAGATATGTTAGGTTACTGTATTTCTTGGATATTTGAGTGATGTGAGTTCCTATATGTGGGTTGAGTGAAAGTGAGCACATATGTTTGTACCAGCCAAAAACAATAACTAAGCAACCTACCCTAGGCAAACAACAAACAAAACAAAGCCTAACGAAAAGATGTAGAACTCAATGCCCCATAAAGAAGCATCAGCAAAGCACTACTAAACTAAAATAAATAAATCTAATAGAAAAAATAAAACCAGAAAAGGGAGAAGCCAACCAAGGGAGCAAGCCTTCTCAGTAGGCCAAAGCAGTAGCCAAAAGCAACACCACAACAACCAAACAGCATGCCAAACCAACCATAGCAACAGCCAAGCAAACCCACCAAAGACAGGACATCCAAAAATAAGTAGAAGGACCAACTGAAGACCCATTTTCCTACATCTAGTAGCTAGCACATCCAAGAAATCAAGGCAAATGGGCAGCAGCAAACAAGCAACTTGAACTAGCAATGCCATGGACATGGATTACCTAATGCAAGATGGGCTATGAACATGGCTAAGAGAAGAAGAGATTAACAAACTAAATCCATGTATAGCCCACACGGTAAGGCTAAATGAAAAGAAAATAAATAAAAAGAAAACTCCACATAAGTTCAGAGACCACACAAACAAAGAGAGATGGGGTCTGTGAACTTGCTAACAGAAGGAGAGCTTAAAATAGCCTACAAGGAGGAACTACTCAAAGAGAAGATGACCACAGCCAACTAAAACAAAGACAAGAAATAATGGCAGTAGCAGAGCATCAAGCATCTACAAGGATCCTCAAATAGCCAGGCATGGTATCCAAGAAGAATTAGGAGGCTAGTCCAGCTAGCAAGGATGATCACAGAAGCAAAGGAATCAATCCAAATCATAACCTAATTAGTCGATTTTATTTTTTTATGAATAACCTAAGTAGAATCTTGACCTTTTCACTCCCTCAACCTTTTTAATTATTAGCTAGTCATTCTTTAATTATTAAAATAAAAATTCATTATAAATCTTGACCTTTTCACTCCCCTAACCTAAGTAGAATCTTGAATAACCTAGCTACTCATTCTTCAGTTATTAAAATAAAAATTCATTATAAACCTTGACCTTTTCCCTTCACCAACCTTTTTAAACTAGAATTGCAATTAGCACAAATAAATATTACCAAACAATGTCAAAGATTCATCAAAGAAGCTAGATGTTAGTATTATTGAACTTCCATTAAGAAAACATTATTTAAGACTCATGAAAAGTGTTTAATATGAAGCTAAGAGGTTAAATCTTATTATTTTGGTGATAGAAAGTGTAAATTTAGCTAACAATAGCAACTTAACTCTAGAACAAGATAGAAGGGGAAAATTTGAGAAAAATAGAGGCTAGTCCCATTGCACGAGACTCTATCATTGAGGGGTCTAAAGGGTCAAATGTACGTAGTGTTATCCCTGCATGTGAAGAGGTTGTTTCCGTGGTTTGAATCAGTGATGCCCAAATTGCAATGGAGCAACCTTACCATTACACCAAGGTCTGCCCTGTCAAAATTTAGGGTTAAAAAAAAGGTTTCAGAATGCTTTTACAAAGCCTATCAAATTCAGACACTATAACATATTGTAATGGCCGTAAGTACTGGTGTGAAAGTGCCATGGTCGACAATGCAAGCAATTTTTCATCACACTAATACATCAACCTACTACAGATGCTATTTCAACGATAGCATTACATAACAATATGAGTGATTTTCTGAAACCAATCGAAACTTTCCAACATAACAAGGAAATTTCTCAAGATGGGAAAAATAGGGAAACAAAACAGTTTGCACAATTACTTGACATTAGTAAGCATAATTAAATAGATAACAAATTTATGGAGTTGGAGTAGCATAATCAAGTCACGTCAGCTAATAAACCTTTGTTAGAAATCTATTAACAATCTTTTTTTCCCCTTTCTATCTACAACAGATAATTAGTTAACTTCCATGAGGGTTAACCCCCCCTCCCTCCCCGAGTCATTATTTCATCAATATGTTATTCAGAAACCTATTCAATAAGGGAAAACTGTGAAGGCAGTAGAAGTCAATCAATGCTGTGAAAACAACTAAGCAAATAAGTAATTGTCTACCTGCCTACCAGGGATAAACATTAACAATCAAATGAGCAGAGCATTAATGGCTAACAATTAACTACCAAAACAAAAACAAAAACAAAAAAAACACAAAAAATACATATAAACTTGAAAACCCAAATGATAAATCAAAGCTTTTAAATTGCTCAATAAAGAAAACAATTCCAAATTTATTTACCAAATCAACAATAAAGCCAAATTATAAGCTAGAAAAATCGTGAAGATTGAAAACCCATAAAAATTTTGAAACAATTCAATTAAATCGCTGGAATACAAGAAAAAAAAATAGAGAAAAATGAACTTGGGGTTTGATGTAAAGAGTGGAGCCCTGTTTATACAAGAAGGGCTGACTGTAGTGTAGGCATTGAAGGTGGAGTAACGAGGGCAAAGAGCGATGGTGGAGAGGTATTACGTGCATCTGTTTTGAGAGAGAGAGAGAGAGAGAGAGAGAGAGAGAGAGAGAGAGAGAGACAAAACAGAAAAAGAGTCAAATAAAAATTAAAACCCTATATTGAGAGAGAGATGATAAACAGAAAAGGGGTAAAAAAAAATTAATACCCTATGTTTTTTTCATTGCCGCTTAATACATCAAAATTTTCTCACTAAAATTGATGATAACATTATTTCCTCACCAAAAGATCTCAAAAATATTAAAAATTATTGGTGACAAAAATATATTCCTCACAAATAATTTTGTACATAGTGACAAATTTTTTTGTCACCAAAAGTCCCAAAATTTTGGCGCCACCAAAAAAAATTAGCAGGAAAATTTTTGGTGACGAAACTTAATTTTTCCTCACCTAAAAGGAAGGATTTATTGACGAAAATAAATTTTGTCACCTATTATTTTTATTTTTTTTATTAAATGTGACAAAATTTATAAATTCCTCACGAATCATTCTTATTTAGTGACGAAATTTATTTTCTTCACTAGTTTTCGTTACCATAGGTTACTTTTGTTGTAACATAAAGCAAAGGGAAAAAAAAATGATTATGCTTTTGAATTATTTTGAATGGGAAATCTTTGTCCTTACACACAGACCACTTTTTCTATTTATTTGGTACCAGAAAACATTTGATGGCAGAGAAGAATATACTTTTGCAGTGGGATAGCTATTGTGGTGACGTTGTTTCTCGTACCTTGTTTCGTCCCTCCCCTTATGTTTTTCTTTTTGTTGATTGTGTTGGTATACAATGTTGTACTCCTTAGAAGAGTATCCTCAGAATTATAAGCAATTCACTCAAATGTGTGTAGATAGTTTTTTGACGTGGCAAATAGGACTTTGGGAAGAGAGCCGTCAGTCAGCTCCGGCGAAGTTTGTTCCAGTGTACGAGGAGCAGAGGGAAAAAATATCAAAACTAAGGTATTTGAATAGAAGGGTTAGCAGAGGTAAGAGAATCTGCAGAATTTGTAGGATAAAAGATTTGGAGTGTTTTATCAAAATGGAAGGAGTCGTAAGCAGCTAGTATCGGACTCCCCTTGTGTACCAGAGGTTAAGGACACCGGCGGCCAGTAGATATAAGCGGAGTTACCGTGGTCGTGCACCTTTGAAGGCGTTGTATGTACGCAGACGGTACGTACATAATATTTCCCGATATATTAAGAAGACTAAGAGGGGAGTAAGAAAGTTACAATTGTATGATGACTAATTAAGGGACGTTAAATTTGATAATAAAGGTATAGCGAGATTGCTGAATGGTATTGAGTTGGGTAATGAAAAATGTGACTGTCAATCAGACAAGATTGTGCTTAAGAATATAAAATTAATTGGGAATGTTCAATTGGGACACAAAGAACTAATCCACGAACATATAACTAACCTGAGCAATTAATTATTAAGTATACACAAGAGTTTGTACTTAATTAATTTAGAATAAAGGCAATTTGGAGGCTCTGATTTGTAGGGAAATGTTATAGTACACGCCGTTAAAGGGTGTACCATATGTAAGTTATATTATTTGTGAGTTTGATTATCACAAATGCTATAACTAAATACTATAAAAGTTATAACCAAAAAAAATTGAATTATAACCAAACATCACATGAAGTATAATCAATTATTCTTCGATCATAGCCAAAATAATGTTATAACCAACATCACAATATGTCATAACTAACAACATGATAGTTCATAACTAACAACACAAATGCCGTAACTAAATGTGCATATGATACACATCCCAAAAGAATTTCCCCCTAATCAAGAAGTAATAGAAGTTTTTCTTTTTTAAAAAAAAAAAAAAAAAAAAAGCTAAGTGGTAATTTCAATGGCTCATTTGTATTTTTTCACAACCATCCTTTTACATGGAGTGAGCTATTATAGCTCCCAAAATGGGTAAATTGTGTTTTGCGAAAATGATAAAAGAATTTTTTGGGTTTGATATTTGTAATAAACACTAAATTTTAATTTGTTTAATTTAAATCTTAATATTCTAAACTAGTAATAAGTTTAACCATCTATCCATCTGCGTTAATTTTTTTAATATAAAATAAATGTGGCATTCCATCATTTGATATTTCAATTTAGTATTAACATCAACTTCTACTTAGTAGTGCCAGCCTACTCTTCCCCCACTATCATTGTCTCCTTACCAACAATTAGGACTACAAATGAGATAAATCGAGTCAAGCCAAATCAAGCTAAGCCAAGCCAAAAGAATAGGTGTTTGAGCTTGGCTCGCAAAGAATTAGCTCAGCTCAAATCGAACTTACACTTACCTCGTCAAGCATTTAAGAAACTCGACTCAAGTTTACTCCATTATACATCCGAGTCGAACTTGAGCTCAAACTTAAAAATAAAAATAAAAAAGAAAAGAAAAGAAAAACAAAATTCAACTTTAATTAATTTGAATATTTAAAGAAAAAGGCCACAGGCCAGGTGTTCAGAAGTTCAGACCACAGGCAGGCGGCTTGGGAGCTTTGAGCATCCACGGAGACCTGTCAGCCTGGTCATTTTGCTTCAAGTCATCAAGTGTGAGTGTTTCATTGGTTGAAAAAGGCATGGTTGTTGTTTGAAGTGTTTAAGTAAAGAAAAAAATTTGAGAGTTTTAAATTAAGAGTTCTAATAACTTTAATTGATATATGGGTCCTATGAGATGTAGGGTTCGTTTGGTTTGAATTTCTTAAAAAATTTTGAGAAAATTTCTCTACAAATGAGTTTTCAGAAAAACTCAAACCAAACAAATTTTCCCAAAAAAATTTCCCAAAACTTGTAAATCAAACAAGTTTTCCAAACAAATCACTCTCTCATACACATCAAATCAATCACTTTTTTCAAAACTCTCTCTCAAAATAATTTTCCAAAACATCTTTTCAAAAAAATCAAACCAAACAACTTTTCGTACTTTTTATCTCCCAAACTCAAACCAAACATACCCGTAATATTTTGGCTTTGGTTTTTTTTTTTTTTTTTTTTTTTTTTTCACATCATTAGTGCTCTTTTTGAACTTCCAAATTAGAGAGATGTATTATTTCTGTTAAATAAAAATTTATTGATTGTAAAGGTTAGGTGTGGTGGGTAATTTGCAAGGCCAACAAAGAATTGTTCAACCTGTTTGATTTTGTTTTTTTGGGGGTGCTATTTGGATTATTATAATCAGGTATATTTCGAATTTGCAAGGCCAACAAAGAATTTAGTATATTTAGTATATTATTTGCAAATATTCTTGAAATTAAAATATGTCTAATGGACAATTTGAATATGGGTATTCCAAAAAAGAAAGTAGAAAATTAATCCACACTTGAAAAGAATTAAAGGAAAATTTTGTTACAAACACAAAAAAGATAAAATAAAAAATTTAAATCAATATGATCTAAAAATTATAAATATTTAAATCAATTAACCTTACTTAGTTACAAAAATAAATAAATAAATAAATAAATAAAAGGGTTGCGCCACCCCGGATAGATAGTATAGATAGATAGGTCATATGCCTATCAAATAATGTCTTTTGGCATTTTTTTTAAAATTTATTTTAATTTTTAAAATTATATAATTATTAAGCCACCACAATTGTTTAAAAAATTTCGAAATATACCCATTGAATAATGTTTTGTCATTTTTTAAATTTTAAAATTATATAATAATTAAGCCTTTGGAAAAATTTCGTGGGAGTTTTGAAAAATATTTACAAACAAGCAATAAATTTTATAAATATTAATAATTATAATTATAATTTTTCATTAATATATAATAATTTTATACAATGTCAACTAAATAGTAATTTTCCCTAAAAAATTTCAAAAAATATTAAGGGTCTTGCAATATATTCAATGGGGCGCCATGCTAAGGGAGTAAAGGTTGCTACTGACTTTTAAGGATTTTTTCTGAACCCATTTTCATAATCCAAATCGTTATATTATAAAATTTGTTGAGTATATCATCCATGTAAAATATCAAATTAATCGGAAATCAATAACCCTATGATCAGGTCTTAATTATTTTTTAAAAATTATTAAAATCATATTAACCATTTATTTTTTAAAAACAAATATACTCTTACTATAGGACTACACGTGTCTAATGTATTTGGTTTTTTATATGAACAATTTATTTGACAAACTTTACAATATGAATAATTCGTATAGACTGAGGACAAGCCGATCTCGTAGCAGCCCGATTTCCATGCAGGGTTGTCCAACAGACGTGTTTCAAAATTTTAAAAAAGAAATCCAAATTTGTGTTGTTGTGGAGGGAGGGAGTCGTAGGGGGGTAAGTTGAAACCTTTGCCCCAAATCCTAGAATCAAGATTCTTTCATTTATCTCTCTCCTTGTTACGCCAGTAGGCTTACTTTTGGATTCAATTTTAATGATTCGAGTTGTTCATATTTTAAGATTTGTTGAGTATATCATACTTGTAAAAAAATAATATTTTTTGATATCCAATCAACTCAATTTTTAACAAATATGATATACTCAACAAATCTTAAAATGTGAACAGTTCGAATCATCGAAATTAGATCTAAAAATGAGCCCAATGACCTAGTAAAGAGGGAGTTAAGGAGAGAGATGAAAGAGAAGATCTTGATTCCAAAATCGTAAGTAATCCAACAGCCGCCCTCTAGAACTGGCCACTTCTATCCAAACTGCCTAACTTTTTCTCTCTCTCTCTCTCTCTGTCTCTCTCACTTGTACACTTGTTTATGTTGGTTTTCGTTGGATTTCAAAATCACTATAAAAACTAGCAATCTCTCTCTCTCTCTCTCTCTCTCTCTCTCTCTCTCTCTCACCAACTCCTTGCGAAATCCAGCTCGTCTTTTTGTCACCTGCTTTAAATGGCATTGGCAAGTTGTTTCCTACTTCAGGCCTCACCAAGCATTGCTTTGAGACATCGATTTGTGGGACTTCATTGTTCATCGGATTCGGCTTGCTTCCGATCGCTCTCTTTTCTTCTTCCCTCCGCAATTTCTCTCCCAAGTAACCACCTAATGCCTCTCTCTCTCTCTCTGTTTCTTTCTTTCTTTCTTTTTTTGGCTTCAATTTGTTCTTCACACTCACACCCTGTGACAAGAAAAGATGAAAAAAAATAAAATAAAAAATACAAGCTTGAAATTGAAACCTATGACTTAAATATATAAGTGTTTAAAAAGGAGTTTATTTGATTGATACATGGGATTTTTTGGGATCTAGTCAACTGGTTTAAATCAATTCGTATTTTAGGCAAATCTCAAATAGTGTAGTTGTAATTTAACTTTTTATTCTTTTTATTTTAGTTGATAAGAATTGACTCATTTCAATGTGCCTGTGACACCCAAATTGCCTGTCTTTGTAATCTAGGGACTGACACATGATTTTAGCTTTGAGGGGCGAACATATATATATAATATAAAAAAAAGAAAAAAAAAGAAGTTATAATGAAGTGCGAAATGTAATATCAATTTTTATTAATACAAAATGTATAAAATATCACAAAGCTATGTTATTAAATATATTTATTCATTGTATATAATTACCAAAATATGATCAATAGGATATGTGATCAGATAACTTGCTACAAAATCATTCTATATCATGTTTTTACCAATAATTGGCACAATTTAGAAATTGTTGACAACTTTTTTAATTTGGGATGCTTAAGGATTTCAATTCCCTAGTTTTGCAATTGAAATTTATTTATAAGTTCTCAAATATTTTCAATTTTGAAAGACTTATAACTATTGTTAGGATCAGAAACAAAACTAAGAAACTAACTCCATCACATTCTCCCTAGTTCAATTCCTAAAAGACTAACTCGTTTGAGAACTGTTTGTTTTAGCCTAAAAGCCAAAAAATTACTAAAAAAACTAAAATGTTTATAACTTATACAAAAAGGTTAAATATTCTATTTTTTCTCTACTTTTTGCACAAAAAACTAAAAAGTCATTGCAAATATAAAAGTTTTTTTTTACCTCATATTTTAGCCAAAAACCTAAAAAGTTACTAAAATAACATGTTCCCAAACAAGAACTAAATATGGAAAAAAGAGAATCAAAACAGAGAAACAAGAAGAAGGTGAAGAAAGGAAGCAAAGAAAATTTGAAATAAATATGGAAAAGATGAAAAAGAAACCAAAAATGAAGATTGAGTTGAAGATAGAACCAAAAAATAAAAAATCATGATCAAAACAAAAGAAAGTAAGATGAAACAAGGGAGAACTAAAACAGATAAGAAGAACAACATAGAGATAGAGAGAAAGAAGCACACAAAGAGTTGGAATGTGAAGATGACAACTTGAAAACAAAGGCTGAGTTGAAGATCCAAGTTGATGGAAGTCGCTTCACTAGCCTTTTGTTTTTTAAATATTCCCTCTAAATGATTTTTTCAAATGGGTAACTATGGATATTCGGCTACAGATATGAAAAATCTTAGGGAGGCGAGTAATAAATTTTTCAATAAAATCTTGGGGTGGCAAACCTATACAATCTAGGCATATTCTTAACTAATATATTCAATGAATGCATATAAGTTTTGTAAAGGAAAAAAAAAAAATTTAATTAAAAAATTTACATGAACATATGATTAATGGTTACTAGGCCAAGCTAAGAAAAATTTTAATGCTTAATTAATATTACGAGCAAGATTGAGTTTATAATTATCAATTTTAGAATTTGATTTGAGAAGTATTTTTGTACAAATTTAAAAATAATATATTAGAAAATATTATAAATTATTCATTAAAAGAGGGCCTAGCGAGGGAAAAATTTATGCAGCCTTACCCACATTTTTAGAGAGGCTGTTTTCGTAATTCGAACCTATGCCACCAAGAACATTAATGGCAAGCCTTATTGCTGGACCAAACCATCCAATGGTGATGATTAATAAAAGTTCAAATAGAGATGATCACAACCAAATAACATTTTAAACCCACATATCCTATTTAAATCTTAGAAAAAGTCTAACTCTACATGGGTTTTAATAGGGGTGCAGTTTGCTATTGGATTTAACTTTTGAGTTTCAGTTAGAATGTGAAATGTGTGAGATTAGGTTTAGGGTTAGAAAGAGAGAAGAGAATATGAAAAATAGGTTTTGGGTGTGTATCAAAACCTCCACCTTACTTCATATTTATATATATTTTTTTTTGTTGGCATCAAGGTGTTCGAATCAAAACCCGACTAATCCTCAAGGGTGCACAGGCCCTCGGTCGGTAAGGAGTTTTCTGCAAGTGTACCATGATTAATTCAAGGGTTTTCTCCCCAGTCCGATGGCCCCAAGTAATTATTAGCACCTAAGAGGTTTTGATCCTTGAACCTTGGAGGGAGCACAATCCCAAAACTCAAGGCATTGGCACCCAGCCAACCCCTTGGGGTTAACTTACTAAATATTTTTATTAAAACCATAATGTAGCAATATGACATGAGTGCCCTTAATATAAAATAATAAAAGACACGTGACTATTCTAACACTCCTCTCAAGTTAGCACATACAAATCAAACATGTACACCTTGATAGATAAACGCTTAAAAGACAAACAAGCTTAATAGCTTAGTGAAAATATTACCTAATTGATCATCAAACCGAATATAATGAGTTGCAACTTTGGAAATTGTTTTCATAGTAGTAAATCCCAAATAAATTGACAGTCCACCTCAATATGTTTCGTGCACTCATGAAGCATAGGATTATTGGCAATAAAAATAGCAACTTGATTGTCACAGCATATGTGCATAGGGGGAGGAACAAACACAGCAAACCTTTTGCTTCCGCTTTAAAAACTTTTTCTTTTCTTTTTTTTGTTATTTGTTTTAGAACAATTATTGTCATTATGCACCATCAAAGTACAAGCTGGTGGCAGAATATGGGGGACATTATGTTCTTTTCCTTTGGGACATAAACTCACTCACTGAATTCTGCAGTGGGGTGTTTTGGGAAGATAGTTAAAAGCTGTCACCAGCGAGGACACCCAATCATGTGCTAGCTCAAGCCAAGAGGTTGGTGAGAGACCAACAAAATTACAAACAACACAAAACAAGCCTCCAATAGGCACCAAACCAAACAACAATACACCACTAGCAAGAGACCAGCAGAAGCATCTTCAACCTCTGAACTAGCCTACTGTTAGCACCTTCTACATGAAGACTGCATGGTTGGCATTGGCAACACCTTGCGCCAATGTCCAACCAAGGCCACGGCATGGTGGTGACATGCCAAGACAGCAAGGTGAAAAGTTGACAAAGTGTTGAGGCAGCAACACACAACCCTTGGCCAAAGTATGGACAGCATTTGCACAGATGCAAGGCATTAACATGACCTGAATATGGGCTACAGCATACTTGGGGGTTGAAGGCAATTAGTATGCAAGACTTGGTCTAGTGGCCAAGACAACCAAATTCGTGGTTGGCTTGATGAGGCAAACAACATAGCGGTTATCAGCAGTTATGCATGTCTATTGGCAGCAGTTACCTATGTTGGGCAAAGACAAGGCAAGCTTGGAAATCAAGAACCAAGGCTGAAAGACAAGAGCAGTTATTAGCAGTTAGTCTCAAATTTGTTCCTAAGTACCTAGGCAGTTGGAGGTGTCAAATGCCATGCCACTTGGCATGCTTTCCTTGTATTGCTGGTTATATTCTTATAACTGATTGTAAGCCTATATAAGGCATGACCATGGAACTCGAAATTCAACTAAGTATTGTAAGAGTTTCAATAAGCACTCCTTTGTATTGTTGGTGCAATAATAAAGGTTAGGAATTTCCTTTAATTTCATATTGCCTTCTCTTTTACTTGTTCTGACACTTTGTGTGGATGTGTATTGATAATTGGCTGAGACCAAGTGCTGTAACTTAGTGCCATTACAGGCTGGAAATTTAAAATGAAAATTGACCCCATAACACCTACCAAGATGACTCACCTGCTAATTTTCAATCCAACCTGATCCCACCCTCACAATACCTTATTTGATTCAAATTAGACACAATGTCCTGCACAGAGTAATTCACCCCTTTTAAATTGTGTTTTTCCCATAGAGCAACCCCACTTTCACTAGTTCATTTAACTCCTCAAAATCAGGCTAACTTTCATTAAAAAGGCAATCGTTTCTTATCTTCCTATTAGTAAAAAATTATGCTTATTTCCAATCGACAAGAATTAAACAATAATTCACACAAACAATTGGACAAACAGATCAAGTGACTGTGTATTTGATTGAAATTGCCTTGAAAGTACAAGGAGTTCTTTGAAATAAATTACAATTGACAAGAGAGATTAAGTAAACAAAAGATAATTTCCAAATGAAAACTATCAAAGTTCACCGGATTACAACTTACAAATTACAAAGAAACTACTCCAAAATTACAAAACTAATTCTAAGTCTAAAAGCTAAGAGTTATTGAGTTGATGATGTCCCTTCTCACTGCAAACTTTCAGCTTTTCTATTTTCCCTTGAAACTCTAGTCCATGATCCAACCTTCCTTGAAATTTGTTGGCCAATCCTTTCCCAACTGCTGCAACTGCTTCTTCATCTTTCTCTAGCACTTCACACAGACCTGCCGCATGTCCCCCATGATCTCTAGCACTACCTTCGATAGAGGAAAACATTTTTACTAAGGCCCATAACTGCTTGCAACCTCCTTTGCCTCTTTAAACTTTTTATCTTTGACCAACTCCACTTTTAAACCTCCAACCACATCATCACATAATTTCCCTTCAATTAACAAGCATGATCGACATAAGAAGGCTTTCCAATTCACGAATATGGTCTCCTATAAATCAGTCCACCAAGCCAATTAACCAATTGATGACTAGCTCATGACCTTCTTAGCCAATTGATGCACATGATCAATTCCTTCACATCATGTAGCCCCTTGACTGCTGAAAGACTTCATTTTGACTTCACTGTCACGTGTCATTATCCGATTAATCCACTTGTCGGTAGGAATTTTACAAAAATGGGTGCAAACACTTCCAAACATACCACATAACAGCAAGGGGAACAATCCTCCAATGCTCATAACTGACTTCTTGAATTTGGCACCTGACCACCATAAAACAAGGTTCTCAATGATCCAGGTATAGCCCACTTCAAACCCCACCAATCAACTACACCAGACCCTAGTTTCCAAACCTGTTAGAAATGGGCGCCCATGTGGCATGACCATTTCAATGCTTTGAATTTATAACTGTAACTCCTGCATTAATGGGGTTTGTAACTCCTGCCTTTATTGCAGAGGTTAATGGTGCATTAATGACCAGCCATAAAGGCTGGAGGCTTTTCCTCTCTCCCCTATACATGTATAAATTGAGACCCTCCTGTCAAGTCTAAAACACAGAAATTTCCCATATTCTGACTCTCTCCCAAAAACAACGATCAAAGTCGTTTGCACTGTGATTTGTGTGGGTGATATTCACTATTGTAATATCACCCTACTGCTAGGTTGACTGATCAGATTCAGGAAGCACGTGATTTACCCACGTGATCCTTTCTATTCAGACTCTCCAAGAAAGGTATGACCATAATTTTTATTCCGCTGCGCTATACTGCTGATTTACAAAACCAAAGGGCAAAATAACAAGATACGATTTACTGATTCCTCCTCTGATTTACAGAATAACCGCAAAGTGTTAGCAGAGCTTGTTAATAATCCAATGCTCTGCAAAAAGATAGGTTTTGTTACTTACTCATGTTGATAAGTACCTGAAAATATTTGTACATGTACTAATTACATTAATGGTTACACTTTAATTTGTCTAATTGAACTCCAAATCACTAATGGAATAACAATGATTCCTAATGTACACGTAATTAGATAATGGGAGGCCATTTGTGTAATCAGTGCAGTGGTTCTTATTAAATACCATTTGTTTCGTTACTCATTTATATAGACCACTAAAGTACATATTTAAAATTTTAGAGACTAAGACCATGTCCAACGGTTCATCAAATCCAGTATCAAATTCAAAATTTGATGAAAAAGCTACTGTTCACTGCTCTAACGGTTGCACCAAATCGATATCAAAATGAGATTTCACCAAACATTTCATCAAACTGAGAACAGGTGAAGCATTTCACCAAATCATCATATCGATCAAGGTTATAACAACCGGTCGACCAGCCAGTTGACCGGCCGATTGACCAACCGGTTGACCAGTAAAAGATTCAAACAGTTCAGGAAAAAAGTTCAAACCGTTTAAAAAAAAAAAAAAAATTTTGCCTAACCGGTCAACCGGCCGGTCGACCACCCGGTCGTCCCGAAAAAAATTCAGAAAGTTCAAAAAAAAAGTTCAGACAATTCAAAAATAAATAAATAAATAAATAAATTTTTGCCTAACCGGTCGACCACCCGGTTGTCCCGGGACAGATTTGGTGAAATGTGAACCGTTGGAGCATGTGATACCAGATTTAGTGAAATGAGTCATTTTTGACTCAAATTTGATGAAAAATCTGATTCACCGTTGGAGATGTTCTAAATTGACACAATTTCCACTGCTGGAAATCGAGCTTTTAGTGGCGTTTTAAAAACGCCGCTATATCTATCAAAAACGCCGCTAATTCATTTTGTGGCGTTTAGTACCAAACGTCGAAGCTGCGGCCGTCGTTGTAGGTTTGCGACGTTTTAAAAACGTCGTGAGATGAGTATAGGAGGCGTTTTCAAAAACGCCGCCAAATATCCCATTATACACACGCTGACGTCACCAACGATATTTAGCGACGTTTTAAAACGCCGTCGTATCTGTTTAAAAAATATGACCGTTACTATTGAGGGTTTAGGAGGCGTTTCTAGAAACGCCGTTATATCTTTCTTTTTTTTTTTTTCTTTTTTTTTTTTTTTTGAGATTATGCTAATTTTATTTGATTAAATTAAAAAGAATACCTGTAAGAAAATATTGAATTTGGTTTCTCATTCAATTAATAAAAAAATACCTGTATAAAACTAACATTTGAATGTCCCAAGTAAATCAAATCATCACTGCATTTTGCTCATCACCTGTTTGCTTCATATGTGCATTTTTTGTCAGCACCTGATTGGAACTAGCAATTTTGCAATTTCAGTAAATATTGTATAATCATACCATGGATAACCTGCAAGTGATTACAATTAGAAAGACCGCCTATTTAAATCATATTCACTTCGCAGGGGCACCAAAACACCTGATCAGTTCAAAGAAATCACATAATGTAATATGGCATTTGCTACTATTTCACATTAATAGACAATGACATTCAAGTAGACAAAATAGAAACTAAATTCAAACTCTAGAATATCTTAAATGAGAAAAAACCAAATGTTAAGAAGGCAGCTACATAATAAGTCCAGAGATTTAAGCCCCATCTAGCTGGATGAAAGGATTCGCAATCTCATCAGTTCCATCAGTAGGTGATACAAGCATCACGGCAGTTCCCCTACACACCTGCAATAGAACCAACAACAAATATTTAACCAAGAATTCTTCAAAGTATTGCAACTTCTCTTCTCATCTTTTGGGATAGGAAAAGTATATACAACTTTTGGATGGCACTTCTAAGCATACTTCCCAAGATATTTTATCCAATTTTATATAAAAGAAGCGGTACTCCTTAAATAAAATCCACCTCACATGATGCACCACCAATTTCCATCAAACCTTTCGAATCAAAACATCGGAAAAATTATATAACAGCCAAAACTTCACTAATACAATTTTCAATTTTTTGAAAATTGAAAATTATGAGACGGTATTTTTATTCTTTAGTATTTCTGGCTAAAAAAAAAAAAAGAACGAAAGCCGTAACCATATAACTACAAGATTGTTATTTTGACTAGAATCATGCACAGCTATAAGATAATCATTGTCAATCTGTGGAATACAGAACAATATAAATCAAACTCCGTAGTGCAAAAGACTTTAGTTTTGGCTGCCAAAAAGAATCTGTAGGCCTTCATGGACACAATTATCAGATATTTGCTGAAGTTCAGATAAACTGAGAGGTTACACCAAAGTCAAATAGAAGAGAGATGAGTTGTTTAATTATTTGACTTCAAGGTCCAACAAAGATTAGAGGCATGAAAATAATGATAACTGCATTGCAGATAACATAAAACGCAATAGCAAAAACCAGTTTAATGAAATATCTCAAAAGGTCTCTTCCTCCATGCGGTTAGAGAAATCACCCCATCCAGTACAAATAGAAATCAAGGCACTATCTACAGCTATTTCAAGTTCATAAGGGCAATCTAATGTAGTGGGTGCTGCAGCAGAAGTAATATAGCCACTGAAATATTCAGTCACAGAAAGGTAATTGGTTTTGGGATCAATAACTAGTTGTGTCTTCATGTAATTTGAGGTGGGTGGAATCAGGATAGGGCAAGATTGGGTACCTTGATTCTACAGGAGGTTCTAAAATTGTTGCAACTCTAAGCATCATCACCTTACACTCAAAGAATTTGGAGCTATTTCACTTATGTCCATAATATGTCCACACACTTGCAAGACTTTTTTTTTTTGATAAATACACTCTTGTAAGACTGTTAAATCCTTGTAAAAGATTTGATTATTACTCAAACCAACTGCTTTCACTTGGAGTTGGCAAGAATATAGTCCGTATGCACCAGTTTGTCATTTAGCACGTCACAACACTGAGATGGGTGCAATAGATATTTCCAAAGACAATATACACTGTTCATTAAAAACAAGAAATGCTTAGAGCATATATCATCTCTTGTTGTTTATCTGTTGGGGCAAGTAATTATGGCAAAGTCAACTGAAATTTATTTAAGAAGTGATAAAAAATTAACAAACTTTGAGACAGTGTAAACAAACTTTGAGAGAATAATTATACCTCCAGTCGAACTACTGAGAAAGGCTTTCGGCCTGTTCTATGATGTAATGTCTTCTTCTTCCGGATTTTTCTATTCTTCTTGCTTGATTTCTGTCAAATATGAAATTTATTTAAGATGTTATGAAAAATTATCATATATAAATATTTTTTCACATAAATAAATTTTTATTGAGAAAGAGAAGAGAACTCCGAAGGCTAATCAATATTATCGAAACTCGGAGTTTTTGCAACTGGAGTTTTTGAAAGCTGAAATTGCTCTTGAAGTAAGAGCAGAAGCTGCGACTGGTGTCCCAGGAATGGTAAGGTTTTGAATTGTAACTTTCAATCTTTCTAAATGAAAGTGCAGTAGGCTAATGAATTGTTCATCTTAATGTCATTGCAGAACCCAGCTCCAGCCAGTGTGCAGGCACCAAAAGAATCTAAAATTCTAAGACTATGCTTATAAGCTGCTGCAGAAGGGTTCATCATAGCAGCACCCACACTTTCTGAATTGCCTACAATTAGCTAGCCATTATTCATAAACTTGTAGCATTCATCTGTCTATTTGCCAGTCTGTCTTTCTCTCTAACACATGCAGACATAGAGACACACAAATACACACACCCTCTTCATATCTACATACTCTCTATGATAAGGGCTTTTATGTAATTTTGTAGATTTAATCCAAATTAAGTAATATCACCACACTAGTGTGCAAATAAACGCACTTTTATCTTACATCTCCAACCTAATACCACCCCACTAATAATCCCAATACATAAACCCACCCAACCTTATCTGCAAAACAAACAAGGCCATGCAAAATGATAAGGCAAAGATATAACTTGAGTGAGCCCATCAAATGCAAACAAAATCAGGTCAGCTTTGCCTATTCCAACATAAAGAACCACAATTAGAACACATATAATGAAGAGGATGAAGACGGGCAGAATGTGGATATTAGGCTCAGTTAAAATTTCACTGCAACTTACCATTAACAAGGGGTTCAATAATCAAGATGTCAAATTTCATCATATTCCAAAAGCCACAACATACAAACTAATCACTTCAGCAGAGGGATTAGATATTTGGGATGTAATATTCCATGATATTTTTCAAAACCAGTGATCAATGCAAACTTACATGTGCATTAGTGTTCAATAGCTCAAAATAAACCAGTAGACAAAGAATCTTAGTCCATCCACCAAAAGCTAACAACTTTCTGATCCAAAATTTCCCTAGAAAACACTTGTACATTATGATTGGCTCAAAATAAACCAACACAAAAGTAAATTTCAGTACACTGTTTTGTGTTATGATCCTAATTTCACTGGAAAGTTCTTAGTCATTCCTAAAGTTATTCAATGAGAATTCAATCATTACACAAAATGGACAAGTAATAGCACCATGATGCCCGAATAAGTGGCTGATTGATGGCCCCATAGAAGGCATAACATGAAATTTTTCAAAAGATATTCAATAAAAATGCATCACAGAAATGAAGAATTTAAACTCCTAATAAAATAAGACTGAAAGTGATCATATGGCCTAATAGGTACCACACTTGCTCCATAGAAAGAAACAAAAACACTTTAAACCTATGTTTGACAAGGAACATTTCCCCCCTAAAATGTTAGGATCCATTTGCATCGTGGGGTGAGAAAATAAAAGAAAATAATTGCCCCCAATTTTGATACACTCTTATTACATCCCAATTCATAGACAAACTCACTGTTAACAAATTTGAGATGCTAAATCCAACGTGTTAGCGGCTGATATTGTACAGTAAATTGGGCCATTAACGAGAGACAACATGCTAATCAAAATAGTTTTTCAGTCATGATAGCATGACCAATCACAATTCATGTAGCATAAACATCAAATTATATTTTGGGTCAAATAATCCTCCAAATGAAGTTAATTGTGTCCTACACTCTCTCAAATTATATTTTATACATAATTATATATATTTTTGGAAGAAATGGTTTAATCATGTAGCATAAACATCAAATTATTTTTTTAATAGGATGGGTCCAAGGTCATGATGAAAAATAACGTAAAAAGGACTAATGGTCCCAAAAAAAAATACCAAAAAAAAGGATGGGTCCAGTGATTACTAAATTGGAGAGATACACCTATTCCAATGATTACCGATTTCTAGTACTAATAATGAGAAAAATATTTTATTTTTATTTTTATTTGCTATAACATAAATTGCCTTTTAATAAATGCATCTATAAAGGTAACATGGGCGAAACCTATTCGAAACATCTATGGTTTGCTTTGTGATTCATGTACATTCTAAAGCATGTAAATTAAATAATAAAAAGAAAAGAAAAAAACAAAAAGAAAAAGAAAAGAGGTAACTAAAAAGATTGTCCATTTACTATTAAAACTATACCTAATTTTTTAAATGGAGTACTTCGGAGTTGACAGCTTAGGTCATTGTTTACCAATGGTTGACATATTTTGGCTTGGGATCCTCAATCTTCAGTCTCACCCTTGTATTACTGTTACATTACCGTAATTTGAATTAGGGGGAAAAAAATCATTAAATGCGTCTTAATAATTTAAAAAATAATCATTGTCCTCATTGTCATAGCAATAATCTTAAAATAATAATAGCTACAACATATTCAAACAACTCCACTGGAACACACGTACCACAATTTTTTTTCAATCTTTAACATGAAGATTGATGTCCTCTGACTTTACAGTAGAATTAATTTTTTCCAGGAAAAAATAACTAAATAAAGGACAAAATTGGATAAAATAGTAGCAGGAGGAAGATTCAAATCTAGTGGGTGTAAAAACTTATTTTATTTTATCGAAGACGAAGAGAAAGGAAAATATCACAACTGAACTACTATCTTAACCATTTAGATGCATTTCAGGGTAAAAATTGTAATCATTCCAACTATTCTTTGGGGAAAAAAAAAAAAAAAAATCAGCAAGCACAAGTTTATAATCCAACAAAAAAAATTTAATCCCCAGCACTTAAACCCTATAGTAAAGTCTTTTGCATCCAAAAGGACAATGCCTCTAATTCAGTTTTGGAAAAAGTCTTAGTAGATTGCATTTATCTGCAACAAAGAATCATGACAACACTGAACAGAACCAAGTCTCAAGATATTCCACCTTGGATCTACAACGAGCAGGAAAATAACTATACAGCTAACATCATACATATTTACATGTGGTTTGTAAATTGAGAGGGTTAACCTTGAGGATTAAGATAGAATTGTATCAAGTCACAAGAATTGGCATGACAAAAGTCTACATATATATATATATATGCATGGTGTATATATATGTATGTGCGTGCGTCATTTGAAGTGATAAAATGAACAGTGAAGATCATGCCAACAAGTAGAGAAAGTTTAGAAAATTCAAAAATAATCTTAATGAAATCAGGAAGTTTTAAAGTTATAAACAACTTGAAATGCCAGGGAAACCTTTTATGTATGTATTTTTTTCAACTCAAAATCAATCCCCCGTGTTGTTACAAAGTGTTATGTGTTCTATGTTTTGTTTAATTGATTATTTAGCCTGAGGGCAGGAGGGCTTGCGGCGATGGGAGGGGTTTGCAACAGTGGGTAGTTCACGGTGGTGGAGTTCCCTGCAGTGGCAGTGGCTACAGGCGATGATAGTGGCTGGTGGTGTACAAGATATGTATTGAGAAACCGCATTTTAGGATTTTGTCCAAAAAGGTAAATTTGATTGTATTTTTAAAAAATAGGTAAATTTGATTGTATTTTTAAAAAATGTACTAAGTGCGTAAACTGAGGATTTATGGTGTGTGGAAATAGAAGCTCTTAGGTGGTTTGAAAGCTTTTTGTTATTGGATCAGGGATCATGATATTCAAGCTTCCTGATAATATGGCTCAAATAATTTAAGAAGATAAACAGACTGCATAGATGTACAATAGGTGATTTCAAAGCTTTCTATTGTTGAATTAGGGGTCATGATATTCAAGCTTCCTCATAAATATGGCTCAAATAATTTAAGAAGATAAACAGACTGCATAGATGTACAACATATGCTTGCACCTCGCGCTTAGGGTATAAGAGACCTTATTGCCTTGGTGCGCCTAGAGCCTTTTAAAACACTGGTCAATCCTATGCACTTTTGAAAAAGCATGGAGCCAGAACAGAGTGCAATGAGCACGTTTGAGAAATCTTCAGAAGAAGATCACTTGATCAGAAGCACAAAGAAAATCAAAAGCAATGCCACGATGGAAGAAAAAGAAATGGAAGTGGAAACTGAGATGAAAGAAGCCCAGCCTGTTGAAGGTCCACCAGTAAAATCGTTTAAAGACCCTCTAGCATTCCCAAAGAACATGGATTACTACTTTGATAATAGGGTGGAAATCTTATCATCAGATGAAGAAGAAGATGAAAAGAGACAGAGAACCACCACTGGGGAAGGAAAGCCTAGGTTTGCAGGACTACCGAAAGTGTCAAGAAAGCTTCTGCAGAAGATCAGGAAACCTTGGGAGAATGCATTGATTGTCAAACTATTGGGTAAAAGCATAGGCTATAGAATGCTCTGTTCTAGGCTACAGAATATCTAACGGCTGTAGGGCGAATTCAATGCCATTGATTTGGGGACACAAAAGATCTAAAACTGTCTATTTTAGTTAATTAAGAATGATGACGAAACCACCTATTAAAAAAAAAAAGGAATGACGACGAAAAATATTTTGGTCAAAATGTTAGTGATCAAGACAAAACAAAAATAGTTATCTCATTGAATTGTCAATATTTTCTTTTTCCAAGTTTACGAGCACATAAAGAGAACTGAAACATATATTGTCGAGGTTTTTTTTTTCAATTTTTTAGTCCTAAAAGTGACAGAATCATGCAAAGTTCTACATCATATGGCATGTTTGATTTGCAAAAAGGTTGGAGTGATTGGGAAAAGTTGGAAATAATTGCAATTTGAAGCAGAAGCAAAATTTGATTGTAAGTTTAGAGGGAGAGTTGTCTGGGGGAGGATTGGACTGCAGGGTAGAGAAATTGTAGACACTCAACTGCAAAGGTCTAGGTGGTGGTGGTGAAATTGTCCAAGTTGGCCATGTAAGGTCTAACAGTTACAATGTGCCTCCTCAATCACTAGTCACTCCTTATAGAATGTCATGTGATGGTCGAAGCGTGTTGAAGAGATCATACACAGAGGTGTTCTCCAGGCCCTACAAGTACAACAATGGAGGTAGAGTTTGGAAGGTGAAGCTGGTTATCAGTCCAGGACAGTTACTGGAGATACTGTCACAGGAGACTCGAACCCAAGAATTGATTGAAAGTGTAAGAACTGTTGCCAAATGCAGAAATATTGGGGTTTCGTCTCTGGGATTTTCGGATCAGTGGAGTCTTTCCAGCAGCAGCTTGAATGCTTCCTCCAAGCAAGATGGTTTATTGGAGATTTAGACATACATATCCTAACCCCCCCACATGATTTTAAGTTTGAGTTTTTTTTTTTTTCAAAGTTATAGTTCGTTGATAGACAAAAACAAATACATCAAGAGTGATTATCTCTATTTTCTAGAAGAAAATATAACCAAGATTCAGTGTTCCAAATACGCACATTCGAACAACAAAACATATTGCTTCCGTCAATTAACAACCATAACCTGTAACATACTACGGCAAACATAGACAATTTTTAATAAATTAACATAATCAACATAATAATATAAGCTTGATAAACAAGTGTTCCCCATATAATTCTACAAACCACAAATACACTTAATCGATCCTCATCTAAATCTAGTTGCTTATGCTTGAAGAACAAAGGAGATCTGATCTTTTAATAAATAAATAATAATAAAAAAAAAAACTGAAATTCAAGTCAAAATAAAACGCCTCAAAATAAAGAGAGGGGGGGAGAGAGAGAGTACCTCACCGATCTGAATCTGTGAATCTCTGAATTCAAGTCGAAATTTCTGTTTCACTGAGACCGAGCTGAATCTGTGAATCTCTGAATCACAGAGCTGAACTGACAGAGATAACTAGGGTTTAGACAGCAGAGAGAGAGAGAGAGGGGGAAGAGAGAGAGTACCTCACCGATCTGAATCGATTTGAGGGGGAGGAGAATGATGTTAAGAAGAAGAGAGAGAGTACCTCAAACTGAATCGATTCACCGATCTGAATCGATTCACCGATCTGAACTTCGAAATGCCTCTGACTTCGATTTTGAACGATCTTAGACAGCGCAGAGGGGGCGAGAGAGAGAGCGCGAGAGTGGGAGTGAGATTTTCGTTATACTTGCTTATCATATTCAAAATAAAGGTGAAACAGGAGAGGAGGAGGGCGTTGAACGGAAACCATTCCAAGGCGTTTAAAAAACGTCTTTGATTCTTGAAACGGCGCCGTTTCAATTACAGAAAAATAAGACGTTTATAAAACGCCGTAAAATATTAGAAACAATGGCGTTTTTAAAAACGCCGTTAAAAAAACGCCACCTAAACTCATATTTCCTGTAGTGTTCGACATCAGATGTCAAAAAATACCACAAGAGAGATCAAAATACAACAAACTTTTAGTTCATTATGAGTTGATGATATGAGTGTTTGAAAAACCAACAACCACAGGCACTTGAACAATAACTATAACAGGCGATATATTGTAAAAAGCCACTGTGACCTTAAAATTTTTACTCTTTTTTTCAATTTTATTTTAATGAGAGGAATTACAAACAGAACAATACCAAAAATTGATGCAAAAATTAGTATTAATGTTCTAATATCATTTATTTATGATGGATGCATATGGCAGAATGATATGGCGAGTCCAGACGTAGGAGCAGTGGAGCAACTTCAACAGGTAGAGGCCACGCAAAGCTGCCCGGGCCCCCCAGAGGCAGAGTTGGAGGTGGAGCTGCCATCTATTGAACAAGATGCAAAATTTTGAGAAGAAAAAATACTTCCTTAGTAGTATTCCATGTCCAAGCAAAAACTTTTGTCAGTTAGCATTTTGTTCAATTCATTAAGTCATTTCTAAATCCCATGAGAAAATTTCCAACTGTAATTAAATTTTGAATGAGATCATGGAACCAATGGCAACGCTTGCTTATAATTTCTAACTCGTGATTATTTTTTCTTTTTTTTTTTTCTTTTTTCTTTTTTTTTTTCTCTTTTGTTAATGATGAAACAAATTTCTCTTTTATTAATTGGAATTACATAATTAGTTAAATATATTCAGTCCAAAAGAAAAAGATTACTTATTTTGATGTATATATTTTGATTTTACTATACTTTCTCCTCCTCAAAACTACTGATGTCTACATTTCGTCCATTGCATTTTTCAGAATGCAGTGATCGATCATTTAAGTGATCACTTCATTGAACTTTTTTTGAAAATTTCACCAATGTTGAGATTTAAGAGCGATAGATTGCTCTTTATAGGGCGATCGATCGCCAATAGAGGTCAATTATTCAGCTTTTCTTTCTCTCTCTCCTCATTCACTTCTCTTCTCGCGTGGTTGAGATTTGACTTTGTAACCCCAAATAATAACTAGTAAGATTTGATTTTGTAATTATGATTAGTGTAATATTAATTTGAGGTTTAATATAGCACAGGACTTTAAGAATAGAAAGTGAATAAGACTTGCTATCATATAGAAATTTGATTAAAAACTCCTTTATTCCCTCAAAGCATAAACATAATACAAGTACTTCACTCTTTACCTCAACAACAAACTTGTTGGCAATGAAAAGAATTTTACAATTAAAAAATATATTTGGTAGAAAGGAATAGGGTTAATTATATCAAAACTTCCTAAATTATTAGTGCATATCACTTTATCTCATCATCTATGAATCTATACATTTTGACTTCTTTAACTATAAAAACACATTGCCTTCAAGTATTTGTACGATTTTTTATAGTTGAAGAGTCAAAATGTATGAATTTATAGATTAGGGATAAGAGATGATATTCACTAACTAACAATTGAAGAAGTTTTGATGCAATTAGCCCAAAAAAATATCCACTACATACAAAATGATCCACAATTTAAAATTTAAAAAAAGAAAAAATGTGTCAAGCGTTTTGTGAAAGGAACTATGGCCTATGGAGGAAGGCTTTGGTTTCACCACAACCCATAATAGATGATGGCAATCGTCCCACTTTGTCTATCCCTTCTTCAAAAGCCAGCCCCATTCCCATATAGAAGTGAGACTCTATGTGGCAATGGAATGCCCACACACCAGGATTATCTGCCCGGAACCTCAAAGCTGTCCATCCATAAGGCTGCACAGCCACTGTATTCTTCATGATTGGATTAACGAAATTGTACTTTTTTGGATCTGTAGACATGTTGAACTTGCCTGTCCCATAACCCATGACCCAAAAATCGTGCCCGTGTAGATGCCAAGGATGCGTCTCGCTGTTGTTCTTGGTCATTGTATTGGCATTTTGAAGTATAATGTCCACTGTTGAATTGAATTTCAGCCTATAGATGGAGTCACTTGAAGTGGCATTTGTATTGTTGGCTACACTGTAAATGTCATAGTTGGCAAAGTCGTAACCATTTGGAGGAGAATTTTGGTTGAATGCGTGCTTTAAATTTTGCTTGAGGGCAATTAGATATGGGGTCTGGGGAAAGTTGAAGGAGACATTGTTGATGGACCAGCGTACGTGCCCGTTGATGGTATTTTGAGTGTTGAGCATCACAATTACTCTGTCTGATGTTTGGGGAGGAGGTAGGATGTAACCTTGTCGGGCCTTGATCTTTATGCTTTGATTCACCCTGGCTTCTACATCGTTCCAAAGAGGGCCAGTGGGTGGAACTGTTGGGGGAGATCTTTTAGGATGGTTAGGGTAGTAATTGAGAATGGCTAAACCATTTGTAGTTGTGCTATTCCGGCTAACCACTTTTGAACTTGCCCAGTAATTTCTTGAAGGGTCTTGATCAGCTTTTATTAGGACAGAGTATGTCTCACCAGAGTAGATGAATAAATTTTTCACTACAAATGGCTCAACATAGTGCCCATCTGCTTCAACAACGGTCATATTATGACCCTGCATTACAAATATAATACTATTACATTAGCAATTAATGACTAGAAGAAAAGAAAAAAGAAAAAAAGAATTGGTTTAGAATGTGGTTGTTCAAATCTATGTTAAAAAAATAAATTACCTCTATTTCAAAACTGAGGGCTGCTAAAGCAGTCAAGCTACCAATCCGTAGTCGGTATGTTTTTCCAGGAATAACCCTAAGAACATAAGGAGAGCATTCAGGATTTGTAGCATTACAAAGACTGGCTTGTATACCGGGAGTAGAGCAATCGAACTGTCCTTTTCCTTGTATCAGAAGTGACTGCAAATTCAAAAAAGTGACCAAAAAAAAAAAAAGGTTACAAACCAACCATTAAACATATGTAATTAATTGGGATTGTAAATACTAAATATATAGTATCAAGTATGTATAAACCTGAGGCTCCCCAACCCAAACAAAGGGTATGGAAGATAGTCCAGCGGCTTGCTCAAATGTGCTTTTGTGGTACCAATCGTTGAGGATGATGCTCCGATCATAATCGTAGGAAAAGGGCTCTGATTCTCCGTCAGGAAGTGCTACGCGGATGGATCCATACAGCCCACCTGTTCTTTGCATTCCATAATGTGCGTGGTACATATACGTCCCAGGCTGCGAATTCCATAATGTGCGTGGTACATATAATGTGTTCAATCAGAATCTTAACCAGCAAGAATCTCAACAAGGAACAGAACACATAAATAAGGCTTTTTGTTGCTAAAAAAAACTTACCCTATCCACAACAAATTTGTAGACAAAGGTGTCTCCTGGTAAAATCGGACACTGAGTTATCCCTTCTGTTCCATCAGACCAAGGTGATCCAATCTGCAAGTAATTACCATTTTCAACTCAACTCAAGTCTGATCTCAATATTTATAATAATATATTAATGTATCTCAAAATTAATAAGAAGCTATATATATAATATAGTGGTGTGTACCTGTCGAATACCATGCCAATGGATGGCGACATTTTCAGTTTCCAAACTGTTCTTGAGCTCTACAATGACAGTATCGTTTTGTTGAGCCAAGATTGTTGGACCTGGGGACTTCCCATTAATGGTGATGACCAGTTTGTTATAGCAATCTGGAGACTTGAACTCATGCTTTACCTCCCATTTGAAATGCCGAACTCTACTGGCCTCTGCAGATGGAACACTGATCACTAGACAAACAACAAGGAGGCACACAGACAACAACCTTGTCACAATTTGACAAAGCTCAACCATGTCTTCAATTCCTATCTCCTATCTCCTATCTCCTATCGTCAGGTACAAAATAATGGGTTTGTTATAATAACTGAATTAATTGAAATGGGAAGGAAACTGGTATGCTTGATTGAAGTGTTTGATCCTCTTCTTGATCTTTGTATATATATATATGAAGATGTGTTGATTGATTCCAGCCATGTGAAAGTCAATAAGAGTGGCTACCTCAGGCTGATAAAAAAAAAAAGGGTGGCTCCCTCTGCTATACCTATTACATACGAATATATCAGAGGATTGGGGGTAGGTGGAGCGAGTGGACCAAGGCAAATGTTGAAACTGGGTTGCATATACATGCGCGTATAACAGTCTAAACGAAGAAATGTCCTGGGTGTTTCCTCCTATGGGATTGGGGGTGGGGAATATTTATGAGTCCAGATCCTCTCCAACCCTCTCTCCGGTCAATGGCTGGGATTGGCCACGTCACTCTTAACAAAATCTACGGCTCAGATTAGTTAAAAAAAAATTTGAATTTCAAAGAAATTTTGCAATGGACAGTGCGTGTGTTCACACAGTCTAAAAAAAAAGTGCTTTGACTCTCTCTTTCCCTCTCACAGTCATGGCAGATTCACACATTAAATTCGCCATTTCACAACATTCTACCATACATCCCTTGCAATTCGTCCATTATTTCAACCTCCTCACCGTCAAACCCATTTGGGTCTTCAGTTTTTCCAAACCCTTCGGCGACCCTCACGCACCACCGCAACCGCCAGCACCCGCCGGACTCCTCTCCCATCCCCCACCCCCACCCCCACCCCCCCCCCAACCAGCTTCAGCCGATCCAATCCCTCATTCTTCTTCCAGATTTGAAATTTTCAGATCAATTTTTTCAGAGCAAAACGCATGTACAAATCATTAACTCTCCAAAAACAATATAAAGAAAGAAATGAAAAAATCAAAGAAAAGAAAGAAATTGAAGCAACCAGAAACTAGAGTGTTGAATTTGGATGATTTATGTGACTTGAATTTTAGAGAGAAAAGGTGGGTTTGCTTCAAAATTTGTGGCTTGAATTGTATTTTTGTTTATTTTCCATTTTTTAAGTCTGAATCATCAGATTTTGATGATTTTAACATTTGTGGCTCGATGATTTGTTGGGTGTTCTTTCAAATCTCTGAAACTTTGGTGGTAAATTTGCAGATTTTATCTTTCGATCAATGCGGAATTGTTGGTCACATTGGAGTAGATCGGCCACAGTTGGGAAGAGACAAGGAAGGGCGGGAGAGAGAAGAGAGATTGGTCGTCGGCAGCAAGAGAAGAGAGAAGAGAGTAGATCAGTTGTTGTTGTTCACCGTTGGGAAGAGAGACGGAGAAGAGAATAAAGAGAGCGCAAGCAATATAGCACAAATTTAATTTTTTTTTATAGTTAATCTAAGCCGTAGATTTTGTTAGGAATGATGTGGCCAAATCTTGACCGTTGATCAAAGGAAGGGCTGGAGAGGATCTGAACTCAACATTTACCTACGAACCAATAGTGTCGTTATAGGAGAATATTGTATTCTTACCCTTTTTCAAAAAACTTTGGTTTAATGGAATAATTTTTTGTGTCAATAGTTAGATGTTGTGTGACGCCTTCTTCTATTGTGGTTGAATTTTATAAAATGCTTTATATGTATGTTACATGTTTGAGAGGAAATAATAGACACATAGATCGCGGCCTGCTTTTGGTTGCAAGTGGTCAAAATCGACCCGACCAAGACACATGCGGGTTGAAGAAAACAGACCAAGAACCGCCATGATGATTCGCGGTTTATGCGGGTGGGTCGATCGGTTATCTTGGGGTCTTGATTCGGTTTGCGGTTTGGGCTTTTTTTAAATTGGCTTAGTTATGATATTAATTTGAACAAATTTGACATGTTGTTGGGCCACTTTTTAAGCATTTTTTTATTATTTATGAAAAAGTTATAAATTAAATTTCATGCGATGATATTATGATAACATAAATGCCCATATAATGATATAATAAATTTTACATTCTTCCAAAATACAAAAATAATTGATAAAACTAATTACAAACTAAAATATTAAAATTCACACTAAAATCAATCTCCATCCATCCATAATCCAAAGCTTACCTAAATTTTACATTCATCTAAAATGCAAAAATAATAATAAACAAGCTTACCTAAAATTTAGTACTCCAATTAATTTTACATTCATCCAAAATAAAAACAAGCTTACCAAAAATAATAAAATCAATCATCCATCCATCCATCCAAAATCTAAAGCAAGCTTACCTAAAATTTAGTACTCCAATTAATTTTACATTCATCCAAAATAAAAATAATAATAATAAACATTAGTAACAAACTAAAATAACATTGTCCACAAACTTCATCCAAAATAATTTCAAAAGGTGGTATCCATTCAAATTCCAAGACTTCACTAAACTCTTTACGTCCAATGCCCAATGTCCAATCTCATCCAACAATCTGCCAAAAAAAATTCCAATGAGCCAAATTAATAAATATAAATAAATAGATATAAATAAATAAACATTAATCTGATCTCAACTAATTAGAAAAATCTCACACATGATATTGACCAATTCTCATTTTTGGCTATTATCAATTTTTATTTTATTTTATGATATTGATTAGTTGTGTTGATGTGCAAAGATTAAAGTTGTGCACTGCCAATAATTTTCGGATTTGCGAAAAAATAATAAGAGTTCATATAAAATCTGCAGATCCACATCTAAAGTAAAGAAAAAAATAATTTTCGGATTTGTGAAAAAATAACAAAATAAAGTAAAGAAAAAAATTATATAAACTACAAAGGAATGGAAAAGAGATCCACATCTAACAAAATCTGCAGATCCACATCTAATTTCTGCAGATCCACATCAAAGGAATGAAAAAATTATATGAACAAAGGAATGGAAAAATAACAAAATCTGCTGGCACACACCCAAGTTTCTTTTATGTAGATCTACATCTAATTTCAAAAATCGAATGAAAAAGAGAGAGAGAGAGAGAGAGAGAGAGAGAGAGAGAGAGAGAACTGCTTGCCGTCCGCCGCCGCCGGAGCCGCTGCTGCCTCGCCGCCAGCCTTGCTCTTGCTTTGCCAAGCTTCTTTGCTAGGTTAGCTTGCTAGTAAGAAGGGAAGGGAAAATACAAAAGGGGGAGAGAGGAGAGAAATGAAAGACGGGCTGCTGGGTGGGTGGGGTTGGGTTCATCTAGGGTTATAACTTATATTAAATAAAATAAAGGTTTATTTTGTAATATATATATATATATATAAAAATAAAAATAAAAAAATTATAATTATACGCGGGTCGCGGGTCGCGGTTCGGGTAGGGTCAGAACCGCAACCCGACCCGAACCCGATTTTGGGCAGAAATCTTGACCCGCACCCGCCCACCTACCTATATCGAAACCGCCCAAAAGGCTGCGGGTAGGGTAGGGTCGGGCGGTTTGTGCGGGTGGGTGGGTTCTGTGCCCAGCCCTAAATAGACATATGCATTTGTGTTTGGTAGAAGATCCCATACGATACCCTCCTAATATATAAAAATTTCTCGATTGAATGGCATCCCAAAATTAATAAATTAATTGTAAGGGTTTTTTATTTCTCTTTAATTTAAATTAAAATCTGAGGGATTCGTGAAGTCTATTATTGTTCTATTTTGATGATCATGATAGTTTATTTTGAATAGCCCTATGTGTATATCATTTTTTTTTATAAATACTGTGGATTTGATAATTATAATTTTTTTATTTTATGTTGTTTGTCTAAAAAAAACGTTTTTTTAAAAAAACAAACTTGCTGTCAACTTACGAGTAGATTTGGGGTTTAATTTTTCAAATCTTTGTTTACGTGTAGGCTTTTCTTTTCTTCTTTTTTTTTCTTTCTTTTTTTTTTTTGCCCTTTTTGTTAATACATATTTGGTTTCTAAAACTTACTTTTTGTGTCAATTTAGTAATTTTAATTTGAGTTAAATTAATTTAAATTTTAATAATTTTGTAAATTTTAATTTGAGTTAAATTAATCTAATTTTAACACAGGTCAAGAAGATAAATCAAAGTCTTTTAGAAGAATTGTATTATGAAGGAAACTTATTGTGTGAGTGATATTCCGATCACACTGCCCTCCTTAGTAATCCAGCTGTAACAGGCCAAAGTAGAACCTGTCAGAACCTGACAGAAGAAAAGGCTCATGGTGGTTCTTCCATCCGGGGACACTCCGACGATCAAGTCAGTATCTCTCAAAGACAACAAGTGCTAAAATTACTGCTCAAGACTACAAATTGCGTACCTTAGACCCGCCGGGGGTGCCCTTCTTTTATAGTGTCTCTCTATCCTAGTCCCACTAGAAGTCTTACTTCTATGGACTCTCATTCAGAACTTACTTTGGACTCTACAAGAGATAAGGATAGACTCCCTAAGAATACTATCCTTATCCATCTTGAAGTCTTTCTTCATCCTAGGACTCTTGCCCCTTATCTGATCATCTCGAATTCCGATATCCTCGGAGATTACCTCGGACTCCTGTATTCTCGCAGATGACCTCGGCAACTCTGCGATAACCTCGGCGTAACTACCATAACACGGGGCACCTCGGCTGACACTTCGGTGCCACCTCGGCCACGTGCTGGTACTCAGAAAATACATCCCCACAACTGCCCCCCTAGGTTCTATTACCTCGGCGTACTGAGGTGATGAAACCTATACTGAACTTTTTTTCGTACATCGGCTTAAGAACTTTCTAGCCGAGATCATTCATTTCAGGCCGACATGTCTTCATCCAAGAACAAGAATTCAGATCAATCTTACTTCGCGCATGAGCTATCATGCACCATTTTTCAACCGTTTTACTGACGCATTTTTCCCTTATTGGTCCGTGCTGGCGACGCGCCTGCAAGCCGTCTTTTCTCTGCTTGCGCCGTCTGTCGCGTGCGTTGCCCTAGGCGCATTAAATGCTTCTGTTTTGCCGCCGTTTCACGTTTTTGACAAAACAATTGAATCTGCCCTTTGGCTCTTCACTTTTGCATTCGATTTCCTTGCTTTCTCTCTCTCTAAGCCTTCCCAAATCCGCCATTGCTCTTGCTCTAGGCTCTACAACTGGTTTTATTCCTCCATTCCTGCGAAGCTTTGGCCACTGTTACCTCTGTCGTCTGATCTCGGCGAAGCTCACTCCGGCCTTCATCTTTTCTGGTAAGCATCTGGCTTTTCTCCTCCAGTTCTTGATTTATCCCTGAAATTTCTTGCCATTGTTGTTCTGCTCTAGTATTTGATTTTGTGAATCATTCACCTGAGTGTATATTATTTCCTAGTTTTTTGCACATGTCATGAACACTTGCACTGTTGCACCTCTTGTTCTTGGTCTTCTACCCTTTCTGTTCTTGAATCTGAGACTTCGTTTCTGCTTTTCTGTTTTCCAGATTTTTGCCTTCCATACTCGTTCTTCGTAGATCTAGGTATGGGATTTGTCTGTAAGACCTTCATTTTTTAAGAAAAACTGAAACAAATTTATCAATACATAATTTAACCTCAAGCCGAGGTCCCAAGAACCCTTTAGGAATATTCTGTCTCTGTAGCCAAGTACTCATATACCAAATCCATGGGTGCGTGGAGAGATAGGGTTAACAACCCAACCAAACTAGAATTTTTTAGGCAAGAGTTCTCCATCCCCGCCGATGTTCACCTCAGGCTAGCTGGGGAAAACGACTCCATTATGCCCGATGATGATAAC
Organism: Camellia lanceoleosa; assembly: GCA_025200525.1. Lineage (NCBI taxonomy): Eukaryota > Viridiplantae > Streptophyta > Magnoliopsida > Ericales > Theaceae > Camellia > Camellia lanceoleosa. Next base: position 544,988 of record JANUSC010000052.1, read on the forward strand.
ATGCCTTTTCCTATAGTAGCCTTCGTCCAGTGTGGACTTCGATTCCCTCTTGATCCTCTCTTTCGCGAGGTCCTTCATTACTATTCTTTGAACCCTATGCAACTTGCCATCAACGCCTATAGGACGCTTAATGGTATAATAGCCTTAGCTCGGCAGGAAAGTGTCAGGATTACTCTTGCCGACATCCAATACTGTTACACCATGTGTGCCCTCAACCTAAAGGAGAAAGGTTATGTGTACTACCTCAAGCCGAGGTCCACCGAGTTTAAAATTGTAGCCGACCTTCCTGACTCCAACAAAGGTACTGGAGATGACTACCTTATTGTATCTGGTAACTGGGAGTTTGGCCCAGATGAAGAAGTCCATCTTTTCCCTCTCCCCCGAACAGTAAAAGAGGGCAAGGGTAAGAGCCCAACGTCTGCTGTTTAGCTATTGCTTTCTTCAAGTTTTTTTCCTTTTAAAAAACTTTATCTATTTCTGATGTTATGTTCTGTTTTGCAGACGTTCGCAAGCCTCCCAAGGACTTTCGCCAGTCCTATTACCCTGGGAAAGGCCTGAAGAAGCTCCTAGAGCTCCCCGTCCACAAACGCAAAGCTCCACTGCTGTTAAATTTCATCCCAACGTATAAGTCAACTCTGCCTGACGTCCCAAGAGCGAAGAAAAAGAGCCCATCCACAGCCACAACTCAAACCACCTCTACATCCCGGACAGATCAAGGTTCCACTTCTGACCCAAATTGATCTTCCATCCACTTCAAATTTCAATACCGATCCCAAGAATGAGAGAAAACGTCGCGACGACTTGTCAAACAAATGAGATGGTGCGCTCCAAGTTGTTCTAGATCTCCTCGCCGACCTTCCAGCCGACTTGGATTCTGTACCGTCTCAAACGGTGCCTCCACCAAAACCAAAAAGAGTCAAAAAGGCCCAGCCAAAGGCCAAAGCTACTGAGGCCGAGGTTGAAGATGCTTTGCCCATCTCCCAACTAACTTCAACTGTGAAGACCACTTCTACATCCGCCAAAAGATCTGCTGAGGCCCAGCCATCGGGGTCAACTCAGCCAAAAAGGCCGAGGTCGTCGTCTGCGACGACTTCGGGGTCCAGAATTCCCAAAGTTCCCTGGGAGCCCAAAATTACACTCGAAAACAGGCCCGTCTATGCCAACGAAAGCGCCGCCGATGTCAACATCGGCGTGGCACTCAGCACTGCAGTTCTCCTTGAGGGTAATCTTGAGCGTAATGCCAAGATGAATGAGTACGAGAACTACGCCCTCATGCTGCAGTGCTCTGTCCAAGTAAGTCTTTGAATTTGATAACTTTTCTTACTGCCACTTTTCTTCATACTTGTAAAGTCTTGTAATATTTTGTGATAACCTCTGCCTTGTGAACTTTCAGGCCATTCAACACGCCCATACCTTCTCCATGCAAGCATTTGAAGCAAAGGAGAGATTGTCCGAGATGGAGAAGGAATTTGCTGCCCTTCAAAAACAAAATAAAAGTCTCAAAAACAAAATGAAGGTTCTGGAAGATCAAGCCGAGTTGCAACTCAGGCTCAGCAAGAGGCTGACGAGAAGGCCGAGGTCATTGGCCATTAAAAACGTTGCCTTGCCAGAAGAAAGAGGCCGAGGAAAAAGCGGCCCAGGCCGAGAAAGAGCTCCAGCAAGCGCTGGCTACAAAGGATGCCGAAATAAAAGTGACCGATGATAAGGCATACGCCCAAGGCATGGCCGATGTGGCAGAAGAGTACAAGTTGCAAGTTAAGCAGGCATGCAACAGGGTTTTAACCTTGGTTGGATGTCCTTAGCCAAAAACTTGATCTTCCTCGCTAACTCGCCATGGCGTAAGGTCGGCTATCCTCTCCCTTTCCTCCTCCACCCTCAACTCAGCCGAGGAAGAAGTTGAATCAATCCGAGGTCATGGATGAAGGTGAAGAGGATAAAGATAACGAGGCCTTGGTAAGGAAACCAAAGGATGCCTGAGAGCAAGTCTCCTCCGAGGGTGACCAAGTCATGGTCTTAACTCTAGAGGAGGATGAGGGGGTGCCCAAGGAAGCTACCACGGCGCGTATATCTTCCGACCGCTTCGCCGAGAAAATCTTGAGAATACTCCGCCGAGATCGATGCCGAGATTGTGGCAGATAAGCAGGCCGAGGTCGTGGTAGACAAAGATGCTGAGGCTGTGGTAGAAGAAGACGCAGAGGTTATGAAGCAAAAAGATGCCGAGGTGGTTCTGCCAGAACCTTCGGAGGTTTCAGCCCAACCCTCTGTTCAAGTTGAAGAAGTTTGAATGTCTTTTGTATTTTCTTCTTTCTTTTGTACTCTATTCCTTTTGTTTACTCTTGTTAATGTTCCCTGAACGATGTAAGCTCCTTCTTTATGGCCGATGTGCCTTTCTTTGTTGCTTTTGAATAATTTACTTCTGCTAGGCCATTGTGCCTCCTTTATACACAACTGTTTCTCTTTGAATGCTGTAGTCTTTAATCTTTCTTCATTGCTTCTATTTGATTCTATACTTGGAATATTTTGCATGATTTACATAATTCTTCCTTCGCATAATCTCCTCGGGGTTACATACCTCGGGTATGTTTACCTATAGATTTATCTCGGCCAGGACTTCTCCTGTAAATTTTCCATAAACTTCAACAAGTATAAAGCATATAAACTTAATTTAACTTCATCCTGTAAATTGCTACAAATTTCAACAAGTGAAGATAAACAATTATATCGGCTTAACTTCAACTTGTAAATTGCTACAAATTTCAACAAGTAAAGATAAGGAATTTATCTCAGCTTAACTTTAACTTGTAAATTGCTACAAATTTCAACAAGTAAAGATAAGGAATTTATCTCAGCTGAACTTTAACTTGTAAATCGCTACAAATTTCAACAAGTAAAGATAAGAAATTTATCTCGGCTTAACTTTAACTTGTAAATCGCTACAAATTTCAACAAGTAAAGATACGGAATTTATCTCAGCTTAACTTTAACTTGTAAATTGCTACAAATTTCAACAAGTAAAGATAAGGAATTTATCTCGGCTTAACTTCAGCTAAGCATTACTAATGTCTACTCTATTTAATGTGAACCTAAGTTCCTCTTGGGTTCTCATTATTCAAAAAACAACATCATGCAAAGTTGTATAAGTTCGGAAAAATTCTGCTAAGATTTTATTGATCATATCGGCAAAAAAATCAAAGAACATCTAATGATAGAAAAACTTTAAATTACAAGTGTTCCATGGTCTAGGCAATACTTTGCCCTCATTATCTTCAAGCCGATATGCCCCATTTCCTAACACCGAAGTAATTCTGTAGGGTCCTTCCCAATTTGGGCCAAGCTTGCCCTCTCTGGGATCCTTCTTATTGCCGACGACTTTTCTCAAGACTAAGTCGTTGACTTGAAAATCCCTTGGATTGACCTTCTTGTTGTAAGCTTTGGCAAGTCTTTGGTATCTTTGCAAGTCGATCGCACTTTCCCTCTTCTTTCAACCAGTAGATCCAGATCTCGGGCTAAGAGCACATCATTAGACCCGTTCTCAACTCCTGTGTTACGATCCTCGATGCCGATCTCCAATGGAATGATCGCTTGCCATAAGCCATGGCAAGGGGATTCCGTTGATCTTCTCGGCGTAGTGCGATATGCCCAGCACCGGGCAATTCGTCTACCCACTTTCCTTTTGCTGCGGCCTCTTCTTTATTCCATCCAGAATGACTTTGTTTGATGCTTCGGCTTGCCCATTACTTTGGGGAAAGCTTGGTGTTGAAAAGTAATTCTTTATCTTGAACTTTGCGCAAAAATTCTTGATAAGTTTGCTGTCAAACTGTGTCCTGTTGTCGGCAACGATTGCTCTTGGAATCCCAAATCTGGTGATGATGTTTTTCCAGATGAAATTCTTCACATCCACATCTTGGATTTTGGCAAGAGGCTCTGCTTCTATCCATTTTGTGAAGTAGTCTGTTGCTACTAGTAGGTATTTCCGCTGCCCAGTTGCTTGGGGCAATTGTCCAACGAGATCCATGCCCCATTGGGCAAATGGCCAAGGGCCGAAACCGTTTGAAGCCGGGTTGGTCGGCCGATCTGCAAACCTCTGGCATTGTTCACACTTCTTCACATAGGCTTCTGCATCTTTTTGCATATAGAGCCACCAATACCCCTGGGTAATGGCCCTGTGAGCTAACGATCTACCCCCTGCGTGGCTTCCACAAACTCCTTCATGAATTTCATATAAAAAGTCTTCGACCTGAAAAGGGTGTACATACCTTAAAAGAGGTCCAGTGAAGGATCTTCTGTAGAGATGTCCTTCTGCTGTCAGACTGAATCTTGCCGACTTCAATCTGACCTTGTGTGCTTCCTTCCGATCTTCTGGCAGCTTGCCCTCTTTCAGGAGTGCAACAATTGCATCCATCCAGCTTGGTCCCATGTCCATACATAATGCTTCTTGCATTGTGTGTGGTGTCTCTATGCTCGGGCCTGATAGGTAATCGATCATTATTGTCCTCGTCTTTCCGGTTTGCATTGTGCTTGCTAAATTGGCTAACGCGTTGGCGTGGTTGTTATCTTCTCGGCTAACCTGAAGAAGTCGGCAGTTTTGAAACATGTCTGCCAGCCTGATGACTTCTTTTGCGTATGCCGACATCCTTTCATCTTGGGCAGTAAACTCTCCCGTAGTTTGATTCACTATAAGTTGTGAGTCACAAAAAACTATTACCTCATCTGCCTCTGCTGCTACTGCCAGCTTCAGTCCAGCAATCAATGCTTCATACTCCGCCTCGTTGTTCGAGGCTTTGAACCCCAGTCGAATAGACTGCTCCAATATCTCCCCATCGGGGGAAATTAACACTACTCCCCTGCGCCCGCCCCTAGGTTTGAGCTCCCATTAACAAAAGTTGAAAGGAATCACGATGTAAATCTTTGCAGGTCTGAGTTTTTCTTTCCTTGGTTCTTTAGCCTTGGTGGGCTTCTCCTTCCTTGTTTGGACATCATTCATCTCGGCTCCATGAGCCGATGTTCGATGTATTCTGGCGAGAACTCGGCCACGAAGTCGGCCAAGACTTGGCCCTTAATTGCTGTTCTCGGCCTGAACTCCAGGTCATATTGGCCCAAAACTACGGCCCATCTTGCGATTCTTCCAGTCAAGTCTCCTTGTTGCAATAAGGATTTTAGTGGGTGCTCTGTTAGGACCACTATCTTGTGAGCCTGAAAATAATGGTTTAGCTTCTTTGAGGCCATTACCAAGGCCAGCATCAATTTCTCCAGTGGTAGATATCTTGTTTCTGCGTCGGCCAAGGTTTTACTTACATAGTACACTGCCTTCTGCTCTCCCTTTTCTTCTCGGATAACCATAGCACCCACTGCGTGCTCCGAAACTGCTAAGTATAAAAACAGTTCCTCTCCAGGTTGAGGTGTTGAGAGGACTGGAGCCGAGGTAAGGTATTTCTTCAGGTCGGCTAAAGCGGCCTCACATTCCTCCGTCCATAAAAAATCCTTGGCCTTTTTCACCAGATTGAAAAAAGGTTTACATTTGTCCGAACTTCGACTTATGAACCTGTTTAGGGCTGCGGCCCTTCTAGTAAGCATTTGAACCTGTTTCGCCGATGTCGGACTCTGCAATTCCAGAATGGCCTTGATCTGATCTGGGCTGGCTTCAATGCCCCTTCTAGTCACCAGGTATCCCAAGAACTTACCGGATCCTACTCCAAACGCGCATTTCGATGCGTTTAGTCAGAGCCGATATGTTCTGAGTATGTCAAAGACCTCTTCTAGGACAAGATGATCCTTTGGTTCTTTGGTCTTCACGACCATATCATCAATGTAGACTTCTGATTCGCCAATCAAGTGTCTGAACATCTTGGTTACCAGTCTTTGGTAAGTTGCTCCTGCGTTCTTCAATCCAAAAGGCATGACTCTGTAATAATACAAACCTTTCGGAGTGATGAATGCTGTCTTCTCTTCATCTGGGGGGTACATGGCTATCTGGTGATACCCCCTATATGCGTCCAAGAAGCTCATTCTTCCATGTCCAGATGTGGCGTCCACCAACTGGTCGATCTTTGGCAGAGGGAAGCTGTCTTTGGGACAAGCTTTGTTCAAATTTGTAAAATCTACGCAGACCCTCCACTTGCCATTCTTCTTCTTTACTACCACGGTGTTTGATAACCATGTCGGATAATTGGCTTTTCTGATGGCCCTGGCCTCTAGAAGTCTGTCTACTTCCTCCTCCATTGCTTCGACGTGCGTCAACGTCGGTCTTCTGGCTCGTTGTATCACAGGTTTGGCCGATCTGTCGACGTTGAGTCTGTGACACGTGACCTCGGGGTCAATGCCAGGCATTTCATAGGGCGTCTAGGCAAACACCTCAATATTTTTCCTGAGAAAGGCTTCCAACTCCCTTTCTTCTTCTTCGGCTAATCCTATGCCGAGAAGAAAGAAGCGTTCCTCATTTCCCTCTTGGACGAAGATTTTCTTCAATGCTTCTTCACTTTTCTCGGTCGGCTCCTTGCCGAAATCATCTAGGACCTTCATGTCCTCTTTTTCAACTTCTGCTTCCTCTAGTTCTCGAATGCTGCAGGTTAACTTCATTGCTGCCATGGAGCAGTTTTTCGCCTGCAACTGATCTCCTCTGACTTCCTCGATCCCATGTTCTGTTGGGAACCGTAGCAGTTGATGCAATGTTGAGGGAACTGCCCCCATTGCATGCAACCACGGCCTCCCCAGGATGATGTTGTAGGGCAAGGGTGTATCAATCACAATGAATTCTGTCTTGATCTTCTTCGTGCCAGCTTGTACCTCTAAGCTTGTTGCGCCTAAAGGCCATGTCGGCGTTCCATTGAAGCCGACCATCGCCGTTGATCGCTCCATGTCATCAGAGTGAAGGCCTAACTCCTTGTAACATCTGACATACATGATGTCGCAGGAGCTGCCTTGATCAATCAAGATGCGTTTCACTTGGCACTCCCCAACCTGGAGGGATACTACCAGGGCATCATTGTACGGGTGCTGAACCATATCAAGGTCGGCCTCTGTGAAGGTTATCATCGGTCCTTGGCAATCTTCAGGCCGAGGTCTTTTCAGTCCGACCTGGTTGACGTGCTGCAGATGTTTTACCCTCTGTGTCTCCCCCCGTATGTCGTTTTCATTCACCTTTGAGTGGATCACATTAACCACCCGAGGTCCACACTCGTGGTTCTTCTGCATTGGGGGCGGGCTGGCGCTTGAGGCAATCGTGCCTGTTCTTCCCTTGTTTTGGCCTTATCCACAAGGTCTCTCAGATGGCCTTGCCTCACCAAATCTTCTAAGTGGGCTTTAAGGGCTCTGCAACCCTGAGTTGGGTGCCCCTACTCATTGTGGTAAGCACAATGCCTACCAAGGTTTCTCCCCATAAATTCTCCTGGTGCTCTTCTTGGCATACAAGTAGTGATTTGAATTTGATCAAGGACTTTTGGACCGGAATTGAACACCGTAAATCGCTTGCTTAGCCCTCAACTCATCTCTGTTTGTTCGTCCATTGTTACCTCGGCCTCGCTTGGCCGTTGCCTTCGCCCGTCTCCTTATTCCCGATGTATCTTCCTCGGCTCGCATACTTCTCGATTCTCGCCATGAGCTCTTCCATACTCTTTAGCGGGGTTTTTGCCAAGGACTTCCCATGATGGGCGGTCATCCTTGAGCCGTTCTTGAAAGAGAGCGACCGTCACCTCTGGTTGCATTCAGTATTCGATTGAACACCTCATAGTACCGCTTTGCATAGGCCCTAAGGCTTTCATCTTTGCCGATCTTGAGCCATCAACGATCCACCCTCAATGGTCAGCGCTTTGTTTGTTATGAACACGGCCACAAACATTTCGGCCAGCCTTCCCGACTCTTCACGCGCCCTTCGGTAATTTGTGGAACCAATCGATGCAATCTCCCGAAGGATGAAGGGAACACTTTCTGAAACAACGGCTCGTTCCCATATAATGCCATTGAATTCAAAAATAATCCAACATGGAAGTTAGGGTCTGACTTACCATCATATATCTGGAACCTCGGCATACTGAATCTTTTCGGCGCGACGAATTTGTCCAATTCCACCGAGAATGGCGTCCTCGGCTTAACCGGGGAGGTTACTTCGGCTCCAGCATTCTCCTGCTTCCTCTTGAGGTAATCTCTCAAGTCCTCTTTACTTCTCCCTGCAGCCCGGCTGTCATTGGACTTCAGCCTTTTCGGCGCACTACTCTCGGCCTCATGGTGGCCCCTTTTCGATCCTTCTCCGCAGGACGCATCGAAACACAATATCCGCCCCGGAACATGCCGATGTTCTTTGGGGTCTGCTTCCTTCTCGCGATATGTCCTTCGGGACTCTTCTCTCCTCGGCTCTTCTCGGCCGACTTCCCTGGAGGGTCGGTGAGAGTGCCTTCCGCTCCTCGTGTGCTGAGGGGCTTCGGGGATTTCTTTCCGCCCCTTCTTCTGGGTGTTTGCTGCCGGCATTGGCGTGTCCTGTAGCGGGTACGGCGGTTGCATGACATTATTTTGCATCATGAAGTTGACGACCGACTGAAGGTCTGCCAACTTGTTTGCCATCTCCTTTACTTCTTCATCCCTCCTCAGACACCTGTCTTTCCAGATCTGGAGGCTGTCCTCGTTATAGTACTTGCCCTGGTCTGCTTTCTTCGATGCGTCGCCATCTTGGCCGACGCCTTTCTCTGCGTGATTCTGATCACGAGCTTCTTCGTTATGATCTCCTCCTTCAGCGTTAGGGTCGACGAGTCTTCCACTCCCAGCTGGAGTGTCGTCCCCAATATTTTCCTTCTGCGCGTTACTGGCCATCTACTCTCCTTTCGTTCCCACAGACGGCGCCAAATTGTGTGAGTGATATTCCGATCACACTGCCCTCCTTAGTAATCCAGCTGTAGAACACAGGCAGAGTAGACGGCGCCCTGTAATCTGCACAGAAAGAAAAGGCTCCGGCGGTGGTTCTTCCACCTGGGGGCACTCCGACGATCAAGTTAGTATCTCTCAAAGACAACAAGTGCTAAAATTACTGCTCAAGACTACAAATTGCGTACCTTAGACCCACCGGGGGTGCCCTTCTTTTATAGTGTCTCTCTATCCTAGTCCCACTAGAAGTCTTACTTCTATGGACTCTCATTCAGAACTTACTTTGGACTCTACAAGAGATAAGGATAGACTCCCTAAGAATACTATCCTTATCCATCTTGAAGTCTTTCTTCATCCTAGGACTCTTGCCCCTTATCTGATCATCTCGGATTCCGATATCCTCGGAGATTACCTCGGACTCCTGTATTCTCGCAGATGACCTCGGCAACTCTGCGATAACCTCGGCGTAACTACCATAACACGTGGCACCTCGGCTGACACTTCGGTGCCACCTCGGCCACGTGCTGGTACTCAGAAAATACATCCCCACACTTATTAATAAAGTTACCCTTTCTGGATGAATAATACTACAGATCATGAAAAAAATATCATAAAATACATCATGAAGATCTTTCATCCTTTAATTAGTGTGTGGTGTTTTATTGTATGTGTAATATTAAACGTGGAGAATCTTTCATGATCATACTCATGATATTTTTTTCATGATTCCTATCATTACTCTGTAGAAAGATTTAAGTTCAATTGCATTTCAAAATTGAAAAAATTCAAAGTGATATGAAATGCATATTTTAAAACAAAAAATTTTACATAAAATTTACAAAAATAAAATTTGGATGACCAAACACAAAATGGATATTTTAAGAAAGATATGTGTATTTATAATTTGATCGAATAAAGCTATGCACCAATTGATATACTAATTAATATACTAACGGATGATGTAACATAATTTTATTGGTTTTATTGGTTTTGAGTCTTTTTGTTTGTATAAGAAGTGCGGTCCATAATTTTGAAATTGCATTGTTATAGTATATATTGGTATATTAATTGATATAATAATTGATGTGTGCAGCACAATTGAATTTGTTCAGAAGTTTTTGCTCTATTTGTTGTATGGTTATGACTTCTTTTTTTTTCTTCCCATAATTGAATGTCCAAATTAATAATATGATTTTTATGATATTTGTAATTTATCTTCTACTAATTGTATTTTCTTAATTGTTTTCATGAAATTTAACATTCAATATTAGAAATAAACAACAACGGGGTAGAAATAAACAATACAAATACCAAACTTCTCTATATAGAAGTTGAGCCCCTAATATCACACCACAAAGTGGTGATCACTAGGCCAAATGCCCTGATATAATAATTTATAATTTATTATATTAAAGAATAGATATAGATAATAAAGATATAGGGTGAATTGCGATGGTGATTCCTATATTTTAGTCTTTGTGTAATTTTAATTCTTGTAATTTTAATTGACTCAATTTTGATCATAAATTTATAACTTTGTTACAATTTAGTTCAATTAATTACACTCTTAATTTTTTATGAGATACAAATATAAGTGGCATGCGTCAGATTTTTAAGAGCTAAATTATAAATTTACTCAACTCAGTAAGTCAATATCCACTAATTTAGTGATAATTTTTTATCAAAAACATTACCGACATTATCAATTGGACAAAATGGACATAAAGTCTAAAATTAACAATCAAATTTGAGCCAATTAAAAATATATGAACCAAAATAATATAAAGAGTAAAATATAAGAACCATTAACATAATTTGTCCAAAGATATATGAATGTAGCCTACAAAATTTTATTTTGTAATTACTTTTCTAAATAATTTATCTCAAGAGCATTTGTTGTTTATAAAAATGAATATTGTATATGAGTAGAGGTAGACTTTGTCGTTATTTGTTTGATTCCCTGCATCACGATTCTTGAAATCATCAATTACATGACGTGGTCATTTAGAAGAAAAGTTATTCGGTGGTTTTGAGATATTGACCGGTGGTATCCCGAGAGCATTAGAAATTGTCGAGAGGGTGATACTCACAGGCTTAGTTTGGCATAATACAAAAAAATTAAAAAAGTTAAAAAGTCACTATCCTATTTAAGTTACATCATCTCATTTAAATCACATTATTTATCTACCGCATCACTTCAAATCAAACTCATATTTTACGTTTTTTCATAAAAAGTCAAAAAGTATACTTATTTAAATTATTTCAAACAATTCTATAATTTGATGTTAGATGATGATGAATAATAAGGGACATGATAGTTGTTGTGATTAACGACAATATTGTCACATGGTCCAAATTTTTTCATTTAGAAATGTAGTAATTAATTCCGGACCAAGAAAAGTAAACAAAAAGGAATTGGCAAAAGTAGGACTGATTAGCAGCGCGGTGCTGATTTTTTATATATTTTATGCAAAGAAAGAGCCTTGAAGTTTCTGATCTTATTTCAACTTTTTCTATGTTTAAAAAGTACGACTTGAGATCTGGAAACCACCCATTTTTTGTGTCACGCAACAATCTCAATAAATAGGTCCTTTTATTTTTAAAAAGTTTTTTAAATGCATTATTAACAAGTTTAAAATTGATATATAAATATATATTAGTGGTGTTTGTCCACTCAATGGGTGTATTATAAAATTTAAAAATTATAAATTCTAATTTTAATTTAAATTCATATATTGTGTGCTGTTCAAGTAATAAGTTCACTAGATCAAAGGTTTTGATTTCAAGTCTTAACATCCTCTCTCTATAGCCCTTTAGATTATAATTCATTTCCTAGATTATAACTCACTTCCCTCTCTCACAAAAAATTGATTATAATCAATTTTTAATTAATTTTTAACCAAAAAGCTGATTATAACTATCTTCTTAAAATAGCCCCTAATTTTACATTTTAAATAAAATAGGATAGTGATGTTCTATGTCAACACCATCTCAAGCCTTACTTTTATAATAATATAGATAGATATTAATAAAAATATGTGATATAAATATATGTAATTATTTTAAATTTTATTAATCAATATAATTAGAGTAATTGTTAACAAAACTCTTTCCAAAGCATAATCGTGGATAATTTGTGGACGCCCCCACAAAAACAATGCAGTAATCTATGCCTTTTTTATTTTTATTTTTTTTCCTTATTTTATGGTTATTTATTTATTTATTGAAAAAAAGTAAGATATTATAGTTGTAAAGTGTAGATTTCACCAAAAAGAAAAAGAAAAAAGAAAAAAACTTTCGCCGTGGTTGGCAAGTTGGATTTGGAGGATTTTTTTTTTTTTTTTTGGGATAAAAATCACATAAAGGCAAAATAGACTAAAATAATTAATAAGAGAAAATGTCATATTAAATGTATAATAATTTCACTTTTTCTCTTATAAATATTACATTCAATCATAAAAAAATTCAGCCATCTTCCAAAATACAAAAATTTTAACTTACTAAAATAATTAAAAACTAAAATAATCTATTAAAATAACTATTAAACTAAAATAATCTATTAATCTATTAAAATAATCTACTAAACTAAAATAATCTTTTATGGAAAAATGTGTATTAAAAAATTATATAAATTAGTGTGTAGGAAAAAATTAAGATTAAAAATTATGCAGTCGTAATTTTTGACTTTTAATAAATAATATTAATTTTTTAACTTTTTAAATAACTTTTTAACTTTTTAACTTTTTATGAACTTGTTAAATTTGACCTAACTTCACAAACAAGAAAAAGTGTATATCTCATCGGACTGTCTTTGGTGTAAAACGCGTTGGATGCATTATTCCTTGGGTGTAAAAAAGAAAGTGCATTATTCCCTGAGAGGCAACACGTTGGATGCATCCAACTTCGTTGTTTTTTTTAAGAAAAAAGCTAATTACACATAAATAGTTTACAGAAACAATTACAGACAACATATAAAAGATGAAATCCATCTGTATGGATCTACATGTAGGTGGACATTTCTCGGGTTGGATTCACACTATATAATAAGAAATTTTGTGTTTATTTAAATCTGATCTAACTTGAACATTAGACATCTACATCTGTCCAAGCTCGACTTAAAAAATTAATTATAAATCTCAAACTTACTCATTAGGCTATATGTTAATTTTTTTTAAAAAAAACATTTCATAATTAAATTTAATCACACTTTATTTTTCTTAAATAAATATATTGACATTATTACAAATTGAAGATTTTTTTAAATAAATTCAATAAAACATTACAACAAATATGAGTTTCAATAAAATCAATAAAGATAAAATTTAGATCTCAAAAAAAATATTTTTTAATACATTATAACTAATTAATTAATTAATTTAATAGCGAATTAGATCGGACTGAGAGTGAAAATCTATTAATATATCAAGTTGAAAAATGTTAGTCAAACACAATACTATAAACTAAAACAACTTTTTTTGAATCTCAAAAAAATAGAATCAGGCCGGTGCCCACGCCCACCTACATGTGAAAGCCACCCTTTCCGTCATTGATTCTTTGAACCAGTTCTATGTTTATAGCAGAGTTCATTTTTTAAAGGCTTTTTTGCTTAATGCTCGCCTTTTCTGCTGTGATTTTAATATTAATTTAGGAAAAATGATTCATTCATGTAATTTTTTCCCCTCGCAATTCTTTGAAAAGTTAATCTAGATATATCATCCCAATCAAAAGAAGAATTAAAAAAATAAATAAAAAAAGAAGGGTTAATTACAAATACATTTCCTTAGGCTTTGTTTAAATACAAATCACCCTTTGTAGTTCTGGTAATTACATACCACCTATAATGTTTCTAATTTTATGACAAATGGTCCCAGGACAATTATGAATTCATTTTGTCAGTTAATTCCGTTAAATAATTTTTTTTAATAAAAAAATATTTATAATTTTCCAAATCACATCATTCTCTTTCTCTCTACTTACATTTTTTATATTTTGTAATCCTGACGTAATATTATTTTCCTGAGAAAAGATAGGGATCATGAAAAAACTTTCATGAAAATGATCATGAAAGATTTATGACTTTTAGATTACCTTGATTAGTGTGTAATGCTTTATTTTAAGTGTAATTCAAGGATCATAAATATTTCATAATCATTTTCATGAAATTTTTTTTATAATACCTAACATTGCTCTATTTTCCTTCATAGTTCCAATCATGTGACATGTCTCCGGCCTTAATTGCTTAAATTGGGCCTTGATTGCATAAGTCCACTGATTTTAATATGTTAATTAGATACCCATCCCAATCATAAGAAACAAAATAATAATAATAAAACAAGTACCTATCTCTCTCTACTTTTATATTTTGTATGTGTCATGGCAGTGAACTGGTGTTATGTTATGCACGAACATTTTAAAAAATAAAAGAAAAATTTTAAGCCATAAGTTTTGAATTCAAATAGTTCACATTTGAATTTTTTTAATCTAATTTTATGTATAGCATAATAAATAATAGGTTTATACACGTGCTACATTAACTTAAATTTTGTGACTTAAGTTATTTGAAATATATAAAACTAAAAATTATGTTTAAATATGAAAATTAAAATTAAGAAATATAGTTAGACATTTTGTTTGATTGAATACATGTTTTTTATTAAATTAAATTAGGTTTATTACATCTTTTTTAGATCTTATAAAAAAAAAACAAAAATAAAAATTGCATTGATTTCCAACTTAGAAAGTTTGATCAAACTGAAGGAGAACCAAAGGTTGAATATTTTGGACCTCACCAAAAGGGGGGTTTTTTTTTTTTTTTTGGTGAATAAGTCAAAAAAAAAAAAAATACAAAATTACAAGGGTATGCCCTAGGCCCTGCTTGTCTTTAAAATAGGAAGAACAAAACAAAGAAAACTAAGCCAAACAAAAGAAAAGATAAATGCACAACTCGCATGAACAGGGACGGAATTAAGAAAAAACTATAAGGAGTTATGGCCTTTTATTTCTGTGAAAAATACTGTTTGCCATAGCACTTTAAAAATATATATCATTTTATACATAAAATGACTCTGCAGTATAAAAAATATATATCTTTTTTCTTTAAACCATCTTGTATTCTCTTTGTATTTTGTACCAAAAAAACTTCTTCATCCTATTAGAGATTGCTTTTATGTTATATAATTTTTTTTCTATGTATATATACAATTTATATATTCTACATACATATGTATTTGTATATATGGTGTAAAAAAATGTTGTTCTTTTAGCCTTTCCGATAATAAAATTCTCCGTCCCTGCACATGAAGGCTGAAAAACTATATTGAATTCATACCACTTATAATGTTTTTAATTTCATAACAAATGATCTCAGGACAGTTATGAATTCATTTTGTCAGTTAATTCTATTAAATAATTTTTTTTAATAAAAAAATATTTATAATTTTCCAAATCACATCATTCTCTTTCTCTCTACTTACATTTTTTTATATTTTGTAATCCTTATGTAGTATTATTTTCCTTCATAGTTCCAATCAGTGAACTGGTGTTATGTTATGCACGAACATTTTAAAAAATAAAAGAAAAACTTTAAGACATAAGTTTTGAATTCAAATAGTTCACATTTGAATTTTTTTAATCTAATTTTATGTATAGCATAATAAATAATAGGTTTATACACGTGCTACATTAACTTAAATTTTGTGACTTAAGTTATTTGAAATATATAAAACTAAAAATTATGTTTAAATATGAAAATTAAAATTAAGAAATACAGTTAGACATTTTGTTTGATTGAATACATGTTTTTTATTAAATTAAATTAAGTTTATTACATCTTTTTCAGATCTTATAAAAAAAAGAAAAATAAAAATTGCATTGATTTCCAACTTAGAAAGTTTGATCAAACTGAAGGAGAACTAAAGGTTGAATATTTTGGAAAACTTGATCGGTGCAAAACTTCAAGTGCACAGTATCGTAGTTTTATAGTAAAGTGATGAGAAGAGTATCGTCCTCGGGGATTGGTAACTTACTTTTGACAAATACTGAAATTATACTAATCTTGACTTTATTTAGAAAAGTCACTAAGATTTCTGTAATTGCAATTTAAAATAAAATTAATTCAAAGAAAATACTCAAAGGAATTGAAAGAAATTGTTTGAAAATCAAATCAATGGGAAAGAAAACTTCTAGGAAATTGATTTCACCTAATCCCTCACTATGCTTTACTCACCTAACTAATTCAATTTAATTCTCTCTGCTTGTTAGCAAATCTCCAATTCATCCAAATACCAAGCATTAAGACCGGCGATTTTAATACTACATAGGTTCACACAGGTCTTTCGATCTCTATATTTACCTATGCCGAAATATCCAAGATCTATCTTGTAATTTCCTCTTTCGATAGCAAATCACAAGATTAAAAATCATCTAATTAATGGCCAGTTAATTAGAAGCAATAAATTTAGAATAAATCAGACAAACATAGAAGAAAGTTACTTCAAATTAGTTTAGCAAAGCAAGCATAGTTCAGAACTAGATTACATCGTTTTCCTAGAAATAAGAGAATTTAGTTCATGCTAAAAATTAAACAAAACACAAACGGATTCACCATAATTTTTCTGAGAATAATAGAAGAGAAATGAACTCTGAAAAAAAATGCTCCGCTTGCTGTTCCAGCCTTCTACTCCTTAGCAGCTTCCAGAGAAAAATTATGAAGGAAAATTCTCCACCTTCTGTTTCAAACTCCTCTCTCTCTCTCTCTTTTTCTCTTCCCCCTTTTAAGAAAAGAATATCTCTATATATATAACCAGGTGCCAAAAAATTCAAATCAAATGCCGTATCTTCTGTTTTGTGCTGCACCCAAAACAAATTGCTTGAAAACCTGCTATATCTTCTGCCAAATCCCAAAAATAAGGGCTTCTTATCCTTTTTGAGAAGACCAAGTCAATCTTGTCTTGTGTCTATCCAAATTTCTCTTAGAAAAGATGATGGGTCCCACTCCAAAAGGCAAGAAAACACTTTGTAACAATCCATGCGTGAATCCCTCTCATATTTCAAAATGCCAATTTTTTTTTATTCAAAAGAATTT
Organism: Camellia lanceoleosa; assembly: GCA_025200525.1. Classification (NCBI taxonomy): domain Eukaryota; kingdom Viridiplantae; phylum Streptophyta; class Magnoliopsida; order Ericales; family Theaceae; genus Camellia; species Camellia lanceoleosa. The sequence continues at coordinate 561,921 of JANUSC010000052.1, forward strand.
GACTTGATCTTAAACAGCACCTTTTCAATCTTCATTTTCTTCAAAATCTGAAATAAAATTTAAATAACAACAATGAAGCCTAAAACAAACCAAAAATAAATAAAATTAGACTAAAGTTTAAAGTTAAGAAGTGATAAATTATACATATATTATGCAAGTCATCACTCACCAAAAGGGGGGTTTTTTTTTTTTAGTTAATAAGTCAAAATATATATATATATATATACAAAATTACAAGGAGTATGCCTAGGCCCTGATTGTCTTTACAATAGGAAGAACAAAACAAAGAAAACTAAGCCAAACAAAAGAAAAGAGAAATGCACAACTCGCATGAACATAGACGGAATTAAGAAAAAAGACTATAAAGGGACATGGTTCCCTGTTTCTGTAAAAAATACTGTTTGTCATAGTATTTTAAAAATATATATCATTTTATACATAAAATGACTCTCTAGTATAAAAAATATATTTTTTCTTTTTCTCCCATCTTGTATTCTTTTTCTATTTTGCACCAGAAAAACTTCTTCATCCTATTAGAGATTGCTTTTATAGTATATAATTTTTTTTCTATATATATATATATACTGAGAGGTTAATTTATATGGTTAAATTGGGCCGAGCTGGGTAATGGGCCATTAATAGGCCAGAATAAGAACAACAGAGTGAAAGGAGCCCAAAACCCAGAAGTTAGTCCGGTCTGAATGAGACTTGAAGATTATTCCGGACTAAAAATACTTTGTGCTTAGACCGGTCTAAGGTTACTTTGAAGGTAGTTCGGTCTCCAAAGTTAGACCGGTCGTAGGTAAAGCGCAGACAGCTCGGTAGGACCTAGCTAATTGTTAGCACGGTTCAAACAACATAGTTAGCACGGTTTGAGCAGGAAGAGCCGAGGCAGAGCAGTGAATGAGGGGACCAAACTGTCGATAGTTCGGTCTACTCCGTGGCTCAGCATGGCCATGCTTACTTCGGTCGTGGTAGTTCGGACATGGTAAAACCATCTCACTTGGTTTAAGCAGTGAGGGGGGTGTTGAAGGATAAGCATTATCCTTCAAGGAGTATGAATCCTAGGAGGACTCTACATGGAGGAGTAGAAGTCCTACTAGGATTGTGCCACACGAAACCTATAAAAGTTCACAAACATCACCTATGAAGAGGTAATACAACTTTGTTTTCTGAATACATAGAGCTTTTGTCTAATTGTCAAGCTTACTGACTTAGGCATCGGAGAGGTTTCCGGCACACACCCGCCGGCTAGCTCACGTTTGTGTTTTCAGGTGATAAAACGACGACGTAAGGAGGAACGCAGACTTGATTAACAGGATTATACGAGAAGGTTTATTTCTTTCTCGTACAATTGGCGCCGTCTGTGGGAATTCAGACAAGAACAAAACCTCTTGATCAAGCTTTTCCTCTCGAAAATCAATGGTGCACAACGAAGATTTGCCACAATCTGCCATTGACGGACAAACACCCGAAGGAGGTGCGAGACGCGAAGGTCTACCTCTTATCCCTCCTATGGTGGATTTGGAGCCACAAAGACAGAATCCCAAGAGGGATACAAGGGGAAGAAGGCGGACTAACAGCCCCCATCATTCTCGTTCGCAAAGTCCAGAGAGATAAAGGCGGAGGATTGATCCTCAGGCTTTGGAGGATCATGTCAAGGAGCAGGATGAGTTGATACGTCGGATGGTGGCGGACATGGAATCTCTAAAGCGCCAGGTGAAGGTAAAAGGAGTGGCGACAGGAGAGGGGCGCACAAACAAGACGCCCCCTCGCCACTCGGAAGGTCGTAGTAGGAATACCACACCCTCTCAAGCAGAGAGTAGAAGCCTCAGGACAGACGATATGCAATCTAGATCATCCAAAACTCATCACTCCAGGTCTGAGAGGACGAGATCTGAGAGGTCATACACCGAGGGAAGCACATATTGGCCCTCACATACGCACCAAACGAGGTCCAGACAGACAGAGTTGCCCAGATCGTCCGACCTACGAACCGTACTAGAAGAGAAGGCACGATAGAAGGAGGACGCCAGGGCACGCGATCCGCATAGAGTTTCTGCCTTGCAGCGGTTGGCTCCTCGGACGCACGGAAGCGTCAAGGTTGGAATGCCAATACCGCACCCTGCCTACGAACCAACGGACAAGGCATTGGCAAGGCTGCAGACCTCACCGTTCGTTCTGGCAATAAAGAATGCACCCCTACCATTAGGCTTCCTACAGCCCAAGTTTACTACATATGAGGGGAAGACGGACCCCTACTCACACTTGAGCCACTTTCGCCAGGTTATGGCTGTATACCGGCGACACGAGGCCTTGATGTGCATCCTCTTCCCATCTAGCCTTGGCGACCTAGGCTTGACTTGGTTCGAGAAACTTCTAGAAGGCAGCATAGCCTATTGGGCGTAATTGGCGGAGGCGTTCGTGACGAGGTTCCGAACAAACACTAAAACCCCGGTGGAGATCGACCAGCTGCTCTCCATCGACATGGGCGACAAGGAGACCCTAAGATCCTGCAATAGTCGTTACTGGGAGACCTTCAACCAGATTGGGGACTGTCCCACCAATCTCGCCATTGCACAGTACAAGAGAGGCCTTCCAGTCGGGAATAGACTAAGGGACTCAATCACTATGACACCACCCCTCACCATGGAAGCCCTGATGGAGAGAGTGCATTAGCACATCAAGGTGGAAGAGGATGGCGCACGTGCCAAAACAAAATCTGGCACGACCACAGTACCAGAAAAGAAGGCCTCAGCAAAGGTCAACGCGGTAGATCGTCCGAACAGAAACGGACGTGGCAGGCGAGACAACGAAGAGGACCAGGATAAAAGATGGCTGAGAGTCCGCACTGCCATAACCACGGTCTTCAAGAAACCGATCTACCGAATTCTAAGTGAAATAAGAGACGAGCCTTTCGTCAGATGGCCTGCCAAGCTAGGAGAGGCCCAGAAGGACTATGACGAAAGATCACGGTGCACCTTCCACAAAGAAAAGGGGCACCGCACTGAGAATTACACGCCATTAAAACAGCACCTGGAGGAGTTGGTGGCAGCAGGCCACCTGGATAAATACATCGAAGGAGGGGCGCAACCAGCCCCCCAGGACCATAATAACCCCAATGGAATGCCAATCGATGCCCCACCTCAAGGCATTATCAATGTGATACATGGAGTCTTTGAACCTGAGTGTGTATGCGAGCTCAGGGGATCAATCAAAAAGACTGAACACTTAAGAGAGGTGCTAAGTGCCCAACCTGCTATCAAAAAGGGGAAGACAGAGGCCACAAACGTCATGTCTTTTTCGGATAAAAACTTGGAACGGATATATTGCCCTCACAATGATGCCCTGGTCGTCACTCTCCGAGTCAAGGATTTTGACGTCAAGCGGATTCTGATTGACTAGGGTAGTTCATGTGAAATCATGTACTACGAAACATTTAAACAACTGCAGCTACAAGACAAAGACTTGGCGTCTGCCGTATCTCCCCTAATTGGATTCAACTCCATGCCGGAATGGCCCATCGGCAAAATAATTCTTCCAGTCAGAGCAGGAAGCGTGACAAAACAAGTGGAGTCTTGGGTATTGAAGGTCCCCTCCACTAATAACATCATCTTGGGCAGAACATGGCTGCATGCCATGCGATCGGTGGCGTCATCCTACCACCAAGTAATGCGGTTCCCCAACGACACCGAGGTAATAGAAGAAGTCTATAGAGATCAGATCATGTCGAAGCAATGCTTCGTCATGGTGAATGGCAGCCGCGCTGCCAAAGGGTACGTTCATTCGGTGGAAGAACCTGAGAGCAATGAACTATTCGCAGATGTCAGCAAAGCAGCTGATCAGAAAGTGGTGGAAGACTTGGTAGAGGTAAGAATAGATGAAAAGAACCCGGATAAGTTCTTTTTACTCGGTTCGTCGTTGTCCAGCACTGAGAGATTAGAGGTATTGGAATTTTTGACCTCTAACATCGAAGTGTTCGCCTGGACACCATACGACATGCCAGGTATTGATCCCAACTTCATCTGCCACCAACTCAATGTCCACCCATCCGCCAGACCAATCATTCAACGCACACGCAGATCGGTACTCCACCATGCTGAGATAGTAGCGGAAGAAGTAGGAAACCTGCTAGAGGCAGGAGTAATTAGAGAAGTGCACTGCCCAAGATGGATCTCCAACACAGTGGTAGTGCCAAAGAAGAATGGCAAGTGGCGTGTCTGCGTTGACTACAAAACAGTCAACAAGGCGTGCCCAAAAGACAGCTTTCCTCTACCACGGATAGATCAACTGGTAGACCTAACGGCGGGGCACAACCGGCTTAGCTTTCTGGATGCATACAGAGGCTACCACCAAATCGCCATGCATGAACCAGACCAGGAGGTCACATCCTTTACAACTCCAAGAGGATTGTACTGTTACAAGGTCATGCTCTTTGGCCTAAAGAACGTAGGGGCGACATTCCAACGGATGGTCACCAAGATGTTTGAACCATTGTTAGGCAGAACAATGGAGGCTTACATCGACGACATGGTGGTCAAGAGCAAGGATAAGAATGACCATCTCAAGGACTTAGGCGAGATGTTTAAGATACTGAAGAAGCACAAGTTGCACCTCAATGCATCCAAGTGTGCATTCGGAGTGGGATCTGGCAAATTCCTGGGCTTCCTGGTGACCAACCGGGGTATAGAAGCAGACCCCTCTCATATCAAAGCAATCTAGGATTTGGAAAGACCAAACTCAGTAAAAGAAGTGCAGCATCTCACCGGCATGGCAGCTGCGCTCAATCGGTTCATAAGCCGGTCATCAAACAGACTACGACCATTCTTCCATGCACTAAAAGCCAAGTTTGAGTGGGACGGAGAATGCGACCGCGCTCTGGAAAGCTTAAAGGAATATATGTCCTCTCCACCACTGCTTGTCACCCCAGTACCTGGAGAGGAACTCTTCCTGTACCTAGCAGTCTCTCAGCACGCAATTAGCGCAGTACTGGTCCGTGCAGAAGGGATCCAACATCTGCCCATCTACTATGTCAGCAAGACATTGCTGGGAGCCGAAACAAGGTCCCTGCCACTGGAAAAATTGGCTCTGGCCTTGATAATGGCCTCAAGGAAGTTGTCGCATTATTTTCACGCCCACACCATAGTCGTCCTCACAGCCTTTCCATTAAAAGCCCTCTTTGAAAGGGCGAACTTTTCTAGACGAATTCTGAAGTGGGCAGTAGAATTGGGACAATTCGACATCAAGTTCCAACCCAGAACCGCGATAAAGGCTCAAGCTTTGGCAGACTTTGTCGCAGAATTCACCCCAGGAAGCCATCATATCTGCCCAATCGACCTCACTAAAGCAACCGAACTAGGGATGGAAGTTGACGTCGGAATAACGCAACCCCTGGTGCAAATTACCCAATCAGGTCCCAAGGCAGACCAAAGCAAAGTAAGGGAGGAAGACGCAAACCATGCTACACCAAGTCAAGACTCACCAACAAACAAAGACTTGGTACAATCAAATAGCGAGGGGCAGACGGCAAGCATGGACCTTGAAGAAGACACCAGCAACATGGAGGATCCCAAGGCATCATCTGATCCCTCCACTTGCTGGAAGTTGTTCGTTGGAGAGATGTGGAAGCTCTTCGTGGATGGAACATCCAACCGGCATAGAGCAGGGCTCAGCATAGTCCTCATCTCTCCAGACGGCCTAGTGGTGGAGCAAGCAATCAACATTGGCTTCCCAGCATCAAACAACGAAGCGGAGTATGAAGGGCTTCTTGCAGGCCTCAAATCAGCATTCTTCATGAAGGCCACCGAGCTAATAGTTTACAGCGACTCACAGCTCGTGGTAAACCAAATATCTGGCGACTACGAAGCAAAGGATGACAGGATGGCCAAATACCAAGAGTTGGTCAGAATAGAGATCAAAAAATTTGAAGTGGTCAGGATAGAACAAATCGGCAGGGAGGAAAACAGCAGAGCGGACGAACTAGCAGGCTTTGCCTAAATGGCAGACACTTCCATCCCTCATCCATTACTGATCGACTACCTTCCTAGACCAAGCATTGAAGACCCCGAAGCAGAAGAGGTATGTTGCGCAGAGCTAGGCCCCTCTTGGATGGATCCCATCATCCTGTTCTTAAAAGATGGCATCTTACCAGAAGGGAAGAAAGAAGCCAACAGAATAAGAGCAAAGTCGCAGCGATTTTGGCTCTTCCCATCTCTAGCATTATACAAGAAGTCGTTCTCAGGACCCTACCTAAAGTGTGTTCATCCCAGGAAAGTGGAAGCATTCTTATTCGAAATATACGAGGGCGTATGCGGAAGCCATCAAGGAGGAAGATCACTAGCATACAAAGCAATTTCGCAAGGATATTGGTGGCCATACATGCAAGCAGACTCAGAAAAGTATGTCAAAAAGTGCGAAAAGTGTCAAAAGTTCGCACACCAAATACACCAACCTGCCAGAGAACTTCTACCCCTAACCAGCCCATGGCCCTTCGCAATGTGGGAACTGGATATAGTAGGACCACTTCCAACAGCACCAGGGAACAGAAAGTTCTTCTTTACAGCAACTGACTACTTCACAAAATGGGTGGAAGTAAAAGCCTTGGCGTCAATCAAGGAAAAAGATGTGAAAAAGTTTGTCTGGCAGAATGTCATCACTCGATTTGGCATACCAAAGGCACTGATATCAGACAACGGCACTCAGTTCGATGGCAGAATCTTTAGAGGCTTTTGTGAAGAATAAAAGATAGAGTTCTACAATTCTACACCGGCATATCCCTAAGCAAATGGACAGGCAGAAGCATCAAACAAGGTAGTCTTGGATGGATTAAAGAAAAGGTTAGAAAGAGCAAAAGGCAAGTGGGTAGAAGAGCTCCTTCATGTTTTATGGGCTTACCGCACCATGCCCCGGCGATCAACAGGAGAAACACCATTCTCCTTAGCTTACGGCATGGAAGTAGTAATCCCACTGGAAGTTGGCCTCCCCACAATTCGAAGCGAGAATTTTGATCCAGACTTGAATGGCGAAGCCATAACATTAGAGCTCGACCTTGCAGAGGAAAGAAGAGAAAGAGCACTGGTTCACATTGCCTCGTTCCAACAAGAGTTATCCAGGAAATACAACAAGACAGTCCATCCAAGGCAATTCAAGGTCGGAGAATGGGTACTGCGCAAAGTGATGGGAAACACCTTGGTGCCCGGAGATGGCAAGTTAGGGCCTAATTGGGAAGGACCTTACAAAGTGGTTGGATTAGCAGGCAAAGGGACATACCACTTAGAAGATGAGAACGGCAAGACAATTCCCAGGCCATGGAATACTGCCAATCTCAAGTTATTTTATTTTTAGCTTTTTTCTTTTTTAAGTATGTGTAATTTTTTCCATTTCTCAATAAAACAAATAGTTATCTTTTCAGAATAAATATTTTTCTCTGTAACAGTTTGTTTTAGTAAATTAGTGAATTAGGGGCATAACCAAACATTTTATTCTAAGTTGGCTGGAAAAACTAACTTAGAGGTTGGCTGGATTAAACCAACACCCCTCCTAAGCCTAGGATAAGGATCCAGGCTGTAGGACGTTTGGTCGCAATAACCAAACATTTTATTCTAAGTTGGCTGGAAAAACCAACTTAGAGGTTGGCTGGATTAAACCAACTTTTGTTACTCTTTAGCTGAAGTAAGGGTATGGTTGAAGAGTGGTTGCCTGGATTAAACCAACTTTTATTACTCTTCAACCGAAGTAAGGGTATGGCTGAAGAGTGGTTGGCTGGATTAAACCAACTTTTGTTACTCTTCAGCCGAAGTAAGGATATGGCTGAAGAGTGGTTGGCTGGATTAAACCAACTTTTATTACTCTTCAGTCGAAGTAAGGGTATGGCTGAAGAGTGGTTGGCTGGATTAAACCAACTTTTATTACTCTTCAGCCGAAGTAAGGGTATGGCTGAAGAATGGTTGGCTGGATTAAACCAACTTTTATTACTCTTCAGCCGAAGTAAGGATATGGCTGAAGAGTGGTTGGCTGGATTAAACCAACTTTTGTTACTCTTCAGCCGAAGTAAGGGTATGGCTGAAGAGTGGTTGGCTGGATTAAACCAACTTTTGTTAGCCTTCAGCCGAAGTAAGAGTATGGGCTGAAAACGTGGTTTGCCAGATTAAGCTCTCTATACTCTTCAGCCGACGTTATTATATCGGCTAAAGAGTGGTTGGCTGAGTAGTCCTAGTCAGATTGATAAGCTAGAACCGGAATAAAGTATTTAGACCGAGTTAACAGTTGGAGCAAAAAGATCATGAAAAAATCATTACAAGTACAAGCATAACAATTGGAGCAAGAGAAGATGATTTTCATTGATCAAGTTGAAAGAGCAAGTACAAAGGAGGGGCCGTAGCCTGGTTACAAGTCCAAAATAAAAGAAAATTACAGAATCAGCTGAAAAGATCCTCCAGATCGGCATCAACATCAACACGAACACCGGTGTCAAAGGTTAGAGCAGTCTCGGTTTGAAGCTCGGTCTCTATTGAAAGCACGGTTTCGGTTGTCAAGTCTTCAACCGTTGGCTCCAACCGAGCTGATTGATCATCTGTTTGCCCATTGACAACCGGAGTTTCAGTTTGTTCATTTTCTTCATTGTCATCAGACGCCTCAAGAAATTGCTTCTGGAGATCGGCAGCATATTCCGCCAGTGAGGCCGGAATGAAATATTGTGGAGCATTGTAGACCTCGGTGCCAGAACCACAACCGAGCTGCTCCACAGCACCTCGCCAGCCACACTTGAAGAACAAATCCTTGGCGGCCTCACATTGTGGAATGTAGAGGGCCTCCGCCTCCTTGAAACCTTCAGTATTGGCATCATTCGCCTTCTCCTTCAGCTCGGCGATCTCAGCGTCTTTTTTCCCTTCGAGCTTGACTAGCTCACGAAGGTACTTATCTTTCATCACGGCCAACGCCTTCTGTTTGTCGGCTTCAGCCGAGGTAACTAGTCCGATTAGACGAGCTACCTCGACCTCTAGCTGGGCTGTCTTTTGTTGGGACTCTTTTAGTTCGGCGGTCTTGGCTTCGGCTTCTGCCATGGCCTGCCTTGCTGTTTTCCTGAGCTCCAGCACCTTTTGATGGGCAATTTGGCTCTTTTGGAAAGACTAAAACGAATGGAGAGAAATTAATGACAAAACCGAACTGAAAGCTAGCAAAAATTGAGAGACAAGAGAGGCATCTTACCAGGATCATGGATTTGGTGGCCGATCGGATGGCCCTCAGTTCGGTCAGGTTCTGGTGGTGTTCCATGTCTGCTGGAAGGCAAACACTCTTGGCAAGGTTGAATGCCATCAAGTGATCCTTCTCAGCAACCACCGAATCGGTATCTTGGATATCTCGGTTCTGAAACTTGAGCTTGGGTGCCCACCTGGAGGTAGCCCGGTCTGAAGGCTCCGGTTGTGGACTCGGAGGGTGGCTCGGTGGATGGGTGGTTTCGTCTTCATCCACTAGACGCTGCTCGGTTGGGGTAGTCCGGGCGCGCTTGGATGGGCGTGATGAAGAAGGCTGTTGAGAAGGAAGGGCCACGACGGTCTGCTGTGTTTGGGGTGGTGGCGGTACTTCAGCTCTGTTTGTTTCGGTTAGCAGGGCCTCACTCTGTTTCTTTTAGCCATTTCTTGTGACTAAGTTAATTTCTGGCAAGGTTGGGTCCGGTCCAGGAGCGTCTTCCAACAAAAAGTCAGTTACTCTGGCTTTTCAGTGACCGCCGTAGTATGTCGGCTCAAAATTGAGAAGTTTGGCCCAACTTCTTTCTGGAAAACGTAGTGCGGCGCGGAGTGTGTCCAAGTTAGGGTAACTATACAGGGATTAAAGACGGGCTGAGTCTGCATAATGAAAACAAACTGTTAGTTAGGTTCAGGAGCAGGTAACCTAAATAGAAGAGAAGCATGAACGGAAACCGAAGTAAGTTATACCGGGGATTCCTTTGTTCCAGTTTATACTTCGGCCTGGGATCTGGGCTTGGTGGTCTTCAAAATTCCCAGATACCCAGAAGAAGTCGTCATCATTTAAATCTTTATCCGGTGTGTCCTTTATTATTTTCTCTCGACGGCGGCGTATTCTTAAGTAATAGACCCAACCGTCTTCTTTTGATCCTATGGAGTATTGGTGGAATATTTCGGCTAGACCAAGGTTAAGACCGGCTTGGCGGTTTAGTTCGGCTATTCCCATTATTATACGGTAAGAATTGGTGGAAAGCTGGGTGGGGCATATTCTGGTTTGTCTGAGAAATTCACAGATCAAGGGTTGGACGGGGAATCTTAGTCCGGTTTCTATTATTGAAAGGAGGGTGAAAGGTACATAGCCTTCTTTCCCCCTAGAACGATATCTTGTTCGGCCAAAATGAGTTGGACGTCATCAGGTATATTGTAATATTTGCGGAATTCGGCTAGACCGCCAGGTGTGTTTACTAAAAATCTATACTTCCCCATTTATTTTATAAGTTATAAATAAATTAGTTCGGTCGGAAAATTGTGCTCAGTAGCTCGGTTGAGCGCGTAGAGGAGTGCCTGGGCAACCTAAGTCTGCAAAGTGGAAAACAAAAGGTGTTAAGCACAGATCGTTGACCGTGCTACAATATCAAAGCAAAGAGAAAAGAAGTCCTACTTCGGCTATGTGGGATGCTACAGGCTCTATCTCGGTTTCAAGAAAATTCTTGGTAGCTCGAATTGAGCAAGGGGTTCGATAGCTCGGTTTGTGTATGGGGTTGGTTATCTCGGTTTGAACTACGGGTTTTGTTACCTCGGTCGAGCCTCTAGGGACAGCTTTCTTAGCTCGGTTTCAAACTAAGAAAGCTGGCTTAGCCCCGAAGACCTAGCTCGGTCGAGGGCTAAGGTTTCCAGTATACTAAGTTCAGACTTAGTTCGGTTCGTTTATCTCGGCTAAGGTAAATCAGAAGATGGTGACTTACTAAAACTATTAATATGTTCACAAGTTCTAGTTCGGTTATGGTTTGAATAGATCTACATATAGCACAAATAGTATCCTAGTTCGGTTGGGACATGTTTATGGATCAAAATAGCGTTCTACAGATTAATTCATTAAGTTCATAGGGTTCTTATGAAGATTTTTGCCAGAAAAGTGCAAGATCAGTGGAAAATAGAAGCAAAAATGTGTTTTGCAAAAACACATGAAACAAGCTACAGTGGATTGAGTAAAAAGGAAAAAAAAAAAAAAAAAAAGGGAAAACGAACTTGAGCAGCTTACCTGGTCAAAGAAACACGAAGAAGATGGAAATGGAAGTAGATACAACAGCAAAGGCACGCAGCTTCTTCAAAGTGCAAAAATGAAGAACAAGAAGAACACAGAAGAGAGAGAGAGAGAGAGAGAGAGAGAGAGAGAGAGAGAGAGAGAGAGAGAAAGAAAGAGCTTGAAAAGTAAAATGATTGATTCAAAGGGCGAAAGAGGTGTTTTGGAAGGTAGAAAGGACGAAAAAGCGCGGGACTGTTCAAATTTTGCAGAGTACGAGGGTGGCGTGACAGCTACGAAGGACCAATCAGAGGCTGCCACGTGTCATTGGAATGGGAAACGATTCAGTTGCTGTGATTGAAGAGACGTTTTGACCGGACAGGTGCAGCTCGGTTTAAGTTAGCTCGGCTGGACAGGCTAAGAGAGTTTTTTTAGCTCGGTTGCAAAGGCTAAAAGAAGTTTTTTAGCTCGGCTGGAAAGGCTTAAAAGTTTTTTAGCCCGGCTGTTAGCTCAGCCGATATGCAAGTAATCCCTATCATGCTTTGTCGATGGAATTAAGGGGCAATTGAGAGGGTAATTTATATGGTTAAATTGGGCCGAGCTGGACAATGGGCCGTTAATAGGCCAGAATAAGAACAGTAGAGTGAAAGGAGCCCAAAACCCAGAAGTTAGTCCGGTCTAAATGAGACTTGAAGATTATTCCGGACTAAAAATACTTTGTGCTTAGACTGGTCTAAGGTTACTTTGAAGGTAGTTCGGTCTCCAAAGTTAGACCGGTCGCAGGCATAGCGCGGATAGCTCGGTAGGACCTAGCTAATTGTTAGCACGGTTCAAACAACATAGTTAGCACGGTTTGAGCAGGAAGAGCCGAGGTAGAGCAGTGAAGGAGGGGACCAAACTATCGATAGTTCGGTCTACTCCGTGGCTCGACATGGCCATGCTTACTTCGGTCGTGGTAGTTCGGACATGGTAAAACCATCTCACTTGGTTTAAGCAGTGAGGGGGGTGTTGAAGGATAAGCATTATCCTTCAAGGAGTATGAATCCTAAGAGGACTCTGCATGGAGGAGTAGAAGTCCTACTAGGATTATGCCACACGAAATCTATAAAAGTTCACAAACATCACCTATGGAGAGGTAACACAACTTTGTTTTCTGAATACACAGAGCTTTTGTCTAATTGTCAAGCTTACTGACTTAGGCATCGGAGAGGTTTCCGGCACACACCCGCCGGCTAGCTCACGTTTGTGTTTTCAGGTGATAAAACGACGACGTAAGGAGGAACGCAGATTTGATCAACATGATTATACGAGAAGATTTATTTCTTTCCCGTACATATACAATTTATATATTCTACATACATATGTATTTGTATATATGGTGAAAACAAATATTGTTCTTTTAGCCTTTCCGATAATAAAATTCTCCGTCCCTGCACATGAAGGCCGAAAAACTATATTGATAAGAAACACAAGAGACAAGCATCCAGATCAAAGTACAGCACCAGGACACAAAAATGTTCAAAAACCACGTACTTTCATCATATGGAGGCCTTGAACAAGTCGAAACCTGGGCTGAATATCATGAATTCCAACCAAAGGCGGCCAGGTAAAAACAACCAAAAACAACAACCTCTGCACAACCCGCAAGGGTAGGTGCCCATTCATGGGAAATCTGTTAATTTTTACAATAGAAAGAATCTTAAATCTAATCAGATTAAAAATATTAGATATAATAACTTCTTGGGTTTCTTTTCCTTCCTAGTTTTTTTTTTTTACTACAAAGGTCTTGTTAAACAAAACAATAAGGGTGTGTTTGTTTAGACGAACTGAATATAAGGGATTAGAATTCATCGAATTGTAATCCTGAGATTATTTGGTTGGATATGATTGTTTAATCATATTCATGTTTGTTTAATCATTAGATATGATTAAACAAACATGAGATGTCACGAGGGATTAGAATTCATCGAATTGTATTTCATGTTTGTTTAATCATTGGATTAGATGTCATGGGAGGACTACTTTGTTTGTTTGGGATATTATGGAGAAAATGCTCAAATGACTATTTTACCATTTTCAATTATTTACTAAGTAAAAATAATATTAAACATATTTTTAATATTTTAATTATTTTTAGCTAGATTAAATAAAAATTTATTTTATTTTATTTTTTACAAAATTTAATAAATTTATTTTTTAAATTAAATAAATAAAATATCAATAAAAATATATGTTTTTTTTAATTAAAATTTTAAATAAATTTATTTTTAAAAATAATAATAATTAAATAATGAAATTAAATAAAACATCTATTAAATTTAAATAATGAAATTAAATAAAATATAAGCAAAATTTTAAAATAAAACATCAATAAAATATCTATAAAAAATTAAATAAATAAAACATCAATAAAAACTAAAGAAAATTATTTAATTTTTAAATTGAGACATTTAAATTTTATTGAATTTTAGTAAATATAATACATAATTAAATAGTAGAGGGTCAAAATGGTCATTTCACTACCTAATCTTATATCCCCTTTATCCCCCCATATGTGTCTGCCCCCCTTCTTATGGGACACAATAGTCCAACACATTTGAGACTAATAGTTTGGAGCGAAAATTTTAAACCAAACAACAGACTGTTAATCCAGATGGATTATTAGTCTAATTCCATGGGCTCAATCCTTCAAAACAAACACCACCTAAATGGACTAGACATCGGGTCTCGTTAAAAGGAAGCTTTGCATTTATTAATGGGAGACTTACTTGTAGGCCCCATTTGTTTTGGGGTCTAGAAGGTGGGATGAGATTAGGATGGAGGTAGGATCTATTTAGTGTTGTATTTGTTTGTAGAGTTGGAGAATTGATTGAGATGGATGAGGGGATTAAGATGGAGGTTAGAAGGGGGATTGGGATGGAGGAGGTGAAGATAGTATTAGAAAAATAGTCCGCCGGATTATAAATTTTTTATTTTTTACATGTTGGGCATTTTTTTTAACATTGATATTTAATTTTTTTTTATTATTTTATATAAAAATAATTTAACAATTTCTACACTAATAACTATCATCAAAACAAACACAAATTTACTTAATTCTCTCACTATCAATCCCCTCACTATTAATCCCCTCACTATAAATTCCCTTCATTCTATCTCTGAAAACAAACAGGATCGTGGGTTCTAATAGGTAGACTTATTATCCAATGGGTGTTGTGATAATTAATGGCATTTTTATTAAACACTATTAAAAAAAGGGAAAATTATTGATAAATCCCATTTAGAAATGTTTTAACCCAAAAAGTCTATGAATGAATTTTTTAACCCATTTAGTCCCATGTATGTATAGTTTTATTTCATAAAGTCATTTTTCTTGATTTACACTATTTTCTTGGACACTTATGCCCTTATATTTAATTTTGATACCCTTATAAATATTTTTTGAACGGTTAGCAATTTTATGATGTGAACATTTATATTTTAAAATTCACATTGGTAGGAATGTAAAATTGGCCCTTGGGCGGCCCGAAACCCGTCTGCGAGCCGGGGCGGGCCCGGCCCGTTGACAATGTGAATATTCACATTGACATGTTAATATTACATTAATAGGAGTATAAAATTGGCCCACATCCCGTGACAGCGCGAAACCCGCCTGCGGCCCATGGGTGGCCCGAGGCGGGCCCGGTCCGGGCCGTTGGCAATGTGAATATTCATGTTGACATGTTAACATTCACATTGATAAGAGTATAAAATTGGTCCGCGGCCCGGGGCGGACCCGGCCCAGCCCGTTGACAATGTGAATACTCACATTGACATGTTAACATTCACGTTGATAAGAATATAAAATTGGCCAGCGTCCCGTAGGCAGCCAAAAGCCTGCCCGTGGCCCAGGGCGGGCCCGGCCCAACCTGTTGACAATGTGAATATTCACATTGACATGTTAACATTCACATTGATAGGAGTGTAAAATTAGCCCGCGCCCCGTGGCTGCCCGAAACCCGCCCACGGCCCGTGGGCGGCCTGGGGAGGGCCCGGCCCGTTAACAATGTGAATATTCACATTGACATGTTAATATTCACATTGATAAAAGTATAAAATTGGCCCGCCTGCCGCTAAAACCATACGGTAGTAAGCGCCCATTGGGCCTGTTGACTATGTGAATATTCACATTGACATGTTAACATTCACATTGATAAGAGTATAAAATTGGCCCGTGCCTCGTAGCTGCCCGAAACCCACACACAGCCCGTGGGCGGCCCGGGGCGGGCCCGGCCTGGCTTGTTGACAATGTGAATATTCACATTGACATGTTAACATTCACATTGATAAGAGTATAAAATTGGCTTGCGGCCCATGAGCGGCCAAAAGCCCGCCCGCAGCCTAAGGCGGGCCCAGCCCGGCCCATTGACAATGTGAATATTCACATTGACATGTTAACATTCACATTGATAAGAGTGTAAAATTGGCCCGCAACCCGAGGCGAGCTTGGTCCGACCCGTGACAATGTAAATATTTACATTGACATGTTAACATTAACATTGATAGGAGTGTAAAATTTGCCCTTTGCCCGCCTGAAAGCTCGCCATTTGTTGGCAATGTGAATATTCACATTAACATGTTAACATGCACATTGATAGGAATGTAGAATTGGCCCCCGCCTGGGTAAATCGCTTGGTCGGCCCCGAGCATGTCCGAGACCCTAGGCTAGGGCCTAGGCCATCACTTTGAAGCCCGGCCCAGCCCATCGGCTCGCTTAAGGCCCATTCAAGGCTCCTGAGGCACAATGTCTTTTTTTGTGGAAAATAATAAAATTTTGGTAGAAAAAATTAAAAAGATTTTTAAAAAAATGGCTAGGCCCGCCCAAACCCGGCCTAAGCTCGAGTCTAGGCCTAGGCCCACCGGCCTGATCCGAGGCTGTCGTCTTCGGGCCGCAGGCCAATTTTACACTCCTATCAATGTGAATGTTAATATATCAATGTGAATATTCACATTGTCACAGGCCGGGCCGGGCCCGTCCCGAGCAGCGGGCGGGCTTCGGGCCGCCCACGGACCGCAGACTAATTTTACACTCCTATCAATGTGAATGTTAATATGTCAATGTGAATATTCACATTGTTACGTCGCCAGCTTGTTCTTGCCGCCCACTTGGACGCGAAATAATTTTACACTCTTATCAATATGAATGTTAACATGTCAATGTGAATATTCACATTATCAACGGCTGCCCGCCCGCAACGAACGCTGGCCAATTTTACAGTCCTATCAATGTGAATATTCACATTGTCACGGACCGGATCGAGCTTGTCCCGGGCCGCCCACAGGCCACGGGCTAATTTTACACTCCTATCAATGTGAATGTTAACATGTCAATGTGAATATTCACATTGTACATGAGCCGGGCCCCTATACATTGACGATATGAACATTCACATTGGCGGTGTGAACATTCACATTAGGGGTATTTTGGTAATTATGTCACCCATAGGACTTATTGAAACATAAGAAAATAATATGAACTAAATAGAACATAAGTAGATGAAAAGGGTATTTTGGTCTTCTTATCTCAAATAGAATCTAATGAAATAGTCAAAAAGAATATGGATTGGATGGAACATAAGTAATTAAAGATGGATTTATGGAAAAAGCTTCCTTAAAAAAATGTCATTAATTGCTAACTTTCAGCAATAGTTTGAAAAAATTTGTCGCAAAAAAATACTAATTTTCAGTTTTTAGTGACAACTTGAAAATTTTGTTACAAAAAAAAAGGTCACTAATTGTAAGTTTTAGTAATAATTTATAAAAATCGTGATAAACAAAGTCACTAATTGTCAATTTTTTGCGGTATGAAAAAAATCGTCACAAAAATTTATTTTTAGTCAAAATATTCGAGGACCAACTTTTAATAAGACTAATAAGAATTAAGTCTAACTATTAAGGCCTATTGATAATTTACCTTTTATTGCATGAGTAAATATGAAATGAAACACCAAAGCTTCCATAAACTTTGTTGAAATTTCTACACCGTCTCCATAGCTTACAAAAAAGAGTAAATACATCACAAGCCAATAAATTACAAGACTCACTCTATTGATACAAGCCAACTTAGAGTACATTATAAGTTAGGATTGCAAATGAATTGAGTTGTTCATGAACAAACTCGGCTCCGCTCGTTAAGGGCTCAGCTCAGCTCAGGTCAACTTGGCTCGACTTGTTTAGTAAACGAGCCAAGCTCGAGCTCGAATATTATGCTCGTTTAGTAAACGAGCCAAGTTCGAGCTCGCATAAGCTTGGCTCGTTTATTTTTATTTAAGTTATATAATAAATATATTATTTATATATCAAATAATATAGAAATAATAATATAAATACATTATTTATATATTAAATAATATAAATAATATTTTTTTATTTAAATAATATAAATAATATAAAAAAAAATTATCGAATCGAACTTGAGTTTCATTAATATTAACGAGCCGAGTTTGAGCCCAGTTCTTTATCAAGCCGAGGTCGAACTCAATAAACGAGCTCGATAAGTAAACGAGCCGAGCTCGAGCTCAACAAAACTCAATTTGACTCGGTTCGGCTCGATTCGTTTGCAGCTCTAATATGAGTACAACTCTATATACAAGACTTCAACTTTGATACAAGGAAAAAGCTTGTGGAAAACTCTCTGTCTCCTAAACCTTGCTCTTGATCATCTTCATCTTTAATACTGGCCGGTCATCCGACTATCCTGTTTGGGGCAGGCAACACTTCTATCTTCATTAATGGTAGTTAGTATTGAGAATTATCAATCTTTCAAAGTGACTTCTAGCCTCCGTTAAATAGGACAATGGCTTCTCTATTTAAGGAGGAACATCAAATCTTGTACCTTTTAGGCACTTGTCAAGCTCATGCTCTATGCTTCAAATCAAATGTTTTAAGTAACCACTTTTTTTAGACAGATGAAGGTCGAAATGCCGAGATTACAATGAAAGACTCTTTCAGAATAATCGATTGAACAGAGTAAGAAACATCTTCAATCAAAACTCAAGGAGGCTCCCGAGTGTGCCACACTATTTCCTTCTCGAACATGCGACACAACTGAAGAACGAAAACCACCCATACCCGAACTTGTTCTGCCACGTGACCAAAACTAGCCAGATCAAGAGAAGAGTCTGAAGAGCACGCACCGCTATAAGAGAATCACCTTCAAGATGAACATCAGGGAGGCATAAATCTTTACCAAACTGAACCGCATGAGAAGCCGCCATCAACTCCCCAAAATCTATATCTTTAGCAAAAGGAATTCGAGTTGACATTGAGGCAAGCACACTACCTGAGGCGTCTCGCACAACAACTCCAACAGCTGCAATTTTTCGATCCTTAAAAATCGCCCCATCAAAATTTAATTTAAGTAACCATTTAAACATCACAATTGCCATGAGAATTGCATAAACACAAGCGAAAATGTCTCGTAGCTCGAAAGGGTCGAGCTCGAAACGGCTCGAAAATGGAAGAAGAGGGGAGAAAGAGAGGGAAGAGGAGGAGAGAGGGAGAAAGAGAGAGGAGAGGGCTCGTCGCCGTGGGTCGTCGCCGATCGTCGCAGCAGACCGTCGCCTCGCCCAGCCCCGGTCGTCTGCCCAGCCCCGCCGACGTCGCAGCACCACCGTCGTCTGCCCAGCCTCCCCTCCTCCTCCAACCGGTTTTTATGGCCCCCTCCCCTCCCTCCTCCTCCCTTCTCTTCTTCTCTCTTCTTTTTCTTCTTCGTTCTGTAACAAAACCAGGGAAGAAAAAAAAAATTCGACACCAAAACGACGTCGTTTTGGTGTCGAGCCGCGATTTCGAGCTACGTAGCATGGTCGAAACACAAGTAATAACAATCTACTCTGTCAAATGTGTCAAATAAATGTTAGTTTACTTGAGTTGAGTGCACTGTTACAATTTTACCAATTTAGTGGCATTCACCAATTTTCTTGTCTCCCAACATATATTTTATATCAACAATAATTCATATCACTTAAAAAAAAGACCACTAATACACTACAGGAAAACAGAGTAAAAAACACGGAGGAATTAGCGACGGTGCGCCTCCCGCCGCAAAAAACAGTTTTTTGCGACGGTAACTTTACCCGTCGCAAATAATAGCCTTTAGCGACGGTTCGTTCCAGTCGGTAATAAAACTACGCGGAGGGGTCGGAAATGCGGAAGGAATAACGACGGTAAAAAACCGTCATGAAAACCCCTTTTGAGACGCGTATGGTTCTTTGCGACGGAAATTTGCCGTCGCAAAAAAATGTTATTCAAACGGCGCCGTTTTATGATCAAATGACTACTATTTGCGACGGGCTACAACCTACCGTCGCAAAAAGTAAAATAAAAACCACGCCCGCCCTTCTTTTTCCTGTTGCCGCTCGACCTTCATCCCCAAATCCCTAACTTCATCCCCCAAATTTCTCAAACGGGCTACGGGTAGTGGTGCTCCGGCGACGGCGAGCAAGCAGCGGTGGTGCGGCGGCGACGGCGACAGGTAGTGGTGCTCCCTCCGGCGACGACTCTCTCTCTCTCTCTGCGTATGCTCTCTCTCTCTCTCTATCTCTCTCGGTCTCTGTATATATATACATGAATGTCTATATATATATATATATAAATCTGTATTTATTTATATATTTGTATAAATCTGTCCATATATATATAAATCTGTCCATATATCTGAAATCTGTATATATATATAAATCTGTATTTATTTATATATCTGTATAAATCTGTCCATATATATAAATCTGTCCATATATTTGAAATCTGTCTATATATATAAATCTGTATTTATTTATATATCTGTATAAATCTGTATTTCATATATATAAAATCAGTATATAAAAATCAGTATATAAATCAGATTTATATATACGTATTACATATATATAAAAATCTGTATAAAAGTTCAAAAACTTGTTGTGGAAAAAAAATAGAATCAAGAAATTAGATTTATATTTTGAAAAAGTTATGAAAATAAATAATAATTTCATATATATTTAATAGGACAAATTAAATTTAGTGCATTTAAGGTTAAGATTAATGTTGATAATGAATGAGTTTAGTTTGATTGTCAAAAACCTCAATGGTTTATTTGCATGAAATTTCAAAAATTTATTAAATAATGTTGAAATATGTATGTGTCTTAGACAATATATTTCCAAAATATGTATGTGTCTTAGACAATATAAATTGAAAACCAATCAAAATATTAGGGTTTATTTTTATTTTCACTTATTTATTCTGTTTATTAGGTTTTTTTTTATTTTTATTTTTTGACGTTTAATATGACAATTTATTTATTTGCGGAGAGGAATGCTATCATTTACTTGGTTTGCGTAGGTATTATATTTAGAGTTACTTTGGTGAGATATTTTTGTGGATGTGTACAGATGATGGATAAGAGTTGGATTGATTTGCCAAATAGGATGTCGAGTGAATACATTAATGGGATTGATGAATTCCTTGTGTTTGCCTACACCAATAGGGTTGAAGGTTCGATGATCAGTTGTCCGTGTAGGAAGTGTGAGAATCGATACTATTTTGTACGAGATGGTGTACGGGAGCATCTGATTTTGAATGGTTTTTTTTTTAAAATACAAACATTGGATTAATCATGGGGAATCTTACATATCTCTACATGGTAATCGAGAGAATGAAACATTAGCTAATTTAGACATTGGAGATGATATGATTGGAATGATACAAGGGGCTATGGGAAATCCACATGCCAGTACAAGTGTTGAGGGTGATGAACCACAGGCTTTGATCCCCATGCATCGAACCCAGCTCGGTCCAAATCTGAGCGCAAAGTATTTCAAACTTCTTCAAGATGCACAAAGTGAATTGTATCAGGGTTGTCAGAAGTTCACATCTTTGTCATTCATTGTTCGACTTCTATATTTGAAGGTGCTTAATCAGTGGACAGACAAGTCTGTTGACATGTTGCTTGCGTTATTGAATGAGGCGTTCCCGTTGGGTGTGAAACTCCCGGACTCATATTATAAAGCTCAAAAGGTCACAACAGATTTGGGCTTCACGTATGAGACGTGGGATGCATGTCCCAACAGTTGCATGTTGTTTCGAAACAAGGACGCCAATCTTGATAAATGTGTCATATGCAACAGTTCTAGATGGAAATCAAATGGTGATGGTGGTTCAAATGGTCTTAACACCGGTGGCAAACAAATAGCTGCAAAACAGATGAGGTATTTTCCTTTAAAGTCAAGGTTGCAGAGGTTGTTTATGTCATCCAAGACGGCCAAGTTAATGAGATGGCATGCAGAGGAACGAACTGATGATGGTGTCTTGAGCATCCTGGCGACTCCCTTGTATGGAAAGATTTTGACCGTCGGAATATTGACTTTAGTAATGATTGCGAAGTGTAAGGCTTGGCTTAGCATCGATGGTTTTAACCCATTCGGGACGATGAACATAGTTCATAGCACTTGGCTGTTGTGCTCATTCCATACAACTTGTCGCCATGGATGTGCATGAAGCAACCATTTCTAATTTTATCCGTGCTTATTGACGCCGAAAGGACTGGTGACAAGATTGATGTGTATATGCAACCGTTGATTGAGGAGTTGAAAGAACTATGGAATGAGGGTGTGTCAACATTTGATGCATCAACAAATCGAATGTTTCAAATGCATGCACTTTCTTGTGGACAATTAGTGATTTTCCTGCATCATAAACTTGTCGAGGATGGAGCACTAAAGGAGAATATGCATGTCCTTGTTGCAATAAGGAAACTACATCGTGTTGGTTGAAGCATAGTAGGAAACAATCATACTTGGGTCATCACTGATTTTTACCTACTGGCCATAAAATCCGGAAGGATAAAGTATCATTTGATGGTAGGCGGGAAGTCAGACTCAAACCAAAATTGTTGTCAGGCGAGATGTTGCTACAATTAGAATCGAGGTATTTTAACCCAATACAATAGGGATGACTGAAGGAGAGGCATAGGAGGCAGTAGAGAAGGAGAAAATTTGGACATCGCACGCATAGTTGGAAGAAAAAGAGTATCTTTTATGAATTGCCATATTGGGAGCACAATCTAATAAGACACAACCTCGATGTGATGCATATAGAGAAGAATGTTTGTGACAATGTGTGTGGACAATATTAGGGGTTGCGAGGAAAATCGAAGGATGGTGTTAATGCTCGGCGTGATTTACAAGATATGAATATCGGAAAACCCTACATTTGCGATTAAGAGGGTCGAATAAAGCCTATTTACCACGGCACAATTCACGATGACCAAGGATGAGAAAGATTTGTTCTTGAAAGTGTTGAAGGAAGTAAGAGTTCTGACGGTATTCATCCAATATATCACGTCGTGTAAGCTTACATGATAGAAGCATTGGGGGTCTTAAGAGCCACGATAGTCATATTCGATGCAACAACTTATTCCATTGGCTATTCGCGGATCGTTCTGAAGAATGTAATTGAACCCTTGATTGAATTGAGCAATTTCTTTAGACAATTGTGTTGAAAGTGAATCGTCTGACGGATTTGCAATATATTAAAGATCGTATCGTTGTAACACTTTGTCATCTAGAAAATATTTCCTCGAGTTTTTGATATAATGGAGCACTTGCCTATACATCTAGCTGATGAAGCGTTATTGGGTGGAGCGATTCAGTTTCGATGGATGTATCTAATTGAGAGGTATCTTCTTACTTTGAAGCAATACGTGCGTAATAGAGCTCGTCCTGAAGGATCAATTGCTAAAGGATATCTTATGGAAGAATGCATGAATTTTTGTGCACAATATCTCAGTGATGTGGAAACCAAATCTAGTCGACCCGTGAGGAACTATAGTGGTGTTGATAATTTGGGTCATGCTACTGGTGAAAACACAAGCTTTTATCTTGATAATACTTCTTGGGTACAAGCTCATCGGTACATCTTATGCAATACAAGCGCGGTTCAACCATTCATAAAGTAGGTTAAGTCACTCACTCAATATTTTATTATGTTTTATTGAATTTTCAACTAAATTTTTTGTATGGCTAAAATTTCAATCTACCTGACAAACACCTTGAAGTACTTAAGCTCAAAATGCCTCGTAATACGATCATCAACCCGGCGTGAACATTTTGAAACTTTTCACATTTGGTTCAAGGAACATGTATGTATTTAACTCTATACATTCTAGTTCCTTAAATCGATCTACATTTTAAATTTTACATTTTCGTGTTAAATAGGTCCAAACTTTGCGAAGGACTACTGATGTTATACTTTCTGAAGAGATTATTCTATTGGCAAATGGTCCACATAACCTGGCAAGGAGGTTCAACGGGTATATACTGAATGGGTTTCGGTATCGAGTAAAGGCCATGGATGATCGTCGAGCCACACAAAATTGTGGTGTAGCTTTGGCGAGATACCATAAGTTATGCTAGTCGAAAAGACAAGAATCCTCGTCTGGGAATGTACTAGTATGGACAATTGACAGATATTGTTGAGATTCGATATTCCAATGAGAAGAAACATGTGTTGTTTAAGTGTGATTGGATTGACAACATTCACGGAAAGAAAGAAGATGTCTTCAGTTTCACGTTGGTGAACTTCAATCATTTGTTGTACCGAGATGATCGAATTACCAATGAACCTTTCATCTTGGCGTCCCCAAGCGAGCAAGTTTGGTATGTTGCGGACGTTACAACCGGTGGCAAGTCGTGGTGAAGATGTCTCAAAGAGGTTTATTTGATATGAGTTCGACTGATCCACAAATCGAGCCATACATGAGCCAACAATTGGAAGAAAATATAATGCTTCGTGATGAAGAAGTTGGTTGGGTGAGGGAAGCCGCGGAAGGGGAAACAGTTGATGTTCAAATAGGCTGATATGTAATCAACATTAGTAATTCAATTAAGGCCAAGGTTGTAGTTAATCATCAATTTCTTAATTGTATTAGTTCAATTCATGTCATATTATAGTTGATGACAAACCATTGTCTATGTTTCTAATGTCAATTAATGTTATATTGCTTGCAGATTATTATGGGAAGGAAGAGGAAGCCTGATCATTCCCAGGGCATGATGTCTGATGTGCTACATAACAGGACATCAGTAACACCACCATCAGAGGAGGCATCACATCGGCCAGCATCGGAGGGGCCATTAGTGCCACCACCATCTGAGGGGCCATTACCGCCGTATCGGCCACCATCAGTGGCACCAGCGACTACCATGTACTCGGCCTCCACGCCTACCATCGGTCGTCCACCATCGATGGCACCACAATGACTATCATCATCAGCTTATGAGCCATCCGCAGGTATATAAATTTGATTTGATTTGCATGAAAATTATTTACACATACATTTATTTATGCTCATTATATATAACTTGTTTATTCTCATTGTATTTTTGCGGACCCTTGACTTCTTCTGACGTTCACATCGGGTTTATTTGATATGATTTGTATTCACCTTATTTAAATTTGCATTTGTTTGTTACCATTGCATATTGTTTATTATTATTGTATATCGCAGTCATGTTAGTTCTTCATCAACCTCGACTAGGCGTGGTAGAGGATGTGCCAAGGGCATTAAAGAGTGGAGTCTTGGTAAAAAATTTGGACATACAATTTGATGGAAATTCTTGTCCAATAGGGATAACGTGGCCAAGTTAACTACTCAACTTGGCATTATTGTGCGGAATGGTAACATTGTTCCTCTTACTTTTCTTATTTGGAGCGATTGCACGATGATATTGTTGATGCTATCTGGAAGGATGTGAAGGTAAAAGTATAGTTTTGTCCACAAATTCGAATTCCAAATTTGTGTTATACTTAGCCTTAAACTTTGTGTTTTATAGGACAATTTGAATATATGTCCAGAGGAGTACAAGCCAATCTGCATGAAAAACTGCAATAGCATATGGAAGGATCACAAGAACAAGCTTAAGGCTAAGTATTTCAAGCCTAGAAGCTCTAATCCTAATCTGAAGGATGATGTTCCTATGAACGTTGTGCCAAGCCAGTGGGAACAACTTGTGGAGTATTGGCGTGCTTAGATCTTTGAGGTATACAATTACGTTATATTTATGATATGTAAACATACAAATCATATTTACATACTTACATTTGTTGAACTTGTTATAGAAAATTGCAAGTAGGAGCTAAAATCGGCGAGCTCACGGCATAGCTCATACCACGTATGCGTACTACTTTCTCTCGAATCTGGCATGAGATTTATATTTTATTGTTTTATTTTTGTATATAAATAAACATTGTATATTTGCAAATTATTTGGATTCTAATTTTCATATTTCTAAAAAAAAATTAGATGACCAGTAAGGGGGAGTCTACTGATAAGATGAATGTTTGGCTTATGACACGTAGAGTAGATAACCCAGAGGTTATCCAGACCTTGGTAGTTTCCAAACACCTTTGATTGTATTTAAAGTCTATTTTTTGTGTGTCAACCATCTTAATTTGGTGTATACTTGTATGTCTTATTCAATACAGGATGAGTTTAATCGTCAACTCTCTATGCTACCTGAGGATGGTCGGACTTTGGAGGCTAGGAATGCCATTTTCCATGAGTTGATAGGTCATGACAGACATGGATATTATCGCTTTACGGGAGAATCGTGCCTCGGAGAGTGGTGTATAAAAGATGGTCTTTGGGCCATCACAGTCAACACCCCACCATCGACTATTGAGCGAATCACGCTTGGAGTTCGTCTTGAGCTAAGGAGGAGGCTGCGGCGAGTTCTCTTCACATTTGGAGCAGATGAGAGCTGAGATGATGGCCCTTGTGTCACAGGGGGCGAGTGTCGATCCCAACAGACAGGTTCCATATAAACATCACAACTGTTTGATAGTTCAATTTTCACTCAAGATTATGTATGAAATTCGAATATGATTAACACATTATGCACTGACTAACATAGGTTCCTGATGCATCGAGTGGCCACCGGCCATTTAGGGAATCTGCAGAAGACGAGAATCCATATACACCACCACCAGAAGATCAGGTATAAAATGTATCTTTGCATTCTAAGCTAAAATGTATCTTTGCACTCTTTACATTCTAAGTTAAGAGACTTGTGGGAGAAACTTGAATTCGAGGAGTTAATGCCCCAAAATCACCAAACCGAGTCGGTTTCGGACGAAACTTGGCACACACGACCTCCTAGGCACGAGAGACTTGTGGGAGAAGACAGGGCTCGAATCGAGTTCCCGGTTTGGGAGTTAGAGCCAGATTTCACTTTAGGCAAACTAGTTCCTTAATAAACTTGAATTCGAGAAGTTAATGCCCCAAAATCACCAAACCGCGTCGGTTTCGGACGAAACTTGGCACACACGACCTCCTAGGCACGAGAGACTTGTGGGAGAAGACGGGGCTCGAATCGGGTTCTCGGTTTGGGAGTTAGAGCCGGATTTCACTTTAGGCAAACTAGTTCCTTAAGAAACTTGAACTCGAGGAGTTAATGCCCCAAAATCACCAAACCGCGTCGGTTTCGGACGAAACTTGGCACACACGACCTCCTAGGCACGAGAGACTTGTGGGAGAAGACGGGGCTCGAATCGGGTTCTCGGTTTGGGAGTTAGAGCCGGATTTCACTTTAGGCAAATTACTTCCTTAAGAAACTTGAATTCGAGGAGTTAACGCCCCAAAATCACCAAATCGCGTCGGTTTAGCATGAAACTTGGCACACACGACCTCCTAGGCACGAGAGACTTGTGGAGAAAGGCAGGCTCGAATCGGGTTCGGTTTGGGAGTTAGAGCATTTCACTTTAGGCAAACTACTTCCTTAGAAACTTGAATTCGAGGTTGCGCCCAAAATCACCAAACGGCATGGGTTTAGCACAAAACTTGGCACACCACGACCTCCTAGGCACGAGAGACTTGTGGGAGAAAGGCACGGGCTCGAATCGGGTTCGGTTTGGGAGTTAGAACCGGATTTCACTTTAGGCAAACTACTTCCTTAGAAACTTGAATTTGAGGCGTGCGCCCCAAAATCACCAAACTGCGTCGGTTTAGCACGAAACTTGGCACCACGACCTCCTAGGCACGAGAGAGTTGTGGGAGAAGATGGGGCTCGAATCGGGTTCGGTTTGGGAGTTAGAGCAGATTTCACTTTAGGCAAACTAGTTCCTTAAGAAACTTGAATTGGCGTTAACGCCTCAAAATCACCAAACCGCGTCGGTTTAGCACTGAAACTTAGCACACACGACCTCCTAGGCACAAGAGACTTGTGGGAAAGCGGGGCTCGAATCGGGTTCCGGTTTGGGAGTTAGAGCCGATTTCACTTTAGGCAAACTACTTCCTTAGAAACTTGAATTCGGCGTGCGCCTCAAAATCCTAAACCGCGTCGGTTTAGCACGAAACTTGGCACACACGACCTCCTAGGCACGAGACTTGTGGGAGAAAGCGGGGGCTCGAATCGGGTTCGGTTTGGGAGTTAGAGCGGATTTCACTTTAGGCAAACTACTTCCTTAGAAACTTGAATTCGGCGTTAACGCCCCAAAATCACCAAACCGCGTCGGTTTCACAAGAAACTTAGCACCACGACCTCCTAGGCACGAGAGACTTGTGGGAGAAGGCAGGCTCGAATCGGGTTCGGTTTGGGAGTTAGAGCCGGATTTCACTTTAGGCAAAGTACTTCCTTAGAAACTTGAATTAGGCGTTAACGCCCAAAATCACCAAACCGCGTCGGTTTAGCACGAAACTTAGCACACACGACCTCCTAGGCACAAGAGACTTGTGGGAGAAAGGCAGGGCTCGAATCGGGTTCGGTTTGGGAGTTAGAGCGGATTTCACTTTAGGCAAATTACTTCCTTAGAAACTTGAATTGAGGAGTTAATGCCCCAAAATCACCAAACAGCGTCGGTTTAGCAAGAAACTTGGCACACCGACCTCCTAGGCACGAGAGACTTGTGGGAGAAAGAGGGCTCGAATCGGGTTCGGTTTGGGAGTTAGAGCAGATTTCACTTTAGGCAAACTACTTCCTTAAGAAACTTGAATTGGCGTTAACGCCCCAAAATCCTGCAGCGTCGGTTTAGCACGAAACTTGGCACACGACCTCCTAGGCACGAGACTTGTGGGAGAAAGGCGGGGCTCGAATCGGGTTCGGTTTGGGAGTTAGAGCGGATTTCACTTTAGGCAAACTACTTCCTTAAGAAACTTGAATTGAGGCGTTAACGCCCCAAAATCA
This sequence comes from Camellia lanceoleosa, assembly GCA_025200525.1. NCBI lineage: Eukaryota > Viridiplantae > Streptophyta > Magnoliopsida > Ericales > Theaceae > Camellia > Camellia lanceoleosa. Next base: position 590,327 of record JANUSC010000052.1, read on the forward strand.
CTGCAGCGTCGGTTTAGCCGAAACTTGGCACCACGACCTCCTAGGCACGAGAGACTTGTGGGAGAAGGCGGGGCTCGAATCGGGTTCGGTTTGGGAGTTAGAGCGGATTTCACTTTAGGCAAACTACTTCCTTAGAAACTTGAATTTGAGGCGTTAATGCCTCAAAATCACTGCAACGTCGGTTTAATCTGAAACTTAGCACACGACCTCCTAGGCACGAGAGACTTGTGGGAGAAAGCGGGGCTCGAATCGGGTTCGGTTTGGGAGTTAGAGTCGGATTTCACTTTAGGCAAACTACTTCCTTAAGAAACTTGAATTCGTGGGGTTAACCCCCCAAAATCACCAAACCGCGCCGGTTTAGCACCAAATTTGGAACGCACGACCTCCTAGGCACGAGAGACTTGTGGGAGAAGGCAGGCTCGAATCGGGTTCGGTTTGGGAGTTAGAGCCGATTTCACTTTAGGCAAATTACTTCCTTAAACTTGAATTCGAGGTTAATGCCCCAAAATCACCAAACAGCGTCGGTTTAGCACGAAACTTGGCACACCACGACCTCCTAGGCACGAGACTTGTGGGAGAAAGCGGGGCTCGAATCGGGTTCCAGTTTGGGAGTTAGAGCGGATTTCACTTTAGGCAAAGTACTTCCTTAAGAAACTTGAATTGGCGTTAACGCCCAAAATCACCAGCGTCGGTTTAGCCTGAAACTTGGCACACCACGACCTCCTAGGCACGAGAGACTTGTGGGAGAAGACGGGCTCAAATCGGGTTCGGTTTGGGAGTTAGAGCCAGTTCACTTTAGGCAAACTACTTCCTTAAGAAACTTGAATTGGCGTTAACGCCCCAAAATCCTGCAGCGTCGGTTTAGCACAAAACTTGGCACACACGACCTCCTAGGCACGAGAGACTTGTGGGAGAAGACGGGGCTCAAATCGGGTTCCCGGTTTGGGAGTTAGAGCTGGATTTCACTTTAGGCAAACTACTTCCTTAAGAAACTTAAATTCGAGGCGTTAACGCCCCAAAATCACCAAACGGCATCGGTTTAGCACGAAACTTGGCACACACGACCTCCTAGGCACGAGAGACTTGTGGGAGAAGACGGGGCTCGAATCGGGTTCCCGGTTTGGGAGTTAAAGCCGGATTTCGGTCCAGTCAAAATTATTTACTAAACTATCTTTCTAATTATATAGTAGTCAATTTTTTTTAAATATTTTTCTGTAATTAAAATATTAACACCATTATATGGTTTTTAATTATTTTTATCTTGTTTTTTTCAGATATTTCCTGAGTAGCAGTTGGCTTCTTCTGGAATGCGGGCGTATAAAGATTATGACCAATTTTTGTTTTTGTAACCCAGGAACGAATCAAGACGAAACTTTTGATTTTGATTTATGTTATTTAAATTTGTGAGCAACATTATATATGTATTATGCGACGTTATGTAGTGGCATAATTTTTATTGTTATGAATTTTTATTTATGTATTGTTATGAATGGAACAATATTATTAATTTTTATTATTTGTCAACTTTTGTTTATGTATGGATTTATATTATTCTGTAATTTTTGGATTTTTTTATAGTTATTTTTTATTTTATACTGAGTTATTTTAATTTTTTAATAATTTCTCAACAGCTTTTTTTTTTTTTTTTGAGGCGGCATAAGAACCCGTCATAAAAAAAATAATAAACTTTTTGACGGCACCAATACTGATCATAAAAATTGTAATTGACAAGAAACCTTTAGCGACGGTAGGCGTTGTCGCTAGTATTTATAAGTTGCCAGAGTTTTAGCGGCAGTAATTACGTCTCAAAAACCCACTTTGAGCGACGGGAATTATGTGCCGTCGCTAAAAAACTATATTCTTCCATTATTGGCGACAGAAAAAGTGCCGTCGCAAAAAAGGCACCCTCCCGTCGCAGAAACTAATGGCGACGGCACTTACCGTCGCTAAAGCTCTTTTGCAACCCCTTTTGTCGCGACCCTCCCTTCCCGTCACAAAAAGCCAAATTACCGTCGCAAAAAGTATTAGCGACGGGATCCAGGGCATTTGCGACGGCCGCCTACCGTCGCAAAAAACACTTTTTTTGGTAGTGATAGCACTAATGCATTAAAAAAAAAAAAAAAAAAAAAGCATAGGCAGTGGGTGGGCCCCACTGCCACATCATTAGTGGTGCTATTAGAGCACCACTTTTAGTGCTCTCAATCATTTTTCATTTTATATATGTTTGTTTATTGAAAGAGATAAGGCCAAATCAATTTTACATAAAAAAAAATTTAAGAATTTGAGATTTTTACATTCTTAAAGAGTTGAGAGGCATTATTTACACTATAAAATATTTTTTTTTGTCAATTATAATCTATCGATTATGACCAAATCCAGTTTTGTTGATTATAACCTATTAATTATGATCTATCGATTGAGACCATGAACTATCTTTAAACTAACTATGGCCACATTTATTACTATTATTATTATTGTTGTTTTTGTTATGTTTGTGCAGGATGCAATGATTCCAAAGCATATGACATAACTGAAAAGAAATGGCAACGTGGGCATAGAGTGGTGACAACTTGTGAATTTCTCATGATGTGCAAAGAATGTGACTGTAAATGAAACTGTCTAACAGTTGCAATTTGAAAGAAGAAACTGCCTAAAGCAATTGTGGAATTTACAACTATAATGTTGAGCCTATTAATGGACTAAGGAAAAACAAGCAGGGGGATCAATCAACAACACATCACAAACTTTTCTCTATCTTTAGGAATAGTTCTGATCAAATCTTTAGGAATGCTTTATCTTAATTTTTAGGAATAGGATGGCATTAGTTTGTAACCAAATTCTATTTACCGACAGAATTTTTGCACTCTTTGAAGTTTAATGAAGTTAATTTTTGTTATTTTTTAATTGTTTTGTTTGACCCACTTGTTGAAATTTATTTGCATTATTGGCGAAGTTTATAGCCAAATCGTCTGTCGATTGTGACTTTACAGAAATTTTGCTGACAAAGTGGAAAACAAAATGGATGAAGGAAATGGAGAGACTACAATAGTGATAGAGGAAGAGAAAAAATAAGAGTAGATATAGATGCTTTTGAGTAGATATAAACTAGCATAATTACTCGTGCTATGCACGAATATAAATAAATAATCAAAAATTAATTTTTAAAATTAAATAATAATCTAAAAAAAATTATCTACAATATTCAACAAAAAAGATTTAGAATCAATTAAATTTTATTCATTTTTATCACAGTTACATTTAAGAGATTTTTTTTATATTTTTATTCTTATGTCATTAATTGTGTACTCAAAGTTCTTAATAATAAATACATGTCATAATTTAAGTGGTAAAAATTAAAAAATAAATCACAAAAATTGTATTTATGATAAAATATAAATACATTTTGTCTTATGAGTTTCGTAAATTTAATTTATCATATAATAGTGATAAATTACATTTGTTAATATAGTAATTTTTTCATCTTTTGTGAAGTCTAAAAATTATAATTTGTCTTAGGTTATAAGATTTATGGAAAAATGAATTAGGATTCACTTGTGATATTAAATTTGGGCTTAACATTAGATTTACGCCAACTTGTCCTTCACTTAATCATTAAAAATTGTCTTGTTCTGTTCCAAACTTATATGAATCTTTTGACCTATGTATTTATTAAATTAGTAAATAAATATTTGTAAATGTTTTTTTATAGTAAAAATAAGAAATATGGACTTATTTTATGATTACTTATTAAAAAGTTTGAACTATTGTTTTTTTTTATTATAAAAAACTATATATTTATGTTTAAAACAATTAAATGAATAGTTATATATATTTATGTATAAAAAAATTATTTAAGATAAAGTCACCCTAAATTGTAGGTCATATTCTAATCCTAATAAATTTAAATTTTATATTTAAATTATATCATAGTTTATTAGTTCGTAACTGATATGAGCTAATTTGGGGGTTCTAATATTGGATTAAATACTAAAAAGTAGCCAAGAAAATTTAGTTCAAGTCAATTTTTTTGGCCAATAATTCTTTATTTAAGCCTAGTCTTTAGAGAATCGTCTAGTTCATGTCCAATCCTTGAGTTAGTAGACATACTTATTTATTTAATTTTTAATTAGTAAATATTTTTTTTTTAAAAAATTATAACAAAAATAAGAAATATGTACATATTTGTTTGGTATATTTATTAACAATTTCAAAATTAATTAAGAAATTATGTACTTATTCTTAAAAGGATAAATTACATTGGTAATCTCTATATTTTAACCCATGTGTTATTTTTGTCATTGCAATTTTAATTTGCTCAATTTTGACCCTAAATTTATAATTTTGTCTCAGTTTGGTCCAATTATTATAATTGCTAGTGTTTTGTTTATAGAAAATACACACATGAATAGCATCTGTTATACTTTTATAGACAAAATTATAAACTTGTTCAACTCAATAAGTTAATTTCAACTAACTCAATAACTATTTTCTTTCAAAAATTTTAACCGGCATTATCAATTAGACCAAATTAATAAAAAAAATATAAAATTAGGGATAAAAATCAAACTAATTGAAATTATAGAGACTAAATTGACACAAGAGATAACATGCGGGGACTATCGATATAATTTACCCTTCTTAAAATATGTTTAATATTGATTGTATCAATATTAAGATATATTTATATCTAGAAAACTATTTAAGACCATATCAGGCAAGAACCTGAATAAAAAATTAATGGTTTATTAAAAATATTTAATAATTATAAATTCAAATTTGATCAATTTTTCATTTAAATTTTTTCATAGAACTAGATTGTTTGATAATTTTAATTTATAGTTCCAATTTTTCCTTGTATTTTTTTAAAAATATTTTAAAATTATATATAATTATAATTTCTTTTGAAATTTCCTTTTCAATCTCAAATTAGTTATAACTTGAATTTGGTTAAATTTTATTTTTGATTAGTTATAACTTGAATTTGGTTAAATTTTATTTTTGACTTCTCATCTACAAAAACTAACAATAAACATAAATTAATTTTTTAAACATTGTAAAAAGCTAAATAAAGAAATATATTATCAATAATAACAATAACAAAACATATTTTTATTTATCATGTGACTCTCACCACTGCATTGATAATAGACATTAATAATAAAATTCATTATGATAGTACAACAATAATATATTAAATGATAAATAACATGTGATCACAATAATTTTTGATAGTTATACAAAAGTAACCAAAATTATATATATAAAACAATATATGATCTATATTCAATTTTTATATGATAAAATTCACATTTAATCTCAACCACACATTAGTTTTCTAAATCAATACATCACCCAAACTATCTACTATTCTTTTAATATTCACATTTTCAAAATCTACCAAAACAATGCTCTGGTCGAGCTCATCATCACCCTTATTGTTGCCATACTCACCACCTCCACTAACCATTATGTAACTCCAGCCTAGTTTTTTATCTTTGTAAATATAAAAAGACAATGTTGTGGAAATAAAAAGATATCGTTAGAGTTTTAAAGAGTTAAAAATGAAAAATAAAAATAAAAAATGCATGATTTTAGATTTTCTTATTCCAAGTAGGTGTAACAACCTCGCTCGATTCTGGAATTAAACTCTTGAATTACGTCTTGATTCTTGTTAAACCGAATCGATAATGACCGATAATTGGATTGAGCAATCTTGAATGGACTGATTGAAATCGAAACTGAAATTGAATAAGTTTATCTATTGAATTGCATATTGCATCTGTTTGCTTGATTGATTATCTGTTTGAGTGTACGTGTTTAAACTGTTAATTAAAGGCCTTATCGGCGGCCGAATTAGGAACCGTTTAGTGTTTTGGAATCAGTAGAATATTTGTGATTTAATGGTATATTTATCTGAAAATTGATCAGGAATAATTAAATTAGATTAAAATAAGTTAAATCAAAGAGTTGCCTTATTTACGGAATTGCCATCAAAGTGGGGCCTTTGTTTATTATATGTTGAGCCTTATTACATGCAACCAAAACATATTCATCAGCTCACTCTTTTAGTTCCCACGAATTAGAGAGAGAGAGTAGGAGATTGGAGGATTTCATCTTGCATGCTTGGAATTTGAGAGAATTGAAGTATAATTGGCATAATCTAGCTTCCTTACCTTTAAATTGAGACTTAGGTAAGTGACTTCACCTACATCTTGTTGTCTTTGAGCCTCATTTTGCATGGTTCATGCCCAATTAGAGAGCTAGGCCATGATTTAGTGCAAGAATGTTGAATTGAAGCTTGATTGTTGCATGCATGACCATCTTGGTGCATTTTGAAGTTGATTTCATGGTAAATTGCACATGCATGTCCATGTTTAAGCTATGGTCCATGTTTTCATTTTGTTTTCCAACCATTGAGCTCAATTGAGCAAGTACTGAAGCTTGATTTTGGTTTAAAGTTCATGCATTGCATGTTTTGAAAGTGTTCTTGAAAATGGGTTTGAAAATTGAGTTTAATTGAAACACCCTTGGGCCTTGATTTCTTAAATTGAGCTTTAAAACGTGTTATTCTATGTGTTTGAAAGAGTTTTCCAGAAAATAGGCCCAAGAGGATCGAGTTGGGAGCATCAAACTTGAGTTTTGAACTTGGAACACAAACCTGGATTTTCCAGATTTTTGATGTCCGCTCGAGCGGGGGAAGTGTCGCTCGAGCGGGGAAATCATGCTCCCAGCATTTTCTTCGACTTGTTTTACAGTCCGCTCGAGCGGAGTGTTTCACGCTCGAGCGTAGAAATCGCACATCCAGCATCTTGCACCATTCATCAGTCCGCTCGAGCGGTTGAATGTACGCTCGAGCGGGGGCCTTTGTTTGCTTGTCCGCTCGAGCGGGGAAACCTGCGCTCGAGCGGAGGCCCTGTTGAAATTGATTTCTGTGCACATCTTTGCATCCTCATCGCATCCTAGGCATTCTTAGGCCTAGTTTAAGGCATCTTAATGAGGATTTAGACATAGAACCACACCGAGAAAATTTAGGGATTTAATTATCATCCTTCCGACTGTGAAACTTAGTGTGTGTTCTATTTGTTAACTGTTTAGGGTTGGCTCTCGGGGACACGCTCTAGCTGCTATTAGCCCAATCTCTGTGAGTAACGTTTGTGTAAAGATATGTTCAAAATGGTTATCTTTTGAATACTGAACTGAATTGTTTATTGAACTAATATTGATTACTGAATGAATGTATGTCCTGTATTCTGAATCTTTGTGGCATCCTTAGCATTCTTTATCGTTATTCTGAGCTCGGTTCCTTGTGGAACCATACTGTTCTTGATTGATGGCCATCATTCTTGTTGGGTCTGTTAAGGCCGGTCCTTTTAATTTGTTGTTTATAGGCTAATGGATGTACCACATATGGTGATTGATTGAAATCTTGAAGAAAATCTTTGTTTAATGAATTGATTTCATTACTGTAAGGACATTCATTCATAACCTCTTTACGCTTTATGTTATTCACTGGGCTTTAGCTCACTGTTTATATATATATGTAGGTGCTTTCACCACCGTGGCCGAGCTAGGAGCGTGGGTTAGTCCCCAGTTTTGTCAAGCCAGCCTATGTGCCTCACTGCGAGGTTCCGAGACGCCATGCCATGGCTTGGGGTGTTTTTATTGTCCCCACCTGTCTCCCTACTGTTGTGTACTCCTGTATAGACTGTCTACTGTTTTACTGTACTGTTATCGAGGGATTAGGTCCCCGTACTGAATGTTTGTAAATGATTGTATAGACTGTACTGTTTTGAACTGTATGAATGCATACAAATGTTTTTGGCATATAGATTTCCACAGCTCAATGGACACTAGTTACTTACTGTATTGGCTTCCGCCAGCCACATACTACTGCTTAAGCAGTATTCTTTCAGAGCCTTGGTAATCTCGGATTCTTGGCGATTCTGATGCTAAACCCATAGGGCCGGGTTTGGGTCGTGACAGTAGGGGTGTTAAATTTTTTTTTTTTTAAATTCATAAATTATGGAATAGTGTTCATTATTTAAAATTTTATTTATTGATGGGCAAGTCAATTAAATGTTTTTAATTTTTTACAAATAAAAAATTTGAAAATTTTGTTTAAGAAATTTAAAAAATGGCCAAATCATAAAGAACAATATAAGACGCCTGATTCTATAAAAAAATAAAAATAAAAAATAAAAACTCATAACTATATTATCAATTCACATATATTAAAAGAAATAATAACAACAATATAAAAAATACACAAACATCCACAAAAAAAAAAAAACTTCAAATCAACTCCCAAAACAAAGATAGTTAACAGATATATATTTATTATCAATTTAGTTGAAAAAAAATACATTGAAAAAAAAAAAGTCATGTAGAGAAGGGAAAAAAAAAAACTCACACGAAAATATAAATTTACAAAAAAAAAAAAAAAAAAAATTACAAACAAACAAACTTGAAATAAGTTTGAACTATTGACAAAAAGAGAGAATAACCATTGCATCATTACATTTGGGAGGAGTTGACTGGGCTGGAAAAAAGATCAAATATTGAGTATTTTAAAGAGAGAATTGTATTGAATTTTTAATTTGATTGGATTTTTTAAATTTTAGATTTATATTATTTTTCGAAAATGTGAGAGTGAGATGAAAGTGGCTTACCATATTATTTTGAATTTTGAAATTCAAAATCATAAATAATTAGTGTCTTTATTTTTTTTATTTGAATTATTTTGATCACCATTATTTTTGGAAAGAGTGAGGGTGACTTATCATATCGTTTTGAATTTTAAAATTCTAAATTATAGATAATTAGAACTTTTTTGTTTTTAGATTTTTGACTTAAGGAACTAACCAATAGATTTTTTTTTTATTTCTTTAAAAATTAACAAATTAACAAAATTAGTTTGAAAGTTTGGATCTTGTACAATCATTGTTCTTAAAATGACCATTTTCCTTATATATATATATATATATATAGATTAACAAATCATATCCTTATCTAAATTCTATTATTTCAAAATTTTAAAATTTTGATTCAGATATAGATTTTATTATAAATTAACAAATCATATTGTTATATAAATTTTATTATTTCAAATTTTTTAATTTTTTATTTGAATTTTTATTATATTAAAAAATTAGAAATTAGGGTTATGAGAAAAGGAAAATTTCAAGAACTACCACGTCAGAGAGAGAACGTCAACTGTACATCGCATATTACTAGTATTGAAGTTTGGAGAGTTTAGAGAGCTCGCATTATTTGCTTATATAGGTAGCAAAGCAGGCCCAATTGTAAGACAACTGAGACAACTGCCTAACACCCCCAAATGAAGAAGGCCCAATTGTTAGGGTGCCTCTATTTACATACCATATTTTGTTTCAAGACATATTATTACTCAGTTCACACCTTTAATAATTTGAAAAAATATAATTTTTCTCAACATTCTTCCGATGCCATTCCCTCGCCATTCTTCTTTTTCTTTTTATTCTTTTTCTTCTCTAAAATCCTAGATCTCTGACCCTCTCAAACCTTAGATCTAATTTGGGGAAGACTGGAAAGAAGTTGGGATTCTGAAGGTTGGGTCGCAGCGGTGACTGGTTTGTAGTGTTAGGGTTTGGGAAGAGAATGGACGGAGCCGGAGAAGAAGGGACGGGACAGAGAGG